>JALGQZ010000013.1:25061104-26261104 GCA_023105745.1 Austropuccinia psidii
ATCATTATTATTATTAAGAAGGTTTTAATTTCTTATAAGAATAATAATAACAATAATAATAGGGGGTGTCAAAGTCACCAAATCCCACCTTAAAATAACATGGGATTTGGAACCCAAATCCCATGGCATTTTAACTGAGTCCCCTGGTATTTTGACCAAATCCCATGCATCTGGGATTTGAGTTTGAAACCTAACCCAAATGAGTACCCACAATTCATACCTGTACAACATATTCTTCTACACTCCATTTTGGACAATCTGACCAAACAGCTTACAGTCCATTTATACTTCTTCATCCATATAATAATGACTTATTCCAAAGCAAGACACATCAAGTCAGATATGAAGATCACCTCTGGCCTGCCACATCCATCAGGTCACTTAATACATACAGATTATTTAACCATAATTAATTGGCTTTCAGTCAAATCCAATTTTGAGTCATGTTTTGGTACTAGTGGTTCAACATCTATTGGAAGACCTCCTTTGTCAAAGCAGCATGGATTTCAGCTTATGGCCATTGAGGTCAACAAAAAATCAGGAAATCGCCTAAACCTTAGTTCAAGCAGCATCCAAGATTGATGGCAAACATATAAAAATAAATATATGGCAGCAAAAAAATTGGAAAATTTAACTGGGGCTGGAATAACGGAAGAAGATGAGAGTAAAGGAATAAAATCAATGAGCTAAAATATTGAAAGTATGTGTCCTTGCTATTCTGAAATGGATGTGCTCTTTGGCCACAAGCCCAATGCCATTCCCATTGCAAGCTATGATTCACAAGAAAAAGACAGCTTCAATGGTGATGATGATGTTGATGTTTTGCTTGATAAGGTAAGTTATTGTCTCTTCCTTTTTTTACCTGCAATAATTAATCCTCATTTGCTTTTTAAAGGAGAATAATGGTTTGAAATCACCACTCAATCTGGTTCCTTTGCTTCATAATGAAAATGACTTGGTTCAAGTGGAAAACCTTCAAGATGAATCAGTAAGTATATTTAAGCCTGATACTTATGAAATCCATTGTTGATTATTTCTCCTTTGACCAGCAAAGTAAATCCATAACACATTCAACACAAAAGTGTAATCAAGCATTGATGCCCAACTTGAATGACAAGAGTGGTTCTAGGAAAAGGCCGATGGATATGTTTGCACCAACATATGAAAATTTGCTTGAATCACAGCAAAAGGGTATGTTTTTGATTTATGGTTAATCTGATCAATCCTACTGACAAAATGCATTATTTGTAGCCTGTGAAACCAGTGAAAATGCTTGTTTGGAGAGGGACAGGGAGAGTTGGAATGAAGAGAAAGAAAGCAACATGGAAAAGAAACAGTTTGAAGAAGTCAAGTTGCAAAAGCAAATGGAGTTTGAGGAGAAGAAACATACAAAGAAATATGTATTTGAAAAAGAAAAATTGGAATAGTGAACTGGAATTGAAGGAAAAGCAATTCCAGATGGATCTCACTATAGCAGAATTGTCATCAAGCAGGATAATTTGGGAGCTGGAACACATTCTGAAATTAATAAATAATAAAAAATAACTTATTAGGTATATGTCATGTGATCAGTTTATATGTGGTTATTTGTTAAATCAAACTGATGTTTATGTTTAATTATTGATCTTATGTCATGAAATATAACTGCACTTTATTACCAAATTGAAAATTCAATGTTTATGCATAATTGGGGCACCAACTTGCAATTTCAATTTTATACAAAATTTAATTGCAATTTAGGACAAAATTGAAAATTTGGGAAAGCTTTGAATCAAGATTTTATGTGACATCTGTTCAAAATGAAATTGATGGCTCCCTCCATATTTACTTTCTTTTGGATTTTTTGCCAAATAAAAGTTGATGACACCTTTTTTCCTTTTGTTTGAAATGGTATTTAATGTAGTTTTATTGTTTTATTTTTTTAAATTTTTTCATCTTTTTCTTTATGTTTCTTTTTTTTTTTTTTTATATTTCATTGTTCATTTTTATTTTTTATTTTTAATTGTTTCAACTTTTAATTTTGAAATTTTCCTTTTATTTTTTGATTTTTGATTTTGAATTTTGAATTTTGAATTTTTTTTTTAATTCAAATTTTGAATTCTTAATTTTTTATTTTTTTATTTTTTCTTTTCACCCCTCACTCTTCCAAAAAAATTCACCTTTTTTTTTTAATTCAGGTAAGTGATTTTTTCTTGTTTTTTATTTCACAACTCTAATTTTTTTCCATCTGATTCTGATTTTTCTTTTTTTATGGGTAATTTTTTTAAATTTATCCACCTACAAAAAATCCCCCATAAATCACCATCCATCACCATGCACCTCCTAAAAGCCCCCACCCATCACCATGCACCTCAAAAAACCCCCACCCCACTCACCCTGGAACCTCCCAAAATGCCTCCTGGGAGGTTCCAGGGCCTAGCTGGCTCAAATTACTCCAAATTGCTTTGGAATCAATTTGAAAGGCTTCCTCAATCGATTCCGAATTGATTCCAAGCCTTTTTTTCAATTTTAATGCTAATGGCCTCCAGAGGCCATTAACATGATTTTTATTTTTATTTTTTTTGAATGATAGAATACTGATATTTGTTTTTTTTTATTTTTTATTTTTGAAAATCATAATCTTATTTATGATTGTTTTTTCTAATGAATGATCATTCAATGCTGACCTTTTTTTTTCTTTTTTTTATCATCATCATCATGAATCACTGATGATGATTTTTATTTTATTTTATTTTTTTTGAATCATAATCATTTTCACTTTATTTTTTTTGAACATTATAATTGCTGAACTTGTTATTCTTTTTTAAAATCATCATCATTAATAACTCATGACTTTTTTTTTCCTTTTTTTTTTCAAATCATAATCATGTTGAACTTATGATTAATTTTTTTTGATGATGATCTTTACTGACCCATGATTGATTTTTTATTTTAATTTTTGTTTGAAATTTTTATTTATTTGCTAGTATAGGGGAGGATCATTTATAAGGGTTCATTTTTCAATGTCATTCAATTTCAGCCCCCTTCCATAATCCTTGAAATTCAAAAAAAATGTGCCTCCTCTCTCACACTCTTCAAATCATTTTGATGATGTCATGGTTAGGACTAAACCAGACTCAGAACATCATCAGAATGATTTGAAAGATGATGAAGCTATTATTCCTCCTCTTGATATCATGGTTAGGACTAAACCAAATATAGAAAATCATGAGGATAATAATACCAAATTAAATAATAAAAGAAAGCTCACCCAAAGCCAAAGACAACACATCCATGATTCAAAACAAATTATGTCTCACATTGGCCATTCAAACAAAGAATATAAAATTTTTCAACCATTTTAATTGACAAGAAATCAGCCAATGCCTCATGGTTAAAAATTCCATCTCTCAACACTCTCCCCCATCCTTATATACTCATTGATAAAGCAACAAAGCCCTTTTTGCCTGTAATCATATATGAAATAACCCCTTTTGATAATTCTTCTGGACAATCTCAAATGCTCCAAAACCTCATCATGACATTAATGTCCTATCTCAAAATCAACAAGAAATTAAAACCAATAAGCAACTCCAAGGTGGCATTATGAAAGGTATTGGGTTTCATTCTGGTTCAGATTCTGGCAAATCTGCAGGTGTGTGATATTTTTTTCTTATCATTTTAATAATTAATAACTTTTTACAGAATTGTTAGGTGTTTACTCCAGAAAACAAGGTTTGACTCCTCATCAAATTGAAACAGATAATAATCAATGGACCAAACTTCATCAATATGACAAATTTGATTACTCAATAATATCCCATTTTTTGAAATTAGCAGCTAATGAAAATCAGTCATTAATGGAAGCAGCCAAATTACCAAATTTCAGTCAGCTTTAATGGACTTCTGCCAATCCCAAGGAAGAATGAAAATCATTTACCAATTTCATTGTCACTCAAGATGGATTTTTCAATAATCTGCACCAAGATTTGAATGATCTCAATGCCTGGACTTATGGTAGATTTTCTTTTGTATCAAAGAAAGATTTCCATCCCCTTCCAGCTGTCTTCACTCCCTCTGGACATGGCTTGTACTTCCCTGAATTCAAAATGGAGATCAATTTTTTAAAAAAACCTGGCATCATGGAAACTCTTTGGAAGACATCAAAAATGGTTCATCATACAACAAAACCTCCTCCAGAAATTATCAATCATTACAAAATAACTCATTTTGGATTTTCTTTTCAAATCAACCATAAATTATTCAATGTAGGTGACAAATTCTTGAAAATGACACCCACCAAAATTAATTCAAAAGTCAATGGGTACTTTGAAAGAAATATGCAGAATCAAAAAAGAACTAAAAAATATTAATTTTAAATAGTTTTATTTTACCAATAACATCTCCACTCCATTGTACGCCATTAAATTAAGTACATAAATCAATGGTCCTCATGAAATTTACAATTGACTATTTTTCCATGCAAAAGTAATTGGTTTGATTTTTTCACGCATATTTACCACATCTTCCCCAATGTCATTGTTGGCCAGGTTTTCTGCATGTGGTGGATTATCATCTTCATATAAATCAAACCATTCATCACCAATTTGTGCTAACATATTATTTAAAATCGTGCAAGAAACAACCCAACTAACAAAATATTCAATTTCATGATTGTCCCTCATTTGATTTTGCATTTCCCTTAGAGAAAACCATTTCCCCTTCAAAATTCCAATTTCATACTTGATTCTGATCCTTGATTTTGCTAGACAGTAATTGAAAGAACGGTTGTCTTCATTCTGTGCTACAACTCCCTTATATGCTGGAACAACCCAAGGAGAGCTTGCATATTCTGAATCAGAAAGTAAGTACTGATCCTTTTCATAAAACTCTTGAGGTGTTTGTGCTATTTTCATATGTTGATAGACATTTGAATCATGAAGTGACCCAGTACAACCAACATGTAGAGAACTGAACTGTTTGTTTATATTGCAAACCAGTTGTATTGACATATACTACCTTAATTGTAAACAATCAGTAAAAATGAAATAAAGAATAAAGATTCAACAGCTTACCTCTTTTTGCAATCAAAATAGACTTCACCATCATTGGGGGGATGTTGTTATAATTGTATGAGACTCCCATCAATAAACCCAATGCACCCAGGGAAGCATTCTGCTTGAATTACTTGAGACATCCCTCTTTGTTGTTCTATTGTTGGCCACACAATCACTTTTCACTTCAACCTCATTAATATCTGGATAACTCTTTGAGTGTACAACACAATAGCCCCATGGCTAATTCCAAATAAAATTCCAATCTTTCCCAAAGTGGTCCCATTGCCATTTGATCCTAGCCTTGATAATGCCACAGCCAATTGGATGGAAGGATTGCGTTGTTTGTTTTGTGATGAGTTTTGAAACATTTTATCAGCTTGAATTTGTGCAACAAATTATTCAAATGATTAATGTGTGGTCCTACATAGCTGTCAGAACTTTTCAGATGATAATGTTTGTAAATCATTCATTGTATACATGTTATAAGATTTGACTATGAAACTGATGATAATATTAATATTAATCAACAGTACTATGTCTGTTCTTATGAAATATAATAATAAAATATTATTATAACCACAATTAAATAATTAAATAATTATTTTTTTCACGTGTTATACACTACTAGTGATTATAACAGTGAGCAGTAATTGTCTACAAGAATCAATTACAAGAAGAATTTAATAATAAAAACTTCTTTTATTAAAATAATAAAATTATTTGAATATATAATTATCTTTTGCAAGAATAATTATAAAGATAATTCTTGAAGAAAACTAATTTTAGAGAAAAACTTTAAGAATTAAAGATAAATCACTCACTTATACTCCAAAGAACTTATTGAAAGATATAAGTAGAGAAATTTGACGTAGAATTGTAGATTTAAGGGATCAAAATGATTTATAGCAGAATTGCAACAATATATAGTTGGATTTCATGATTTAACGTCTTTCTGATTGATTCTGAAAGAATTAAAACACTTAAGAATAGTTTAACTAATACTTACTTGTTGGTAACAATGATATAAATGGATAATAAGATGATTTGATGTGGAAAAAACAGCAAGAGGAGGCCTCTTTTAAGTCAAAAACAGCTCACAAAGGCGTGCCATGGAGCAAACTGAAAAACCAGTGAGTGAGAAACCAATGAACCCTTTTGGATTATTGATTGAATCATCTGTTGTCACGTAAGATTATCATAATTACTTAATTGATGCTTTTATGTGACTACCAACCCCAATATGGTTAAGAATAAAAGGAGTAAAATCTGTAAATCTTCTTTTATTCCAAAATAATCATTGATTCCTAAAAGCTATCAATGTTATTGGCAATTTCATCACAGGTTGTAATTAATGTGAATTTTTGAAGATTCAGTGTTTCACATAAAATGGTCAAAAATAGACTGTAAGTGAAACTTTGAATTTTACTAGTAAAGCCACAATTCTTTTTGGTTGCACCATAGATAATACAGTTCTCCATTGGTCCTAAAGGTTTCAGAGAGATTAATCAAGAATTGTATTTTGAATGAATTTTCGAAGTTTTTACCTCATTTCTATGTAGAATTGCAAATATCAGTGTTTAACTGGTTGCTATGAGGTAAATCAATGGATACAAGTCCAAAAAGGGTTTTAATTACTCTTTTGGGGTTTATCCATGGAAAATCATTAAGAATTGACATGTTTACAGGAGTCTAAGTAGCTCTTTACCTCCTTGGCACGTCAAAATAGCAGGTTATTTGCTATTTTCTTAAGATGTACTGTAGTTGTAACATGGTAACCAAGTTCCCAAAGTGTTTTAGCTTACCAATTGGGCCAAGATCAGCCATGGATCTAAGCTTTGGAGCTGTCCATGCCTCTGAGGCCTCAGAAGTTGGGTACCCTGGCTCTCTTTGATGTCTTTTTGTCCCCCTTGCCTATTTTTCACATCAAAATAGAAAATTAAGCTTCAAGTGAGATATCCACTATGGGTGAACCAAAAGTCCATGTAAGAATACCATGATATTAAGTTCCCAAAACATGCATAACACTACTCTTAGTGTATATATAACATGGGATTTCTCACATTCCCATTATTTTGGCGTGAAATTAAGAAAAACAAAAATTTTCACGGATCTTTTATGTGGTATTGATGATGTGGTATTGAAGTATTCTCCATATTACCACCTCAAAGAGTTAATTTGAGCTTATTCACTCTATGGAGCTACCCTGGGTGAATATTTGTGTAGAATCCAAATCTGGCCTTAAATCCATGGATTTACTTACTCAATAAAAAGTTATTCATCTTTTCTGAAATCAAAAATGATGAATTTTGGATATATGCATGACTTATGAGTTATGCATAATTCAAATTTTATTTTTAAGATAATTGTGGCCTATTTGGGTATGTAAAATATACCTCAAGGCTCACACATGTAACGTGATGGATATCTTCTACAAGGATTGATGTATCTTTGTGATGTTATCATATCTAATAAGATTATATCTTCCTGGATATCAGAATCACTATCAGAGTTGAGAGCATCAATGAACTGAAGTAAAGGTATCCTTTGCAATGACTTGGGCATGGTAAATGAAGAAAAGGCCTGTAGTAAATGCAATTTGAAATCAAATACTTTAATAAATGACGAGTGTATTCAGATTTTATGCAAGAGAAGAAAATTCTCATGCAATTTAACATGCCCTTACTGAGTTGTGTGTTTTAAACATGTGCCACTATGAGAAGCTAAAGGCGGGATTTTAGTATTTAAACATGGGATTTGGTACCAAAAACCTGTGTTTTTGTACCTTAAAATACCACACCTCTTGAGGTGTGGGATTTCTGAAATCCCAAAAAAGTTAATGTGGGATTTTGGCAAAAAAAAATGGGATTTTGAGTGTGGGATTTGGTAACTTTGACACCCCCTAATGAAAGCTTTCATTACATGATTTTTTTTTAAATAATATACATATGTATATATATTACTATTATTATAATAGTATTAATAAAATCGTGATAGAAAACTCAAATAAGCTTTTATTAAATTTAAATAAACCTTTATATGATTTTATCAATTTATGACCAAAACACATTAAGTGACCAATTTTTTTTTCCCAAAAAATACAAAAAAATTCATTCAAAATCTTCTCAATGATAAATTTTCTTTTTTTTCTTTTTAAAAATAAAGAGGAGAATCTTGAGAATAAAAAACCAGAAACCCATATTCTTTTTTTTTTTGGGTGGGACAAGTGAAGGACCAAAAAATTGTTTTTTTTTCCATTTTTTTTTTCATGTTTGTAATATGACTATTTTTAAGTAAGAAAGTGCAATGTTTTTAATAAAAAAATTACTGAGGTGGGATTTAAGCATTAAATATGACTGAGAGAAAGTATAATTGGCATAAATTGTATGTACAAAAAAAATTCAATCTGAATCAACCTCCAAAATAGTGGGGTTTTTTTGAAGGGGGGGGGAAGATTGTTCAAATATAAAATTCTGTGCTTTTGAAATTTTTCTTCCCACCCCAGGGCTTGTAGCTGGGCATTAAATCCCCAATGAATAGTAATGTGGGGACTGGGTAAGCTTTATAAATGGTTTGTCATTTGGAGAAAAGAAAGAAGGGGAAAAAAGAGAAATATTGGACTGTGAAATAAAATGAAAATGGTATTTGATACTTCTTGCAATTGGATCCCCCATATCAGGGTTAGACATCCACTTTCTCTTTGATGCCTGGCCAGCATTTTCATACCACTCAATTCTGTCCAAATAAAAGGATAATGAGGGTAAAAAGGTATTCATGGCTTCATAAATGTGTTTATTCTTTTGAATTTCTTCATCCAAGTCACCCCTAACATAACCCAATGTATCTTATGTCTTTGAAATGTAATGGGAAACTGTTCTATAGACACATTTTCAATCACACTGGACATTGATGGTCTTCAAGGTGTATTTCAAAATGAATTTTGGAAAGTCCTATGAGCCAGGTTCCTGATAAAAAGGGGTCAAAAAATTAGTAAAGATTAAAATAAACAAAATAAATCTACATTAAAATTAATCAACAAGTCACAAAGAGCTTGGAGAATTCAGCACTTGTATGATAATTGCTTTTGGAAATGATCAGAGGTTAAGTCATTTGTATCACAAATATTCAAAGTTTTTCAGAATTATGTCACAGAAGGTGTAACTGTGACCTATAATACCAGAAAAAGATCTAGGATATTAAACCTTAATCTTTTAGACTTTTCTTCTTTGTTGGTATGATTGCACCATCAAAAAACATAGGGTCTAGTCATGGTATTGGTGGGGGACTTCCTGTTCTGAAATGACTCTGAGTGAAGAGCTTGAGTGCTTGGTGATGGTTTCTGGCATCAATTTCACTGCATGTGGGAATTTCTTTGTGAGGTTCTTCTGCTATTTGCCAATCTTCCGGAAATTCTGAGGGGGATGCCTGATTTTCCATCTTCATTCAATTCAGATGCTGAGGGTAGTTGATCTGATGAAGTGATTGATTTTGATAGTGAGGCCTAACAATCTTCAGAATATTAAGATGAATCTACTTCCATAAAATGAGGGGTGGAAATTGACTGTGATCTTGAAGCTGTTGTGCTGATCACTGTTGATGAGGGTCTTCCTCTTCTCTTGGATTGCATTTCAATTTTATTTTTATTTTTATTTTTATTTTTATTTTTATTTTTATTTTTATTTTTATTTTTATTTTTATTTTTATTTTTATTTTTATTTTTATTTTTATTTTTATTTTTATTTTTATTTTTATTTTTATTTTTATTTTTATTTTTATTTTTATTTTTATTTTTATTTTTATTTTTATTTTTATTTTTATTTTTATTTTTATTTTTATTTTTATTTTTATTTTTATTTTTATTTTTATTTTTATTTTTATTTTTATTTTTATTTTTATTTTTATTTTTATTTTTATTTTTATTTTTATTTTTATTTTTATTTTTATTTTTATTTTTATTTTTATTTTTATTTTTATTTTTATTTTTATTTTTATTTTTATTTTTATTTTTATTTTTATTTTTATTTTTATTTTTATTTTTATTTTTATTTTTATTTTTATTTTTATTTTTATTTTTATTTTTATTTTTATTTTTATTTTTATTTTTATTTTTATTTTTATTTTTATTTTTATTTTTATTTTTATTTTTATTTTTATTTTTATTTTTATTTTTATTTTTATTTTTATTTTTATTTTTATTTTTATTTTTATTTTTATTTTTATTTTTATTTTTATTTTTATTTTTATTTTTATTTTTATTTTTATTTTTATTTTTATTTTTATTTTTATTTTTATTTTTATTTTTATTTTTATTTTTATTTTTATTTTTATTTTTATTTTTATTTTTATTTTTATTTTTATTTTTATTTTTATTTTTATTTTTATTTTTATTTTTATTTTTATTTTTATTTTTATTTTTATTTTTATTTTTATTTTTATTTTTATTTTTATTTTTATTTTTATTTTTATTTTTATTTTTATTTTTATTTTTATTTTTATTTTTATTTTTATTTTTATTTTTATTTTTATTTTTATTTTTATTTTTATTTTTATTTTTATTTTTATTTTTATTTTTATTTTTATTTTTATTTGTATTTTTATTTTTATTTTTATTTTTATTTTTATTTTTATTTTTATTTTTATTTTTATTTTTATTTTTATTTTTATTTTTATTTTTATTTTTATTTTTATTTTTATTTTTATTTTTATTTTTATTTTTATTTTTATTTTTATTTTTATTTTTATTTTTATTTTCATTTTTATTTTTATTTTTATTTTTATTTTTATTTTTATTTTTATTTTTATTTTTATTTTTATTTTTATTTTTATTTTTATTTTTATTTTTATTTTTATTTTTATTTTTATTTTTACTTTTATTTTATTTTGATTGATATTTTATTTTTATTTTTATTTTTATCTTGATTTTCATTTTTATTTTTATTTCAATTTTTATTTTAATTTTTATTTTAATTTTTATCTTTATCTTTATTTTTATTTTATTTTTATTTTATTTTTATTTCATTTTTATTCTATTTTTATTTTTAGCTCCTTGAGGTCTTCCATGGATATTTTTGCATTCAAGTTAGTCTTCATAATCTTTTTGATCCTCTTGAGTCTTGCAACTTTTATCAAAAGGTACTTTTCCAATCAAAAAATCTTGAAAAAGCTGAAGAATTGGGATTATTTCTGTCATTGGTCTTTGATAAAGGCCTTCCCCAATATCCTTAAATATTATTATGGCTTCATTCTTTCTTTCCTTCTTAACACTTTGATCATCCCCTTGATAGCCAGTCTGAGAGGAATATGACAAATAAAATCAGTTAATGTGAAAAAAAGTAAAAAATTGAAGAAAAATCCACACAGGTAAATTCAAATTCCACTGATAATGGAAGTATGATAGGTTGAGACTTTGGCACCTCAAAAATACCTCTTGGGTCTTGTGCTTGCAAGGTATGCCTTACTAATTGCTATATTTTTTGGCGCTTTTCCATTGGGGGAAAATTTTGTTTTGAAATTTTCAAAGGCCATCTGAAAGGAATAATGAGACACCTTTCCATTGAGTGCACAGATGTGAGTGGGCAAATTTTTCATATGGAAAATCATTTATTGGGAGATTCTGTTAATTATTTCAATGATTTTTTTCTTGAAAGCCATGTTAATGGACCTAATAACCTCCAGGAGAGTACCAGTGGAATTTTGGAGCCAAAGTTCAACCATGGCATTGGAACCTTCAGCTCTTGAGGTGGAGCCCACACCCAGGTTACAATGTTATCTGGTCCAGGATGGAATATATTTTCATTTGTAGGAAGGAATATTCTTTCCAAATATTTCAACACTTCAGGATTTTTTGAGTTGATTTTAAAGGTTCTTTCAGCTATCTTTTAAAGACTTTTCAATTGATGAATATATAATCCAATAAATGAATTTCAAATTCATTAATAAACACAATAATCTGAATAAAAGTGAAAATTAAAATTAACTTACTTGATTTCAAAGGTCCATAGGAACTTCAAAATTGTCCCATAACCAAATTTCTTCATGAAATAGGAATATACATCTTTATTGATTTTCCAAATTAATCAAAGTACTTTTGAGTCTGGAAGAGCTTCTGAAGAGAATCTTTAAAGACAAAATACCTTCCAATAACACTAGCTGGAGGGGGAACTATATGGGTGTGGTTGAGAACTCTTTCTATGTATTGATTCAATGAACAAGTATATGAGGGTTAAGTTTAATCATTCAAAAAAAGCCCCAGAAAAGGTCTTATTAGTGAAGATAAATCCAAAAATATTGAAAAGGGGCATTTTGTACTTATTGGTTCTATAAGTAAAATCCATAAGAATAACATGAGGGAAGCCATGAAGGAGTTTTATGGAAAGGCGGTGAGTGAAAAAATGAAGTAATGTGTACCTCAGTATCTCTTTCAGAGGAACACATATAATTTTCCTCTTTGAAGGTGTCAATAAGAAAATCAATGGGACTTCTTCCTTGCATCTTGTCTTTCTTGATTTTCTTGACTTGGTTGCAAAGATCTTGAAGGGTTACAGGCCCATCAGGCTCCCTCTGGCTGCATTAGTGGGCCTGAATTCTTCTTGGAATGAGAAGTGATTCAGACATCAGATAAATTTGGGATATTTATTGCTTATTGAATTGTCTGAAAACAGGATGTGAAATGATATTTTCAGTGGAATAATGACTGCCTTCAGGATTCCTGACTTTAAGAATCCAAGTGGTACTCTTGGCATATATTCCCACATAAAGTCTAAATGGGCAGTCAAGCTTTCTTGAAGTGATTGCTTTGGAGGAGGTTTTATGAGAATTTGGGGTCCCAGACCTATAAAAACCTATCTCAATTTTTTTGTGGGTAATATTGGACCTCAATGTCAATACAGCATACCCCTGTGCCCTGGAAAAATTCTGAAAATGCTTCCAAAAGAGCTCAAGGGTCTGAAATTCACCTCCAGTGGGGGGTTGAAGCATTATTTAGGGAAAAGCTTGTATGATTTTAAACCAAGGGGGAATTTGGGGATTTAGAATGAGTAAAGGACCTTTCAAAATATGAAAAAGAGGGGATAAAAGGTGTGAAAAGTCAAAAAAAGTCTTCAAAAGTGAAATAAAGTGGTTGAAATTCATGATTAATAGAAGAGGGAAGGTAAAAAGAAGGGAATTGTAGAATCTTGGAGGCAGGTGTTTTGGAGTAAGATACAGTATTTGCGAAAAAATAAAATTAGTTTGGAAAGCTTTGGAAAATTGGGCTTTTAATTCCATTTTTGAAAAAGAATTGTTTGGGAGGATAATGTGGAATAATGGGGTGTTTCTTTCTTTGGGGGGAGAGGTGAAAAAAATATGTGACGATTTTTATTTTGGCAGTTTTGGGAGGATAATGTGGAATAATGGGGTGTTTCTTTCTTTGGGGGGAGAGGTGAAAAAAATATGTGACAATTTTTATTTTGGCAGTTTTGGGAGGTTTTTTGCCAATGCAAGTTTTTTTGTTTCATTTTAATGGAAAATGGGTCCCGGGAACCCCTCACATGATTTTACCAAAATTCTTACATGAGTTTACCAAGGCCCTAATAAAGGAATCATTTTAATCATATATAGATATGTATGATTTGTCTATTCAGACCTTGACAATATTTCTATTGATCAATTGTACTATTACTGTTCTTATGAATCATAAGAAATAAATTAAATATAAACAGAAATAAATAATTAATTGCATAATTATTTCTTTTACTTTTTATAAACTACTAGTGATTATAACAGTAATCAGTGATTGTCTACTAGAATCAATTACAACAAGTTTTGATAATAAAACTTCTTTTAATTAAGAATTATTTCACATAAAAGTAATTGTATTCAATTTTTTAAGAAAACCACAAATTTAGGAAACAAACCCTTTAAGAATTTAATAAACCACTCACCAAAACTTCAATAATACCTTGAAAAATGTTGGTAGAGTGATTTGAAAGATTATTTGTGGATTTGAAGAATCAAAAGCTGGGTAAACAATGATATGCCATGAAAAATGTCTAATAAAATTGATAATAGTAATATTATTTGATTCCTAAAATCTCTGGATGATTTTAAAGATTTCAAACTGTAAGAATGATTTAATAACTAACACTTTGGTGGTATTAATGATTTAATGATTTAACTGAATGATAATAGGATATGTGGAAAACAGAAGCTGTAGTAGGCTTCTTTTATGTCTACAGCATCTCAAAGAGGTGTTCCATGGAGCAAGCTAAAAAGCCATTGAGTTAGAAACCATATCCTATATTTGGTTTAGTTATTACATCACTTATAGTCATATAAAATTATCATAATTACTTAGTTAAGTCATATTAAATGGTCACCAACCCATTTATGCTCAAGAAACAAAAGAGTTCCTACTGTAAATATTATCTTATTTAAAAATATTTTTTCCCCTCAAAGTTAACAATGTTTTTGGAAATTTCATCACAGGTTTTATTTTCTGTGAATTTTTGAAGATGTGGTGTTTCATGTGAAATCATCAAAATGGACTGTAAGTAAAACTTTGAGTTTGAAGTATGATGTGATAATTATTATTTGTTTTAATTTGAATTATTATTCTTTCTTTTATTCCTTAAATTTAAAGAAGGATACATTGATAATTGTATTTTGAATGGATTTTTGAAGTTTTAGCTCATTTTCTATGTGGTATAAGCAAAAAGCATAGAGAAAGCTGGTTTCCAAGAGGTTATTCCATGGATGATAGTACCAAAAGGGCTCTAATTACTATATTTGTTTTTATAAATGGAAACTAATCAAGAATGAAAATGGTTTTAGGAGTCAGATTTGCTCATTACCTCCTCCTAACATCAAAATAGAAGCTTATTTGCCATTTTCTCATGATTTAATGGAATTTCAACTTGGTAACTAGGTTCCCAAAAGGTTATTATAGAACAATTGAGCAATTATGAGCCATTTATCCAATGTTTATAGCTGGTCATGCCTCAGAAACCTCAGAAGAGGGGTACACTGGCTTTCTTTGATGTCTTTTCCTCTTAGCTATTTTGAGGTCAAAAATAATGATATCCACCATGGGTATGCCAAAAGGGTATGTGGAAATAAAGTATTTTCAAGTGCCTAAAAATAAATTACACTACTTTTAGTGTATATGCAACATGGGATTTCTCACAATATCCTTATTTTGGAATAAAAATGCCAAAAACCAAAATTTTCACCATTCCTTTATGTGGTATTGATAATGAGGTGTTGAAGTATTTTCCATATTAACACCTCATTTTGTTAATTTAAGATTATTCACCATTTGAAGTTAAAATAGGTGAATTTTAATGTAGAATTCAAATCTGGCCTTAAATTCATGGACCTACTTACTCACAAAAAGGATATTCCTATTTTTCTACATAAAACATAATGAATTTTGGATATATACATTACTTATGGGTTTTCATATTCCAGAAGTTCTTTTTGGATCATTCATGGCCTCTTTGGGTATTTGAAGTATAACTTAAGGATCACAATATATATATATATCTATATATATGAGAATTTATTTTATTAAATTAATGATAAAAAAAACATAATATCAAAATTGTCAAGTCCTTCTTTTTGAAAAAGAAAAAAAAAGAAAATCTAGTAACCATTTTTTTAGCTTTAATCAAAGGTATATACATATCTAGTGACATTTATTTTTTATTAAAAACAAAAAAATTTGTATAATTCTTTTAGAAAGATTATTTATTTATTTATTTAATTTAATTTTAAGTTTTATTGAAATTTTTGTAAAAATTGATAATATATAAATAGATCATTTTTAAAAAAAGAAAAAAATATTAATATTAATCTTGTTTAAATTCAATATTAATAAAAAACATATAAGAAGAAAATTAATATTTTATGATGAATATATATATAAAGGAAGTGCTCAACCTCAACCATGGCTTTGCTAGATCAAAACTGATACAAGCATCACATTTGAAAACTTCAGTAGTAAGCACAAGAGCTAAAAAAACATTACCCTTCTCTAAAGATACTTTTGTGAATTTCAAGAAAGCCTTTTGGCTGAGAAAAAAATTATAAAAGCAATATTTTTCAAAGAAAACATTTTTTTATTGGCTCAAAAGAACAAGGTCTTTGATTAATAATGAAGGTTTTTTTTTGAATTATTTTGCCAAAGAAAAAAAGGAAATGATTTTTCAAATATCTTTTTTATAATAAAAAAAATGAATTTTTTATTCTGCAATTTGATCAAAACTGAACAATATAATAGAAATATATTTGAATTTTTAATTTTCAGATTATCAGAATATCAGAGGGAGAATCAGTTATTTTTTACATTAATACTATTTTAATGTTGAAAACATTGAATTAGCTGCTTTTTCTCTTAAAAAATGAAGATTGAACTTCACTGAGGGGTGGGTGAAGAAGAATTTTCAAAAAAATCTAAAATAATTTCAGAAAGTTATTTGTATTTATAAAGATATAAATTTTCAATTAATTCCAAAGTTTCCTAGATTAATAAATTAAGGGTTTTGGTAAACACACATAAGCCCTTACGTATTTTTACCATAAAATTATGTGTTTTTACCAATTTATGGCCACAACACATAAGTGACTTATTTTTTTTAAAAAATTCCTCAGGCTCAGTTTTGAGAATTTTTATAATTTTTTTTGCCATATTTTGTGTGACATGGGATGTGAATGTCCCCAAATGTTTTCAATTTTTTTTGCACAATTTCTCTATTTTGGCCAATTTGGCAAAGTTGCATGTTTTTGAAGAAATTCATTAAAAATGTTCCCATTTATGAATTTCCGTTTTTTTTAAAATGAAGGGAAAAGTCTTGAGAATAAAACACCAGAAGCCCAATATTTTGGGAGTTTTTTGCCAGGAAAAATGTAGGCCCAAAAAGTCATTTTTTATGGTTTTTTGTTCATGTTTGGAAGTAAATTGAAAATTCCCTTTCTGAAATGAATTTAATTAAAAATTTAATTTAAGAGATTAGTGGAAGTTAAAAAATCTATTTGCGGTATTAAAAGTGCCATTTATGGCATTAAAAGTGCCATAAATGACATCACAAATGACATAATAATGCCATAAATGGCATCAAGAATGACATATAGATGCCATTTATTGTGAGACCATGAGGTATGTATGACATACCCATAAGGCCACAAATAACTTTATATACAGTTGTTGTGATCTTGAACAGACTTTTCAATTGTATTTAAAATAAAAAATAACAAAGAATAAGTATAATTTTTTTTTGGATAAACAAAGTTATAATTATGAGGTCATTTTTGGATTCTACACCAAAAATAACCTGAGGTACACCCACAGGGTGTTATCCCCAAAAATGATTATTTCTTATGGTATTAGAAGATATAAGAATCTCACAGTACAATTGCAACTTTTTTTAACATTTTTTAAAATTGTTAAATTCAAGCTTAAATAAGCTTAAATTTAAAGTTGCACAAGGTTCATGAAAACATACCAAAAGTTTAGTTAAAATTAAGGTGTTGTGTATATTTACTGAATTGGCTAAGTATTTGCCATACAGGATGTAAATCCTGCATGGGCTCAATTTAAAAGGGTTTAAGGCTATAGTAGGGCTTTAAATAAATAAAAGGGCAAAATATACACAAAAAGGTGGGACAAAGGAAAAATACCAAACAGAGCTGGGGTACCCAGCTTTTTGGATCTGCGAGGATTCAATTAAAGTTGTCCACCTGGGTAAGGCTTGAGTATGAAACAATCAGTAAAAGTTACTAATACTTTACTTATTGTACTCTGAATTTACTTATAAATTAAAGCAATAAGATAAAAATAATTATAATAATAAAGATTTGTTATAATTATTGCATAAAAATAATTATATTAATATTTAATAATTAATATATTTAAAAGCACTTTATTATTGTTACCAAAAAATAATAAAGGCATAAAAAACAATCAATAGCTATGATATTACTAATATTAAAGTTATATATTAATATAAATACTATTTGTATTAATTAAAGAATTATGAATAGTAATAATAGAGACAAGTTAACCTACTTTTGACGCTTAATAAGATAGTTTTGGAAGGTTTTACGCCAAATAATGTAAATGAAACTTATTTGAATGGTATTTACAAATATAAAAGAAAAGAAATTACAAATATTCTTGATTTTAAATGGAAATAAGATTTTCAAGAGAATTACAAAACCCCAAATGAGCAATTGAGGTAATCATGTCAAGATTGATTATTATAATAAAGATTACGCTTGGTCTTTGATGATAGAAAAGATTTATATACAAAGAATAAAGATTTTAACTTTTGATTTAATTGTTTTATTGTTTTGATGTGTCTGAGGGGAAAATAGAGTAAAAAGAGCTCTATTTATAGTAAATTACTCCCTTATAGAGTCCAGTAGGCTTCTAGTAGACGTGTACTGATGCTATCCACTGGAAATGATCAGTATTTTAAGGTTTAGTGATGATTACGTCATGATCAAACCATCTTATCTCATTACTACCCCATTATTTTGAGTAATCACTATAGCTCTAAGTTTGGTGACATCATAGACTTGGAAGAAGCCTAAAATTTGTAGATCTTATTAGTATCAATCATAATCTAATAGTATTCACCAGTTTCATCACTTATATAGCTGTTAAATCTAAAATAAGATTACAGTGAGTGATCATAAATGATCAATTTTAAGCTTAAACTTTGATCATTAATAAATTTTAAATCTTACATGCTACATTTATTCTGGGATTGAATTCTAATAGCTTGGAATGTACGTATTAAACTTTCAAGAGAATTACATTACATAATCAAAACTCTATTTTTGATGATTTTTCTTGTATCTCATCTTTTCTGTCGAAATTCGATATTTTAAGGTTCAAACCATGATTTCAAGGGGTTTTACCTTGAATATTATGATATAAAATACATCATTCTTCACGTATGAACTAGTGTAATCTGAATATCCACTTTGCTTTAAGTTTGAACCACTTTCACAACAAAGTGGTCAACAGCTCTAGTAATTTTGTTCAATAAACCCTTACATGTTATAAACTTGTTTATAGCTTGTCAAATAAAGTTCAGATCTGTGTTCTTACAGTAATTACGTGGTTACTGTTTTTCTATTTAACTCTCTATCATGTATATTTCAAGAGATATTAGCTAAAAACCATGAATGTATGCATTGACCAAAAAGTGCATATATTAAGCTTAATTCATTAAGTATTGACTTTAGAGAATTGTAATAAAATTCTTTTATGTGTAGTTTCTCATGGGAAATCCAATGGTGCAATTTATTTAACATGCTGTTACATTGGTTTCTGAGTTAAATAAGATTTTAGGTCTGTTTTAGGGTATTATTACTCATTATTCAGTAATTATTGACTTTACAGATATGCCATAAAGATGATATATGTGTATTTTACCATGAGAAATATAATTGGGTAGCTTATTTCACATGTTTATTCATTAGACTCTGAGTTAATTCAGAGTTTATCCTTATTTATGGCATTTTCACTGGCTTTAAAATGATTATTATGAGTATACTTATTATAAAGTTTTCCTTGTGACCTTTTTGGATATGTGGTCATATCTCAAAGGCTCACAACCTGTATTGGAGGATTCTAAACCTTATTCAAACTTTAAGATTAGACTTTGATCCAACCTTAAAGTTTAAACTGGTTTAATACCAATTTGGACATGAATTTCAAGCTGCCAAAGGGTAAATCCCAATATGCAAGCTTGAAATTAAGGTGTTAAGAACTTCCAAAGAATAATTAAGCTTAAAAGTTTAAATTTTCAAGCATTAAAACCTTATCAAAAGCTAACTTTTGGTGTTTATTGCTATTTTACGGCAAAAAATAGTAATAACTTAAGAAATTCATTAAAAATCCAATTATTAATGAATTTGCCTGAAGGTTTCACACAGCTTACAGTTTAATTCTAACTGTTTATAAATTAGATTTTAAGTATCTTTTATAAACAGGTTTTATTGGTAACTAGCCTGGAAAATTAATGTTTTAATTATACTTGAAGAAAATTAATGAAAAATTGAGTTTAAGGGATTTTTGCTTGAAACTCTATTTTCAAGTTGTTCATGTAATTAACTTTAATATAAATAAGCATATTTTATATCAAAACTTAAAATAATTAACCCAAATCAGGATTAAAGCTACTTGGACTTAAGAATAACACTGGTAACTTTAAATTGGAATTAAAAAGAAGTTGCCTTAAGTTAAGAGCCATATTTTTAAGCACGGTTTTCAGTTTTGACCTGAGAAGGCCCTCTATGTCAATTATGAACCATGAGAGCTGCTCTGTTGACATAAACAGAGTCTATTCATCACTGTTTTTGTCCATCATTCATTATCAATCCAATTTTATTAGACATTTAAAAAGGTAAAGGTTTATTACATATGAAATCTTATTATTAAAGGAATTACTAAGTTATTTCATTCTTTATTAATATTAAATTAAAGAATTGAAATCATAGAATTCAGATTATTGTTGTAAACAGCAATAATATATTTTATTTTATCAAATTATCATCTTAAATATCTTTTAAAATCCACAAATTCCTATTAAAAAATCTTTAAATTATATTGTTATTATAAAAATTTGTTTTATTTTTGAAAATATTGATCTTTTGGTGTTTTTTAACTTATAATAATTATTTAATATAATAACTTTTGTATTTAACTTGTTGTATTGAATATAGATTATGAGTAAGTTTTTCTTTAGAAGTTCTATATTTTTTATCTATTATTAGTTTTTTATATATAGAATTTTTTGATAAAAAGTATTTCTGCACAGTGTATGTGATAATTACTTCATTAAAAATATTCTTATTACTTATAAGTGTTTAAATATTCATATTTTCTATGCATAATTTTCTCATTAAGACTTTTACACTTCTTATTGTTATAATTATCAGTGACTATAACAATAATAGAATAATTATTAGGATTTTTATTATTATTAAACTATTTAATAAGAATTAAATTTCTTCCTTTTAAAATAATTATGTAAATTTGTGGTTATAATACTTTATTATATTATATTTTTCTACTGAGGACAATCATAGTACTCTCGATATTGCCACTATTATCAAGGGTTTCATAGACAAACCTTAAATTTGGGGGTCTGGCCATGATTCTAACAGATTTTTGGGACATAAATCATATTCTAGACTCTATTTTACTCTTTTTTGATGTAAAATTGCCCTATTTAATTTAATTTTGGATTTTTTGGGAATTATATGTTATAAATAATCTTCATAATGTTAATAAAGTTATTTTTTCTTAAGATTACTTTTTGAAAGAATATACTATTTAGTGATTTGGAATAACTTTCTCTTTCCTAACTAGTGGCTATTTCACATCGCAGACTTGAAATTGATACTTTGAGTTATTCTAGCATAAAGTGAATAATAATACAATCTTCATTAATAATTTATTAAGTGCATAAGTATTATTTCTTTAAAGAAAATATAAAATCAAATAAAAAATTTCAAAAAGCTATAAATCTTCACTTAAAAATATTTTTCCTTATTCTTTAGATATTTTTCTTCATTTTTGACATGATTTGCCATAAATTACATTAAAACAACTTTATTCAATAAGTTGAGTTTATAAGTTATTTTTATTATTTAATAAAATAACTTATATATTTTTATTTCCTCTAGTGTAATCCACCATAGAAAATTCTTCAGACTCTGAGGTCTTAGAGTCTAGTATTGAAATTCAAACCAGCCCAGCACCAAGAAGTTTAATTACCAAAGAAGCCTTTAAAGGCCCAGCAGGTGAATTCAATCAGTTTCTTAGTCCATTTTCATTTTAATTTATGTGAAAAAAATTCTACTAGAAGTGGAAGTAACTACATCCAATCAAATGGATCTGGACCAGGAAATTCAAGTCATAAATCCAAAGAACAAGATTGTCAGCCCAGAGGAGAGGCACAAATGGAAGATGCCAGAAGGTCCACCAGCTCCCAAAGGTTAGCCAGTGTCGGGGTGACTCTATGATATAGCGTCAGAATGATAATAAAAGCTATAACTCTGAGTGTGACACAAAAATAATGATGATATTTAGAGTGAGAATATGAGTGAAAAGGGCTATACTAAAATAATTTAGTGATGGTGAGTACTGCTGATAGCCCTGGGTGCAGTGTTTGCCTGTTGGTTTACAATAGCAAACCCTACAATACTTAAACTTAAAGTATACCTGTTAAATTCTAAGATTATCACTTCGTTTTTAAGAAGTTATACCACGTAAGAATATCAAGAACAGGATGCTTTATTTGCTTCCTGGTGAGGCAAAGCCTCCTTTTATCTTGTTCTGGGGTAGTGGGAGGTGGTTTACCTCTGCACATGACCACAGAGTGAAAATTTTCACTACTGTGGGCTGGTTTGTGGTTCTATACACTCAATACAGGCTAGTATTGGGGTGAAATGTGGTTTTAGAACCACATGTAGTCATTTTTACCCTATACAGGGTGAAGATTTTCACCAATGGACTTTACAGGTGTATTCTGGTGCTCCTGACGCGTCAGAAACTGTACAGAACCTGTATGGACCTCTGTATTTGACTTTATTATGAGGTATTGAAGTATAAATAAGCTTCAGCCTCTGTTTGACACCTCATAATCAGAGTACAACTGTATCCTGTCATAATACAGCTGTATTAGTCATATTGTGGGATTATAACTTTCAAATAGCCATACCTCTGTCAGTTTCTGAGATATCATGCTCAAAGTTGGTTAATTGGATAGCCCTGTATGAGCTCTACACAATGATACCCAATTTTGTATGGTTATCATTAAATATGACAAAGTTATCCCATGTACAAGGTTTTTTGTACATAGGCGTTTTTTGGGCAAAAAGCTGTATTGAGCTTGTTTGCCTCATAACTTCTGTTATAGTTGAGATATGAAGAAGTGGATAGCACCATCAGATATCCCTGATTGTGCTCTTTCCAAAAAGACCCCACTTCAAGTATCCCACACTAAAACTGTAGAAGTTAGATGAGAGGTGAATGTTTTGTTCACCCTTATTTGGCCTGAAATTGACCATAACTCCAGTAATATTGGTGCTAGCTCATGTTGGCTGGTACCATTGGATAGCCCTGGCTTAGAGCTTCATTTTGAGTACCCATTCAATGGGATTAATCCTCTCCTTCTAGATTTTAGATGAGAGGTGAAAATTAAGGTTTATGCTCAGCAATAACTTTGTTATTTCTTGTCCTATGGTGATGGGACTTATATTTTTAGAAAGGGGTGAGTTTCCTCTTTCTTTTGATACCTTTTGAGCTGATTTGGCTCAGCTCTATGTTTTGGTGGTATCTTGGCTATACCATTGATTTATGGTATATTGGCTGTCATGCTTGTGTTCTGGTTTTGAGTCACAGGCTGACAGCCAGCAACTTTTAAACTCTTAATGAGAGTCAGAAGCTGACATAACTGCTATTCCTGTTGTCAGACCTGCATCATTTCAAACAGGCAAAAATAGAAATATACCAGTCTCAATACAAGAACTGGTTTATGGCGGCAAAGAAGCAGGAGTGGGAACTTCTGCCAAGTCTTTGGATAGGAAAAATGAACTAATATCTCCAAGTGAAGATGTTCATGGGCCCAGAGAAGACAGAGGATCTTCTGAGGGGTTGGACACCCATGTCTTGCAAAGGACAAGTCAAACACATAAAAGCCTGGTTGAAAAACCAAAGCATGTTTTCAGAGGACAAGAAGAAGAAGTTGGCCCAAGGAAAAACCAACAGCCCAGTGGAAGCTCCCAAAGCCTCCACAGGCAAAAATCTTCCTCAAAAAGTAAAAAAAAGGGCACAAAAACCCAAAAGAAAAGGGCAAGAAAAAGGCAAAGGGAAAAGCAAAGCCCAAATGGAAAAGACCTTACCCACAGAACTACAGAATTACCAAGGAAGAGAAGACAGCCATGGATGATGTGGTCAATATGGAAAGAACTTTGATGGAATTCAAAAACAAGGAGGAGGATAGAATAAACCAATCCTTTAAAAAGGAATAAACCTTGTGAAACTTGTAAATCAGTTTGAAACCTGTAATAAAGAGATTTTAGAAAATTTAAACAATTCTGAGTATATCAAACAAAAGTTGGGCAGAGAGATTTTACAAGTAAAAGAGTCACTAAAGACCATTATTGATTTATAAAGCCTTAATAAAGACAATATTTTGTCTTTGACTCAAATTTGTGCAACAATTGAGTCTAAAGCTACCTTACTCAATCAACCAGATGAAAATTCTAGTTCTTTTATTACCAAACAATTAAGAGAATTAAGAATACAAGGCCAGAACTTGGAACATTAAACTGGTCACAATGGAGCTCTTTTACCAGAACAATTGGAAAAAATTGGTAAAGCAAGACTTGAACTGAAAGGAGGAATTAAATAAAGTATTCATAATATATCACTGAAGAATGAATTTCCAAGACAGTCCACACCAATTCTTGACAGAAATTTGCTGAACCTCAACAATGACTTATATCATAAAATTTAAATTAATTCAGAAGTGGAGGCTGCTTGTAATTTTAAAGACATTCCAGGATTAGAGGAATGGTCAACCTTCAGTGGTGAAGGAGAATATAATCATATGGAATTCATGAAAAAAAATTGATATGTTAAAAGGAGACTTTAACATACCAGATAAATACATAAGTGCCAGATTACAACCATTGTTTACCAAATAAGCGAAGAAATGGTATTACAAAGTGAGACAAGACCATGGTAAACATTCTTGGCCTTGATCGAAAGAACAAATTATTTACAAATGAGAAAATGATTCCTGGAGATTTGAGATGGATAATTTCTTTGAAGAATCCATCTTTAACATTGAGAGGGACAGGCCCATGTCCTGGTTTCTTAAGTGGAAGGACAGATTAAATGCCCTTCATCCTGATATGTCTGAAACAATTATCAATAAAAGGATATTAAGGAAATGTGGTGGTGACCTTGAGCATTCTATAAGAAGCAGATTTATTGAGCCTTTCTCTACAGAAGATTATATCAATGCCATGGAAAACATCACAACCAGAACAAAAATTGGTATAAACACCCAATAGATAACAAGACTAGTGGGAAACCAATTTCAAAACCAAATAAACCACATGAAAAAGCTCTATTGAAATTTCATAAATGTGGAAGTACATCTCATTTGACCAATAATTGTCCAAAAGAGACAAGAATCAATGAGATAGAAATTGAAAAAGAGGATGACAAAAATAAGCCAATGATTTATCTTTACATGAAAGTGACTCTGAGCCTTCTGAAGAAGAAGAACTAAAGATAAACTAAGTATAGAAAAAATTAATTTTTCCTTTGAGGTCACAGAAGCTCATACTCACTTACCACAGTACAGTGATGTAGGTATGGATCTCATACATGTGCAAGATGCTAACATGCAGAAAACCAAACCTTCCAGAGGTAAAGGTTATACAGCTGGATCTTCTTGCATCGTTAATATTGTGATAAAGCCCAAATAAAACAAGATACATATTGACTCAGGTGCTTTTTGTACTTGTGTTGGAAAAGATTACCTTGACAGGATTTATACCAATTGGAAAAAAAGATTAATGCCAATTTAAGGTATAAAACTCAGAAGTGCTAGCCAAGATATGCACCCCTTGGGCATTTTTGATGCACCAATGATATTTCATCACCCTGCAGGAAGTATCAGATTAAAAGTTTAATTTGTTGTTATGAATAGTTTTACTTCACAAAACTTTATACTAGGAAATGATTATCTCAATATTTATGGAATTGATATTGATAATCATAAAGACAGATATTTCATTAGAAGGGAAAATAAAAGGCAAAAATTTGCTTTTCCTACAGAAAAAAGAGAAATAACTTTTATTAGACAAGTAAGACATGTTAATAAAGAAAAATTTGTGTAAGATCAGTTAAGTGAAGCACAAATTAGTACTGAATTAACATTGGAAATGAAGGAGAACTTATTGAAATTTAATTTCAATACAGAGAGGCCTTTGTTTCTGATAACAAACCACTTGGGGCTATCAAAGGCCTTCAAGTGAACATTATGCTTAATGTGGAAAGACCTTACCCTCCACTATTAGGAAGACCAGCTTACCCAGCTAGCCCTAGGGCTAGAGAAGCACTAGAAACTAATATTGATGAGCTGGTGAAACTGGGAGTTCTTAGAAAGTTTGGGCAAAATGCAGAAGTAGAATGCCAATTGAAGGTATAAAATTCAGCAGTGCTAGCCAAGATAGGCATCCTTTGGGCATTCTTGAAGAAGAAATGATATTCCCTCATCCTGTAGGAAGTATCAGATTGAAATTTGAATTTGTTATAATGAATAATTGTAGTTCACAACACTTTATAACTGGAAATGATTATCTTGATATTTATAGTATTGATATTAATAATCATAAACACAGATATTTTACTATGGGCAAAAAGAAAATGCAGAAATTTTCTTTTCCCCTAGAAAAAAGAGAAATAACTGTCATTAGACAAGTAAAGAATGTTAATAAGGAAATGTTTGTGTCAGATCAATTAATTGAAGCCAAAATTAACCCTTAATCAACATTAGAAATGAAGGAAGAGCATCTTGAAATTTCATTTCAATACAAGGAAACCTTTGCTTCTGATAATTAACCACTTGGAGCTATTAAAGGCCATGAAGTGGAAATTATACTTAATATGAAAAGACCTTAAGCTCCAATATTAAGAAGAGAAGCCTACCCAGATAGCACTAGAGCTAGAGAAGAATTGGAAACTCATATTGATGAGCTGATGAAGCTGGGAGTTCTTAGAAAGGTTGGGCACAATGAAGAAGTAGAAGTCAAAACTCCTGTAATAATTACTTAGCATAATTATAAATTAAGGATGGTTGGTCATTTTAGAGCATTAAATACCTACCCTATTCCAGATAGGTATCCAATCCCTAGAATTCATGAGACTCTGACTCAATTATCCAAAGCAAAATTCATCACTTCTATGGATGCCCTTGAAGGTTTTCATAAGAATGTTTTGTCACCTCATGCCAGGAAATTATTGAGAATAACTGCTCATTGTGGTATTTATGAATACTTGAGGATGCCTTTTGGTATTAAAAATGCACCCTCTCATTAACAAAGAATGATTAATACAACTTCCCACATGAATTATCAGAGGGATTCTTGATCATTTATATTGATGACATTATCATTTGTTCAGAAACCTGGAAATTGCATTTAGAGAGACTTTCATCAGTATTTAAGACTTCAAGTGAAAATGAAAATATCTCTTAAAAAATGTAATTTTGGGTTTCTTGAGTTGAATGCTCTAGGACATGTAGTGTAAGGTTTGTCTATGAAGCTCTTGATAAAAGCAACAATATCAAGAGAATTATGACTGTCCTCAGTAGAAAAATATGATATAATAAAATATTATAAGCACAAATTAAATTTAATTATGAGAATAATTATATTCACAAAGGAAATTCAATTATTATTATATAATATAATAATGAAAAAATATCAATAATTATAATAAATTATAATTATTTTATTATTGTTATAGTCACTGACAGTTATAGCAATAAGAAGTGTAAAGCTCTTAATGAGCCAATTACATGTGGAAAATATAAATATTTAACCAGTTATAAATAATATGAATATTATTTATAAAAAAGAAATTATAACACAAACTGTGCAAATATAATTCTTATATAAATTCTATAAAAAAAAAACTAATAATAGATAAAAAAATTATATAATTTTAGAGAAAACTTACTTATAATATGTACTTAATACAACAAGTCAAACAAAAACAGTTATTATATGCAATAATAATTATAAGTTAAAAACACGCCAAAAATCAAGATTTATAAAGATAAAACAACTTTTTATGATAAAAATTATGATTAAAGAGTTTTTGAGAGGAATTTGTGAATTTTGAAAAGATATTTTAAGACAATAATTTCATAGAATGAAATATATTATTGGTGATTACAACAATAATCTAATTTCTATTATTTCAATTATTTAATTCAAGATTTATAAAGAATGAATTACTTAAGAAATACTTTAATAATAATATTTTATATATAATAAAACTTTACCTGTTTAAATGTCTAATATAATTGGATTGGATTGAATTGATGGACAAAAACAGTGATGAGTAGACTCTTTTTATGCCTGCAGAACAGCTCTCATGATTCATAATGGATATGGAGGGAGTGCTCAGATCAAAAATGAAAACCTATGCTTAGAAATAAGGTTCTTAAGCTAAGGTAACCTGTTTTTAATTCCAATTTAAAGTTACTGGTGTTATTCTTAACTCCAAGTAGCTTTAATCCTCATTGAAGTTAATTATTTCCAGTTTTAATATAGAATAAGCTTATTTATATTAAAGTTCATCACATGAACAAATTAAAAATAGAGTTTCAAGTAAAAATTTCTTAAACTCAATTTTCAATTAATTTTTAAAGAAATCTTAATTTTCTCTGAGTATAATTAAAAGAGTAATTTTACAGGATAATTACCAATAAAACCTCCTTAAAAAAGATACTTACATTTGATTTATACAAAGATAACATTGAATTGTAAGCTGTGTGAAATTTTCAAACAAATCCATTAAGATTTAGATTTTTAATTAATTTATGAAGTTATTGCTATTTTTCCACATAAAATAGCAATACACACTAAAACTTAACTTTTGATAAGGTTTTGATACTTGTAAATTTGAAGCTTTAAGCTTTGACAGGTCTCAAAAATTTAATTTCAAGCCTGCATATTGGGATTTACCCTTTGGCAGCTTGAAATTCCTGTCCAAATTGGGATAAAGCCAGTTTAAACTTTAAGGTTGGATCAAAGTTTAATCTTAAATTTTAAATAATGTTGAAGATCCTCAATTACAGGTGGACAACCTTAATTTAATCCTTGCAGATCCAAAAAGTTGGGTACCCCAGCTCTGTTTGGTCTTTTTCTCGTGTACCACCTTTTTGCATGAATTTTGCCCTTTTATTCATTTAAATCCATACTATGGGCTTGAACACCTTTAAATTGAGCTCATGCAGGATTTACATTCTGTATGGAAAATCCTTAGCCAACTCAGTAAATATACAAAACACCTAAATTTTAACTAAAGTTTTGGTAAGTTTTCATAAGCCTTATGCAACTTTAAATTTAAGCTTATTTAAGCTTAAATTTAACAATTTTAAAAGAATGTTGAGGAAGTTACATTAGTACTGTGAGATTCTTAAATCTTCCAATAACTTAACAAATAAGCCTTTTGGGTATAACACCCTATGGGTGTACCCTAGGTTATTTTTGGTGTAGACTCCAAAAAATGACATAATAATTATAACTTTGTTTATCCAAACAAAAGGTATACCTCTTTTTTGTTATTTTTCATTTCAATTTAAACTGACAAGTCTGTTCAAGACCAAATCAGCTGTATACAAAGCTATTTGTGGCCTTATGGGTATTTCATATATACCTTACAGGCTCACATTCCCTACCACCAAAAAGAATTGTACCACAATTTTCTTTTAGTAGTATACCCCCAAGTTAATTTGGGGGGGGGTATCATCCACTGTCCAACCTCTCTACTTATGATTTCAAGTATTTAAAGCACACAATTAAGATGTTTTATTGAGAAATTGGTCTTCTCTCATGTCTGAATCTTCTGAGAAACCTTTGGAAATCAGGTATCTTCTATGCTACAATACATTAATCTTCATGTTTTGGATATCTGGACCTGACCAAGTATTCTCTTTCATTTTTCCCCTTAAGTCTTCTTTCTTTCAAGACTTTTAGTACTCTTTTCTCTTCACTCTGATCAAGTGGAGGTACTTCTAAGGGTGTTTCATTTCTCAAAGGAAATAATTCCTTATCACTTGAAGTGTAATTCTTTACCAGACTAACAGGAAAAGCTGGATGTTTGTTTTCCAATTCTCCTGAAAGTTCTACTTGTACTGCATTTGTCCCATGAAGGGCTTTAATAATAAATAGTCCTGCAAAGGAATCTTTCAATTTCTTTGGACCTTTAATATTATTAAAGTTCAAGGTTGAAACTAGTATTAAGTCCCCTATCTTGAATTCTGGGTGTTTATGAATTTTATCCCATTTCTGTTTAGAATATTCAAAGGCATCATTAATGCTTTGTTTTTCATGATGCATTAATTTATCAAGCAGTAAATTGAAGCTTGAAGCAGTTGGGTGAATATCAACTAAGTCTTTTTTTAAGGTATCAACTGGAAGTTTAGGGTTCCATCCTTTTTCCAATATTGCAGGAGTCTTGCCTGTTGAAGCATGGATAGAAATATTGTAGTCTAATTCCAATGCTGGTATAAGAGTACACCAATCATGGGTAAAGCCATCAGAATCTTTAAACTCCAGGCCATAAGCACAAAATCATCTGATCATGTCCACAAGGGTTTGAATGATTCTTTCTGCTAGCCCATCTGTTTGTGGAGGGTATGCTGTTGAGAATGATAGTTTTGTACCCAAACGCTTATGTAAATTAGTCCATAAGGCTGATGTAAATTTTGGGTCTCTATCACTAATGATATTTTTGAAGAGACCAGTATGAGATATAACTTTTTTCCAAATAAAAAGAGCTGTATCCATAGCTGTGTTTTCTTTATGACATGGTAAAAAGATTGAGGTTTTGCTATATCGCTCAACAATGACAAGACATGCATTGTAACCTTTATAACCTCCAGGTGGTAAGGCAGTTACCCAATCAATATGAACCACTTCCCATGGGGTACTTGGTTCTTGGATATGAATCATTAATCCAAATCTTTTACCAGTAGCTTTATTGGCTTGATGGCATCTATCACGACTATGACAGTACTCAATGACATCTTTTCTCCAAGATGGCCACCAGGCACATCTCTTAATTCTTTCTATTGTTCTGTCTTCAGACAGATGTACAGAATAAATATTATCATGGAATTCTAGTAGTATTGTGTTTATAAAAATTCTAATACATAAGACCATGACACATGTGTGTTTAGACCTATGATAGAAGATACCATCAAACAAATGGAATCTTCCATTGTCATAAGATGTTTTCCAAATATCATCCAGAGAGTTAGCCAAGGATGCATATTTGCAATCTTTGTCCGGTAGAGCAGTAAGAATATGACAATTCTTATCTTGCTTGTAGCTTTCTCTAACTTCCTCAAAGAATTCTGTCCCCACATCTGTGATGTTAATTCATTAAATTGGAATTTGTAGTTCTGCACTTTTAGGAATATAGGCATGATTTTCAGGTGTATTGAGTAATTCCCATCTACTAAAGCCATCGGAATTCTTGAGAATATTTCCAGCTTTATGCACTATGGTCATGTTGCCTCTATACTCCTGAATAGCAATATGCCATCTTAACATGTGTCTGTTAGGAGTATTCACATTAAGAAGTGATTTTACTGCATTACAATCAGTAATTACTTCAAACAAACTACCATAAAGATAATAATGAAGTTTTTCCACAGCCCATACAAGGAAAAGGCACTCCATTTGGCTAGCTCCATATCTGGCCTCAGTAGCTTTGATTTGTCTTGAGATAAAACAAATTGGACCCTCATAAGGCTTGTCATTGAAAATTTGAACTTGATGAAGAGCTGCACCTAGGACTTCACCAAATGCATCACTATACAGCTTGAAAGGAAGTTTCCAATATGGCATCAATAATAATGGTGCATTAGTCAAGGAATACTTGATCTTTTCATATGATTAAATTATTTCCTGTGTCACCTCAAAGACAGTTTTTTGATCAAAAATTCTGTACAATGATTTGGCATGGATTGCAAAATCTTTAAGGTGTTGTCTGTAATAACTGGAAAACCCTAAGAAAGACATCATTTCCTTTTTGTTCTGGTGAATTTGTTTCAGTAAAATTGCAGAAACCTTGTTTTTATCAACATCAAGGCTCATTCCTGATACTACATGTCCTAGAGCTTTCAGCTCATGAAGCCCAAAATTACATTTATTAAGAGATATTTTCATTTTCACTTGAATAATTTTCATAAGTACTAATGAAAGTCTCTCTAAATGCAATTGCCAGGTTTTGGAACAAATGATGATATCATAAGTATAAATGATTAACCATACCTCTGATAATTCATGTGGGAAAATGGTATTCATCATCCTTTGGTAATGAAAGGGCAAATTTTTAATACCAAAAGGCATCCTCAAGTATTTATAAATACCACAATGAGCAATAATCCTCATTAATTTCCTAGCATGAGGTGTTAAAAAATTCTGATGGAAACCTTTAAGAGAATCCATAGAAGTGATAAACTTTGCTTTGGATAATTGAGTCAAAATCTCATGGATCCTAGGAATTGGATACCTATCTGGAATAGTGTAGGTATTCAATGCTCCAAAATACCAACCATCCTTGATTTATCATTATTCCAAGTAATGATTACAGGTGTTGTGACTTCTACTTCTTCATTGTTCCCAAGCTTTCTAAGAACTCCCAGTTTCATAAGCTCATCAATATGAGCTTCCAATGATTCTCTAGCCCTAGGGATAGCTGGGTAAGCTTGTATTCTTAATAGCTGAGGGTAAGGTCTCTCCACATTAAGTATAATGTCCACTTCATGGCCTTTGATAGCCCCAAGTGGTTCATTATCAGAAGCAAAGGCCTCTCTGTATTGAAATAAAATTTCAATAAGCTCTTCCTTCATTTCCAATGTTAATTAAGTACTAATTTGTGCTTCAATTAGCTTATCTGTAAGATGTGACTATGAAACTGATGATAATATTACTATTAATCAACAGTACTATGTCTGTTCTTATGAAATATAATAATAAAATATTATTATAACCACAATTAAATAATTAAAAAATTATTTCTTTCACGTGTTAAGCACTACTAGTGATTTTAACAGTGAGCAAGTAATTGTCTACAAGAATCAATTACAAGAAGAATTTAATAATAAAAACTTCTTTATTAAAATAATAAAATTATTTTAATATATAATTATCTTTTGCAAGAATAATTATAAAGATAATTCTTGAAGAAAACTATTACTAGAGAAAAACTTTAAGAATTAAAGATAAATGACTCACTAATACTCCAAAGAACTTATTGATAATAAAAGTGGAGAAATTTGACGTGGAATTGTGGATTTAAGGGATCAAAAGGATTTATAACAATATTACAACAATATATAGTTGGATTCTATGATTTCACGTCTTTCTGATTGATTCTGAAAGAATTAAAACACTTAAGAATAGTTGAACTAATACTTACTTGTTGGTAATAAAGATTAATAAATTGATAAGATGATGATAAGAAAAAAAACAGAAAGAAGAGGCTTCTTTTAAGTCAATAACAGCTCACAGAGGCGTGCCATGGAGCAAACTGAAAAACCAGTGAGTGAGAAAACAATAAACCTTTTTGGATTATTGATTGCATCATCTGTTGTCATGTAAGATTATCATAATTACTTAATTGATGCTTTTACGTGACTACCAACCCCAATATGGTTAAGAATAAAAGGAGTAACACTTGTAAATCTTCTTTTATTCTAAAATAATCATTGATTTCTCAAAGTTATCAATGTTATTGCCAATTTCATCACAGGTTGTAATTACTGTGAATTTTTGAAGATTCAGTGTTTCACGTAGAATATCCAAAATTAGACTGTAAGTAAAACTTTTAATTTTACTAGTAAAACTGTAATTCTTTTTGGTTGTACCATAGATAATACAGTTCTCCTTTAGTCCTGAAAGTTTCAGAAAGATTCATTAAGAATTGTATTTTTAATGAATTTTTGAAGGTTTTACCTCATTTCTACGTAGAATTGCAAATAGCAGTGTTTTGCTGGTTGCTATGAGGTAAATCAATGAATATGGGTCCCAAAAGGGTTTTAATTACTCTTTTGGGGTTTATCCATGGAAAGTCATTAGTAATTGACATGGTTACAGGAGTGTAAGTAGCTCATTACCTCCTTGGCACGTCAAAATAGCAGGTTATTTGCTATTTTCTGATGTTTTACAGTAGTTGTAACTTGGTAACCAAGTTCCCAAAGAGTTTTAGTTTACCAATTGGGCCAAGATGAGCCATGGATCCATGCTCTGGAGCTATCCACGCCTCTGAGGCCTCAGAAGTTGGGTACCCTGGCTCTCTTTGATGTCTTTTGTCCCCCTTGCCTATTTTTTACGTCAAAATAGTAATTTAAGCTTAAAGTGAGATATCCACTATGGGTGTACCAAAAGTCCATGTAAGAATACCATGATATTAAGTGCTCAAAACATGCATAACACTATTCTTAGTGTATATGTAACATGGGATTTCTCACTTTCCCATTATTTTGGCTAAAAATCAAGAAAAACAAAAATTTTCACGGATCTTTTATGTGGTATTAATGATGTGGTATTGAAGTATTTTCCATTTTACCACCTCAAATACTTAAATTGAGCTTATTCACTCTATGGAGCTACCCTAGGTGAATTTTTGTGTAGAATCCAAATCTGGTCTTAAATCCATGGATTTACTTACTCAATAAAAAGTTATTCATCTTTTCTGAAATTGAAAATGATGAATTTTGGATATATGCATGACTTATGAGTTTTGCATAATTCAAAATTTCTTTTTAAGATAATTGTGGCCTATTTGGGTATGTAAAATATACCTCAAGGCTCACATTATCTGACACAAATTTTCCTTTATTAACATGTCTTACTTGTCTAATGAGAGTTATTTCTGTTTTTTCTGGAGGAGGAGCAAATTTTTGCCTTTTATTTTCCCCTATAGTGAAATATCTGTCTTTATGATTATGAATATCAATTCCATAAATCTTGAGATAATCATTTCCTAGTATAAAGTGTTGTGAAGTACAACTATTCATAATAACAAATTAAAATTTTAATCTGATACTTCCTACAGGATGAGGGAATATCATTGGTGCTTCAGAAATTCCCAAGAGGTGCATATCTTGGCTAGCACTGCTGAATTTTATACCTTAAATTGGCATTAAGCTTTCTTTCCAATTGTTTTAAATACTGTCAAGGTAATCGTTTCCAACACAAGTACAAAAAAGCACCTGAGTCAAGATGTAACTTGGCTTCTTGTTATTCATCACAATATTAGTGATACAAGATGCTCCAGCTGTATAACCTTTGCCTCTGGCAGGTTTGGGTTTCTGAATTTTAGCATCTTGCACATGTATGAGATTCATACATTCATCACTGTACTGTGGCAAGTGAGTATGTACTTCTGTGACTTCAAAGGAAAAATTAATATTTTCTATACTAAGTTCATCTGGTATTTCCTCTTCTTCAGAAGGCTCAGAATCACTTTCATGTAAAGATAAATTATTTGTTTCTTTTGTGCCTTCAACTTTATCTATTTCTATCTCATTTATTCTTGTCTGTTTGGGACAAGTGCTTGCCAAATGAGATGTAATTCCACATTTATGACATTTCAAAGGAGCTTTGTCATGTGGTTCATTGGGTTTTGGAATTGCTTTCCCACTGGTCTTGTTGTCCATTGAGGTTTTATACCAATTCCTTGCAACTTTTGTCCTAGTTGTGATGTCTTCCATGGCATTGATAAAATCTTCTGTAGAGAAAGGCTCAATACATCTGCTTCTTATAGCATTCTTAAGGTCACCACCACATTATCTCAATATCCTTTGATTAATCATTGGTTAAGACATATCAGGATGAAGAGCAGTTAACCTTTTTTTCTGTTTAACAAACCAAGACATGGGCCTGTCCTTTTCAATATTAAAAATGGCTTCTTCAAAAGAATTTTCCATTTTAAATCTCCAGGAATCATTTTCCCATTTGGAAATAATTTGTTCTTTTCACCAAGGCCAAGAATGTTTACCATGGTCTTGCCTCATTTTGTAGTACCATTTCTTTGCTGATTTGGTAAACAGGGTGTGTAATATGGAGCTTATGTATTAATCTGGTATGTTAAGGTCTTATTTGAACATAACAATTGTTTTCATAAATTCCATATGATTATATTCTCCTTCACCACTGAAGGTTTGCCATTTCTCTAATCTTGGAATGTTTTTAAAATCACAAGCAGTCTCCACTTCTGCATTGCTTGAAATTGTATGATGTAAGTCATTATCCAAGCTTAGCACATTTCTGTCAAGAATTGGTGTAGACTCTCTTTCCAATCAGTCTTCAGTGATATATTTTTAATACTTGATTGAATATCTTCTTTCAACTGAAGTCTTTCTTTATCACTTTTTTCCAATTGTTCTTGGAAAAGACCTGCATTTTGGGCAGTTGAGTTTTCCAAGTTTTGATCTTGTATTCTTAACTCTTTTAACTGTCTACTTATAAAAGAAGTAGAATTTTCATCTGGTTGATTGAGTAAGGTGACCTTAGACTCAATTCTTTCACAAATTTGCGTCAAGGAAAAGATATTGCCTTTATTTATATTTTCTAGACCAATTATGGTCTTTTGTGACTCTTTCACTTGCAATATCTCTCTACCAAACTTTGGTTGGATATACTCAAAATTATTAAGCTTTGCTAAAATTTATTTATTACAAGTTTCAAAATTAGTTACAAGCTTTACAAGGTCTACTTCTTTGGAAATGACTGGTTCAATCTTTTCCGCTCCCTGTTTTTGAATTCCATCAGAGTTCTTGCCATATTGAACACATTATCCATGGCTGTCTTCTCTTTCTTGGAAATTATGTAATTCTGTGGGTAAGGCTTGTTCCACTTGGGTTTTGCCTTTACCTTTGCCTTTTTCTTTCCCTTCTGATTGCTCTTTGGAGTTTGCTTGTCCTTTTTTGGAACTTGTTGAGGCAGATTTTTGCTTGTGGAGGCTTGGGGAGCTTCCACTGGGCTGTTGTCCTTCCCTTGGTCCAACTTCTTCTTCTGGTCCTCTGATAACATGCTTTGGTTTTTCAACCAAGCTTTTATCTATCAGACTTGTACCTTGCAAGACATGGGTGTACAACCCTTCAGAAGCTCATCTGTCTTTTCTGGCACCATCAACTTCTTCACTTGAAGATACGAGTTCATGGTGCCTATCCAAAGACTTAGAAGAAGTTCCCACTCCTGCGTCTTTGCCACCATAAACCAGTTCTTGTACTGAGACTGGTATATCTCTATTGCTGCCTGTTGGAAATTATTCAGGTTTGAAAACAGAAATAGCAGTTATTTCAGCTTCTGGACTCTCAATAAGAGTTTCAAAGGTGCTGGCTAACCTTTGGGCACTGGTGGAAGTTCTGAAATCCTCCATTTGTGCCTCTCCTCTGGGCCGACATTCTTGTTTTTTGGATTTATGACTTGAATATCCAGGTCAGATTCATTTGATTGGATGGATTGATTTCTTCCACTTCTAGTAGGAGTCATTTCAAATCAATTTCAAGGAAAAATGGATTAAGAAATTAATTGAATTCATCTGCTGGACCTTTAAAGGGTTCTTTGGTGATTAAACCCCTTGGTGCTGGGCTGGTTTGAAATTCAATACTAGATTCTGATGCCTCAATATTTGAAGAGCTTTCTCTGATGGATGACACTAGAGAAAGGTAAAAATATAATTTATTTTATCCAACAATAAAAATAACTTATATACTCAGCTTATTGAATAAAGTTGTTTTAATGTAATTTATGGCAAATTACATCAAAATTAAGAAAAAATGTCTTAAAATAAAAGAGAAAGTGTTGTTAATAAATATTTTGAAATTCTTTATTTGATTTTATATTTTCTTTTAAAGAAATGATAATTAAGCAATTAATAAGTTATTAATCAAAATTCTATTATTATTCACTTTATACTAGAATAACTCAAAGAATAAATTTCAAGTCTGTGATGTGAAAAAGCCACTGGTTAGACACAAGAAATTTATTCCAAGTCACTCAATAGTATATTGTTTCTAGAAATATTCTTAAGAAAAGATAGCTTTATTAATATTATAAAGATTATTTATGAGGGATAAGTCCCAAAAAAGCCAATATAAAGATAAATATGGCAATTTTACGTCAAAAAAGAGTAAAATGAGGTCTAGAATATGATTTATGTCCCAAACACTGGTCCAAATCATGGCCAGGCCCCAAATGTAAGGTTTGTCTATGAAACTCCTGATAATAGTAAAAATATCAAGAGTACTATGACTGTCCTCAGTAGAAAAATATAATATAACAAAATATCATAACCACAACTCAAATATAATTATTAGAATAATTATATTCAAAAAATAAATTTAATTATTATTATATAATATAATAATAATAATAATAGTAATAAGATATTAATAATTATAATAAATTATAATTATTCTATTATTGTTATAGTCACTGACATTTATAACAATAAGAAGTGTCAAGCTCTTAATGAGACAATTACACGGGGAAAATATAAATATTTAACCACTTATAAATAATATGAATATTATTTATAAAAAAGAAACTATAACAAACACTGTGCAGATATAATTCCTATAAAAAATTCTATATAAAAGAACTAATACTAGATCAAGAAATTATAGAATTTTAGAGAAAACTTACTTATAATATTTATTTAATACAAAAAGTCAAACAACAACAGTTATTATATTGAATAATAATTATAAGTTAAAAATATGCCAAAAATCAAGATTTTCAGAGATAAAACATATTTTTATAAGAAAAATTATGATTAAAGAGTTTTTGAGAGGAATTTGTGGATTTTTAAAAGATATTTTAAGACAATAATTTTATATAATAAAATATATTATTGGTGATTAAAACAATAATCTAACTTCTATGATTTCAATTCTTTAATTTAATATTTATACAGAATAAAATACATAAGAAATACTTTAATAATAAGACTTTATATATAATAAAACTTTACCTGTTTAAATGGCTAATATAATTGGATTGGATTGAATTCATGGACAAAAACAGTAATGAGTATACTGTTTTTATGTCTGAAGAACAGCTCTCATGATTAATAATGGATATGGAGGGAGTGCTCAGATCAAAACTGAAAAACCATGCTTAAAAATAAGGTTCTTAACTTAACGTAACCTGTTTTTAATTCCTATTTAAAGTTACTAGTGTTATTCTTAACTCCAAGTAACCTCAATCCTCATTAACGTTGATTATTATAAGTTTTAATATGAAATAAGGTTATTTATATTACTGTTTATCACATGAGCAACTTAAAAATAGATTTTCAAGTAAAAATCTCTTAAACTCAATTTTTACAGAAATCTTAATTTTCTCTAAGTATAATTAAAAGAGTAATGTTCCAGGCTAACTACCAATAAAACCTGCTGATAAAAGATACTTAAATTAAATGTATACACAGATAACATGGAATTTTAAGCTGTGTGAAATTTTCAAGCAAATCCATTAAGATTTGGATTTTTAATGAATTTTTGAAGGTATTGCTATTTTTCCACGTAAAATAGCAATACACACTGAAACTTAACTTTTGATAAGGTTTTGATACTTGTAACTTTCAAGTTTTAAGCTTACTTAAGCTTTGACAGGTCTCAAACTTCAATTTCAAGCCTGCATATTGGGATTTACCCTTTGGCAGCTTGAAATTCCTGTCCAAGTTGGGATAAAACCAGTTTAAACTTTAAGGTTGGATCAAAGTCTAATCTTAAAGCTTAAATAAGGTTGAAAATCCTACAATACAGTTGGACAACCTTAATTGAATCCTTGCAGATCCAAAAGGTTGGGTACCTCAGCTCTGTTTGGTCTTTTTCCTTTGTCCCACCCTTTTGCATGGATCTCACCCTTTTGTTTCTTTAAAGCCATACTATGGCGTTAAACACTTATAAATTGAGCTCATGCAGGATTCAAATTCTGTATGGAAAATCCTCAGCCAATTTAGTAAATAGACACAAAACCTCAATTTTAACTCAAATTTTGGTACGTTTGCATAAACCTTATGCAACTTTAAATTTAAACTTATTTAAGCTTAACTTTAACAATTTTAAAAAAATGTTAAAAAAGTTACATTAGTGCTGTGAATTTCTTAAATCTTCCAATAACTTAACAAATAAGCCTTTTGGGTATAACACCCTATGGGTGTACCCTAGGTTATTTTAGGTGTAGAATCCAGAAATAACATAATAATTATAACTTTGCTTATCTAAACAAAAGCTATATATATTTTTTCTTATTTTTTATTTCAATTTCAACTGAAATGTGTGTTGCAGACTAACTCAGATGTATATAAAGCTATTTGTGGCCTTATGGGTATGTCATATATACCTCACAGGCTCACATGTAGTCTCAGGACTGAGCCTTGGTGTTGATAAAAACTAAGTGGCTGCAGTTTTACTGAAACAAATTCCACACAAAAAAACAAGAAATGATGTCTTCCTTAGGGTTTGCCAGTTATTAAAGGCAACACCTTGAAGATTTTGCAATTCTTGCCAAATCATTGTACAGAATTTGTTATCAAAAAACTGTCTTGGAAATGACACAGGAAAGGATTCAAGCATATGAAAAAAACAAGTATGCCTTGACTAATGCGCCATTATTATTGATGCCAGACTGGAAGCCTCCTTTCAAGCTGTATATTGATGCATGTGGTGAAGGTATAGGTGCAGCTCTTAATCAAGTTCAAATTGTCAATGACAAACCTTATGAAGCTCAAAACTGTTTAATCTCAAGACAAATTCAACCTACTGAGGCTAGATATGGAGCTAGCCAAATGAAGTGTTGTTGCCTTGTTTGGGTTCTAGAAAAGCTTCATTATTATCTTGATGGTATTGTGTTTGGAGTAATTACTGATTGTAATGCAGTAAAAGGTCACAGGGGCCCTTCTCAGTGAAGAGAGACTGGCACTTACTTATGGAGGGCTCAGGATATGGTAAATGGAAAACACACTTAAGAGTGTAATAAGATGAACCTAATAAATAAAGAAATATAAGAAAGCAGCAACAAAAAGAATAAGAGTAAGAATAAAAGAGCCAACCAAAAACAATTCCAACTCCACTGTTTCAACCTGTCAGAATGCAAAGAGAAGGGTTAATAAGGATATGGACACCCAGCTCACTGTACAGGAAAAGAAATAAAATTCAAAGACTAACTTAAAATTAAATACATATAATACTAAAAATAAGGGTAAGAATATTTATAAAATACTAAATAAACTAAATTAATTAACTGGGGAAACATCCCCAGGGGGGAAAGAGGGGCTGGTATATGTGAGAATCACCAGCCCCAATCCAGACAGAGAATTTTCATGAGAATGATTGATGATTGAATTGATCCTGGTAAATACAGGTCCTGTACAGCTGTACAGAACCTGCACAAGAGGTGTGGTGGTATTGAGTGATCATACAGTTGGAGGATGGTGTATCCAATCTGTATTGGGTAATTCCAACCTGTACAGAAGTTGACAGGCTGTATTGCTGACCCAGTCTTTATGCATGTTTCAGCAAGGAAGATTGCTGAAACTGAATGTTGATACACACAGTGGATATTCTGGTTTGAGGTTTTTGAGTGGGTTTAAGTATGAATACCCTTACCCCTGGATAGTGGTTGTTACACAAAATCACTTAACATAAAAACTCCAAACAGACACATGTTAACATGGCAGATTGCTATACAGGGGTATAGAGGTAATATGACCATATTGCATCAAGCTGGAAATATTCACAAGAATGCTGATGGCTTGAGTAGATGGGAATTACCAAATACACCGACAATCCTGCCTATGTTCCTACAGGTGCAGAACCTCAGATTCCAATTGAAGGGATTAACATCACAGATGAGGGCACAGAATCTTTTGAAGAGGTTAGAGAAAGTAATAAGCAAGATAAGAATTTTCATATTATTACCACTCTACTTGAAAAAGATGGAAAAGATGCAGATTTGGCTAATTCTCTGGACAATAACTGGAAGACATCTTATGACAATGGAAGATTCAATTTATTTGATGGTATCTTATATAATAGATCTAAACACACATGTGTCATGGTCTTATGTAGTAGAATGTTAATCAAAACAATACCATTAGAATGCCATGATAACATTTATTCTAGAAATCTGTCTGAAGAAAGAACAATAGAAAGAATCAAAATATGTTCCTGGTGGCCATCTTGGAGAAAACATTTCATTGAGTAATGTCATAGTTGTGATAGATGCCAGAAAGCCAATAAAGCTACTGGTAAAAGATTTGGTTTAATGATTAATATCTGAGAACCGAGTAACCCATGGAAGTGATTCATATGGATTGGGTAACTGCTTTACCACTTGGAGGTGATGAAAGCTACAATGCATGTCTTGTTATTGTAGACAGATATAGAAAAACTCCAATATTCTTACCATGTCATAAAGATGAAACAGGTATGGACACAGCTCTTTTGATTTGTAACAGAGTAATATCCCATACTGGTCTCTTTAAAAATATCATTAGTGATAGAGACCCAAAATTTACATCAGCCTTATGGACTAATTCACATAAGCCTTTGGGTAAAAAACTATAATTCTCAACAGAATACCATCCACAAACAGATGGGTTAGCAGAAAGAATGATTCAAACCCTTGAGGACATGATCAGAAGCTCTTGTGCTTATGGCCTGGAGCTTAAAGATTCTGATGGCTTTACCCATGATTGGTGTACTCTTATACCAGCTTTGTAATTAGCCTATAGGACTTCTAGCCATGCTTCAAGAGGCAAGACTCTTGCAATTTTGGAAAAAGGATGAAACCCTAAACTTCCAGTTGATACATTGAAGAAAGATTTAGTTGATATTAATCCAACTGCTTCAAGCTTTGAGCTATTGCTTGATAAAGTGAGACATAATGAAAAAAAAAGCATGAATGATGCATTTGAATATGCTAAACAGAAGTGGCATAAAAGTCATAAAATCCCAGAATTAAAAGTAGGGGACTTAATACTAGTTTCAACCTTGAACTTCAATAATAAAGGCCTGAAGAAATTGAAAGATTCCTTTGCAGGACCATCTATTATGACAGCCCTTCATGGGAAAAATGCAGTACAAGTACAACTGTCAGGAGAATTGAAAAAAACCTCCAACTTTGTCTGTCAGTCTAGTAAAACATCACACTTCAAGTGACAAGGAATTATTTCCTTTGAGAAATGAAACACCCTTAAAATTACCCCCACTTGATCAAAGTGAGGAGAAAAAATTACTTAAATTATTGAAAGAAAGAAGACTTAGGAGGAAAAATGATATAGAATAATTAGTCAGGTACAGGTATTTACAACATGAAAATTAATGGATTGCAGAAAGTAAGATACCTTATTCCCAAAGGCTTCCCAGAAGATTTGGAAATGAGAGAAGACCAATTCCTTAAAAACAACTTTTAATTGTGTGCTTTACATACTTAAAAAGTATAGGTAAATACGTTGGACAGTGGATTATACCCCCAAAAAAATGGGGGGTATACTACAAAAGAAAAAATTGTGGTACAAGTTTTTTTGGTGGCTGGGAATGTGAGCCTGTGAGGTATGTATGACATACCCATAAGGCCACAAGTAACTTTATATACAGTTTATTTAGTCTTTAACAGACTTTTCAATTGGATTTGAAATAAAAAATGACAAAAAATAAGTATAACTTTTTTTGGATAAACAAAGTTAGAATTATTATTTCATTTTTGGATTCTACACCAAAAATAACCTAGGGTACACCTTCAGGGTGTTATACCCAAAAATGATTATTTCTTATGTTATTAGAAGATTCAAATATCTCACAGTACAATTGCAACTTTTTTAACTTTTTTTAAAATTGTTAAATTTAAGCTTAAATAAGCTTAAATTTATAGTTGCATAAGGCTTATGCAAAAATACCAAAATTTTGGTTAAAATTAAGGTGTTTTGTATATTTACTGAATTGGCTAAGGATTTCCAATACAGGATGGAAATCCTGTGTGGCTCAATTCAAAAGGGTTTGAGGCCATACTATGGCTTTAAATAAATAAAAGGGCAAAATCCACGCAGAAAGGTGTCACAGTTCTGTCTTCCAGACCTCAGCAAAGGGAACTCTTACCAAAAAGGCTATTAAAGCGCTTGAAAGACCAATTAATACTGGCAAGTTGTAGATCACATTCCACCATGTGACAGTACCCCCGGGCTTAGAGCACTGCATCCCAAAGTGCATGTAGCTGATGGTATTATCCATGTCACCCTCATGGAGCTACATTAGTCACAACAGGAGCCCACAAGGGGCGTAACCCTTGTATGCCAATGGAGCAGAAAACCCAGCAATTTCTGGTTGTTTGATTTAGACCTCCTCTTGTCTCCAACTGGAATGAAAACCATGATTTTGGTAACCACTTTATTGTCGCAATTCTGTCTGCCAAACCTCAGAAAAGGGAACTCTTGCCAAAAAGGCTATTAAACCAGTTGAAAGAACAATTAATACTGGAAAGTTGTAGATCACATTCCACCATGTGAAAAAAGGTGGGACAAAGGAAATAGACTAAACAGAGCTGGGGTACCCAGCTTTTTGGATCTGAAAGGATTAAACTAAGGTTTTCCATCTGTATTGGAGGATTTTCAACCTTATTTAAACTTTAAGATTAGAATTTGATCCAACCTTAAAGCTTCAACTGGTTTTATCCCATTTTGGACAGGAATTTTAAGCTGCCAAAGGGTAAATACCAATATGAAAGCAAGAAATTAAGGCTTTAAGAACTGTCAAAGCTTAAATAAGCTTAAGAATTTAAAGTTAAAAGCATTAAAACCTTATCAAAAGTCAAGGTTTGGTGTGTATTGCTATTTTACATTGAGAAATAGTAATAACTTCAAGAATTCATTAAAAATACGATGCTGAATGGATTTTCCTGAAATTTTCACACAGCTTACAATTTAATGTTAACTGTGTAAAAATTCAATTTTAAGCTTCTTATATAAACAGGTTTTATTGATAATGAGCCTGGAAAATTACTCTTTTAATTATACTTAAAGAAAATTAAGATTTCTTTAAAAATTCATTAAAAATTGGGTTTAGAAGATTTTTGCTCGAAACTCTATTTTTAAGTTTTTCATGTGATGAAATTCAATATAAAGAAACTTATCTTATATTAAAAATTAAAATAATTAACCTAAATGAGGATTAAAGTTACTTGGAGTTAAGAATAACACTGGTAACCTGAAATTGGAATTAAAAATAAGTTACCTTAAGCTAAGATCCTTCTTTTTAAGCATGGTTTTTCAGTTTTGACCTGAGAACGCCCTATATATACATTATGAAACATGAGAGCTTCCCTATAGACATAAAAAGAGTCTATTCATCACTGTTTTTTTCCATCATTCATTATCAATCAAATCATATTAGACATTTAAACAGGTAAGGTTTTATTACATATAAAGTCTTATTATAAAAGTAATTCTTAAGTTATTTTATTCTTTATTAATATCAAATTAAAGAATTGAAATCATAGAATTCAGATTATTTTTGTAAACAGCAATAATATATTTTATTTTATCAAAGTATCATCTTAAATTTATTTTAAAATCCACAAATTCCTCTTAAAAACTCTTTCAATAATATGTTTATTATAAAAAGTTGTTTTATCTTTAAAAATATTGATTTTTTGGTGTGTTTTGAACTTATAAAAATTATTTAATATAATAACTGTTGTATTGAACTTGTTGTATTAAATATATATTATGAATAATTTTTGCTCTGAAACTCTATATTTTTAATCTATTATTAGTTTTTTTATATAGAATTTTTCTATAAGAATTATTTCTGCACAGTTGTGTGATAGTATTTAAATTATTCATAAGTGGTTAAATATTCATATTTTCCATGTGTAATTGTCTCATTAAGAGCTTTACACTTCTTATTGTTATAATTTTCAGTTACTATAACAATAATAGAATAATTATAATTTATTATAATTATTAAATTATTCAATAATGATTAAATTTCTTTTTTTAATATAGTTATTTTCAAAAATCATATATATCATTGGTTATAATATTTTATTATATTATATTTTTCTTCAGAGGACAGTCATAGTACTGTTGATATTGCTACTATTATCAAGAGTTTCATAGACAAACCTTACATTTATGACCATGAAATTGGCATAAATGGCATTGAAGAAATGCCTTAAATGATATTAAAAATGCCATAAATTGCCTCAAGAATGGCATGAATGGCCTTAAAAATGCCACAAATGGCCTTAACAATGTCATTTATGCAATTATAAGTTCCATAAATGGAATTTTCAATGGTATTCATGGAATTTTTGATTCCATACATGGGATTGCTAATGCCATAAATAGCCTCAACAATGGCATTAATGGCCTTAAAAATGCCCTAAATGGCCTTAAAAGTTCCATAAATGGAATTAATGTCATTGAAAGTGCCATAAATAGCTATATTTCATTCAAAACACCCCTTATGTGCTGTTACCATGAAATTACATGTTTTTACCAATTTCTGGGAAAAACACATAAGGGCTTAAGTGTTTTCACCAAATTGCGTATGTGTTTTTACCAACACCCTGAATTAATAAGCTGAAAGTTTAAAAAAAGAATGTGATGTTAATTTATAAAACCCCTTTCTTTTGTTTTTTTTTTGGTTTTAGTTTTTCTGAAAATATAATATAATATTCTGATAAGCTGAAATATAAATTTTTTTAACTTCAACTGAGTAAAAATTGCCATAGTGTTCCCCAAGGTATCACAATGCCTCATTTTTGGCCACTTTTGAATCATTCTAACAACTCTAAATCTTATGATAATTCAATTGGATTATCCTTTTGCACATGCATCCTTTATTTGGATGAGTGAATTTGGTGAATTTCACACAAAAATTCCTTTGGAGAGAGTATTTTTATGGTAATGTCCCATTTGGGTCTTTTTGGGGCCACTATAAAATACTAACAAAAAATTAGTGCCAACCAAATGAATAGCTGTCTTTTACTTGGAATTTTCATTTTGAGGGTCTTATATGGCCACTTCTTCTTATTTTTTCAAGAGCAAAGTCTTTTGGGTAAATGGCCCATTTGAAAAATCTTTCAAAAAAAGATATGGTGGGTTTTCATAGGCCCACAAATCCTGAAGGTCAGAATAAATAACGAGATATTGGAAATTTTGGTCTTGAAATAAACCTCAAGGCTAAAATGACAAATTGAAATTACTGTAGTAAACAAGTTTACTCAATAAATGAATCTATTTGTTAAAAAGACATTGAGCTCTAAGGAGTCCATTTGTGGGAATTCTTTGAAATCCAGGCTATACTGATCTCCACCTTTTCCAGAAAGCTGAATTTTTCTGTCTCTTTCTTAGAAAAAAAATATTTTTCAGAGGGGATGATAGCACAAACTCTGTGAAAAAAGTAACCGAAAATTCAAAAAAAAACTGTTTCTTTAACTACACAGTAAAGTACTTTAACAGTGCTTTTTGACCATCATTGAAAACCAAATAAACATAATATGGGGTCCCCATTGACTATTGAGGCCTATACCAAATACATTCTGCTCCAGGATTAGTGTTTTTTTAACAAAAGGTTTTCCTGTCTCCTGGACCCAAAGGTCTATGCTGTGGGAATTCCTTGAAACATTGGATTTATATTGCAGGATTACTGAGTTCTGGGCCTGTGTGAGGCCATTATTTCAATCTAGCACAAATCATGATTCCATGATTCCTCTTTAAAATTAACTTAATAAAAATGATATAGTCATTAAATTATTAATATAAGTCACTGAGACTTATGATAATAAGAATATAAAAGCTCTACCAAAGTAAATCATATCAGGTTTAAATAATTTAAAGCCGATTCATAAATAATATAAGTAAAATCAAATATTATGCACTACTGTTTAATAATAATCAATATTGATGATTCTATAAATAAATGAAAGAAAGCTAAAAAGAAGGAAATAATTTTGTTGAAAAATAACTTCAGATGTATTATTAAAGAGAAGAAATATACCAAAAAAATAAAGAAGTATTTCTGGAAGAATAATTAGAAATTGAAAAACATTAAAAAAACAATAATAGCCATTTCAAAAGGAATTTATTGTATTTTAAAAATAAATTCAAATAAAAATTCTATAAAATGATATAAACTTTATATTATGATAAAAGATTTAGTCAAATTATAAAAAAGATAATTGTACTCTAAAATATTAATTTTCCATTTATAGAAATTATTAAAAAAACCTGAGGAATTATATTTAATAACAAAGACTTTTGATTCAATGAAACATATATTCTATTAGAAGACTAACTATACTTATTTATTTTAAAGGGAATAAACATTTCCCTTTTTATCAATTTTAAAAACCACCTCTTCAATCCAACATAATTGGAAAGTGTACACATATGTAAAAACTGGAAAAATCATACTCAAAAATTGAGTTTTGACTTAAAATCAATTTTCAATTGAGAAAGAACATAAAAGTATCATATTTATCTTTAATGGTTATACTTTTCTATTTTTCTGGATAAAAATCATAGATTTAAAAAAACTTTAATCTTGATAATAATTGAAAAATGAAATTGAAAGAAAAAATCTCTCAATTCAAATCTTTAATTAATGGTGAAAGTACTCTTGATTTTTTTGGAAATTATTAAAAGGTACTCTCATGGACAAATAAAAAATTATATTATTGATAAGGAAGAATCATTTTTGGTGCTTTTATGAATATTATGAGCTCATAATATACATGAAAATTTCAAGAAAATTTATTATGAAATTAGTTCTCTATGAGCTTTCAAAGATACTTGTTTTCCATTTGAAAATAAAAATAAGACTAAAACTAAAATCTTGATGAAGCTTTGATAAATTTAACTTAAATTTCAAGATAATTCAATATTTGAATGTTCTTAAAGCATTGATTATGTAAGATGTGTCTATGAAACTGTTGATAATATTACTAGTAATCAACAGTACTATTACTGTTCTTATGAAATATAATAATCAAAAATTATTATAACCAAAATTAAATCGATAATTAGTCAATTATTTCTTTTACTTGTTATACACTACTAGTGATTATAACAGTAAGCAGTAATTGTCTACAAGAATTGATTACAAGAAGTATTTAATAATAAAGCTTCTTTATTGAAATAATAAACGTATTTTAATATATAATTATCTTTTGCAAGAATAATTATAAATATAATTATTGAAGAAAACAATTACTAGAGAAAAAGTTCAAGAATTAAGAAAAACACTCACTAATACTCCAAAGAGCTTATTAAAGGATAAGAGTAGAGAAATCTGATGGATAATTGTGGATTTAATGGATCAAAATTGATTTATAAAAGGATTACAGCAATGTATAGGTTATTTATATGATTTCACGTATTTCTGATTGATTCTAAAAGAATAAAACACTTTTAAGAAAAGATTTAACTAATACTTACTTGTTGGTAATAATGGTATAATTGAATAATGTGATAATTTTGGAAAAAACAGCAAGAGGAGGCCACTTTTAAATCAACAATGGCTCACAGATGCATGCCATGAAGAAAACTTAAAAACCAGTGAGTGAGAAAACAGTAAACCCTTTTGGATTATTGGTTGCATCATCTGTTGTCACATAAGATTATCATAATTACTTAATTGATGTTTTTACGTGACTACCAAGCCATTTATGGTTAAGAATAAAAGGAGTAAAAACTGTAAATCTTCTTTTATTTCAAAATGCTCATTAATTTCTCAAAGTTATCAAAGTTATTGGAAATTTCATTCAAGAGTGTATTTTCTGTGAATTTTTGAAGATTCAGTGTTTCCTGTGGAATCATCAAAAATGGACTGTAAGTAAAATGTTTGAGTCTACTTATAAAATTATGATTACTTTTGGTTTTTTATGAATTATAAATTCCGTAATTGGTCCTGAAAGTTTCAGAAAGATTCATTAAGAATTGTATTTTTATTGAATTTTTGAAGTTTTTCCCTCATTTCTACATAGAATTGCAAATAGTGATATTGCTGGTTGCTATGATGTAAATCAATGGATACTAGTCCAAAAAGGGTTTCAATTACTTTTTTGGGCTTATCCATGGAAAATAATTAAGAATTGAAATGGTTACAGGAGTATAAGTTGCTCTTTACCTCCTTGGCACATCAAAATAGCAGCTTTTTTGCTATTTTCTTATGATTTAATGAGATTTTAACTTGGTAACCAAGTTCCCAAAAGGGTTTAGTATACTAATTGGGCCAGGATCAGCCATGGATCCAAGCTTTAGAGCTTTCCACACCTCAGAGGCCTCAGAAGCTGGGTACCCTGGCTCTCTTTGATGTCTTTTGTCCCCCTTGACTATTTTTACATCAAAAAGAGAAATTCAGGCTCTTGACTGATATCCACTATGGGTGTACCAAAGGTGTATGTAAGAATACCATAATCTTAAGTGCCACAGACATGCATAACACTATTCTTGGTGTATATGTAACATGGGATTTCTCACATTCCCATTATTTTGGCATGAAATTGAGAAAAACCAAGATTTTCACAATTCTTTTATGTGGTATTGAAGTATGTTCCATATTACCACCTCTTAGAGTTAATTTAAGCTTATTCACTCTATGGAGTTACCATAGGTGAAGTTTTGTGTATAATCCAAATCTGGTCTTAAATCCATGGACTTACTTACTAACCAAAAAGCAGTTCATCTTTTATGAAATAAAAAAAGATGAATTTGGAGTATATGCATGACTAATGGGTTATGCATAGTTCAAAATTTATTTTTCACAATATTTGTGGCCTATTTGGGTATGTAAATATACCTCAAGGCTCACAGATTACAAGTCTTAAAGAAGGAATTTTCCCTTTGAAAGCTTGTAACTTCTGTCCGAATTGGGTATAAACAAGTTGAAGATTTGATTTTGTATCTAGTCATAATAATAAAGCTCAAAGGAAATTGAAAAGTTATTCCTTAAAGAGAGAATACTTATGTTGGTTGTTGCAGATACTAAATGTGGGCTACCCTGGAACCTTTTCCAATTTTCCTCTTTTCACCTGTTTTTTAGAGCTCACAAGCTCAATAGTTTAATGCCATTGTATTTATTTAGATAAGCTTCAATGGAGTCCATGATTTCCTATTATATGCTTGGAAATGCTTATTTAATTAAGTAAATAAATACAAAAGCTTAATTTAAACATGATTGTCATGAGTCAACACATAACTGGTATATAAATATAAATTGAAAGGATTTCTTAAATTGTATTGAGCTCTATGAGAGACTCTTTGATCCTCAAAAATGTGAGCCCTAAGGAATTTTGCAATGAGTTCATGAAAATTGCCACTTTACATAAAATTAAGAATGAAAAAAGTAGAATTTCTTAGAATTTAATAAGTACTTATAGCTTTCATTTCATGATAATTAAGTATCAAAATATAACGGAAACCTTGTATTAAACATTGAAGTTTAACTAGGAATACATCATAGGGTATTTTCTCCCCAGAGACAAAAAATGTAATCTTTCATTGGGATCGAGAAATCTTGATAATTTTTGATTTTGATTCAAATTTTCTCAAGTGAAGTTAGCTTAAAGTTACACAATATAGAAGCCAAATAAAAAAATTCTAGTTAAAATAAAGGTATGGTGTTGATCTTAAAATTTAGAATTGTATTTATCACACAGATGGTAGACCGTTAAGGCCTTTATCAAGACAATGAAATGTGATATCTTATGGCTTCAAATGAATAAAAAAAATGCAAAAACGAAAGACATAAAAGGGGAAAAAGGGATTATTGAAAAGCGTGGGAGGGTATCCAGATCTTTGGATCTAATGAATTGGGGTTTTGTAAGGTGTGGATATGAAACTTTGATTGAAAATCAAGGAATTTTCCTGTCCTCAAATCTTGTATAAGGAAAAAATTTGATTAGAAATAGTATGAAATCGTATTTTTAGGAGAAAACAAACCAAATTTATCTCTTTTGAATTTATAAGTATAAAACAATAATATTATAAAGATTTATGGCTTTACCAACAATAAAAAGTGATCCAACAATACTCTACAAGAGATATTTAAGGCTACAAAAGAAATTTCAATTGAAATTAATTGAGAAAAGAACTGCAAGAAATTAATTAAAGAAAAAAGTATTTAGAAAGATTTACTCGAGAGAAAACACACCCAAAAGTGAGCAGAGTGAATTTGGAAACAAAGTGACAAAGCTTACGGTGACGAGAGATGCTTTAATTAACTTATGGGGTGGTTCAAAGGTAAAACTGATTATAAGAGTTAAAAAAGTGATTATAATGATTTTTTCACGTGGTTAAAAGTTACAAAATGATTAAAAAAGGGTGGTTGGAATCTTTTGTTGATTGGTTTAACAGTGTTTAAACTAATTATAAAAGGAAAAGATTCTAACATGAAGAGAAAAGTGGGGTAAAGAAGACATTACTTTATAGCCATCAATTTCCTTACTCCAAAAGTAATGTTTATTCTTGTCAGTCGTGGAAAACACTCTGACAACAGAAAAGCCAATTATGGCATCATTTCATCCTGGTGTAGACCAAAAAAGGGCTGATTTTAGCGATTTTAGACCCTTAAAGCAGCCATTACTATTGTAATACCTGGTCTAGAGCCTTCAAAGCACGTCAGAATGTGTGTAAAAGACATAGAAACCAGTTAAAATTGTTTTTACCAAGATTGTTTGAGCTTAAGGGCAGGTTTACCCTCTTCTCAACAGTTAAAACTGCCCTGTTTGGTATCAAAACTTCATTATCAATTGAGTGACAGACACTGCTACCCAATTCCAGGCCAAAAGTGATGAACATTTGTGTTTATTTTGACATCTCACGCCTGTCAGCAACCATTTTGGGGGTCTGGCTCCACCTTAGAGCTAGAGTTCCTTTCCCCCCAAATTACTCTTTCCAATTTATTTAACTTTGATTCCTCATCATGTATTATACTTGTAATTTACATATGTAATTAAATTTAGTTTTACAATACACTTACTGTAATAATTGACACCTCATATGTAAACTAAAGCTAACTTATGTAATACACGCACACATTTTGACATTTCAATTGAAAATAATTCAATTCCTCATAGCTTCTCAACTACACACAACACCTCAATTTGGACACAAAAAATGATGGTTAACACAATATGTGATGTGAATTAATGAAAGATTTTGAGGATTTTCAGCTTTTTGTACAGAAAATACCAAAAACTTAATTTAAGCTTATTTAGAGTTGAGCTACAGAAATTTTACCCAGAGGTGAACCCACCTTAATTTTTATGAGAAGTCCATTTGGAAAACAATTTTCATGTCAGCCTGTGACTCAAAACCAGAGCACAAGCATGACAGCCAAAATACCATAAACCAATGGTATAGCCAAGATACCACCAAAACATGGAGCTGAGCCAAATCAGATCAGAAGGTATCAAAAGAAAGAGTAAACTCACCTCTTTCTAAAAATATAAGTCCCATCACCATAGGACAAGCAATAACAAAGTTATTCCTGCTCAAAGTTATTGCTGAGCATAAACCTTAATTTTCACCCCTCATCTAAAATCTAGAAGGAGAGGCTTAACCCCATTAAATGGGTACTCAAAATGAAGCTCTAAGACAGGGCTATCCAATGGTACCAGCCAAACTGAGCTAGCACCAATATTACTGGAGTTATGGTCAATTTCAGGCCAAATAAGAGTGAACAAAACATTCACCATTCATCTAGCTTCTACAGTTTTAGTGTGACATACTTGAAGTGGGGTCTTTTTGGAAAGAGCACAATCAGGGCTATCTGATGGTGTCATCCATTTCCTCATATCTCAACTACAGCAGAAGTTATGGGGCAAACAAGCTCAATACAGCTTTTTGCCTATACCACGCAAATATACAAAAATCTTGTACATGGGATAACTTTGCCATATTTAATGATACCCATATCAAATGAGGTACCATTGTGTAGGGCACATACAGGGCTACACACTGAACCAATTTTGAGGTTGATATCTCAAGAATTGACAAAGGTATGGCTGTTTTAAGGTGAGATTCCCACCTGCTTTCATATACAGCCTTACCATGGGATAATATCCCATAACCGTGAATATGAGGTGTCAAATAGACAAAGAAGCTTGTTTTTACTTCAATACCTCATATTTCAGTCAATACTGGGGTCGCATACAGTTTCTGCACAGCATTCTACGCGTCATACACGTCAGAATCAGGCTGTGAGGTCCCCAGATGAAGGTTTTCACCCTGTATTGGTGAAAACTGCCCAGATGTGGTTTCAAAACCACATCTGAGCCCAATACAGGCTATAAAGGCTGTTTGAAAACCACAAGCCAGTACTAGAGGGTGAAAAATCTTCACTTCCTCTATGTGGAAAGGTCTAGCACCCTTTCCACCCCATCTCAGGATAAAAAGGAGGCTTTTCACAGCCAGAATTGTTTCCTCATCCTGCTCTTGAATATCCTACATAGTAAACTGTCAAAAACAGTTTTACTCTTGGGTAATAATCAGGGTATAATTATAATTTTAATTATTGTAGTTCTTATTATAGTAATCCAACTGGTAAGACTGCACCCAGGGTTCTCAATAGCGCTCACCACCACTATTTCTCAATAGTAGAACCCTGTTATTATATTATAAACCATTTTATTATATTAAATCTCTTATTTTAAAATCATTTCCATGTGTCACAGTCATAGTTCTAGTTGTAAATAGCCTAATTACTGCTTCAACATAGACTCCAGCTGACATTTCATATGTTTATTTGTAGGATAAAAAGTTATGATAGTCTTTATTTAATTTTTTTTCAAACATATTTTAATTTCGGTATTTTTGTTGAAAATTGAGTTTTACTTAATTTTTTCAAGTAAAAATGTGTTCTAACAAGTTTAAAATTCAATTTAATTTTATTTTGAAATTATAATTAAATTTTTAGTTTTATATATAAATTTATATTTATATTTCATTTTTATTTAGATAATATAAATGAATTTATTTTATTTATATTTTTATCTTATTTTATTATTTGTGGTCTTTTGGATATATCAAAATACCTCTAAGGCTCACATTCCCTCCCCCTAAAAAAAGAATATTACTTTGTAATATTGTTATTTATAGTGTGTCTGAGCCTTCTGAGAAGTTTGGTAGCTTCAGGTATGTCTTTTTCTGCTAACCATTCATCTTCACAGGTTTGGTCACTGTACCTAACAAGGTATTCCCTTACTTTATTGGTTCTCAACTTTGTTTCTTTGTAGACTTTACTAATTTTCTTAATAACAAATGATTAAATAGGAGGTATAACTTGGGAAACTTTATTTCTTAAAGCAAATTTTTCAGCATCACTAGATTTATATGGATTTATAAAGCTCACTGGAAATTTAGGATGCTTATTGCTAAGTTCCTCAGATAATTCTACATCAAAAGCATTTTATACATGGAGGGCCTTAATAAAAAAAGGTTCTGCAAAGGAGTCTTTTAGCGTTTTACATCTTTTGAGTTTATTTAAGTTGGTGGTGGATAGCAGTACTAAATCCCCTACTTTAAAATATGCAGTGGCATGTGATTTGTCCCATTTGGTTTTGACATATGCAAAAGAGTCTTCCATGAACCTTACTGCATGCTTTCTAGATTTGTATAGCATTCCTTTGAAGCTAGCAGCTGTAGAATGTAACTCAACCAAATCTTTCCTCAGGGAATCCTGAGGTGATTTGGGATTCCATCCTTTTTCTAGAATAGCAGGAGTTTAATTGGTACTGGAATGAATGGATGTCTTATATGCTAATTATAGTTCTGGTAAACGAGTACACCAATAATGGGTGAATCCATCACAATCCTTAAATTTAATGACATATCCACAAACTCTTCTTACCATGTCTTCCAAGATTTGGATCATTCTCTCAGCCAGACCATCAGTTCATGGGTGGTAGGCTGTAGAGAAGGATCACTTTGTCCCAAACAGTTGGTGAAGATTTTTCCATAATGCTGAGGTGAATTTGGGATCTCTGTCACTAATGATGTTTGTGAATATTCCAGTCCATGATACTATTATATTCCATATCAGAAGAGCTGTATCCATAGCTGTATCATCTTTGTGACATGGTATAGAGATTGGAGTCTTACTAAATCTCTCAACAATCACTAGGAAAGCATTATAACTTCTATCACCCCCTGGTGGTAGGCCAGTTACCCAATCCATATGGAAAATTTCCCAAGGTCTTCTGGGTTCTTGGATCTTGATCATATTTCCAAGTCTTCTGCCAGTTGATTTGTCTGCCTTTTGACATCTGTCACAGGTTTTTTGATACTCTGTAACATCTTTCTGCCACATTGGCCACCATATACAGGTCTTTATTGTTTCTCTTGTTATGTCTTCAGATAGATGTACTGAGAAGGGGCTGTCATGGCATTCTTTCAGCAAAATATTAATTACGGACCTTTCCACGATTGTCATGACACATTTATTCTTAGTTCTGTGGTAAATTATACCATCCAGTAAGTGGAATATTCCCTCATCAAATGATTTTTTCCATATTTAATCTGAGGAATGTATCAAAGAGTTGTCTTTACAGTCTTTAGTAAGTAATTGGAATAAAATGCTACAATTCATATCCTGAGTATAACTGTTTCTCACTTCTTCAAAGGAGGTGGTGTTCAGATTTGTAATACTGATTCCTTCTATTGGGATCTGTGGGGAAGCTTCTTCTGGCACATAAGAAGGACTGTCAATATTCTTTGGTAATGGCCATCTGCTCAGTATATCTACATTTTTATGAATATTTGCATCTTTGTGAACAATGGTCATATTGCCCCTATACTCTTGTATGGTTATTTGCATCTGAGCATGTGTCTGTTAGGTGTTTTAATGTTTAAAGGTGACTTAACAGCAGTACAATCTGTTATCAATTCAAAAACACATCCTTCCAGGAAGTGATTTAGCTTTTCCAAGGCCCAGACAAGGAAGAAAAACTCCATTTGAATTGCTCCATATTGTCACAGGGGCTCTTGGACAGAAAAAAAAAGAGTCGCCTGGCACTCAGCAATCAGGGAACTCACTTGGAAGACTCCAAAAGAAGAAAGAAAACAAAATAAAAGAATAAATTTCTCTAAGAAGGATGCAAGTACAAAGATGAGAAGGCAAATGGCCAAAGAGCCAACCAAGTAAGTCCTTAATCACTGTTTCAACCTGCCGAAATGAAAAATAGAATTAGTAAGGATATGACCACCCAATATCCATTGACAGGCAAAGAAAGAAAAGAGAAAAGGTGCTAACTGACTGACTTGATAATATCAGTATTCACTTAAGAAAATGGTAAGATAAATAAAGATAAAATAAAATCAAAATATATTAATTAACTGGGGGAAAACCCCCCAGGGTCAAAGGAACCTGGTACATGTGAAAGGTTGAGAGCTTGACTCCTTCAGGATAGCAGTGGTCCTGTATTGAATACTGGAAGCTGTATTGATTGTCTGATGGAGTGTATGCCTTGCCAGATTGGGAAATGAACTGTGTTGAGTGATTTTCCCATGATGTATGATTGAAATACAGGTATTGGTGAATCAATACTGTATTGAAATGAATGTGGTTTCCAAGTAGGATAGATGGAGCATTGACGCTTGAGAACTGATTTTGGAACTACCTCTTGAATATCCCTTGAGAATGAACAGCCAGTATTTCCTTGGAGGAATACTGCGAGTGAGAATAACCATTGATTGCTTGATGATGTCATTGGTATTTGAGATTGTGACACTTGCCCTTGAGCCTTGATGAATCCTCTGGAAGGTGTGCCTTTATGACCTGTTGAAAAGTTGAAATAGCCATTTGAAATTGCCGCCATTGGATTGCTGCTGAAAAAAGATGCATAATGGTGTATAACACCATATATGGCACTTTTCGTTACTGAAGGTGAAATGTGGCCAAATGTCTTTTGGAATGATGCCAGGAGGATAAGAGTGAAACTTGGGTTTTGGAGGCTTCAGAGGTGATAAAATGTATTTTGGGGTATTTGGCCATTTTTGGGTTTTTGACGAAATACAGGTAATACAGCTTAGAAACTGTATTTCTGGAAAGTGCGCAAAATGCACAAAACTGGAAATTACGCCACAAAAGGCCTGATATGGCCTTTTGGGCATAGTTCACATGATACATGAGAAATATGGCCTAGATGGCTTAATACAGCTAAATTCAAAAAAAGTGAGAAAGCTGTATTTAAAGCTTAAAAAGCCAAATACAGGATTTTAGGCTGTATTTTCCCTGTTGTATGGAAGATACCCAAGATGCACAAAAGCACAGAGACAGCCTAGAATAGCTTGATGATGGTGAAGGGGCCAGGTTGGACCCAGATGATAAAATGACCATTAAGGCCATAAGACATGCCAATGGCCAATTTGGCCAATGATTATGGATATGGTTAGAATTTCCACATATTGGATATGGCATGGATATGCCATATTGAGGGCCAAGAGGGTGGATTTCCATGGTTGTGACACATATCTGGATTCAGTTGGTTTTATTTGCCTGGATATGAAGAATATGGGTCCTTCCACAGGTTTATCATTAATAATCTGGAATTGATGAAGTGCAGAACCAAGCCCATCTCCTGATGCATCAATTTAAAGCTCAAAAGGAAGCTTCAAGTATGGCATCATTAAGAGTGGAGCTGTGGTTAAGGCTTGTCTTAAAGATTCAAAGGCTTTGACTCTGTCAACAGTCATTTCAAACACTGTGTCCTTGTCACACAATTTCTACAGAGGTCTTGCTATGGATGCAAATTATTTAATATGCTTTTTGTAATATCCTGCAAACTTCAACAATTACAGAATTTTTTTTATGAGGCATGGGTTTCAGTAGTACTGCTGCAACTTTGTTTTTGTCAATTCCAAGGGATAAACCAGATACTACATGTCCTAGTCCTCCGAGTTCTTTGAATCCAAAATGACATTTCTTCAATAAAACTTTCATGTTTACAGATTGGATTTTGGTCAAAACTCTGGATAATCTGTATATATGTTATTCCCAAATCTTGGAACAGACAATAATTTTGTCAATGTAAATGATTGACCATCTTTCTGAATTTTATTCAGGGAAGATTTAATTAATCATTCTTTGAAAGTGTGAAGGTCCATTCCTGATACCAGATAGCATCCTCAAATATTCATATACTCCACAATAAGCAATGATTCTTAAGTATTTTCTTACCCTTGTGGTCACAACATTCTGATGAAATACTTTAAGGGCTTCTATAGTGCTTATATACACTGCTTGAGATATCCGGGTAAGGGCAATTTGGATTTTTGGTATTGGGTACCTGTCTGGAACAGTGTAAATGTTCAGGGCTCTAAAGTCCCCAACCATTCTAGATTTTCCATTATGCCATGCCACTATGACTAGGGTAGTTATTTCTAATTCCTCATTATGGCCAGCCTTCCTTATTGCACCAAGATCTAAAAGTTCTTTAATATGAATTTACAGGGCTTCTATTTATTTAGGACTTTCTGGATATGCAGGTCTTCTTAAGAGTGGTAGATAAGGTCTTGCAATATAAAGGATGATGTCAACTTCATGCCCAATAATTGCCACCAAAGGTTCTTTGCCTGATGCAAATGCTTGTTTGGGCCATATAAAAGGGAAGGAACGTGAGCCTTTGAGATATGACCACATATCCAAAAAGGTCACAGCAAAATTTCTGTAATAATTATACTTATGATAATTATCTCAAAAATTAGTAAAATAGTATAAATAAGTACAAAATCTAAATTAACTCAGAATCTAATGAATAAACATTTGAAATGAATTACACCATTAGGTTCCTCCTGGTAAAATACACATATTTCATTTTTATGGCATATCTGAAAAGTCAATAATCACTGAAGTATAAGTAATAATACCTTAAGAAAGGTACAAAACCTCATTCATCTCAGAAACCAGAAAACAACATGTGAAAAAACCGTACCATTGGATTCTCCATAAAACTCTACACATAAGAAAACTATGAAGCTAATCTCTAAAGTCAATACTTAAGGAATTAAGCTGAAGATGTGCACTTTTTTGGTCAACACATATATTCATGGTTTTTAGCTAATATCTCTTGAAATATACAAGATAGAGAGTTAAAAAAAATAAAGTCACCATTTAACTACTGTACAAATACAGATATGAACTTTATTTCACAATTGATAAAGAAGGTTAGAATTTGTAATGGATTATTGAATAAAATCAATAGAGCTGTTGACCACTTTGTTGTGAAAGTGGTCCAAACTTAAAGATAAGTAGACAGTTAGATTCTACTAGCTCATTTGTGAATAATGATGTAATTAATATATTTTGACATAAAAGATGAGTTACAGGAAAAATCATCAAAAATAGAGTTTTTATGATGTAATAAAATAGTCTTGAAATTTTAATAAGGACATGCCAAGCTATTGGAATACACTCTCATAAAAGCATTAGCATGTATAACTTGAAAGGTATTAATGATCAAGGTTTAAGCTTAAATTTGATCATTTATGATCACTCACTGTAATATTATTTTAAGTTCAACAGTCATATAAGTGATGAAAATGATGAATACTATTATATTATGATTAATACTAATAAAATTAACGACGTTTAGGTTTCTGCCAAGCCTATGACGTCATCAAAGTTAGAGTTACAGTGATAACTCTCAATAATGGCATAATAATGAGGTAAGATTGTTTGATCATGATGTAATCATCACTAAACCTTAAAATATTGATCAATTCTAGTAGAAATAATCAGCACACGTCTAATAGAATCCTTCTGGATTCTAGAAGGGAGGTATTTACTATAAATAGAGTTCTTTTTACTCTAGTTTCCCTCAGACACACACAAAACACTAAATAATTAAAACATAAAAGTAATTTATTTATTCTTTCCATATGAAGCTCCTATATTATTAAAGACCAAAGATCATCCTTATTATAATCATCATTCTTGATGTTATTACTTCAATTATTTAATTGTTTTGTTTAAAATTCTCTTAAAAACCTCAAATCTACGTAAAATCAAGATAAATTGTAATTTCTCTTGATTTGTATTGTAAATACAATTTAAATAAGTTTTATTTCTATTTTATGGCGTAAAATCATTCAAAATTATTATATCAAGTATTAAAAGTAGGTTATTTCTGCTTATTATAATAATTTTCTCTCTTTTATTACTTTAATAATTGTTTAATTAATATGAGTAGTATTTACATTAATTTATAACTTTAATATTAGTAATATTATTGTTATTAATTGTTTTTATTAATAAAAAACAAGTTTTCATGCCTTTATTATTTGTTGGTAACAATAATAAAGTACTTTTAAATATATGAATTATCTTATATTAATATATTTATTTATTATATTATTTTTTTTAATATAAATTATATTATTAGATTTATTAAATGATATAGTTATTTTTATGCCATAATTATCATAATTATTTTTTATCTTATTTATTTTATTCATGAGGACATTCATAGTACAATAAGTAAAATATTAGTAATCTTTATTCATTGTTTCCTAGTCAAACCTTACATTTGGGGGCCTGGCCGTGATATTTACTCTAAAAGACCTTTAAGAAGATGCTAATTGGGTTTATCCAATCATAAATTATGATTATAATCATAAAATTATATAATAATTTTATAATTATTGATTTCAAAAGCTATTGAGGCATTTGGAAAGTAATTGTACTGTCTTACATGTGGTTTTTCACATCCTTAGACTTGCAAAAACTTTCTTTGAGTGACTCTAGGGATTAAAAAAAATATTTTATAGATTAAAAATAATTTTAGATTATAAATTAATTTAGTAAAAGAATTGTACTCATTTTTCATTTTATTCGTTAAAAATAATAAATATTAAAAGCCAATAAAAAATAGTTATTTTATTCATTTTTACTTATTTCTTTATTCATTCCATTTTTTCAAAGATATAAAAGCAATTCTTGGGTAGAAGATTGCCATATATTACAAGAAAGAACACTTCTTATATAAAAGACTTATATTTATTTGTCTTTTTTAGTGCTTGAAGACAATCCATCAGAAAGCAACCAAGCCACTGTTGAAAGATTGGTGGAAGAAACTTGTCCAAGGTCTCCAACACCAATTGTCATTAAGAAAAAGGAAACTAAGACATTAGACTTTCCAGGACTCTGAAGGTGAGTACCTCATTTATAAATTGCCATAAGAATAATTCTTGTCCTGAAATCCTTTTATTTCTTATTTTTTTAAATCATGACTACCAGAAGACGCTCCCAATACTCCATCAAATCAGATGGAGCTGGACTCAGGTAGAATTGATTCCTCAAAAGGGAAAAGAAAGGGAAATATCCCCAGTGGAACAGAATCCACATAAGGAAGTGCCTTATCCCAAAGGAAAGTCCCAGAAATGCCCATTATATCTGAACCAGAGTTAGAACTAAGTATGAGTAGCTCAAACAGGTACAAATAACATTCAGAGGGCTCAGATAGACATTTGCTTGAGCCAGTACAAGCAGTACTACACAGTGTACAAAGACAAGGACTGGGAAATGTTGCCTCAAATACACCAAGGAGTGATGAACTCCTGGAGCATCCTCAAAAAGTTCCTCACAGAGGAGGAGATAGTGGTATACTCCAATGGATGGAATCCACTGTCATCCAAGCCTCAAATCAAAAAGATCAAGGAGTACCACTCCAAAAAGAGGGAGGCAAGCAAGGAAGAAGCCCCAGTAGCTTCTACCAGAAAGCCTCAAGCCAACCAACCTCCCCAAGAGGGGAAGAAGAACAAGAAAAAGAATTGTAGGAAACCATATTCACCAAGCTACAGGATTCAGAAAATCCAAAAAGATGCCATGGACAATGTCTTCAACATGACCAGAGCTTTGATGTAATTCAAAGACAAGGAGGATCAAAGAATGAGACAACCCCATTTCCAAAAGAAATAGCCTTATCTCCTGATGTTTTAAATACTGTAACAGAGCTTGAAGACAGTATTTTACCTCTTAAAGACATCAAAAATAGTTTATCATCTGTAGAAATAAATAATAGCTTATCATCTTTGACAAAAATTGTTGTACAAAATAAAAAAGAAATTGATAACATTAAATTTATGGTTGAAAATAATAAACCAAAGGTTTTAATTGAAAATAATCAAAAATTGATACAAGGACAACAGGAATTGTATAAATACATAAAAGATATCAAAGATAAAACTTTGACAATCAATTATGACATGAGTATTGACAATCCTACAGAAAAATTGAACAAATAAGTATTTCTGTATAAAAATTTGAAGAAAAGACTTCATCACACCAGAAATTACTTTTAGACCATGTGGAAAAAAGTGATGAAGCAAGAATGCATCTGAAAGATGACATTCAAAGTGAAAAAAGGCTTATCACTGAAAAAATGGATAAAATTAATGAGGCTATCTCAAATATGCCAAAGTTATCAACTCCATTTTCTCACATAAGAAGCCCTGTTAAACCAAAAGTGACATTTTAAAAGAAGATTATGCCATACAAGATGAGCTGATCACTGCAAGATTAAACTCACTGTTTGAGAAATCTGCAAAAAGATAGTATTATGGCATAAGAAAAACAAATGGCAAAAATACCTGGTCTTGGTGGAAACAAGAAATAATCACCAAGTGGGCAAATGATGCCTGGAGGTACAAAATAGAAAATGCATTTGAAAATTCTTTCTTTGACCCAGACAAAGATAAACCTTTAACCTGGTTCTTGAAACAAGTTGAAAGACTTAACACATTGTAACCAGAAATGTCACAAAAAATGGTGCATATGAAAATACTCAAGAAATGTGGAGGAGAGCTAGAACATGCCCTAAGAAGCAGGTGTATAGAACCATGCTCCACAGAAGAGTACATTAATGCACTAGAAGACATAGTGACAAGAACAAAAATTGGCAGGACTTGGAAGAAATTGGACATTAAAAGCCCAAATAAACCATTTATCAAAAAAGATAAATCAAAAGAATCCTTCAAGCCCAGTACATCCAATAATAATGAGCAAAGAAAATGCCATAAATGTGGAAGTATTGGACATTTAGCCAATAATTACCTAAAAAAGGCAAAAATCAATGAAATTGTGGAAACAGAAAACCACAATGAAAAAGAAAAAGAATCTGATTCTGAAAAGGACACAGAAGAGTCAGAAACTTCTGAAAGTGATGAAATTAGTATAATTAATGCACAAATTAATAATAGTGATCTAATCTATGAAGTACTAAATGTTAACTCAAACTTACCCCAAGTTGGAACACCTGACACAAACCTGACAAATGTGCAAGATTCCAAACTGTATAGAACCAAGCCTGCAAAAAGAATGGGATATACAGCTGGAAAATCAAGTATAAGTATTGTCATGGTTAATAACCAAGAGGCAAAAGTGAACTTGGATACAGGAGAATATTGCACCTGTGTTGGTAAAAGTTATTTAAAAACAATTGTTCCAGATTGGCAGGAAAAACTTATACCAATACAAGGTGTCAAATTTAGTAGTGCAAGTGAGAGCATGAAGCCCCTTTGAATAATTGACTTAACACTCATTTTTCCTCACCCTACACAATGTGTCAGAAGTAAAGTAGAGTTTGTGGTAATGGAAAACTGTACTAGTAATCATTTTATACTTGGAAATGACTACTTGTCAATTTATGGCATAGATATCTCTAACCAAAAGGATAGATATTTTACCATAGGTGACAATAAAAGACAAAGATTTGCCTTTCTTAACAATAAAAGACAAATAACAGTTGTCAAGAATGAAGAAAAAGGCCCAGAAATGGATTTTTTCATAACTGAACAACTAAAAGAGGCAGAATTTAATCATGAATTAACAGAAAAAATGAAAGAAAAATTGATTGAACTCATATTTAAATATAAAAATGCCTTTGAAACTGACAAAGAACCACTAGGTGTCATAATTGGACAAGAGGTAGACATAAGTCTTAATGTAGAAAAGCCTTATCCACCTCTATTGAGAAGACCAGCTTATCCAGCCAGCCCAAGAGCTAGAGAAGCTTTAGAGGTGCACATTAAAAAACTAATGGACCTTGGAGTACTAAGGAAAGTAGGACATAATGAAAAGGTTGAGGTAACTACACCTGTCATAATAGAAAATCAAGGATGGAAGGAGACGTTAGAGCCCTGAACACCTATACTATCCCTGAGAGATATCCAATACCCAGAATCCATGAGACATTAACACAGTTATCTCAGGCTAAGTTCATAACAGCCATGGATGCTCTAAAGGGTTTTCATCAAAATGTCTTAACAGAAAATGCCAATAAGCTACTAAGGATAATAGTCCACTGTGGAATTTTTGAATATCTCAGGATGCCATTTGGTATAAAAAATGCACCATCCCACTACCAGAGGATGATGAATACCATATTTCCTGAGGAATTATCAGAAGGATGGCTGATTATTTACATTGATGATATCATAATTTTCTCAGAGACTTGGGACAATCACCTATCAAGACTAGAAACAGTATTGAAAAAATAGTCCAAGTGAAAATGAAAATCTCTCTGAAAAAGTGTCATTTTGCATACAGTGAACTGAAAGGACTAGGACATGTGGTATCTGGACCAAGTTTAGGCATAGACAAAAACAAAGTAGCAGAAGTACTATTGAAACCAATGCCCCAAACCAAAAAAGAAATGCAATCATTTTTAGGATTTCCTGGTTATTATAGAAAGCATATAAAGGATTTTGCAAAAATTTCCAAATCCTTGTATAAACTATGTGACCAGCAAACAGTCTATGAAATGACTGAAGAAAGAGTTAAAGCATATGAGGAATTGAAAAATTCCTTAGCAAATGCCCCATTTCTTCTAATGCCAGATTGGAAACTACCCTTTAAGCTTTACATTGATGCTTGTGGAGAAGGACTAGGTGCTTCACTACACCAGATACAAATCATCAATGATAAACCAGTGGAAGGACCAATTTGTTTTATTTTAAGACAGATAAAACCAACAGAGGCAAGATATGGAGCAAGCCAAATGGAATGCCTAGGCTTAGTGTGGGCTTTAGAAAAATTACACTATTAATTGGATGGAACAGTATTTGATGTGATTAGAGACTGTAATGCTATAAAATCTCTATTAAATATGAAAACTCCAAATAGACATATGCTGAGATGACAAATTGCTATCCAAGAATATAGAGGAAATATGACTATTGTTCATAAATCTGGTAATATTCATAAAAATGCAGATGGTCTTAGCAGATGGGCTCTAGCAAATACTCCTGAACATCCAGCACGGGTACTACAGGAGGAGCACCATATATAACGGATATGTGTCACAGACATTGGCACAGAATTCTTTAAACAAGTTAAAGAAAGCTATAAAATAGATAAGAATTGCCATATCTCAAGCCAACTTCTAATGAAAGACTGCAAAGACCCATCAATTTCATCAAAATTAGATGAAATATGGAAAAAGGCATATGATGAAGGAAGATTCCACCTCCTTGATGGCATCCTCTATCATAGAACAAAACACACATGTGTTATGGCCTTAACAGATAGAACTCTAATAAACACTATTTTACATGAGTGTCATGATAGTGTTGCAGCTGGACACCTTTCAGAAGATAGAACACTAGAGAGGGTGAAAACCTGCTCTTGGTGGCCAAATCGGAAGAAAGATGTTGCAGAATACTGCCAAACCTGTGACAGATGTCAAAACGCCAACAGAGCCACAGAAAAGAAATTTGGAATGATGATCCAAATACAAGAACCAAAATCCCCTTGGGAGATAGTTTATATGGATTGGGTAACAGCACTACCTCCAGGAGGAGACAGAAGTTACAATGCATGCCTAGTGTTAGTTGAAAGGTATAGCAAAACTACTATGTTACTACCATGTCACAAAGATGACACAGCTATGGACACAGCCATAATGATATGGAATAAAGTCATTAGCCACACAGGCATATTCCAAAATATCATAAGTGACAGATACTCAAAGCTCACTTCAGCATTATGGAAAAACCTCCATAACTTGTTTGGGACAAAATTGTCATTCTCAACAGCTTACCATCCTCAAACTGATGGCCTAGCAGAAAGAATGATACAAACCTTGGAGGACATAATCAGATGATTTTGTGCTTATGGAATGGAATCTAAATATTCTGATGGTTTTATCCATGATTGGTGTACATTAATACCAGCTATTGAACTGGCATATAAAACATCAATCCATTCTTCTACTGGAAAAACACCAGCAATGCTAGAAAAAGGTTGGAACCCAAGACTTCCTTATGATACCCTCAAAAAGGACTTAGTGGATATACATCCAACAGCAAGAAGTTTTAAGATAATGCTTGACAAAGCAAGACACCATGAAAACAGATTTATACAAGATTCTTTTAAATATGCAAAAGAAAAATGGGATAAAAGTCATAAACCACCTGACTTCAAAATAGGAGACTTGGTTCTAGTGTCAGCTCTCAATTTCAATAATATAAGAGGACCAAAGAAATTGAAAGATGCCTTTGCAGGAACATTCATGATAAAAGCACAACATGGACCTAATTCTGTGCAATTGAAGCTCACAGGTGAACTAATGAATAAACACCCAACTTTCCCTGTAAGTCTGATAAAACCTTACAGCTCAGGTGACAAGGAATTATTTACACTAAGAAATAAACCCCAGCTTGAAATACCCCCTTTGGAAGAAGGAGATGAAAAGAAAATTGTGAAAGTCCTTAAAGAAAGAAGGAGAAGAAAGAAAAAATAAATAGAATACCTTGTAAGGTATGGAAATCCAACTCAAGAAGATGAATGGCTACTTGGGAAGGATATAACAAATGGTGATCAAGTACTAAGAAGGTTCAGACATGAAAGGAAACCTAAAGAATAGAAAAATCAAGCATTATTGAGCTTCAAGACTAACAAAGTTTATTGAAGAGGTAGGACAGTGGATGATATCCTAACTAACGATATCGGATATCAGCAAAATCCTTTTTTGTGGCAGGGAATGTGAGCCTTTGAGATATGACCACATATCCAAAAAGGGCACAGAAAAATTTTGGTAATAATTATACTTATGATAATTATCTCAAAAATTAGTAAAATACCCTAAATAAGTACAAAATCTAAATTAACTCAGAGTCTAATGAATAAACAGGTGAAATAAATTACACCATTAGATTCCTCATGGTAAAATACACATATGTCATTTTTATGGCATATCTGAAAAGTCAATAATTACTGAAGTATAAGTAATAATACCTTAAAAAAGGTACAAAACCTCATTTATCACAGAAGCCAATGAATCAAAATGTGAAATAAACTGTACAATTGGATTCTCCAGAAATCTCTACACATAAAACAATTTTAAAGCTAATCTCTAAAGTCAATACTTAAGGAATTAAGCTGAAGATGTGCACTTTTTTGGTCAACACATATATTCATGGTTTTAGCTGATATCTTTTGGAATATACAAGATGGAGAGATAAACAAAAAAAGTCACCATGTGATTACTGTAAGAATACAGATATGAACTTTATTCCACAAGCTATAAATAAGGTTAGAACTTGTAATGGATTATTGAAGAAAATCAATAGAGCTGTTGACCACTTTGTTGTGAAAGTGGTCCAAACTTAAAAATAAGTAGAAAGTTATATTTTACTAGCTCATTCGTGAAGAATTATGTAGCTCTTTTTACAATATTCAGGGTATAACCCCTTGAAATCATGGCTTGAAGTTTAAAATATTAAATTTTGACAGAAAAGATGAGCTACAAGAAAAATCATCAAAAATAGAGTTTTGATGATGTAATGAAATGCTCTTGGAAGTTTAATAGGGACATGACAGGGTATCATAATCCACCCTCATAATAGCTGTAGCATGTATGAGCTAAAATTTATTAATAATCAAAGTTTAAGCTTAAATTTGATCATTTATGATGTCTCACTGTAATCTTATTTTAAGCTTAACAGTAATATAAGTGATAAAAAGGTTGAATACTATTATATTATCATTAATAATAATAAAATTCACGAAGTCTCGGCTTCTTCCAAGCCTATGATGTCATCAAAGTTAGAGCTACAGTGATAACTCTAACTAATGGCGTAATACTGAGGTAAGATGGCTTTATCATGATGTAATCATAACTAAACCTTAAAATATTGATCAATTCTAGTAGAAAGAATCAGCACACGTCTACTAGAAGCCTTCTGGATTCTATAAGGGAGGTATTTTTACTCTATTTTCCCCTCAGATGCACACAAAACACTAAATAATTAAAACATAAAAGTAATTTCTTTATTCTTTATATATAAAACTCCTATATTATTAAAGACCAAAGATCATCCTCATTGTAATCATTATTATTGACGTTATTACTTCAATTACTTAATTGTTTTGTTTAAAATTCTCTTAAAAATCTCAAATTTCTATTATTTGGCGGAAAAGCATTCAAAATTATTATATTAAGTATTAAAAGTAGGTTATTTATTCTTATCATAATAATTTTCTCTCTATTAGTACTTTAATAATTCTTTAATTAATATAAATAGTATTTATATTAATTGATAACTTTAAGATTAGTAATATTATTTTTATTGATTGTTTTTTATTAATAAAAAACAATTTTTCATGCCTTTATTATTTGTTGGTAAGAATAATAAAAAAACTTTTAAATATATGAATTATCTTATCTTAATACATTTATTTATTATAGTATTTTTTTAATATAAATGCTATTATTATATTTATTTAATGATATAATTATTTTGATGCCATAATTATCATAATTACTTTTTATGTTATGTATTTTATTCATGAGGACATTCATAGTACAATAAGTAAAATATTAGGAATTTTTACTTATTCTTTCATAGTCAAACTTTACAAGGAAGTTCACTTTCCTGTTTATCAGTCATATTAAGGCTTATTTCAGCTCGATTTAATGGTTCAAATTTGAATTTCCTCAACTCTAAGTTGACTGGTGAAGCTTTGCTTACTGTAATTTGTCTTTTAAATGGTAAAAACACAAATTTTTGACGCTTATTGTCTCCAATAGTAAAGTATCTGTTCTTGTTATGTATGTCTATGCCATACATGATTAAATAGTCATTTCCCAATATAAAATGGGTACTAGAGCGATTTTCCATAACAAAAAATTCAACAGTGATTCTTAGATATCCATTTATGTGAGAAATATGACTGTAGCTTCAAATATGCCTAATTCTTTCTTTGGTCTACTTGCACTATTAAACTTCATGCTATCAATTGGCAATAATTGATATTCAAAATTTGGTACACAAGTCTTAAGAAAGGATTTTCCAACAAAAGAGAAGAAGGCTCCTGGGTAAAGTAAAAGCTTAATGGTGTCAGGTGTGGATATGAAACTTTGATTAAAAATCAAGTTCTTTTCCTGTCCTTAAAATTTGTCTGAGCTAAAAAATGATTAAAAAATAGTATGCAGTAGTATTTTTAAGAGAAAACACACAAAATTTATTGTTTTTAACCCTATAACTATAAAAAAATAATATTATAAAGCTTGATTGTTTTACCAACAATAAACATTTATCCAAAAATACTCTACAAGAGATACTTAAGGCTAAAAAAAAAATTTCTTCAAGAGAAAGTTCAATGGGAATTAATTGAGCAAAGAACTTCAAGCAATTAATTAAACAAAAAAGTCTTTAAAAATGTTATTAAAGAGAAAAAACTCCCAAAAGTGACCAGAGTGAATTTGGAAACAAAGTGACAAAGTTTACAGTGATGAAAGATTCTTTAGTTCACTTATGGGGTGTTTCAGGTGTAAAAATGATTATAAGAGTTACAAAAAGTCATTATGATGATTTTTTCACAAAATTGAAAGATTTAAAATGATATGAAAATGGTGGCTGGAATCTTTCATTGATTGGTTCAACAGTGTTTAAGCTAATTATAAAAGGAAAAGATTCTAACCTGAAGAGAAATGTAGGGCAAAGAAGACATCCTTTTATAGCAATCAATTTTTCTTACTCCAAAGTAAAGTTTACTCTTTTAAGTCGTGAAAAAAAGTCTGAAAACAGAAAAGCCAATTATGGCACGAATGAAACTTGGTTTACACCGAAAAAGGGCTGGTTTTAGACATTTTAAACCCTTAAATCAGTTATTACTACAGCAATATCTGGTATAAAGCCTTCAAAACATGTCAGAATGTGTATAAGAGACCTAGAAACCAGTTAAAACTCTTTTTACTAAGATTGCTTTAGCTTAAGAGTAGTTTTACCCTCTTGGCAACAGTTAAAACTGCCCTGGTTGGTATCAAAACCTCATCATCAATTGAGTCACAGACCCTGGGACTCAATTCCAGGCCAAAAGTGATAAAGCTTTGTGTGAGCCTTAGAGGTACTTTCATATACCTAAAAGACCACAAATAACAAAATAAGATATACATATAAATAAAATGAATGTATTTATATTATCAGAATATAAATTGAAATATAGATACAAATTTATATATTAAAATAGAAATTTAATTATAATTTAAAATAAAAAAATTACATTGAATTTTGAAACTGTGGAAATGCATTTTTACTTGAAAAATTAAGTAAAAATGAATTTTTAATAAAATCAATGAAATTAAAATATTTTTGGTAAAAAGCTACATAAAATGTACTATAACTTTTTATTCAATAAATAAATTTAAGAAAATTAATGCACCATTGGATTCCTCATTAAAAATAAGGTGGGGTCACCTCTGGGTAAACCTTCTGTAACCCAACTCTAAATAAGCTTAAATTAATTTTTTAGTATTTATCTGTACAAAAGTTGAAAATCCTCAAAAATTTAATTTAATTCACACCACATGTGGTGTTAACCATCAGTTTTTGTGTTAAAATTGAGGTGTTGTGTGTAGTTTAGAAGCTATGAGGAATTGAAGTATTTTCAATTGAAATGTGGAAATGTGCGCATTTATTACATAAGTGAACTGTAATTTAAGTATGAGGTATCAATTATTACAGTTGTGTACTGTAAAAACTCAATTGAATTGTATGTGTAAATTACAAGTGTAGTACATGATGAGGAATTGAAGGAAAAATAAATTGGAAAGATTAATTCTGGGGGGGAAAAGGAACTCTAGCTCCAAGGGGGAGCCAGACCCCCAAAGTCCTTGCTGACAGGTGTGGGATGTCAAAATCCACGCAAAGGTTCATCACTTTTGGCCTGCAATTGAGTCACAGGGTCTGTGATTCAATTGATGATGAGATTTTGATACCAACCAGTGTAGTTTTAACTGTTGCCAAGAGGCTAAAACTACCCTTAAGCTAAGATAATAATAGTAAAAACAGTTTTAACTGGTTTCTACGACTCTTACACACATTCTGACGTGTTTTCAAAGCTCTAGACCAGGTATTACTATTGTAATGGCTGAGTTGAGGGTCTAAAATGGCTAAAAATAGCAAAAAATGGCTGAAACCAGCCCTTTTTTGGTCTAAACAAGGGTTTAATGATGCCATAAGTGGCTTTTCTGTTTTCAGAGTTTTCTCCACGACTGACAAGAATAAATCTTAATTTTGGAGTAAGAAAACTGATGGCTATAAAAGAATGTCTTCTTTACCCCCTTTTCTCTTCTTGTTAGAATATTTCCCTATTATGATTAGTTTAAACACTGTTAAACCAATTAATGAAATATTCCAACCACCCTTTCCATATCATTTTAAACCTTTCAACCAGGTTAAAAAATCATTATAATTATTGTTTGTGACTCTTATAATCAAATTTACCCCTTGAACCACCCCAAAAGTGAATTAAAGCATCTTTCATCACTGTTAACTTTGTCACTTTGTTTCCAAATTCATTCTAGTCACTTTTGGGTGTGTTTTCTCTTTAAGTATCTTTATAAAGACTTTTTTTTAATTAAGTGCTTGAAGTTCTTTGCTCAATGAATTCCAATTGAAATTGTTCTTGAAGAAATTTCTTTTGTAGCCTTAAATATCTCTTGTAGAGTATTTTTGGATAAATTTTTATTGTTGGTAAAACAATAAATCTTGATAGAGTTATTTTTTTATAGTTATAAAGTTAAAAAAATCAATTGGGGTGCTTTCTCTTCAAAATAGTATTTCTTACTATTTTTAATTATATTTCACCTTATACAAATTTTCAGGACAGGAAAAGTACTTGATTTTCAATCAAAGTTTCATATCCACACCTTACATTTGGGGTCCAGCTGTGATATTTTACCTGTGACATAATTTTTGACTTTTTTCAAATATTTTTTTGTCATATTGAAAAATTTGAAAATATATAAAAATACTTATAATTTAAAAAATCCATAAAAAATAGCCTTTTTTCATATTAAAAGTGAGGCTTTATTTTTTCATTTCTCTCTTGAAAATTTTTTTTTACTTAATAAATTGGTTTTTTCATTAATTTTAGTGTCTGATAACATGGTAAAACAAGAAAATATTGAAACAGACCCAACAGTAACAAGCATAAGTCCTGCAAGTACTGTGAATTCTGACAATAATAGTACAGTTATTATAGCTCAGAATAATCAACCAGAACCAATTTCTTCTGAATTAATCAACTTGGATATAAGTAATACCCTTCAGAAGGCTAAGAATTTTGCAAATAGTAAGTTTTTTGATGTAAAATCAATATTTTAAGCTTTTAATCATGAAATATGCCTGCAACCAGATTGGGAGCCAGCTATAACGCCTCAAGCAGCTCCCAAAAAGGTCATAGACGTGATTATGGCAGAAGCCAATCAGTTACAGAAGGAAAAGGGTCAGTTGATGACCTCCAAATTAATAAATTATGTCTTTCTGAAGCTGTTAATACTATTTTACCTTCAAACAGAGCTGACACTGCCACAGGAAGCCTCAGTGGACATCTACAAAGCCAGCCAGAAGGCTTACAACAATGCATTTCAGCACAAAGAGTACCAGATCCTTTAAGATCTGTGGAAAAACTGCATTAATTCATACCTGACTGTGAGAAAATTCCTGGGCCCTCCCAACATTTGCAAGTTACTCAATGGATGGCTTCCATTGATGGAAAAGAAGAACATGATGCTTTTAACAGCAGAATGGAGGCAAAACAACCCTCCACCACCCAAGCAAGTGCCAAAAACAGCCCCAATCGCCAGCAGCAGCAATTCCAACATGAAAAAGCAGCCAAAAGCTCAAAAAAAGGGAAAGGCAAGGCACCAGCCACAAAACCATACAGCCAGGGCTACAGGATCCCAAAGATTCAGCAGGATGCCATGGAAAATGTATTTCAGATGGCCAGAACAATGATGGAATTACAGAAAAAGGAGGAAGCCAGATTGAAATATCAGAAATGATTTCTGACATGTTTTATTCTATCCCAGAGTTGTATGAAGCTATAAATGACGTAAAAAGTCATATTTCTGATAAACATCCATCAATTTGTAGCAATCATAAGACAAATAACTTAATTCTGAGCCAAAGAAATGAGATACTTATGTGTTTTGAAAAAGTTTAGAGAACAATTAAGACTTCCAATAATGACAATTCATTTTTGAATAAGTTACATGAGCAATCTGCCATTATTAAGGAATTGACAGACAAATATTCTAAATTAAATATTGATGACATAATTGAAACAAAAATAAAACAAGGCATAAGTACTATAAAAGAAGAGAAGAAAAGTGTTCTTGAGAATATTCCAACATCATTTACTGAAGTAAAGACATATTCAATTGCCTTGAAAAAGTGTTTTGACACCTCACAAGAGGAAATATCAAAATTAACAAGGAAGTTGAACCAAATCACTTCTGATGTTACTTGGCAAACAGAACTATGGCAAGGGTTAACACAAACAGAAGATAATCATAAAACTAATGTAATAAATTCACTACAAAGTTTGCAGCATGAATTCAGAAATTCCCAAAGGTGTAACAATAGTAAAGTGAATGATATTGAACAATTACTTCACACCTTACCAAGAATTTCTACACCTTTGAATAAGAATGAGGGAACAAGAATTCCAAATCCACAGATATTGGAGGTTGAAAACTCACAGTTAAAAAATGAATTTTCCACTTCTTTCCATAACTTGGAACCATCAATAGGCCAACCACTCCTGAAAGAAGTACCAAAACTTAAAGAATGGCCTCACTTCAGTGGTGAAGGAGAATATGACCATATGTAATTCATCAGAGGAATTGAAATGATTAAATAAGATTTTGAATTACCAGACAGATTTTTAACAGCAAGATTTAAGACCTTGTTTACCAGATCAACTCACAGATGGTATATAAAATTAAGACAAGCACATGGACACCAAAGTTGGACTTGGTGAAAAACCCAAACTATCAACAAATGGGCCAATGATTCTTGGAGTTTTACAGTGGAAACAGCCTCAGAATATTCCAAATTTAATGCTGATAAAGACAAAGCTTTACAATGGTTTCGCCAACAGAAAGACTGATTAACAGCATTGTATCCTGACATGTCAGAATTTACGATCCACAGAAAGATTCTGAGACAATGTGGAGCTGACTTAGAGCATTCTGTAAAAAGCAGGATTACTGAACAATCCCCAGCAGAAGATACTATTAATATATTAGAAGAAGTAGCCACCAGAACCAGAATTGGTTCTAGTAGGGTGAATCTGAAAACAAGGTTTAATACACTTTGGAAAGATTCTGTGGACAAAAATTCCAAAGAAAATTCTAATAATGTTAATTATAAATCTGCAGATATAATAAGAAAGTGCCATATTTGCCAAAGCACCACCCACTTAGCCAATACATGTCCAAAGAGAGGGAAAATCAATGAAATTGACATTGCAAAAGAACCTGATGTTGAAAAAGAGGATATTATAATCAAAGAAAATTCAGATGATAAGTCATCAATATTTTCTGAATCTTCAAAAGATATAGAAAATATCAATGCCACTTTTGCCATCCTGGAATCTTATTCCCACTTGCCACAATTAAGCAGTGGTCAACTTGATTTGTCAAAAATTCAAGATGCACAACTTATGAAAACCAAACCAAACAGTGGAAAAGGATATACAGCTGGTAACTCCTGTATAAAAGAAGTGGTAATTGACAACAAGCCCACTAAACATTTACTTGACCAAGGAGCCTTTGGCTCTTGTGTTGGAAAATTGTTTCTCAAGACTTGTGTACCAAATTTTGAAGACCAATTCTTACCAATTGATGGCATAAGATTCAATAGTGCAAGTAATCCAATGAAAGAATTGGGAATCTTTGAGACCAATCACATATTTCCACGCATCGATGGAAATCTAAGAATCACTGTTGAATTTTCTGTTATGAAAAATTGCTCTAGTACCCATTTTATATTGGGAAATGACTATTTAATCATATATGGAATAGACTTACATAAAAACAAAGATAGATACTTTACTATTGGAGACAATAAGCATCAAAAATTTGCCTTTTTACCATTTAAAGAAAAATTAAAGTAAGTAAAGTAGCACCAGTAAATTTAAAGCTGGAAAGATTCAAATCTGAACAGTTAAATAAAGCTGAAATAAGCCTTCATTTGACTGATAGTCAAGAAAATGAACTTTCTGCCCTTTTATATGACCACAAAGAAGCATTTGAATCAGAAAAAGAACCTTTGGGGGAAATTATTGGTCATAAAGTTGACATCATCCTTAATATTGAGAGACCTTATCCACCACTCTTAAGAAGACCTACATATCCAGCAAGTCAGAATCAAGAGAAGCTCTGGAAATTCATATTAAAGAGCTTCTAGACCTTGGTGTAATAAGGAAGGTTGGCCATAATGAGGAAGTATAAATAACTACACCGGTCATAGTGGCATGGTATAATGGAAAATCTAGAATGGTTGCGGAATTTAAAGCTCTGTACACTTACACTGTCCCAGACAGGTGCCCAATACCAAAAATCCAAATTGCCCTTACCCAGATATATCAAGCAGTGTATATAACCATTATGGATTCCCTTAAAGGATTTCATAAGAATGTAGTGACACCAAGGGAAAGAAAATAATTGTGAATTATTGTTCATTGTGGAGTATATGAATATTTGAGGATGCCTTTTGTTATCAAAAATGCACCTTCACACTTCCAAAGAATAATGAATGAAATCTTCCCTGAAGAACTTTCAGAAGGATGGTTAATGTTTACATTTATGAAATTATTGTCTGTTACAAAACTTGGGAAGAACATATGTACAGATTATCCAGATTTTTGACAAAAATCCAATCTGTGAACATAAAAATTTCATTAAAGAAATTCCATTTTGAGTCTAAAGAACTTAAGCCACTGGGACTTGTAGTATCTGGTTTATCCCTCAGAATTGACAAAAACAAGCTTGCAGCAGTATTGCTGAAATCTATGCCTCAGAACAAGAAAGAATTTCAGTCACTTTTGGGTTTTTTGGGATATTACAGGCAACATATTAAATATTTTGCATCCATAGAAAGCCGTCTTTATAGATTATGTGACAAAGACACAGTATTTGAAATGACTGTTGACAGAGTCAAATCATTTGAATCTTTGAGACAAGCCTTGACCACTGCTCCACTCTTACTGATGCCAGACTTTAAGCTGCCTTTTAAGATTTATCTTGATGCATCAGGAGATGGGCTTGGTGCTGCACTTCATCAAGTACAGATCATCAATGATAAACCTGTGGAAGGACCCATATGCTTCATATCCATGCAAATTAAACCAACTGAAGCCAGATATGGAGCCAGTCAAATGGAGTTCTTATGCCTTGTCTGGGCCTTGGAAAAGCTAAACTACTTTCTGAAAGGATGTGTTTTTGAAGTAATAAAAGATTGTACTGCTGTTAAGTCACTTTTAAACATGAATACTCCAAACAGGCATATTCTCAGATGGAAAATAGCCATACAAGAGTATAGGGGAATCATGACAATTGTTCATAAAGATGGGAATATTCATAAAAATGCAGATGGACTGAGCAGATGGCCATTACCAAATAATATTGATAATCCTGCTTATGTTCCAGAGGGAGCTTCCCCACAAATCCCTATAGACGGAATTGGTGTTACAGACCTGAACACCACTTTCTTTGAGGAGGTAAGAAACGGTTATACTCAGGAGAAAAATTGTAGCATTTTATGCCAATTACTTACTAAGGACTGTAAAGACAATTCTTTGATACATGCCTTAGATGAGATATGGAGAAGCCTATATGATGAATGAATATTCCACTTACTGGATGGTATAATTTACCACAGAACTAAGAATACATGTGTCATGACAGTTGTGGACAGGTCCTTAATGAACCTTGTACTTAAAGAATGCCATAACAGCTCTTTCACAGGAAATCTGTCTGAGGACAGAACAAGAGAAAAAGTAAAAACCTGCATATGGTGGCCAATGTGGCAGAATGATGTTGCAGTGTATTTCAAAACCTGTGACAGATGTCAAAAAGCAAATAAATTCACTGGAAAAAGACTTGGAAATATGATCAAGATCCAAGAACCCATCAGACCTTGGGAAATTGTCCATATGGATTGGGTAACTGGCCTGCCACCAGGGGGTGACAGAAGCTATAATGCTTTCCTAGTGATTTTTGACAGATTTAGTAAGACTCCAATATTTCTACCATGTCACAAGGATGATACAGCCATGAATACAGATCTTCTGATATGGAATAGAGAAATACCATGGACTGGCATATTCATAAACATCATTAGTGACAGATATCCCAGATTCACCTTAGCACTATGGACAAATCTTCACCAACTATTTGGGACAAAATTATCCTTCTCTACAGCCTACCACTCACAAACTGATGGTTTGGCTGAAAGGATGATCCAGACCTTAGAAGATATGGTAAGGAGATTTTGTGCATATGACCTTGAATTTAGATATTGTGATGGATTTACCCATGATTTGTGTACTCTTTTACCAGCACTAGAATTGGCATATAAAACATCTATTCATTCCAGTACCAATCAAAAAACTTCTATCCTAGACAAAGGATGGAATGCCAAATTACCTCAAGATTCCTTGAGGAAAGAATTGGTTGAAATACATCCTACAGCTTCCAGCTTTAAGGGAATGCTATACAAAGCTAGAAAGCATGCAGTGAGGTGCATGGAAGACTCTTTTGCATATGCTAAGGACAAATAGGACAAATCACATGCCACTCCAGATTTCAAAGTGGGAGATTTAGTACTTGTATCCGCCACTAACTCCAATAACATCAAAGGATGTAAAAAGCTCAAGTATTCCTTTGCAGGAACTTTGGTCATTAAGGCCTTCCATGGAGAAAATGCTGTTGAAGTAGAACTATCTGAAGAACTTAGAAATCAGCATCCTACATTTCCAGTGAGCTTGATAAAGCCATATAAATCTAGTGATGCTGAAAAATTTCCTTTGAGGAATAAAGTTCCCCAAGTTATACCTCCTATCAAATCATCTGGAATTAAGAATATTACCAAATTTCTGAAAGAAAGAAAGTTGAGAACCAATAAAGTAAGGGAATACCTTGTTAGGTGCAGTGACCCAACTTTTGAAGATGAATGGTTAGCAGAAAAGGACATACCTGAAGCTACTAAACTTCTCAAAAGGTTAAGAAACACTAGAAACAAGTATATTACAAAGTAATATTCTTTTTTAGGGGGAGGGAATGTGAGCCTTAGAGGTATTTTCATATACCCAAAAGACCACAAATAACAAAATAAGATATAAATATAAATAAAATAAGTTTATTTATATTATAAAAATGAAAATTAAAATATAAATAAAAATTTATATATAAAAATAAAACTCTAATTATAATTTAAAATAAAAAATTACATTAAATTTTGAAATTGTGAAAATACATTTTTACTTGAAAAAATTAAGTAATAATGAATTTTTAATAAAATCAATGAAATTAAAACCTTTTTGGTAAAACGTTACATAAAATATATTATATCTTTTTATCCACCAAATAAAGTTAAGAAAATTACTTCACCATTGGATTCCCTATAAAAAATAAGGTGGGGTCACCTCTGGGTTAAAGGTTGGTAACTCAATTCTAAATAAGCTTAAATTGCGTTTTTAGTATTTTTCTGTACAAAAGTTGAAAATCCTCAAAACCTTAATTTAATTCACATGAAAAGTGGTGTTAACCATCAATTTTTGTGTTAAAATGGAGGTATTGGGTGTAGTTTAGAAGTTATGAGGAATTGAAGTATTTTTAATTGAAATGTCAAAATGTGCGCGTGTATTACATAAGTGAACTGTAATTTACATATGAGGTATCAACTATTACAGCTGTGTACTGTAAAAACTCGATTGAATTGTATGTGTAAATTACAAGTGTAGTATATGATGAGGAATTAAAGAAAAAACAAACTGGAAAGCTTAATTCTGGGGGGGAAAAGGAACTCTAGCTCCAAGGGGGAGCCAGACACCCAAATTCCTTGCTGACAGGGGTGGGATTTCAAAATCCACGCAACATTTCATCACGTTGGGCCTAAAATGTAGTCACAGGGTCTGTGATTAAATTGACAATGAGGTTTTGATACCAACCAGGGTAGTTTTAACTGTTGCCAAGAGGGTAAAACTACCCTTAAGCTAAAACAATTTTAGTAAAAAACAGCTTTAGCTGGTTTCTACGACTCTTACACACATTCTTATGTGTTTTGAAAGCTCTAGACCAGGTATTACTATAGTAATGGCTGATTTGAGGGTATAAAATGGCTAAAGCCAGCCCTTTTTGGGTCTAAACAAGGGTTCATTGATGCCATAATTGGCTTTTCTGTTGTCAGAGTCTTTTCCACGACTGAAAAGAGTAAATTTTACTTTTGGAGTAAGAAAATTGATGGCTATAAAAGAATGTCTTGTTTTCCCCACTTTTCTCTTCATGTTAGAATCTTTTCTGTGAGCCTTGAGGTATATTTTACATACCCAAATAGGCCACAATTATCTTGAAAAGAAATTCTGAATTATGCATAACTCATAAGTCATGCATATTTCCAAAATTCATCATTTTTGATTTCAGAAAAATGAATAACTTTTTATTGAGGAAGTAAATCCATGTATTTAAGGCCAGATCTGTATTCTACACAGTCATTCACCTAGGGTAGCTCCATAGAGTGAATAAGCTCAAATTAACTCTTTGAGGTGGTAATATGGAAAATACTCCAAAAACACATAAAAGATCTGTGAAAATTTTTGTTTTCCTTAATTTCATGTCAAAATAATGGGGATGTGAGAAATCCCATGTTACATATACAGTAGGATTAGTGTTATTCATGTTTTGGGCACTTGATATCATGGTATTCTTACATGGAATTTTGGTACACCCATAGTGGATATCTCACTAAACTTAAATTCCTATTTTGACATGAAAAATAGGCAAGGGGGACAAAAGACATCAAAGAGAGCCAGGGTACACAACTTCTGAAGCCTCAGAGGCGTGGACAGATCCATGGCTGATCTTGGCCCAATTAGTAAACTAAGACACTTTGGGAACTTGGTTACCATGTTACAACTACAGTAAATCATAAGAAAATAGCAAATAACCTGCTATTTTGACGTGCCAAGGAGGTGAGGAGCTACTTAGACTCCTGTAACCATGTCAATTCTTAATGAATTTCCATGAATAGACCCTAAAAGAGTAATTAAAACCCTTTTTGGACTTGTATCCATTGAATTACCTCATAGCAACCAGCTAAACACTGATATTTGCAATTCTACGTAGAAATGAGGTAAAAACTTCAAAAATTCATTAAAAATACAATTATTGATGAATCTCTCTTAACCATTCAGGACCAATGGAGAACTGTATTATCTATGGTAAAACCAAAAACAATTATAGTTTTACTAGTAGAATTAAAAGGTTTACTTACAGTCCATTTTTGACTATTCTACGTGAAACACTGAATCTTCAAAAATTTACAGTAATTACAACCTGTGATGAAATTGGCAATAACATTGATAGCTTTGAGAAATCAATGACTATTTTGGAATAAAAGAAGATTTACAGATGTTACTCCTTTTATTCTGAACCATATTGGGGTTGGTAGTCATGTAAAAGCTTCAATTAAGTAATTATGATAATCTTACGTGACAACAGATGATGCAATCAATAATCCAAAAAAGGTTTATTGTTTTCTCACTCACTGGTTTTTCAGTTTGCTCCATGGCACGCCTCTGTGAGCTGTTGTTGACTTAAAAGATGCCTCTTCTTGCTGTTTTTTCCAATAATCATCTTATTATCCATTTATATCATTGTTACCAACATGTAAGTATTAGCTAAAGCTATTATTAAGTGTTTTAATTCTTTCATAATCAATCAGAAAGATGTTAGATCATAGACTCCAGCTATCTATTGTTGTAATACTGTTATAAATACATTTTGATCCATTAAATCCACAATTCTACGTCAAATCTCTCTATTGTATTTTTCACTGAGCTCTTTGGAATATGAGTGAGTGATTTATCTTTAATTCTACAAGTTTTTCTCTAAAAAATTAGTTTTCTCCAATAATTATATTTATAATTATTTTTGCAAAAGATAATTATATATTAAAATGATTCTATTATTTTAATAAAAGTTTTATTATTAAAATCTTCTTGTAATTGATTCTTGTAGACAATTACTGCTCAATGTTAAAATTACTAGTAGTGTTTAGCACGTGAAAGAAATAATTCTTTAATTGTTTAATTGTGGTTATAATAATATTTCATTATTATATTTTATAAGAACAGACATACTACTGTTAATTAATAGTAATATTATCATCAGTTTCATAGTCACATCTTACATTTGGGGGCCTGGCCGTGATTTTAACCATAGACTTGGCTTTAATCATATTCTAGACTTCATTTTTTGTTTCAAAAGTACCATACCTACCCATATCTTATATTTGGAGGCTTGGCCGTGTTTTTTGAACCTCTTGCAATCAATTAACCCATTTTTAAGCTCTAAAATATATTAATTTAATAATTTTTTTCTTCCAATTTGAAGTTAAAAGAAATTTTTATTTTTGAAATTTTCTTAAAATCTTTTTCATTGAGGAATTTGGTTTCATTTTATATTGTTTTTACACGTGGCTTTTTCACATCCAAAAACTTATAAAATTATTCTTTGAGTTACTCTGAATTGATTTTCATTCAAAATATTACATTTCAATTTTTTTTAATATTACAAAATATAAAGCTTATAAAAAATCTTTAAAAATATTTCAAAAAGTATAAAAAATAATTTTTTTCTCTTTTTTAATTTTTTAGTTTCTTTGATCAAATACTGTGCAGCTGGAAACAGACTCAGTAAAAGACATATCACTAGTCCAGAATCTGAGGACAGTATTGAGGTGCAAATTGCTAAAAGAGGCACCTTATTTAACTCAGAAAAGAATAAATTACCAACAAAAGGTGTGTGTTTTATCTGATATTTTCCCTTTTTATATATAAATTGACATGAAAATGGTGCATACCAGAAATGGAAGTAACTATTCAGTCCAACCAGATGGATGTGGACAAGGAAGAGGCATGAAAAAATACAGAAGTGCCAAATACTCCGCAAGAAAGACACATCTGGAGGATTCCAGAGTTGCCCCCCATTCCCCAAGGTCTGTACCCACAGATTTCGACATGAAATCTGAGTCTGAACTGACTCATGGCATTATTTCCAGGGCTGAACCATTTTCAGGTGGCAGCAATAGAAATATATCAATGCAAGTACAAAAATTGGTTCAGAGCAGCCAAATAATAAGAGTGGGAAATATGACCGAGCCTTTGGCAGGGTCAATGAACTCTTACTTACATGTCAAGAGCTTTCTGGGTCAGGAGAAGACCATAGAACTCTTAGGAGGTTGGAGACCATTGTATTGCAAAGACAAGGTAAAAAAGATAAGGAATTGTTTGAAGAACCAAAGTATTTTATCAGTAGATCAGAAGAAAGAGATGGAAATGACTCCAGCTTTGGAGACAGAGGTCCCAGTGGCATCTACCAGCTCCAAACCAGCTCCAGAAGTGTCCAAGGACAAACCCAATGGACATCAGAAGAAGCAGAGAGGTCCCAAGAGCCATCGAGGCAAGGGCAAAGGCAAAGCCAATTGGCACAGACCTTACCCACAAGGGTACAGGATCCCCAAATTGGAACCTTCAGCCGGGGACAGTGTATTCAACATGGTCAGAACCTTCATGGAATTCACAGCCAAGGAGCAGGAAAGGATGAACAGAGCTTTTTCATGCAAATAATACAACAAATACATTTTCTAAAAAGTAGTATTGATGCAAAGATTAATAAAATTACGTCAGATATCAGTGAATTGAAAAGAAATGACAAGCAGCATACTGAATGGTATCAATTGACAAATGTTAGACTTGATTCCATTATTAATACATGTGACAGAACTGGGAGTAAATTTCAAGTTCAAAATGATTATATGGAAGATCTTTTCATTTTTAACATTAATGACCAACTTAAAATTCTAAAAGGTCATATCTTAGAAATATCTGAGAATACCAATCAATTTGCTACACATTTAGCAAAACGTGACAGTGAAAGGAAAAAGCTAAAGAATGAAATCATTGCAAATGTAGAACAAATTCATAAGAATTATGAACCACATATGCCAAGACATTCTACACCTTTGACTGAAGAAAAACGTTCTGTTAAAGGAAGTTTTACCCCACTCTTAGGAGAAAATGTTATCTCTGCAAGTGATATTCCCAAATTAGAAGAATGGCCAACATTCTCTGGTAAAGGTGAATACAACCATATTGAGTTCATCAGAACTATTGATATGTTGCAAGAAGACTTTAATATATTTGAGGAAATAATAGTGGTAAAATTACACTGTCTTTTTACCAGAACTGCAAAGAAATGGTACTACAAGATGAGAATAGATCATGAAAACATAATTGGTCTTGGTGGAAATCTGAAGTGATTACCAAATGGGCCAATAATTCTTGGAGGTTCAAAATGGAAAATTCTTTTGAAAATTCCATTTTTAACCCAGAAAAACATAAACCACTTACTTGGTTCTTCAAGCAAAAAGACAGATTATCTGCTTTACACCCAGATATGTCTGACACTATGATTAATATGAAAATATTCAGAAATTGTGGAGGATAACTGGAACATGCTATCAAAAGAAGATGTGTAGAACCCTTTCCAGCAGAAGGCTACATTAATGCAATGGAAGATATCATTACCAGAACAAGAATTGGTAAAACTTGGACTAAAAACCCTATGGAATCCAAGTTTGTCTCAAAGATTCCCAGGGAGGAAAGAAGACCAAAAAAACCTGTCTTGAAGTGTCATAAATGTGGAAGCACTTCAAATTTAGCCAACACTTGCACCAAAAAGACAAAAATCAATAAAGTTCAAGTCATTTAAGAAATTCAGTGTAGTGAAGAGAAAGAAGAATCTGATCAAGACTCTGAAGTCTCTGAAGATACACCAGTAGAAGACTATAGCATTGAAAACATTACAGCTTTCTTTGAGGTCACATAAGTCCATACTCACTTACCACAGTACAGTGAGGACTGTCATAACCTGATCGAAATCCAAGATGCCAGAATGTGTAAGACCAAACCTGCTAGAGGAAAAGGTTATACTGCTGGAGCATCTTGTATCACATCAATTCTGATGAATGGTATTGAAGCCAAAGTGAATTTGGATACAGGGGCATTTTTCATTGTGTGGGCAATGATTATCTCCAGGTTATACTTCCTGAATGGGAAAACCATCTATTACCAATAGAAGGTGTGCATTTGAGTAGTGCCAGTAACAATATGTACCATTTGGGAAAATTGGACACTAATATTGTGTTCCCACACCCTACAGGAAGCATAAGAATGAAGACAGAGATAGTAGTAATGGATAATTGCACATCTCAGAACATCATTCTTGGAAATGATTACCTGAATATTTATGGTATTGACATCAATAACCATAAAGACAGATATTTCACAATTGGGGATAACAAGAGACAAAAACTTGCTTTTTCCAATATGCCAAAACAAATATCTGTGGTATCTTCTGTTAAGGATACTTGTAGAGATAAATTTGTGTCTAATCAACTTGTTGAAGCACAAATTAATCCATCATTGTCACCAAAGATGAGGAATGAACTTATTTATGTGTTATATACATACAATAATGCATTTGCCTCTGATAATGAACCATTAGGTGCTATAAAAGGACATGAAGTTCATATTTCTCTTAATATTGACAGACCATATCCTCCAGTACTTAGAAGAACAGCTTATCCAGCCAGTCCCAGAGCTAGAGAAGCCTTGGAAAAACATATCCAAGAGTTAATCCAACTTGGTGTACTAAGGAAAGAAGGCCATAATGAAGAAGTTGAAGTGACAACACTTGTTATTATTGCTTGGCATAATGATAAATCAAGAATTGTTGGAGATTTTAGAGCATGCAATACCTACACAGTTCCAGATAGGTATCCAATTCCTAGAATTCAAGAAGCCTTGACCCAATTGTCTAGAGCCAAGTATATAAATTCAATGGATGCATTGAAAGACTTTCACCAAAATGTTTTGAAACCTAAAGCAAAGAAATTACTTAGAATTATCACTCACTGTGGTACTTATGAGTATCTTAGAATCCCATTTGGTATTAAAAATGCACCATCTCATTATCAAAGAATGATGAATACCATCTTCCCCACAGGGTTATCTGAAGGATGGCTTATCATTTATATTGATGATATTATTATATCTTCTTATTAATGGTCTTTGCACCTTGAAAGACTTGCAAGAGTACTTCACAAAGTTGCAGAGGTGAATATGAAAATTTCACTCAGGAAATGCAATTTTGGTTTTGAAGAACTCAAAGCATTAGGACATGTTGTCTCTGGTTTAAGCTTGTATATTGACAAGAACAAAGTAGCAGCAGTGTTACTTAAGCCAATACCCCCAAATAAAAAAGAAATGATGTCTTTTCTTGGATCTGCCAGTTATTATAGGCAACACTTGAAAGACTTTGCAATTCTAGCCAGGTCATTATATAGAATCTGTGATCAACAGACTGTATTTGAGATGACACAGGAGAGAATTAAAGCTTATGAGAAGATAAAGAAAGCTCTTACAGAAGCACCTTTACTCCTCATGCCTGACTGGAATATTCCTTTTAAACTGTACATTGATACATGTGGAGATAGATTAGGAGCAGCCCTAAATCAAGTCCAAATTATTAATGACAAACCTACAGAAGGACCAGTTTGTTACATCTCAAGACAAATCAAACCAACAGAAGCCATATATGGTGCAAGCCAAATGGAGTGCTTATGTCTGGTATGGGCACTTGAGAAATTACACTATTATCTTGATGGCAGTGTTTTTGAAGTAATAACTGACTGTAATTCTGTGAAATCACTTCTTAACATGAAAACTCCCAACAGACATATGTTGAGATGGCAAATAGCTATTCAAGAATATAGAGGAAACATGACTATAGTTCATAAAGCAGAAAAAATTCACAAGAATGCTGATGTACTTAGTAGGTGGGAACTAGCCAACACTCCTGATAACCCAGCTTATGTACCTTTGGAAGCTGAACCTCAAATTCCAATTGAAGGAATTAACATAACTGTCATTGGGACTGAATTCTTTGAAGAAGTAAGAGAATCTTATAACCAAGACAAGAATTGCCATATCTTGACTTCTTTGTTAGATGAAGACCGCAAAGATACATCCTTAGTAAATGCACTTGATTAAGCTTGGAGAAATTCCTATTTTGAAGGAAGATTTCACTTGTTTGATGGGATTATTTACAATAGAACCAAACATTCTTGTGTAATGACATTATGTAGCAGATTGCTTATCAATACCACTCTTCATGAATGCCATGATAGCATATACTCTGGACACCTATCAGAAGACATAAGACATGGAAAAGTGAACAACTGTGCATGGTGGCCATCTTGGAGAAAGGAAACCATTGAATATTTCCATACCTGTGACAGATGTCAAAAAGCAAACAGGAGTACAGGCAAGAAATTTGACTTATGATCCATATTCAAGAACCAAAATCCCCTTGGGAAGTTGTTCACATGGATTGGGTCACAGAACTTCCTCCAAGTGGTTACAAAATTTATAATGCTTGTTTAGTCATTGTAGACAGATATAGCAAAACTCCCATATTCTTACCATGTCACAAGGATGACACTGCTATGGATACAGCTCTTCTTCTATGGAGTAGAGTTATTTCTCATACAGGATTATTTAAGAATATCATAAGTGACAGAGATCCCAAGTTCACATCTGCGCTTTGGACCAATCTTCATAGATTTTTTGGGACTAAGTTATTATTCTCTACAGCATATCACCCTCAAACAGATGGGCTAGCAGAGAGGATGATTCAAACTCTAGAAGACATGATCAGGAGATTTTGTGCTTGTGGGTCAGAATTCAAAGACTTGGATGGCTTTACCCATGACTGGTGCACTCTTGTACCTGCATTAGAATTGGCATATATGACATCAGTCCATTCTTCCACAGGTCAAACTCCTGCTATGTTAGAAAAATGATGGAATCCAAGACTCCCAGCAGACACACTGAGGAAAGACTTGATTGACATTCATCCTACAGCTTCCAGCTTCAAGATAATGCTTGATAAAGTGAAACATCATGCAAAAAAAAGCATGGATGATGCTTTTGATTCTTCAAAACAGAAGTGGGACAAGAGTCATAAAGTACCAGACTTCAAAGTAGGGGACTTAGTTCTAGTTTCAACCTTGAATTTGAATAATACCAAAGTCCCAAAGAAACTTAAAGATTCTTATGTAGGACCTTTTGTTACTGTTGCCTTACATGGAACCAATGCAGTTCAAGTGGAATTGGGTGGTGAATTGGAAAATAAACACCCCACGTTTCCAGCCAGCTTGATAAAGCCTTATCAACCAACTGATAAACAATTATTTCCTTTGAGGAACCCAACTCCTTTAGCTGTACTACCAGTGGAACAGAATGAAGACAGAAAGATAAAGAAAGTCATTAAATAAAGGAGACTTAGGGGTAAAAATCAAAGAGAATATCTTGTCAGATATAGAAATCCAGTACATGAAGATAAATGGCTGGACAAATCAGAAATACCTGACTGAGATAAACTCTTAAGAAGATTTAGACATGAAAGAAGGCCACAAGCCTGAATATGTCTATAAAATGTGCCTTAAATTACTTGATCTGAGTAATTTAAAGAGGTTGGACAGTGGACATTACCCCCATTTGGGGCCTTTTTCTTCTTTATACCATTGATGAAATTGTAGTACAATTTATTCTTTGGTGGGAGGGAATGTGAGCCTTGCGGTATATTTTACATACCCAAACAGGCCACAATTATCTTAAAAATAAATTCTGAATTATGCATAACTCATAAGTCATGCATATATCCAAAATTCATCATTTTTGATTTCAGAAAAGATGAATAAATTTTTGTTGAGTAAATAAATCCATGGATTTAAGGCCAGATCTGGATGCTACACAAAAATTCACCTAGGTTAGCTCCACAGAGTGAATAAGCTCAAATTAACTCTTTCAGGTGGTAATATGTAAAATACTTCAAACCCACATAAAAGATCCATGAAACTTTTTGTTTTTCTTAATTTCATGCCAAAATAATGCGAATTTGAGAAATCCCATGTTAAATATACACTAGAAATAGCGTTATTCATGTTTTGGGCACTTAATATCATGGTATTCTTACATGGAATTTTGGTACACCCATAGTGGATATCTCACTAAGCTTAAATTCCTATTTTGACATGAAAAATAGGCAAGGGGGACAAAAGACATCAAAGAGAGCCAGGGTACCCAACTTCTGAAGCCTCAGAGGCGTGGACAGCTCCAAAGCTTGGATCCATGGCTGATCTTGGCCCAATTAGTAAGCTAAAACACTTTGGGAACTTGGTTACCATGTTACAACTACAGTAAATCATAAGAAAATAGCAAATAGCCTGCTATTTTGACGTGCCAAGGAGGTGAAGAGCTACTTAGACTCCTCTAACCATGTCAATTCTTAATGACTTTCCATGGATAGACCCTGAAAGGTTAATTAAAACCCTTTTTGCACTTTTATCCATTGATTTACCTCATAGCAACCAGCTAAACACTGATATTTGCAATTCTACATAGAAATGAGGTAAAAACTTCAAAAATTCATTAAAAATACAATTCTTGATCAATCTCTCTGAAACTTTCAGGACCAATGAAGAACTGTATTTTCTATGGTAAAACCAAAAAGAGTTATAGTTTTACTAGTAAAATCAAATGTTTTACCTACAGTCCATTTTTGATTATTCTAAGCAAAACACTGAATCTTCAAAAATTCACAGCAATTACAACCTGTGATGAAATTGCCAATAAAATTGATAACCTTGATAAATAAATGATAATTTTGAAATAAAAGAAGATTTACAGATGTTTCTCCTTTTATTCTTAGCCATATTGGGGTTGGTAGTCACGTAAAAGCATCAATTAAGTAATTATGATAATCTTACATGACAACAGATGATGAAATCAGTAATCCAAAAAAGGTTTATTGTTTTCTCACTCACTGGATTTTCAGTTTGCTCCATTGCACGCCTCTGTGAGCTGTTGTTGACTTGAAAAAGGCCTCCTCTTGCTGTTTTTTCCAATAATCATCTTATTATCCATTTATATCATTGTTACGAACAAGTAAGTATTAGCTAAAGCTATTATTAAGTGTTTTAATTCTTTCATAATCAATCAGAAAGACGTTAAGTCATAGAATCCAGCTATATATCGTTGTAATACTGTTCTAAATACATTTAGATCCATTAAATCCACAATTCTATGTTGAATATCTCTATCTTATCTTTCAATAAGCTCTTTGGAATATTAGTGAGTGATTTATCTTTAATTCTTAACATTTTTCTCTAAAAAATTAGTTTTCTTCAAGAATTATATTTATAAGTATTCTAGCAAAAGATAATTTCTTTATTTTAATAAAAGAAGTTTTATTATTAAAATCTTCTTGTAATTGATTCTTGTAGACAATTACTGCTCACTGTTAAAATCACTGGTGGTGTTTAACACATGGAAGAAATAATTCTTTAATTATTTGATTGTGGTTATAACAATATTTTTTTATTATATTTCATAAGAACAGACATAGTACTGTTGATTAATAGTAATATTATCATCAGTTTCATAGCCACATCTTACATTTTCCTTTTAGAATTAGTTTAAACACTGTTAAACCAATAAATAAAAGATTCAAACCACCCTTTTCATATCATTTTCAACCTTTTAACCATGTGGAAAAATCATTATAACAACTTTTTTTAACTCTTATAATCATTTTTACTCCTTAAACCACCCCAAAAGTGAATTAAAGCATCTTTCATCACTGTGTCACAGGGGCTTTTCTAAGTGAAGAGGGCCTGGCACTCAGTAAACAGGGACTCACTTATGGAGGGCTCAAGGATATGATAAAGAGGAATACACTTAAGAGTGTTAAGAGATGAATTACTACTAAAAGAAATATAAGAAAATCAGCAACAAAAGAATAAGAGTAAGAAATAGCAGAGCCAACCACAAACAAGTCCAAGTCCACTGTTTCAACCTATCAGAATGAAAATAGAAGGATTAATAAGGATATGGCCACCCAACTCATACTGTACAGGTGAGGAAAGAATATGCAAGACTAACTTAATATTAAATAAATATAATACCCAAAATAAGGATAAGAATATTCATAAAATAATCAATAAACTAAATTAATTACCTGGGGAAAAGTCCCCAGGGGGGAGAAAGAGGGGCTGGTATATGTGAGAATCACCAGCCCTGATCCAGAGAGAGAATTTTCATGAGACGATTAGATGATTGAATTGAGTCTGGCCAATACAGGTCCTGTACAGCTGTACAGGGCGTGTACAAGAGGAGTGGTAGTATTGAGTGATCATATAGTTTGGAAATGGTGTATCCAAACTGTATTGAGTAATTCCAACCTGTACAGGTATTGACAGGCTGTATTGATGAACCAGACTGTATGCATGTTTCAGCAAGGAAGATTGCTGAAACTGAATGCTGATGCAAATAGTGGATCTGCTTATTTGAGGTGTTTGACTGGGTGTATTAATGAATACCCTTACCCCTGGTGAGTGGTTTCTACAGTATCCCCCTCTTGAAACTGGTGGGCTCCTGAACACCATAATACCCTGCCACTGTTGAGTGGCATCTCAATATCCCCACATTTTATCAAAAAAATTTCTTTTTAATTTTTATTTCCTCTTGAACATTATCCTGAAAGTCCCCTTTCAATTCTTCCCTGCGAAATTAATTTGATTCCCCCTTTCTTATAACTAGAGTAATTCTTCCACTTCAAAATATGTTTTTTTGTCTTCTGATTAAATGAGTCTTTCTTCTTGGGGCATGGCCTTGGGTTGTATCCCCAAATGATGGCTACTGAGCTCTTCTGCTCAAAAAATTATGCAAAATGAGTATATTAAGGTATACTCAATTTCCAAGGGCCAACCTGATGTTGGACCCTTCTTGCCCAGCTGACAATGTCCTTGGAAAGGTCTTCAAGGGGTCTTGTCCCCATTTGTATTGGAAATACCACCCCCTGGCCTTACCATAGTCTTTTGGGCCTTGGCCCTTGCTAAGGTAATTCTTGATGAATATTGATTTTATGGCCTTTTGGGCCTTGGGTGAAAATGGGTGTTTTTGCTTCTATGGCCTTTTTTGGCCTTTTCTTTGTTTTGGGTGTCCTATGGTCTGCAGGCCGTGGGTCGTGGGGGCTATTGGAGGCCCCCTGGGCCCAATTTTTCTGGGGACCGGGGGATGCCATGGACCCATATTTCACCTACATGGCCTGACCCATTGAGAGGGTCCAGGACCATCAATATCCTGGCCTTCCCGAAATTGCAGGGGAGGTCCTGGGTGATGAATTCAGCCCCAAAGGGGTCTTGAATCTTCACCTTGGAGGCTTTGAGGGGGGAATAATTGAGTTATGCCCCATTTCCTTGAGGTCATTTGTCTTTGACTTGGAGTGGGCTGATTTTGACATATTGAATCTTCTGCTTGCATATTCTTCAGTTATGAGTTCCAAACTGACTGAACTCACTGAATCTTCTCCTTCTGCACCGTCACCATCTGTCCTTTGTGGTTCTGGTGTCTTCAGTCAATTGTCTTCACCCTCCATGGCTTCTTCTGGACATTTTGATCCTTCCCAAACATATGACAGCTACAAGGCAGTTGAGGTCCTTGATCCTGCTTGTACTGAGTGTTTGGCCAGGGGCAAGGATTGCTTTCAACACTACAATCCTTGATCCTCAAAATGCCAGTACTGTTTCATTGGAAAGAGGCCATGTGATTGTACCGGGGTTCCAACTTCTAATGTCAGGAGGTATTTATGGAGTAGGAAAGATGGGCCTTTTGGGAAAGAGTTCCCAGTTCCTGAGGCACCTACTCCTGATGGAACTTCAGGGTATTCCCATTGTGAGTAACTTGAATACCTTCATTAAAATTGGTACTGATATTCTTGATGTAGTGACTGGTTCTAGGCAGAGGGATGTGGCAAGGTGGACTAATGTTGGAGGGCCAATTCCAGTTGGAGGTAGGCCAATATATTCCAGCTCAGCAGTCCCAATCTCCATGATCAATACTGAAGGGGTAGTGAAAAGGATAAGAAGGATTGCTGATTCCCAAACTGATCCAGATGCTGAAGGTAGTGATTAGTTGGATGGTGAGGAAGGTTTAGTTGTTTTTAATTCAGTTGACCACCAATCCAGTACCTCGTCTTCTCATCCTCTTCCCAACAGATTCCAAATCCAAGTTATTCCCAGTACTCCCAGAACTTTCCAAACTGTTCTTTCTTCCATTCCTACTTCCCTTCCTCCTGCTTCACCAAGTCCTTCCCATGGCAGGCCTTCCTTGAATCAAGCAGTAATACCATCACCCAATCAGCAACCCAGGAACTCACTCATAACCACCTCTCAACAACTCTGACCTATGGCCAGTTCCAGTAGAAGAAGGGATGGATTGTCTCCTTTGCCATTTCCTGCCGCTCAAGTCTTTTGAAGAAGGGATTGTTGGCCTATCCAAATTAACAGAGAAGATCCAAACGCGGAGAGTGAAAACCAAGAAGCTGTGGCCAGGTTATTCAGGAGAGGTGATTATGTATGCAAATGATAGAACTATTCCAGGTACTGCTTCAGAAGAGATGGATTCAAAATTTTCCTGGTATGAAGATTAGTTGTAAGATGACTTTCAGAGAACCTTTGATGATTTAGGTAGAGATAACTAGTTTCCTTGTCTTTGTTTGTGTTTGGTTTGACTTCTCTCCCCACTCTTATAACTACTCAAAATGAAAAATAAATGGAACCTCCCAATACATGACTTGGGAGGGGATGCTGCGGCTTTAAAGAAATAAAAGAAAACAAAATTATACAAGTAAAGAAAAGAAAGAAAATGAGAGAAAAAGAGAGTAGAGAAAAAGAAATAAATGAATTCCTGATGGTTTGTCCTTCTTGTAGTGAGTTGCTTGATTGTGGCCAATAATTTCTGAAAATGAAAACCAAGAATTTGATGCGCACAGAGTGGCAAAGGTAATGTTTTACAAGAAGTAGAACCCTCAGGGATGCATACCAGGAGATGGAACTTACTTTCATAACTCCCGCTCCCCGTCAAGCACCATAACGTGAAACAAATTGCCATAAATGACTTGAAGTAATGAAGGTCTTGAATAATGATTATTGGCATAAATTGAAATATTGATAAAGAGAAAAGTAAAGAAAAAAGAAAGAAGATATTCGGCCATATCTTGATAAGGTCCAAATTGGAGGGTATTGATGTTGCATGCTTCCTGAATCTATCCAAAAAGTTAACAAGTGCTCACAAAGTGGCTAAGGTGATGCTTACAACAACCTATGGGTAGAATACCCCCTTAAAGGTGCATACCAGGAGAGGAACTTACTTTCATAACTTCTTCTCCCCACCAAGCACCATAAATCAAACTCTCGAGGTATTTGGACCAGGATTACCAGGATACAATGAATGGAAATCCTTGACAAGGTCTGGTGAGGTTGCAAGGTTGGAAGCTGGCTCCCAGCTTGTTCTTTCTGGGTTTTCACTGAATCCTTTCCACTCTACAAGATACCATAATTCACCTCTCTTGAGTTTGGAGTCCAGAACCTGAGCCACTTCCCATTCTTCTTTCTCCTCCACTAGGACTGGTGGTGGTGTCAATTGATGTTGATTTGGGATAGCCGATTGCTTCACTGGTTCTAATAAGGACACATGGAATACAGGGTGAACTGATTTGCATTGTTGAGGCAACTTGAGGTGGTATGCATGACTTCCAATCTTCTTAATGACTTCAAATGGTCCCAGCCATCTTTCTGAAAGTTTCTTGGTGGGTCTTGTAGTCTTGATGTTCTTGGAAGCTAGCCATACCTTATCCCCAGGTTGGAAATCAGGTGGAATTGCTCTATTTCTATCTGCATACTTCTTGAACCTCCTTATTGCTGACTCTAATTCTTCTTTGACAACTTGCTGTACTGATTGGAGTTTTGTTGATACCTTTCCAGCAGGTGAGTCTTGAGAAACATGGATTGAGTCAAAGCTGGTATTTCTTCCATAAATGGTGAAAAAAGGTGATTTCTTTGTTGATGAATGTTCTGCATTATTATAGGAAAATTCAGCCAGAGGGAGCCAGGTGTGCCAGTCATCCTGATGGTAACTGACATACATCCAAAAATACTGTTCTAGAATCTTATTTACCCTCTCTGTCTGTCCATCTGTTTCAGGATGAAATGCAGTTGAAAGATATCTTGATATCTTGAGCTGCTGAAATAATTGAGTCCAGAATAATGAAACAAATGAAGAACCTCTATCACTAACAATACTGACTGGTGTGGAACTCCTTTTAGTGTGGGATTGGATAAGGCAGTCCTTGAGGGGGAACTCACAGGTAAACAGTTTTTAATTTCTGAAATAATCCTGTAACCAAGGGTGCTAATGGTGTTTTAGCTTCCCCTCTGAATATACTAAACAATCTCCCTACAGAGCTCACAAATCAATATTTAAGATTGTGGCTTTACAACTAGAGAAGACTTTTTGGAAGCCTCTATCAGACCTATTCAATAATCAGCCTAATGATAAAATAATAATACTCATTTAAATAAAATAATCTCCAAAAGATAAATTTGTAGGTGATTTTAGGATAATAAAGTAATAATTGGGTAAAATATATAGTAGATATAATAGTACTGAGTGGTGATTTAAGTGCTTTTCTTGGTTGAAGGTATTTTGTTTAATGAATAATAGTTTAATATGAGAATATTTTATATAAGTGATAATATATAATAATATTGTTTAATATGTTAAGTAAGTGTAATTGATAAATAATTTTGATAATATGTTAAATATATATGTGATAAGAATAATTGTATAGCTAATAAGTATTATAGATAATCACACCACTATATGCTTTTTAAAAGAATACTAGTGAAGGTTTATAGATTGATTACTACTTATAATAGTAATAATTGATGATAAGAGGGATGATAATAGATAATAAGAGCTATTAATAGTAAGCTTAATGATACTAATAATTTGTAACTTTGTTTGTTATTTTTTAATTTGATAAATAACTAATAATAATGACTTGTCTTCTAGTGAGAAGAGTATAATAATATTTCTTTTAATTTGTTTGAATATGAGGATTTGACTAAGAGATTAATTTATAATATAGGCAGACCTACTGTTAACTACAGCTATTTATAAACCACTATTTAGTGTAATTTAATAATAATAATTTCTAGATTAACCTACTAGTAAGGGATGAATAATTATCCTCCTTCTCGGTATATAATTACTTGCATGAGGAAAGAGGAGAAAAAGAGAGAGAGAGGCCTCCTTTTATGTTGTGAGAAGTACCCATGGGCTCTCCATGTAAAGTTTTATTCTTTCCCTTGAGATAATTTTGCTGGTGTAGATTTTTGTAACAAAAGTCAGATGACCTATCTGTTATACTGCATTAGTAATCTTGCACAGCCTTGAGAGATTAATGCTAGTGTGTAAAATTGGGAAGGGTATCATATGACTGAGATATTTTCACCATTTGTTTGGTCAAAATGAAGGTTGAGATGTTTTGCTTTGTGGGGATTTTGATAGGAATATCAGGTGACTTCTCTTTTGCACTGCTTTAGTCCGCTTGCATAGCCTTGAAGAATTAATACTGGTGATTAAAAGGATGAAGGTAGTTTTATGTGAATAAGCCCTTGTATAATTTTGTTTGTAAGATTTATTTAGTTCCAGGCAATAATTCTGTGCAATGTGCGGATATCTTCTTGAGTTTTAATTCTTTATTACTGTAATTGCTGTGTGGCTTACATCTTAGTGTATTCCCCTTGCATGCAGCTAGTTGAAGTGGAATTGAGTTGTATTTGATGATCCTGAGGCTGTGTAATGTCCAGATCTTATGCATGTGGACTGCATAAGTCTTATTTGGGCTCCTGTATTGTTGTGTAATTTTTAAGTTTTAGTGGATTTTCATGTATTGAGTTGGATTTGATACTGTCAGATGATCCTTGTGTCATATGAACTTTATTATTCATTTATTTTTGATGTATTAGATTCCAAGTGATATAATCTTCCTGATGGATTTAGAGTGGGTATAGTGTTACAACGTTACTTTTCCCATGTAATTTTGAGTTTCTGTATGTATTAAGCCTATTGTTGATTCTGTAAGGCTTATATGTAGGTTTTCTTGTATAATTCCATAATATTGGATTCCCCTATTATTTATTTAATTGTAGAAATATGTTGGTTATTTCTATTCTGAATACTAAATTCTTCCATTCCTCCCTACTATTGAGGTTGTTCCTGGGTGCGTGTGATTTTTAATCATCTCCTTTGAGTGGTTATTTCCTGAATTATTCATTGTGATCTTGATTTTTAAACTTTTAATTTTCAAAAAAAATATTCTTGAAACTGGTAAAAAGGTATGGAATACCACATCCCCCTCTCCATTTAATGCTGTCCCCAGCATTCCAGTTTCAAGTACAGTATCCTGGGTTCATAAGTGAGAATTTTCTTTCTTTAAATCTTTTATTTCAATAAACCAGTTGATAATTCCATTGATGGCTTGTTATATTGATTTTGAATCCCCATATCTTCTTATTTGATTTGGACCCTGTTATTTCTTCTTGTTTGTTTGTTTCCTCCATATTAATGTTGTCCTATATCATTAATAATGATTTAGGGTAATTTCACTCTCCATTTGATAAAAATCCTTCCAGCTACTAATAACCTTTCTTGATTAAATATTTCACTAGTGTTGCCATAAAATGGCATAAATGAATAATAAAATAAAGAGATTTGATATAGCTTTAAGGTCTTATTCAGGACCACAGCTTGAATTCTTGAATTTTGTTTGATAAAAAAAAGATTTAGACAGTTTAAGGTCTTATCAAGGACTTTTTCTTTAGTCCTGAGACTGTAGTTAGCATAAAATACTGTTGATGAGGCAGTTCAAGGTCTTATCAAGGACCATTTCTTGAGTCTTGATTTTGAATAAGTACTATAAAAGAATAATTTACACAGTTTAAGGTCTTATCAAGGACCACAGCTTGAATTTTTGAAGTTTCTTGGATGAGAAGGATGATTTGGACAGTTTAAGGTCTTATCAAGTACCATTTCTTGAGTCTTGATTCATTGATGATAAACACAAAAATGGAATATTTAGACAGCTTAAGGTCATATCAAGGACCTTTTCTTGAGTTGAAATTTGTTGAATTGTCTTGATGAAAGATAAAATAATGATTCAGACAGTTTAAGGTCTTATCTAGGACCTCATCTTGAGTTTTGAGTTGTGTTTTGAAATATTTGCTTAATTGGATCTGTTTTGTCCCCTCCTTCTTTTTCTTTATTATATGGACTAGTGTCAAGGCCTAATATCCACCTTCTGTAACCTTTAGTAATATTAATACCCCTGTCATCCTCTTCATGACAATACTAAATTACAACCCATTTTTGATTATCAAATGGGTGAAAACCCCCCTCCCCATTTAATAATTGTGACTTACTTTCCATCTTTTATGATAATGATGTTCTTTTTTTTTTGTAAAGTAATGATAAAATATAATGGAGCATATATATATAAATGATAAAAGTAATAAAACTTTTCAAGTAACAATATAAAATAAGATGAAATAAATCAAGGAAATAATAATGATTAATATAGACATTATGAAAAATACATGAATTCCAAGTGTAATAATAATTTCATACATTATTATTTTTGTTAGTTACTAAAATCATTGTACTCCCTAGTCTCAAGGTTTTGGATAAAATTTGTTCAAATTACCTTGAAAGTCAATCATTTGTTGCAACTTTAGAAAGCAATATTCCCATCAACATTTTAGTATATTAATCAGTAGTTTCATAGAAATTGTTCATGTTTATGAAAATACTTTTTCTGAAGTCTTAAGTAATATTGTTCAATAATAATGAGAGTTTCCTACACTTATTAATCAATTTATGTTAGCTCAAGCCCTGAGTTCTCTACAGTTTTCTCCATTAAAAGAAATATGATTCATTCAGATAAAGTACTTTTAAAAATGAACTTCTATGGATATTCTTTGTGGTGTTTTGGGGTATATTTGGATCTTTGGATGAAACTCATGTTCAATGTCTTACAAATTCTTCTCAAACCATTGTCCAACCCAACTCCACTTGCTGGGTTGGAGCCTTGCTTATTAAAGCTGGAAGCAAATTGGATTGGGGAATATTGAATAATTCCTTATTCTTATGAACCAGTTAATTATTAAATTTCTGAGAGTATCTTTGGGGCCATATATCCAACTGATTTTCATGAAACATGGATTGAATAATTTGAAAAAAAATATAATTTATGGTGTCATCAACAATTTTACAACTTATAGTTGTTTCTGTCATCCAGTTTCTTGTAACATATTGAAATGATGTTAAGAAATGAATATCAAATTTTAAGTAAATTTTGACTTAAATATGTTTTGATATACAAAGACTTACTATACTAAAGTGTATGGCTTTGAGCATACATAAAAATTACTCAACCAACATCCTTCTTATGCTTCTTTGGTAATTTTGCACCAATAGATTGTATATTTCATATGAATTGTATGTTTTTATTTTCTTCCTTTACAACTAATTTTTTGTGACAAAATTTCAAAATATGATCAATATGACTCCCAAATAATATTTATTTTTTCATTTTTTATGATTTTCTGCTTTGTATTTTTCTTTCCTTTTCATTACGTTTTTGGTTGTGAATTTTTTTGGGATGATGTTCATTGTTGCTTTTTTTGTTTATTTTCTTGTTTTTTCTCTGTTATCTGCTATTTTTGGTGGTTGTTTGTTTTTTTTCATTTTGAAATGTAGTTTCTTTGATTGTTTTTTTGGATTTTGATCATCTTTATCACTCAATGATTTGAATAAAAATTTATCTCAGTTTTGTCTTTCTTTGTTGTTCTTCTTTTGTTTTATTCTTTTTTTTTCCTTTTTTTTGATGTGTTTCATGTCTTTGAGTTTTTTTCTTTTGAAGTTTTTTTTATGTTTTTTTTAGGCATGAAAATACTCCAAATCCAGTGCAGAAACACTGGATTTGAAGTTTATTTGATTATTTGTTCTCGATAGCGCTAACGCGAACAAATAACCAAAGAAAAGCTCCAATCCAATGTTTTTACACTGGATTTGGAGTTTTTCCACCAATAGATAAATTCCAAGAAAATTTTTAAAAAAACCAAACAGAACACTTGAAAAGCCTCACAAAAAAACAAGCAAAAAAAGAAAAAAAAACTAAAGAAAAAAAAATAAAAAAAAACAAAAAAAAATTAAAAAAAATAAAAAAAATAAAAAAGATAAAAAAAGATAAAAAAAAATAAAAAAAATAAAAAAAAATAAAAAAAAATAAAAAAAAAATAAAAAAAAATAAAAAAAATTAAAAAAAATTAAAAAAAATTAAAAAAAATTAAAAAAAAATAAAAAAAAATAAAAAAAAATAAAAAAAAATAAAAAAAATAAAAAAAAATAAAAAAAAATAAAAAAAAATAAAAAAAAATAAAAAAAAATAAAAAAAAATAAAAAAAAATAAAAAAAAATAAAAAAAATAAAAAAAAATAAAAAAAAATAAAAAAAAATAAAAAAAATAAAAAAAATAAAAAAAATAAAAAAAAATAAAAAAAAATAAAAAAAATAAAAAAAAATAAAAAAAAATAAAAAAAAATAAAAAAAAATAAAAAAAAATTAAAAAAAATTAAAAAAAATTACAAAAAATAAAAAAAAATAAAAAAAAATAAAAAAAAAATAAAAAAAACATAAAAAAAAATAAAAAAAAATAAAAAAAATAAAAAAAATAAAAAAAATAAAAAAAATAAAAAAAATAAAAAAAATAAAAAAAAGAAGGAAAAGAAAAAAAGAGAGAAAGGATGAGGACAAGAGACATTTTGTTTAAAAAAATTAATTAAAACAAAAAATGAAGAAAAAGAAAATGAAATAAAATTCAAATTCTTTTCCAACACTGCACTACAACCCACGAGTGAACTTTGAAGCAAAGGGTTTTGAAACTTTTAAGAAAATAAAAAATTCACAAAAAAATTAAAAATCTCAAAAAAAAAAGTAATATAATTGTTGTTTTCAATTAAAGTAAATTTTTCCTGATCATTTTTTTGTCAATGTTTCGGTGAGCCCAACAAGGTATTAAATCTTAAAAAAAATTAAGATAATAAAATCAAATTTCGGGCCATAAATATATCACCTGAAAGATGAAGGTGGGAAAATCAAGATATAAAAGCTTGAAATATTGAATGTGTTAGTTTTTTCAATTTTAAGGGTAGATAGTTTTGAAGTAAAATAAAAATTAGTGTTAACAATGAGAAGTTTTTCTTCACACAAGTCAACAATTCAACAAGAAAAAGTGGGGAAATGTTTAACAGGCCTGGATTTCTCTATTCCAACAGTTGAAGAGCTTAGTATTCAAGGGAGTTGAAATTGAAAAATACCCTTCACAATAAGTGATTTGAATTATGTGTAAAGCATCTGACAGATTTGTAAGAATTCATTTGCAAAATGAAAGGTTAACACTTTCTGGTGAGTATCTTGAATAATCATGAAAATACTACATATATATGGGGAAAACAATACTAATTCCTATTTATGTAAATTAATAGCAAAGATTCAAAACTAAAAATATTGTGAAAATAGTTTTTTCAAAACAAAACTGGTGTATAAGTGGGGAATCAAAATACATTATATATGTATCAGAGGAATATTTGAACCTGTGGATACCCCTCTTAAAAGGCATGCAAAGTATTTTAAAAGAAAAAAATAAATTATTGTGGATGAATAAGCTGTCACATTGCTTAATTTTTCATAAGCTTTTTATATGAACTGAAGCTTTGTGTTCAAATAAATCATGGATAAAGGGTTTGTAACAATAGGCACTTGTGAATGAGGAAGATTATTTATATTATAAAAGATAATGCAATCCCTCTGAATTTAATCCATATATTTCTGTGAAAAAGGGGTCTAAACATGCTAAAGCTAATTTAAATTTAATAATTGATTCTGTTGGTGAATACTGTATACTTTATGTATGGGTAAACAAAAAAAATCATGGGAGATCCATCATCTTCTATTTTAATGGAGTAAAATTCTCAATTACTAAACATGTGGCTGAAATTATGTGCAAAAATATTCCAAGGTTAGAACCAAGGTTAAGAACCAAGTTGAAAGAAGATTAGATCTGGGTTGGACCTGCTACTCCCACTGGTGGGGATAGCTTCTTTTTCATGGTGAATGCATATCCAAGATAGCTTAAAACTCTTGAGAATGAATTAAGAAAAGCCAATTGGGAATCTGTTTTGAAGCTTATGGAATAGGGTCTAGTGGACCTATGGCTGAATTAATTTCCCCTTCCTCATTAGCATTCACATAGATTTTTTGACTTTGATCCACACACCTGACCAGCTGCAATTCATGAGCTGTTTTAGTTGGCAGAATTGATGGTGTGTTTTGAAAAGACGAATTGGTCTGTATATTGGTGGGGGAAATGTGTACTTCCTCATGGTTATTGATGGATTCCATATTAACAACTTTTTCTTTTGTACATTTAACATAGTTAATTACAGTAAACATACATCTCTTTTTAATTACTTTCTTGGTGGTAGGAAAACTGGATATCTAGGAGAATCTGTGGGGTTACAATAAAGATATGAGAACAATCACTTCAATAATAAATAGAAGGGAAAAATGAATCCTTGAGTAATGTACTTATATCTGAAATCTTTTTACCTAATTATCCAAACCACAAGATAGTGCTATTCCTTATGAAGTTAAACTCAAATAAGCTACTGGATAATCAATACCCAAAAAGGTATTTTCACACATGAGAATAACTGTATAATACATAGTAAATTCAGTGGTACTGAAGCATACTACTAGTCACAATACAGGCAGAATATTGCATTTCATATTGTACACTACGGCAATGATCCTATGCTTCATTATAATGTACAGTAAATTTAGAAATTGGATTGTTTCAAATTTCTGTATCTCTTCAAGATAGATTCTAACTTCTTTTATTAGTATGATAGTGGCTTCTCAGGAGCCCACAAATAGAAGATTGGACCTTGTATCTAACTACCTGATACAAAATATGATCAATTCATTTAAGATTTCAATATTTTTCTACTTTATGGAGTATCTGGAGCTGGGCCATTTGGTTCAATGTGGACCTCAGCTGCTTCAAACATATTGCCATTATTTACTTACAGATCTAGGCCACTTTTGTCCTTTTGGACCTGGGCCAATATTGTTAATGCAGCCCTTCTGTAGGTGGTCCACTTTTGTCAATGCAGACCTTCTGGAGATGGGCCACTTTTTTTAATGCAGAAATTTGGGAAGTGGGCCACTTTTGTCAATGAAAACTTTCTGGAGGTGGGCCAGTTTTGTTCTTTTGTAACTAGGCCAATATTTTTAATGCAGCTCTTCTGGAGGTGGGCCACTTTTTTTAATGAAGACCTTCCAGAGGTGGGCTACTTTTGTCAATGCAGACCTTCTGGAAGTGAGCCCCTTTTGTCAATGCAGACTTTCTGGAGGTGGGCCACTTTTTTTCCTTTTAGAGCTGGGCCAATATTTTCAATGTCGACCTTAGCTGCTTATGAGTGATGGGAATTATTTACTGAATGCTTCTGGATTTTATCTTTTCCTCATTCTGGTCATTATTCACTGAATGATTCTGGAGCTTAACTTTTGGTGCTTTACTGCTGCACCAGCAGAAGGTGAACTTACTATAAATTTCACTTGAAACCTCCTTGCCATCTGACTTACACAAGAGTGATTTTGGAGAGAATCCCCCTTGACATGAAGTCAAGTGCCAGCACTTGAAGCTCATTTTTCTCTGGTGAATCTCATGATTCAGAAGTTGAAATTACAAACACATGTCACAACTGTGAATCACCCAATAACTATGCATATAATTGTCCCAAAGTCAGGGAAGAGATATTTCCAAGAGAGGAATAAACAAGAAAAGACCAAGAGATTCTGAATCTGACTGTAATAGTGTTGGGAATGCCTGTGGAGATTATTAATACAGTAAATAGGACCCCTTTGAGAAGAACTTGGTGGAATTTGAGGACCGTGGAATGATGGAAATTGAATCAGTCCATTCAAAAAGAAATAAACTAATGAACAAAAATTTGCATGGATAGAAACATAAACCACCAAATAGAGAGATTATGTCCACAATAAAGCTGTTGGAACAAGGTCATATAGACCACACCAGACCCAGTATCTCACAGAGGACAGGAAATTCTCATAAGTGATTACCCCTTTTCAGAGGGAGGGTATGTAAGCCTGTGACCCAAACCCAGAGGACAAGCATGACACCAAAATACCATAAACCAATGGTAAAGAGGAAATTCACACTAAAAGTGAACTGAGCCAAAAGTACTCATAAAGGGAATAGAAAAAAAGAGGAGAGGAACTTCCTTCCAATGATCACACTCCTATAATAATAGTACAAGGAATTTCAGAGTTATTCCAGCCCAAAACAATCACTGAGCATAAACCTTAATTCTCACCTCTCATTTAAATTCCAGAGGAAGAGGAAGAACCCCATATGATGGGTGTTAAAATTGAAGCTCTCCATAAGGGCTATCTGATGGTACTATCCAAATTGAGATAGAATCAAAATCACAGAAGTTATGGCTAAAATAAGCCAAATAAAGTTGAACAAAATATTCACCTCTCATCTAACCTCTACAGGTTTACTGTGAGATACCTAAAGTTTGTTCTTTTTGAAAAGCGGAAAATCACTGATTTCTGATGGTACCATCCATTTTTCTCACAGACATCTAGAATAAAAGCTATGGAGGGAACAAGGTCCATACAGGACTCATAGCAAATCCACAAATTGATAATGTAATTTGAAATTGGTATTCCTTTGCAATATTTAATGCTAGCTATATCAAATTAATACCCATTGCTTAGAGTGTATCAAGGGCTACAAAATGGGAAACTTTTGAGCTCTCTATCTTTTAAACTGACAAATATATTCAGGATTGAAGACTATAGTCCCACATCATCCAGTATGGGATTATACTGTAGAACAGCTGTCTATATAATTGAATTAACAGCTAATAAATTTAATTAAATCATTTTTATCCTTAAATTTCTAATAAAACAAGAAATAAAGGTCAAACAGACATGTTCTGTACAGCTTCTGACGCATCAGAAGCACTAGAACAGACCTGTAAATTCCATTGTTGAAAATCTTCACCCTGTATAGGGTAGAAACACCAACTTGTGGTTCCAAAACCACATTTCTACCCAGTACCAGTATCTATTAGGGGTATAGAACCACAAACCAACACACAGTAGTGGAGGCTTTCACTCTGTGGTTATGTGAAGAGGTAAGCAACATCTCACTACCCCACAGAAAGCTATAAGAAGAATGCTGCTCACACAAATTCCAATTCATAATCCTGTTCTTAGTATTCCTACCTGGTATAGATTTTTTGAGAAGTAGTACCATTAGAATTAAAATTGTATGCCTATAATTGTAATTATTGTAGGGTTTATCATTGTAGACCAAAAAATAAATACTGCACCCAGGGCTATCAATAGTACTCACCATCACTAACAATCTTTCAGTATAGCCCTTTTAACCATATTATCATTAATTTCTCATCCTTAATTCTGGGTGACACTATGAGGTATAGCTTTTTATTATAAATGTAAAGCTATATCATATAGTCACCCTGAAACTTTCAAAGTCCAGATATAGTTGTATATTATAGCCTCCAATCTTTCCTAAGGGTTCTTCCCCTACAGAAAAAGGTGGTCTGTTCTTCCTCACTATTTTTAGAAGATTAGGCTTTTGTTTACTGGTGAGGTTATAACTGGATTTTACCTCTTTTAATACATTCAGCAATTGGTCCAAGGGATTTTGGTTTGACAATTGGTATATATTTAGTGAACATTCCTTTTACTTGTTGGTAACTATGGTAATGTTCTTGTTTTTACTGTTGTAAATATCAATGCCATACGTCCTTTGGTAATCTTTTCCCAATAGGAATCCTTGGATGTGTGCATCCTCAAGAACTACAAACTCTTGATTAATTCTGATTCTACCCTTTCTATGGGTTATTAGCACCTCTTTGATAATATTCCTTACAGAGGCCATATTGATGGATGCACTCTTGAAGTTCTTTTCCTTAGTTGGAAATATTTTGTTTTCAAAAGAATCTTTGTCCACTATTGGGCAGTGTGCACCACTTTCAATTCTCAATGGGCTTTTAGTATTATAAATACAAACAGTAATATTTTGTATGCCATTTTTTTGGTTAGTGTAGCTAGGAATGTTTATTCATATTTTGTATCTTTGCAAAAATTATTGATAGAAGTGTCTTGGGTTGATCCAACTCCCAAATTCATTTTCTGTATTTCTAACTGGGTTTCCTCTTTCTACATGACCAGAACTTCCTCTATTGGGTACTGGTCATCATCAGAGTCTTCTCTTATGGAATCACCCATAGAGTCAGAGTCAGATTCTTCTGCTTGAATTTATTCCCCTGGTACTTGTTCAAAGAAATAGATTTTCCTCTTTTCCTTTGGACAGTTGTTTGAAAAGTGGTCTGTGAATATGAAATTATGACATGAGTTCTTTTCTTGAGGACTTCAGCTACCATGTCTCTGGGGTTTTCTTTGTTGGAGGCCCTGAACTGCTGTTTCTCTCTGAAAAAATTGCTTTATATCGGGAAACTCCCCAATATTTGTCCTCTTCCTTACCCTTTTATGGTGTTGACAACATTATCCAGTGTAAAGGCTTTGTTACACCTGAATTGCACTGCATGTTGTGGTTCTCCTGGCAATTGTCCCAGGATTTTGTGCTTCCTCATTTTAGTATTTATATGAGGATAAATGGCTTTGAGTCTTTTATAATATTTCAGACACCACTTTTAAGAAACATTTTCCACTGATTATTTGTCATTTTCAAATGAAATGGTCTTTTTCCATACACCAGGGCAAAGCTTGCGTCAATCGTCGGCGATTGACTTCACGTCGCACCGCTATCAGCATAAAATCTTGCTTCAGTCGCGTTAGTGTCACTTTATAGTCACTGGATTTAGTGGGTCACATCACGTCAGCATCAAGACAACGTCAATCGTCACATGTGTCACATGAGAATGTCACTCAAAGCCCAAACCCATTTCAACACTATTCACAACGTTTGGGTAATTTCACCTCATTGGCTTCCGCATCCCCACCTAATCCGCCCCGATGCTTCACATGCTTACGAGCCCGCACCGCCCTCCAGATGAGACTCCGACACTGCCCCCCCATCTCCGTCCTCACCACTCCTTACACTTTCACACCCCCGCCCATACCATCTTTATGCTCACGTGGTGCACTCCCGACATCACTTATCCTTACGCTCGCTCAAGTGCCCTCCCGATATGCTCCCAACACTGCTTACGATCATTACGCTCGCGGAGTGCACTCCCGAGATGCTCCCGACACCAATTATCCTTACGCTTGTGTAGTGCCCTCCCGACACCAATTATCCTTACACTTGTGTAGTGCCCTCCCGACACCAATTATCCTTACGCTTGTGTAGTGCCCTCCCGACATGCTCCCGACACCACTTATCCTTACGCTTGTGTAGTGCCCTCCCGACACCACTTATCCTTATGCTTGTGTGGTGCCCTCCCGACACCACTTATCCTTACGCTCGCGGAGTGCCTCCCAACATGCTCCTGACACGACTTATCCTTACGCTTCTGTACTCCATCCATAGTGTACGGTGGCTTGTTGGCGTACACGATGAACGCAATCGCCGAAATATGCCGAGTGGCCTTCTCTGCCAACAGGACCTAAGGGGAAATTGGTAAGTATATTCACAATGTTGTGGTTAGGGTTTAAATCATGAGACTCACAAATTAAAACCTAATAAGTGGACTATTTAAGACAAGAAGTGTGTCTCCTGTTTCGCCGACAAAACCATTTTATTTCATATCATTCAAATGGAACACTTTGCTTAGTCCTTACCTCATGAGCGTTGAATAGTTCAAAAGTTGACTTTGGTAGGTTTCTCACTAGTCAACTTTATTCAATGTCTCACAGGGAAGTGATTTTATTTGCATGATATGAAATAATTTGCAAAACATCGCCTCCTTCAATTTCCCAACAAATTGCATTTTGCAAATGCAATTATTTTACTTGCACCTTTATTCTTCAATTTGGATATTTTAATTCAAAAATTTTCAAACAAGTTATCAATCAACTCGTCACCATCTATTTGCTTAATAAACTACCTCCACTATGGCCCAAACCCCGGGAAATTCAACTGAATTCAATGAACGACCAACTTCAGCCCCAGAGAGTGGAAGTGAAATCTCTGATATCGCCAGTAGTCGTGAATTAGGCATTGAAGTAGAGAGCCAGTCACATGAAGATAATCAAGATCCACCAGTTCTTCCAGAATGTGAGTATGCATCCACATTGAATATTTCTAATCTCCCAAAACCTGATATTGTGTCATAGCCTTTATTTCAGGTCAGCCTCCAAGCTCTCAGAAACCGAATTTTAAAAGTTATGAGAAGGAAAAGACTGTTGAACCTTGTGCACCGACAGAAGATGATGGGCAAGATGATGTAATTTTCAGTGGGGAGGTGGAAATTATATCCAAGGAACAATTTGTCTCCAGCATTGCTCAAACAATCCCAAGGCTCAAAAAAATCCAAAATGATAGTAAAATTCCTGATTATGTGTGTCAAAAGATTGCTGAAGCCATGAGCCTGCTCAAAATGGATTTTAACCATAAGTCCATTACTAATTCAAAACAAAGTTGATAAAAATAGCTGCTTACAATATATGGGCAGGTGTGGAGGTGGGAGAATCTCTACCTGAAGGATCTCAAGTCGTAATTGGATTTCCAGGCAAAGGATTAGGAAAAAGACCAAATATACATGCAACCAAAAAAACAAACAAAAAACGCCGTACCTTTGAAGCCGCAAACGATTCTCGGGATCAACGTCATGAAATTATCAATGTTGAAGGGGACCATATTGATAATCAACCTCCGCATACTGAACCCCCCCCTATACTCAATGAAACAATCCATGATGAAGCTCCACATACTGAAAGCCCCCCGATACCCAATGAAACAATGCATGATGCAACCCCTCCTGCCTCTCCTCGGAATATTCAAGCCTTTCAAGAAAGGGAAACAATTAAACATGATACAATGGGACGAGATATGACTGATATAGTTCCTGACCCTGAGCCCGAAGTGTCATCGTCTGCTAATTTTCAAGGAATATTTTTATCCCGCATGGAAGAGTTTGCAGGCATTTTGAATTATCATTCCAATATTACTCAAAAATCATGGAAAAGGGGGCTTGATAATATCAATAGTATTTACAAAAATCAATGGGACAATTTACCAACAAAAGATGCTCATACATTCCTACCTGTTGGTATTAAGGTGATCAGTAACCGAGTGCTTAAAATGTCGGCCTGGCTGGAGGACCTTGAGATGGCAGGTGAGTTTTATCTTTGTGCATGATACATGTTTATTGGCTGTTGACTGGTGATATAAATTGCAATATACAGGGTTAGATTTTTTTAAGCCAACCAAAACAGAAGCGTTTTTTGATCACAACATTTGGAATCTCAAATTGATGAAGGAATCAGCTAAACCTCCAGAGAATCTCCCAAAATCAGAACACTCCTTCTTCAAAATGGTTCAGAGCCTTCTTTACCCCGCCAATCCAGTTAAACATTTTTGGCCAAATGTTATGTTTGAATCCATTATTTTAGTCTCATACAATGTGATTGCACCCAAACCATATGTTGCACCAACATCAAATTCAACCGATCCTCTTGGACTCGAACGGGGAGCAGTTGAATACCTTGCCTCCTGCTTGAGTAAATCAAAGCAACGTGCAACCCAACTCAGAATTGAAGGTGGCGGGGCTGACCATGAGATATCCACAAAGCCGCACAAGAACCTGGAGGATCTAATGGATACAGTTATCCATTTGATGATTGCGTACAACATGGTACGTGCACATACAAAGGTCGAAGTTAATGGCATCAAAGGCAAACTCCAGAACTCAAAAAAAAATGAGGCCATCAAAGATCTTTTGGTGTGTCACAAGAATCTCAGAATAAATCAAATTTGCTATGTTATATTAGCGGCATTCTGTGCGGCGGGGGTTTGTGGTTTGATGGTATGCTCAGATGACTGGAGAACAAGCTCAGTTAAAGGGGCTTTATCACTAATTGACATTTCCGCAAAACTTTCAGAGGGTAAAAATCTAGTGGAGCCAGTGTGGCTACGTACTAATAAGTATATATGTAATTTACTGAATAAAAGTTTCTTCTCATCAGAGTCTTTTAACCCCGCTGTACCTCTTAGATTTGAATTTGCATGATGCTTAGTATTAGACTTTGGTGATGCCTGGGTGGCGAAACGCAGTCTTGGTTCAAGTGATGAGGTCACCTTGACGGTACCCAGGTCAGCTAAACTCACAACCAGGATTGACCCGTTTTAGATTAGCTTTGTACTAGATAGATTGTAATTTAATTTTGCAAAGTGATTTATGAATTTAATAATCATGACTTCCTATCCTACTACTGCCCGGATGCCACAGTCTGAGTACCAATAGTAATTGTACCGCGGCATGCCTCCGTACATCATTGCAAAGGCGCCAACAAGACGCAAGCTGAGTCAGGCGTTGTGCCCGCGAGTAGCACACGTGGGGGCTTTGCGGGAAGTCGCATTTATCACTTCCCGCCAGCCCATAATAGGCCAAATGTTCCTGTGTCTTTCAAGAGGACTAGGATAGCTAGGGATCCGCAGCAGGATGCAAATTGCATTTGTGTGTGCTTGCAAGATTCCAAATGGTTGGATTGGAAAGTGATTGCATGGGAACATCAATGTGTAAAATTGAATAATGCACTATCCACTGCAATTTTCAGGTTCAGGTATTTGAGATCGCGAATTTGCCAAGGTCAGGTGTGATCTTTCTTTTTAGCCACAATCAAAAAAGATTCATCAACCGCAATTCAATTTAGGTGATATTAATAAATCAGTAATCATTCGGTTTCATTTCATTTTCTGCTGAAAGCATGCCATTCACGAAAAAAGGAAAAGAGCGTAAAAGGGAACTCGCAAGAAAGCGTCGGGCTGAGGAAGGAAAGTGTGAGTTGCTCGCTTAATCTCAGTGTATATATGCTTCCACATTTATGTGGCACCCTCATTGGGCCCCATGGAAGAACATTGGCTTTAGTCGGTTCAGATTGTGCCAATGTCATGTGGGCTCCAACAGGGAAGTCAAAGGATGTGTGCCAAAGAAAGCTCCTTGGCAGTATCTGATATCTTGTGTGCTTCAACACATAGTGATCCCTCAACCACTCGGGAATAGTAGCAGATCCCAAAAGACAAATGAGCACAAAACGACCCGAATGAATAGGTTGTTTTCCTCCTCTCGCCCAACAGCACAAATATCAATGCCAGTATCAGCAAATATCACCCCAAGTGAAATTCGGAGGGTTGTGGATGTCAATCAGATCAAACGCATTCACTTTGGCCATGTGGCAATTTTCTCTTCAACCGGATTACTCATTGCCCTTGTTGAATTCCGACCATTCACAACAATGAGTGAAGTTGAGGTCAATCAATGGGATGAATTATCACAATTCTTATTTCGCGAAAAGAGATTCACCAACCCGATTGCAACAAATGGAGCATTACTGGAGGGATTTATGTTCGCGATTGGGTGGCCCAAATGCAGCACGAAGAATGAACAATTTTGTCTGTATGGAAGTGTCGGGAAAATTGAAAACGCAAAAGATGAATGGCAGAACCGAGGTCCCAATCTTAGCTCGGTGGGTTGCATTCTAGGTCAATCCTTACGATATGTTGGGGATAATTTATTTGAGAAGATTCAAAATTTCTACAATTCATTGGGGGTTCCGTCTTTTGATCATGTCAACTATGAAGGCAATATTCCGGCAAATCAGGGTGCATTTGAGTTCACTTCCGCACTCACTTTCACCATGAATGGATTCAAAAACGCACCTCATATTGATAAGGATGCATCGCTGTATGCTTCGGGATGGTGGTTTCAAGCTGATAAGCGGACCGGCAAAATTCAAAGAGATGCGTCAAAGCGGTGTACAGGGGGAAAATTGATTTTCCCAAATGAGCATTTTTGGATTGATCTATCCGCATGTCATGGGCTCATTCAGGTAGTGTGGGCCAGTAGTACATTTGTTCATTATACTGATCCAGCGCAGGACAACAAAAGCACGACACTAGTGGGTATGTCCGCACAATGCTCAAGCAGGTTAGCAAAAACAATGCGGCAAAAAAGCCACGGCTATTATGAGATTGGCGAGAGAGCGGGCTATCAAATCAGGGATGGTAATACAATCTCATGCCAATTCAAAGAATGAGGAGATTTGCATGTGTGTTGGGTGAGTAATGGTGGGGTAAGGCAGAGGACAATATACACCAGGATTGGATGGATTTGAGTGCGGGAGATGGGTGTCTCACATGAAAAAGGGGTGAAGTGGACTATGTACGGTGGCATGCCATCGTACATCTGTCCTGGTTTGTTGCTATTGTCCAGGATGCCAATGCTTCACACGCGAATCCTTATGCTTGTGCTGGTTCCGACAATGCTAGAAGTTCCTTACGCCTATGCGGGGTGCCGACGCTACAAACGCCAATCCTTACGCCTGTGCAGGCTCCCAAAAATTTACACGCCAATCCTGACGCTGTGGGAACTCCTTTTGGTGTGGGATGAAATAAGGCAGTACCTTGAGGGGGAAATTATTGGTAAGTCTGTTTTGAATTTCAGAATTGTCCAATAACCATGGGTGCTAAGGTGTATTAGCTGCCCCTCTAAAATAATACTGAATAGTCAGCCTACAGAGAATCACAAAATAAAATAAGATTTGTGGCTTTAACAGATAGAGAAGACTTATCAGCAGTCTCTAAATCAGACCTATCGATAACACTTCAGCAAAACTCTGATAAAAAAACTAAAATTTCTGATACAGTAAAAGCTAAGATTTTTTTTCGATAAAAGTAATGATAATATTTTTTTTTGTTTTTCTGTTATTTAATAAAATTAACAAGAATATTATTATTATTTTTTTTGGGTTTTATTTTGATTATAATGATTTTAAATATATTAATACTAATAAAAGACTACTGGATATTATTATTATTTTTTATATTTTAATGTTAAGTTGATCTCACTACTTCTTTTTTTTAATAACACTAAGCTTTTGAGAAAAGATCTACTGAGCTTTTCACTATGGTTGTACTATAATTCTTTGAAAATTCTAAGCTACTGAGCAAGGCTACCGAGCTTTTTACTACTAAAACACTACTACTACTACACTAGATATCCTGCTAGTTCAGGGATGGTTGTGATCCTGGATAGTGGGAACTTGTTCCATGATGATGGGAAAATGAGGGAGAGAGGACCTCTATTTATAGCTTTTGGGCCTCCATAGAGCTTCTCAAAACAGGGTACTTAGAAAAGATCATAGCTGAGAGGTTTTAGCTAGTGAGACGTGTAGTTCTGGTGTAGCAACATGTTTGTTGAGAGAATTATGCTGGTGGTGCTTTTTCTTATCAAAATCATGTGATGTATTTGAGATAATTTGGCTGGTGAGTTTTTCTTTTTGCCAAGAAAGTGGAGAAAATACAGCTCCTGACAATTGAACTTTCTTCTAGTCATATGATATATATGAGAAAATTATGCTGGTGTTTCTGTTTCTTATCAAAATCATGTGATGTATTTGAGATAATTTGGCTGGTGGCATTTTCTTGAAGGTGGGGAAAGTATTTTTTGTTTCTATTTTTACGTATGTTATGAGAGAATTATGCTGGTGATTCTATTTTAGTATTGTATCATTTCATATGGAGATTTCATCATTTCTATCAAGTTTGATGCGTGTTATTATTACTAAGGAAGCATTTGTTCTTGGAAAATATATTGTAATTTTATGCATAGCCTTGAGGTATTTCTTCTTTCAATTGAATCAAGGTGGGGAAAATACAGCTCTGATGCTGTGGTCCGTCTTCATATACCTTTATTTAGATTAACTCCTTTTAATTGCATAATTTGTTATTGATGATGCAATAAGGTGGATAAATTCTTTGATACTACACTGTTTTGATAAGATCTTGAGGCTGTGTATTGTATATTTCTTTTTGAAATTTGTAATTGTAATGTGTAAATCTGTTTTGCGTAATTCTTTTTATTATCATTTTTTTCTTTCGTTTTATTGGTAAGCTTGAAACTGGCACTAATGGTATGGAATACCACATCCCCCTCTCCATTTAATGCTGTCCCCAGCATTCCAGTTGAAAAGCTTTCCAATATCAATCATATCCATTTTGATCAATTTCTTCTCCCTCTGATATTAAATTTTCATCTTCAATTTCTTCACTGCTGTCATCTTCTGACTCTGTACTTAATTCAACTTTCTTTCCTCTGGGATAAAACCTCTTGATGTGACTTGCTGCAAATTTTCTTGTAAGTTTAGTGCCATCCAATTCTTCAAGCTCATAAGGTCCATTATTAATTTGATTTATGACTCTATAAGGTCCATTCCAACGGTTCTTGAAGAGTAAACCCCACTGTGACTCAAGTGGTTTATTATAAACTAATACCAAGTCCCCTGGTTCAAGTGGATTTCTCAGTCTATGTGCCATCCTTTTGTCCAAATATTGAACTGATTTGTGTCTTGAATCTCTTAATTTCTTTGCTGCTGCTAATCTTGTTTCCTCTTTTGCTGCAATCTGTATAGTTCTTGCTTCCAATAGCTCTTCTGTTGTTGAGATTTTATTCCATTCTATGGCCAGGTATGTCTTTGTTTCTATGTCAATTGGTAAGACAGCCTGCTGACCAAACTGAAGCTCAAATGGTGAGTATCCTGTTGTTCTTTTTACCGAAATTCTATCTGCCAAGGTTACAATTGGTAAGTATTCTTTCCATTTGGATCCATTTTCACCACACATTTTTACAAGTGCATCCTTCAATTGCTTATGGCCTCTTTCAATCATTCCTTGTGCTTCTGGGTAGTAAGGTGTAGTTATTCTGATTCTTGATCCTGCTCTTTTGACTGCTTTTTGTAGTTCTTTTCCAAATTCTGCTCCTCCATCTACTGTGACTTCTTTGGGTGCTCCATATCTACAAATCCATTCTGAATTAAACCATTCTGAGACTGATTTTGCCGTTAGCCTAGTTAATGCAACAGTTTCTGGCCATCCTGAAAAGTCATCTCTTGCTACCACCAAATATTTCCATCTCCCTGCCTTAATATGGACTGCATCCATGCTGACTCTTTCAAATAAAGTGGCTGTTGCAGATATCTTTCCTTCTTCTTTTTGCTGCAAATGACTCCTTTTCTGACATTCTTGACATGACTTAAGCCATTTCTTGACTATCTTTTTCATTCCTTCCCACCAATATCTTTTCTTTATTCTTTTATATGTTTCATTTTCCCCTCGATGACCCAAATCTTCATGCATTTTCTTTAGAATCTGTTTTTGAGCTTTATCATTAAACACAACTATTTGTGGATTCTCTTGATTTCTCCTTTTTAGCTGCCCTCCTTCTATATAAAAATTTACTGATCTTCTTTTAATTCTCTTGAAGTATTCTTCCCCAATACTTTGTGGCTTTTTCAAACTATTCAAATATTCCTGCATATGTTTTCCAAATCCTTCCTGTTTTATTGGAATTTCAATATTTTTTGTTTTATTCCTTGATAATTTTCCCACTTTGCTTGTATTTACTTCTTTTAGGCCAGATCCTGGATGTGGTTTAATCCAATCTTCCTCTTCATCAAAATCATTCCTTTCACTTTCTTCTTCATCTTCTCCTTTTGGTCTTCTTGATAACCCATCTGGCATAGTAAAGGTTTTTCCTGGTTTGTGTACAAGATCAAATGAAAAAAGTTGAATGTATGCCACCCATCTTGTCATGGGTGCATTTGGTAAGCAAGGTGTGTTGATCATTTCTATTAAAGCTTTAGCATCTACTTGAAGTTCAAAGTGTTGCCCCCATAATATTGTTTGAAGTTTTTTGAGTATTCTTGCTACACCGCAAAGCTCTAATTTTGGCTGAGAGTATTTAGATTCTAGTCTGGAAAATGTTACTGATTCATATAGTACTGGCCTATCATTTCCGTTTTCATCCTCTTGCATAAGAACGGCACCTGCTGCAATATAACTTGAATCTATTGCTAATTTTATTTTTCCCGAATCTTTATCATAATTTAATGTCTTCAAAGTAATCTCTTCTCCTACTATTTTCCTGAGTTTTATAAATGCTTCTTCACATTTTCCATCCCATTTCCACAATACATCCTCCCTTGTCAATCTTCTCAATTGTGCTGCAACTTGTGAAAAGTCCTTGATAAACATTCTGACATATGCACATAGTCCTAAGAATCCTCTAACTTCCTTCTTTGTTGTTGGTCTAGGCCAGTTTTGTATCTTGTTTATCTTCTGTTTTGAAATCTTTCTTCCTCCCAAAGACACAACATGCCCCACAATATCAAGTTCTGGAACACAACATGCAAATTTTGATCCTGAAATTGTGAGTCCTGCCTCTTCTATCCTGAATAGTATTCTTTCTAATGTTACTGCATATTCCCAAACAAATCTTCTTATGAGTTGATTCTCCTTCAATGTTTCGTGCTGATATGTTGATCTGGGTCCTTTAATTCCTCCATCATCTATAAATATTCCAAGGTGCTCTGGTATTTCCTCCTGAAGTATCCAAGTCATTTGTGCTTGATAAACTGCCACAGAGTTTGTTGCTCCTTGAGGTAGTCTTGTAAGCTGAAGTCTTCCAAGTGGTGTTTCAAATGTTGTAAGGGGTCTTGTAGTAATATCCAATTCTCTTTCATCGTATCCTCCCATAATATCTCCCAATCCATAACATGCTCTTCCTGAAAATGATCCTACAAACTCATCAACATTTGGTGGCAATCCTGCATCTTTTATTGTTACCTTATTGAGGTCTTGAAGATCATGAACTATTCTAAGTTTCCCGTTGGGCTTTGCCACACAAAATACTGGGCTGTTATAGCTTGATGTTGATTGTTCATAGAGTCCTGTACGTATTCTTTCTCTGACTAGCTCGATAAATTGAGGTAAAATTGATTTTGGTATTGGTATTGGTTTCTTTTGCCATGGTTCATGTGGTATAACTGGTATTTTATAAGGTTTTCCATAAGAATGTTTTAGTACGCCTCTTTCTTCTTCACAAAATGCTATAGCCTTTTGCCTTAGTAATATAACATTCTTTAATAAATTAATCTCTTCTTCTGATAACCATCCAGATGGTCCAAAGTTTATCATTGAAATCCTTTCTTCTGTAACCTTTGATGTTACAAAAAATGGAGGTGGGCTAGGTGATAGGGGTGTTTCATATGGATCTCTTGATAATTCAGGTCTTTCCAAAGGTGGATTCAGATCTTGAGGCATAGCTTCATTGACTGGTCTAACCTTTTTGAGTACTGACTTATATTTTGCGGCATTGGCTTGCGCTTCCATGATTATTAGTCTGGATTGAAGTATAAATTGATAATATATTTTTTTTAGTTGAAATAAAAAAAACAGGCTTTTCAGTTTTTGCTTTTCTCTTTGTTCATAATTGCATTTGAGTTGTAGTTTTAAGTCATGCAAGGACTTTACCTCTAGGTGGATAAAACCCAGTATATTAGGTATACCAAATCCTGCAGTTTAATGTCGTACAAGGACCAAATTTTAGCCTTCAGGTTGCTACCCTGTAGTTTAAAGTCATACAAGGACTAAATTTTAGCCTTCAGGTTGCTACCCTGTAGTTTAAAGTCATACAAGGACCAAATTTTAGCCTTCAGGTTGCTACCCTGTAGTTTAAAGTCATACAAGGACCAAATTTTAGCCTTCTTTATTGTATCTGTTCTTTTATCCTTTATTTTAATCAATACTTCTTATTTCATTTGTTTTCATTATTATTATTGTTAAATTTTAATTTTTTTTTTTTTTTTTTTTTTTTTTTTTTTTTTTTTTATGTTGGAAAATTTTTTTTTTTTTTTTTTTTTTATACCAGAAATTTTTTTTTTTTTTTTTTTTTTTTTTTTTTTTTTTTGTCGGAAAAATTTTTTTTTTTTTTTTTTTTTTTGTGGGAAAATTTTTTTTTTTTTTTTTTTTTTTTTTTTTTTTTTTTTTTTTTTTTTTTTTTTTGTCGGAAAAATTTTTTTTTTTTTTCTTTTTTATGTCGGAAAATTTTTTTTTTTTTTTTTTTTTTTTTTTTTTTGTCGGAAAAATTTTTTTTTTTTTTTTTTTTTTTTTTTTCTTTTTTTTCTTTTTTTTTTTTTTTTTTTTTATACTGGAAAAATTTTTTTTTTTTTTTTTTTTTTTTTTTTTTTTGTCGGAAAAATTTTTTTTTTATTTTTTTTTTTTATGTCAGAAAAATTTTTTTTTTTTTTTTTTTTTTTTTTTTTTTTATGTCGGAAAAATTTTTTTTTTTATACCGGAATTTTTTTTTTTTTTTTTTTTTTTTTTTTTTTTTTTGTCGGAATTTTTTTTTTTTTATTTTTTTTATATGGAGTGATTAAATTAATGAGGTCCCAATTTGAGGAGTGATGTTATATTTTCAAATGGTGTAGTGGTTAGTGAGTCCGGGTTGCTTTCAACTTTCATCAAATTTGAAATGGGTTCAATTCCCCCCTCTGGCAGTAATTCTGCTGCCAGACCTGTCAGTTTCGGGAATAGGGTAACCATGCTGGGTAGCATATTCTGAGCCTTGAGCAAGCTTAGTGATGCAACTTGGTATCGTTGTGTTCCTGAAGTCTGACAAACCTAACTGGTGTTTCAAATGTTGTTGTGATTGAGCCTGCTCAACCTCGATTGTGATTTCATTTGAAAGACTTGTTAGTTCCACTCATGCCTCATTGGGCCCTCTGGAAGAATATTGACTTTAGTCGGTTTCGCACTAGTCAATGCCATGTAGGTTTCAAAAGGAAAGTCAAAGATGTGTGCTGAATTGTTCTCTTCTTTTTTCTTTTTTAGTTTTGTGTCAGTTGTATTTGTAATTGAGTTTCTCCTGCCTAATTCCACTGAGAACATTGAATAATTTTGCCTTCTTTTCATTCTGTTTTTTTTTTTTTTTTTTTTTGAGTAGGAATTTGACTTTTCTGATAAGGATATACATTTAATTGTGGCTTTATTATTTGCATTGGTAATGCTAATTACTTATTATTAGGCTTTTTCTTTTTGTTTGGCTTTTAAAATGGAAATTAGTGGCTTAAATTTGACGCCATCATTTTGCAGAGCTTTTGTACTTGCAGATCCTGAATGATTTACCTTTTCTTAATCTTGGTGGTTAATTCCTGAAGCTGACTTTTGAGATATAAGAGCTATGTTCGCTCCATGAATTTTATCATAAATATCTTTCAAACTTCTGTTTCAATTTTAATTCCTAAGTGTTGGTTACTAATGGATCCTTCATCCTCATCATTCTTTGATAATACTGCTGCTACCATGATTGATGATTGGATTGAAAAGAATTTTCCAGTAGCTCCACTTCCTGCTTCACCTCCTGCTCTTGCATCTACTACTCCTCTTTATACTCCTCCAGATTGCCGAAGTCCATTTTTTCAATACCCTCCTGCTTTGATTCCACAAGACGATGATGTATCTTCTGTAGATATTATTGAACAAAAGTCTTCTCCTGCTCTCAAATATTTAGATGAGGATGATTCATCTGTTTCTCTTGAAAAACAGTCTTCTCCTTTGCTAGTTTCTAGTATCGATGAGTCTGTTACTTTGAACAGTCTAGATAGCTTCTCTACGTCCACTTTACATATGTTTAATGGATCTGATTCTTCTTTAGAATATCTTGATCAAGATTTACTTGAAACTTTTAATGTTGCCGTAGAAAATAGTTTAAATCCACCAGACTCTCCTTTTAACCTCCCTGTGGCTTTTACTTCCAGTCCTGATGTTAAATTAGCTTCTCCACCATTATTCTTACCTTCATCTCCTACATTTTCATTGGATCCTGAATTCAAATCATCATCCTCTCCTGGAAGGATTGTAAAGGAGGAACCCAGATTGGACGAAGTTGATGAATCAGGATTAACTTCTTTTATCAATCAACCTGAATTAGCTCCATCCACATCTAATAATACTTGCTGCTACTCTCCATTGCCTCCTAAATCTCTGAAAAAACAAAAAAAAACCTTCAAGAAAAAATATTCTCTACGCCCGCAAAGACCAATTTGTTATAAATAGATAAAAGTTAAATGTGAGTTCAGTTTTTTTTTTATTTTTATTATTTTTTTTTATATATTAGTTATTAATTCAATTTTTTTTTTTTTTTTTTTTTTTTATGTCAGCAAAAATTTTGTCGGAAATATTTTTTGTCAGAAGAAAAAAAAATTGTCGGAAGAAAATTTTGTCGGGAGAAAATTTTGTTGTCAGAAGAAAATTTTGTCGGAAGAAAATTTTGTCGGGAGAAAATTTATTGTTGGAAGAGGAAATTTTGTCAGGAGAAAATTTTGTTGTCAGAAGAAAATTTTGTCGGAAGAAAATTTCTTGTCGGAAGAAAATTTTGTCAGGAGAAAATTTGTTGTCGGAAGAGAAAATTTTGTCGGGAGAAAATTTGTTGTCGGAAGAAAATGTTGTCGGAAGAGGAAATTTTGTCGGGAGAGGAAATTTTGTCCGAAGAAAATTTTGTCGGAAGAAAATTTCTTGTCGGAAGAAAATTTTGTCGGGAGAAAATTTGTTGTCGGAAGAGGAAATTTTGTCGGAAGAAAATTTTGTCGGGAGAAAATTTTGTCGGGAGAAAATTTGTTGTCGGAAGAAAATGTTGTCGGAAGAGGAAATTTTGTCGGAAGAAAATTTTGTCGGGAGAAATTTTTTTTTTTTTTTTTTTTTTTAAGAAAAAATTAATAGGCCCACACTACCCCAAACTTGTGCCATTTTGATTTAATTTGTGGTGGCATGAGAACAGATAACCACCCCTGTTTTTGTATATATATTTTGAATTAAATTGTGATACTTCTACATTGAAAAAAAAAAAAAAATATTTGAATACTTCTAAATTTGTAATATTGTCTTGAATACTGATGAATAGCCTAATAATTTTTTTTTTTTTTTATTATGATGTGAAATTTAAATTCATAACATGGATGTTTTTTTTTTTTTTTTTTTTTTTTTTTTAATTTTTTGTAATAGTTGTCTGAATCATTTTTATGATCTTTTTCTTGAGTCTTGATATGAATCTTCCTTTTTCTTCTTTAATTTTTTTAACAAATAAGTCTTCCCAAATAAATTTCCAATCATCCTTGTTGATATTATAATTATGTGTCTTGAGACTAGTAATTCCAAGTATAAACACTTCTTCCCACAAAACATCCCAATTGGCCTTTTCAATTACATAATTTCCACGCTTCCATAAGATTCTTCCTTCTGGTATCTCCAGTAAATCCAGAAACAGTCCTCTTGAGGCTTCCACATCCCCAAAATATATTTTTCTTCTCCATTCTGCATCTGTTAATGTATCCTCTTCCCAATATATGTTTCCTAAATTTCCCTTGATACCATCATATTTAAGTAATTCTAGAAATTCCAGTCTTGAAAGAGAGAATCCTGGAAGCTCTTGCCAATCTTTAGATTCTTGAATTTGTTGATGCAGCTCTGGAAAATTGAACAATTCTTCAAATTCTAAGTATGGAATCCATATCTGAAATAAATCCTCTCCTTCTTCAACAAATGGTGTTTCCCAGTAATTGACTTCTTCTGTATTTCCTACAATTTTGCAATTTACATCTGTCCAGCCTTCTTCATTCCAACCAAGATTCCATTCCACTTTATTTTCATGTGTAAGTTTGGCATCCATGACTGTCTAGATCCTTTCTGAGGTTTGGTGAGATTATTTAGTTTTGAGATAAAAGACTAATTCCTCTTTGATAAGGCAGGAGGTCGCTTCCACTGAGTAATAAGAGTATTTAAAAAAGATTTTTTCTATAAGGTAGTTTGAATGATTTGAAATTCCTCTTTGATAAGGCAGGAGGTCACTGCCCTGAGTAATAAGAGTATTTAAAAAAGATTTTTTCTATAAGGTAGTTTGAATGATTTGAAATTCCTCTTTGATAAGGCAGGAGGTCGCTTTCACTGAGTAATAAGAGTATTTAAAAAAGATTTTTTCTATAAGGTAGTTTGAATGATTTGAAATTCCTCTTTGATAAGGCAGGAGGTCACTGCCCTGATAATAATACAGATATGAAAATAATTCTCTTTTTTTTTAGGTTATTTCTTTTATTATTTTGCTATTTTTTATGATGGTTTTTTTTTTTTTTTTTTTTTTTTTTTTTTTTTAATTGGAAATTGAAATTGGATTACTTCAGTTATTATTGAGAAATATTCAACCTTCTGTTGTGAATTACTGAAAGACATATGTCCTTCAATATTTCTCCAAATATCTTGTTGCGTTGTTTTCTTTGTGTATTTCCTTTCCATTCTGAAACAAAACCTTTGACTTCATGAATAAACATGTACCCAAAATCACACCAGCAAAGAGTTCCTCCCAAGATTTCCAAACCATCTAGATTCAAATCTTCTTGGGCCCATAACATTTTGTGATACAGTCCTTCTATTGTCATTTGATAATATCCATAAGGCTTCTTCCAGTAAGGATTTCTTAAATTTCCTTTGATTCCAATAGTGGTTAGTAATTCCAGAAAATCAAAATTTGTAAGTTTCGATCCAGGTAGTTCTGAAATATATTTGGTTTGAATTATTGGTGAATCTAGCTCATAATCATACAGTTCCTTAAATGTTATTATTGGAAGTATTATGCAATCTTCCAGTCCTTCATATTCTGGTATGTCTTCCTGTATGCCATTTTGATTCTGGGAGTCATTTGGTAATTCAGATGTAGTTCCTTTATTTTGATTAAATAGATCAGTTGCGCTTGAAAAGCAGAATATTTGATCATAGGCATGATTAAATTCTTCTAGAATGCTAAGTCCAGCTAGCCTTTGTGTATTTTCTGATAATTCTCCTTCTTCTAGATCTTCAAATATTCTTCCTTGCTTATATTTATCTTCCAAATCTTCATTATTTTGTTGGTATAACTTCAAGTCATCTTCTGATTCTGCTGTTTCCATTTTTTTATCAATCCTCTTTTGAATATTTCTATCCCAAACTTGATCCATTTTGTCTTCAGTAATTATGGCACTTTCCTTTTCCAATTCTTCAAATTTTCTTTTTGCCAATGGATTGATTATGTCGTCTTTTATTTTTTCAGTATCACTAATGTACCAAGCTTTCTCCTGAAATAAATTTGAATAATCTTCTGCAATTCCTGAGGAATTTGCTTCAGGTGGCTTCAGATCCCTTTTAAATTTCTTCTGTGGGATTTCTACTTTATCTTCTTCATTCATACCACTTAACTCAAGTACTAGCCATTTCTCTGGGTCCTCTATGGCCATGTCCAAATTTCTTCTCATCTTCTTCAGTTCCATTTTTATTTTTTCTATTGCTTCACTATCTTCTACCTTCACTTCTTCCTCTTCTGGATCCTTCCCTTTAGATTTTCTTTCAGTTTGAGGTGGATTACTTTCTTTAGAGGAAGATGATATGCTAATATTTTCTTCATCTATTATCTGGTTGAAATTTTTAAATACTAAGAAGTCCTGGTAGGTTTTCTCCTCATTACCAGTAGTGACTTCAAGATTTTTAATTTGACCAATTGGTTTCAAAAAGTCATCTGTTGATTTTGATGTGTAAGGGCCGATTTTTAATTCTGCTTTTAGGGCTATTTCCTGAGTTATTACATTCAAATCATTTTTTGCATCAAAAATAGCTGAGAAGGGTATTTTGTTTGGCCCAAGAAATACTGTCTTCACTCTTGTTGAAGATTGACTTTCTGTTTCCTTGGTTTCTTTTCTTTTGGATGATTCTGCTCCATGTATTGACCATTTTCCAATCTCTGAAGATGCACAAAGCTCCATACCTCTTGGTGGAGAAATTTGCCAGCCCATAGCTTGAGGGTTACATATTGGTAAACATAATCGACGTCCATCTTGCTCTGGATAACTAAATATCTCCCCTTGCTTGTGTGAAAATTCCAATTTAACATTATTATCTGCTAAAAATGGTCTTCCAAGTATGGTGTGTACAGCTCCTTTTGCTATGAATAAATGAATTTCTTTTTCTTCTCCTGTTATCATAGTAATTGGTGTAAATTCTGAGAGTCCAACCAAAGATGTGGTATGTCCACCAATTCCTCTGAGATTCATATTGAGCTTTCTACTTGTAAGTGAGGCTTGAATTGCAATTTCCTCTGGTATTATATTAATTTCTGATCCAGTATCCACCAATGCCATTGTAGGATATTCTTCTCTTCCAATAAATACTTCCATAAAGCCAAGTGGGCATGCATAATGTAATCTTGGGGTATCATAGTCCCATAGCTTTACTGAAAGTAGTCTTTCTTGAATATTTGACGTATTGACTGATTTTATCACTTCTTTTTCCTGGGTAGTTAAATTTTGTAATTTATCAATAAAGGTTGGTGACATTGATAATATTTCTTCAAGAGTAAGATTTATCTTTTGTTCAAGTATTTTCTTTATCACATGTTCAATTATTAGCTTTGGGTTATTGGCTGTAGATTTTACCTTGTCTTTTAATTCCATCTTTTGCGACTCCTGTCTTAGTCCCTCCTTATTCTCGTTCCTAGAGATGATTTTGATATCATCATTATCAACTTCCTTTCCTTCTTGTGTTTTCTTGTATTTTGTTGGAATTAGAACTCTTATTTCTTCTTCTGCCTCATCTTCCTCGTGGTAGGCACCTGGTATCTTTTTTTTAAAGGGTTTTTGTGTTTCATTTTTATCCTCTTGCTGAGTTTGGCTTTGACTTTCCTGTCTTACAGCTCTTTGCCTTGTCTGTCTAAGCCCAACATTTATTTGAAGATTTTCATTTGCTGGTGATATTTGAGGAGGTTTCCAGTTTCCCCAATCTTCTATTTGAGCTATAGCGGTTGCCTTCTCACCTTTGCTTTCCTCAGTTACTGTTGTTTCTTGCTTCTTTGGGGATGGATTTGATTGTTCCATCATTTTCTTTGTAAAATCCTCCTGCTCTTTGGCAAAATTTCTGACTAATTCTTTTGCAGATTTAGGGCCTTCTGTGGGTACTCTTTGAAAATTTGGAAAAAGATATGTTCCTCCACGCTTCAAGACGATTCTTTTCTCCAAGTCTTCTGTGAGATGATTACATCTTATTGCGGAATGTCCTTCTTCTAGGCAGTAATAACACTTCAATGGCTGTCTTGGAGCCATTTGAGCTGGAACATATGGTTGATAACCAGAAGATATGGGCGGTGAAGGATATCTTGGCCTGAATGGCTGTGAGTTTGGTATAGTTCTATGATCTTGATTATTGTTTGGTTGAGGTTTCTTGGGAGATTCAACTACTTCAGAGAGGTGTTTGAGCTGATTCAATACTTCCTTAACTGCTTCATTCCCAGTATCCTTTGATTGATTTTCTTGTGGCTGAGGATTTTTAATTGTTTTGGTAAGATCTTTCATTTGCTTTAAGACTTCTTCCCAGCTTTCCTCTTCAAACCTAGCTTTCTTCTCTTGTGACTTTGGTTGTGAAAATTCCTTCTGTTGAATTAAGACTTTGGCTTCTAGATCTTGTTCAATATACAACTTTAAGATTTCCAATCTTGGAATGATATAACCACCATCCAAAGCTTGCACCATGGCCTTATCCTTAATCATTTCTTTGTAAATAGATTCTTGAACACTTGAGGAAAGACTCCCCAAAATTTCTTGATTGTGATTGATATCTCCTTGTATATATTGATACCTTTTGAGATAATTAATAATAGATTCATATTCACCAATGAACTTTTTATATTGGGTCATGTTTCTAATTCCTCCTTCTTGTTGAATCTTTGTAAATAATTGAGTAATTGAGGAAAGCTTGTATCTTCTTTCAGGTGACACTGTTCCCCATCTCCTCTTCATATCCAATTTTAATTGCTCCCAATCGCCAGTTTCATATCCAGGCATTCCTTCAATATGGTAGCTAATTTCTTGATCTTTAGTCCAAAAGGATATCTGTCTTGCTATATCCCTTCCACTTGCTCCTTCAATTTCTGCTATATTTTCTACTCTTTTAATAAATCTTTCCACTTCCTTTCCATCAAACCATAAATTATAATCCTTTGGTCTGATCTTGACAATGGGTGTATTGTTTCGTGGGATTTCTTGTTGCAATGGGCTTGAAGCCTGTGCATGAATATTAACCCGCTTTGGTAGAGTATTTGGCCTTTGTGAAGTGAATGGAGTTGATGAGGCCATAGGCCTTGAAAATGGTGATGGTGACCCTTCTTGTCTAAAGATTCTTGGCATGCTTGTAGTTTCTTCCATTGGGCTGTTTTCTGCGGTAAAACTTGACTCTTTCCTTTTCCCTTCTTTTTTAAGGAGTTCAATTAATTCTTGTTGCATTTCCAACATTCTTTGATGAAGTCTTTCTACATCAGAAATATCTTCTTGTCCTTGCATGGTCTCTTCATTTATGATTTCTTCTTTGGATTCATCTGGATTGTGTGGTATCTTTGATGATGATGCTGAATCCATATTGATATATTCTTTGTTGATTTTCTCTTTTTCACTTTTCTTTTTAATTTCAAATAGTTCCTTAAGTAATTTCTGAAAATAATCTGTAACTATCTTTTGATCTTTCTTCTTGGTTCTGGGTGTACCAACTGGTATACTATAATCTATAGGTGATTCTTCTCCAGGTGGTGTTTCTCCTCTTTTTGGATAATAATAGTGAAATGATTTGGTTGAAGCACTTGATGGTGATGATGATTTAGAATTTTGTGGTTTTTCTGATTCCAGATTGACTTGATAGGTGCTTGAAATTTTTTTACTGATAAAAGGCTTTTTTTTTATTTATGGACTAAATTTGAATGGTTTTTTTTTTTGATAATTGACGGATTATTGATGGTTGAAGCTGTTGGCCACTGTTGGGACACCAGATGTGGGAACTCCTTTTTGTGTGGGATGAAATAAGGCAGTACCTTGAGGGGGAAATTATTGGTAAGTCTGTTTTGAATTTCAGAATTGTCCAATAACCATGGGTGCTAAGGTGTATTAGCTGCCCCTCTAAAATAATACTGAATAGTCAGCCTACAGAGAATCACAAAATAAAATAAGATTTGTGGCTTTAACAGATAGAGAAGACTTATCAGCAGTCTCTAAATCAGACCTATCGATAACACTTCAGCAAAACTCTGATAAAAAAACTAAAATTTCTGATACAGTAAAAGCTAAGATTTTTTTTCGATAAAAGTAATGATAATATTTTTTTTTGTTTTTCTGTTATTTAATAAAATTAACAAGAATATTATTATTATTTTTTTTGGGTTTTATTTTGATTATAATGATTTTAAATATATTAATACTAATAAAAGACTACTGGATATTATTATTATTTTTTATATTTTAATGTTAAGTTGATCTCACTACTTCTTTTTTTTAATAACACTAAGCTTTTGAGAAAAGATCTACTGAGCTTTTCACTATGGTTGTACTATAATTCTTTGAAAATTCTAAGCTACTGAGCAAGGCTACCGAGCTTTTTACTACTAAAACACTACTACTACTACACTAGATATCCTGCTAGTTCAGGGATGGTTGTGATCCTGGATAGTGGGAACTTGTTCCATGATGATGGGAAAATGAGGGAGAGAGGACCTCTATTTATAGCTTTTGGGCCTCCATAGAGCTTCTCAAAACAGGGTACTTAGAAAAGATCATAGCTGAGAGGTTTTAGCTAGTGAGACGTGTAGTTCTGGTGTAGCAACATGTTTGTTGAGAGAATTATGCTGGTGGTGCTTTTTCTTATCAAAATCATGTGATGTATTTGAGATAATTTGGCTGGTGAGTTTTTCTTTTTGCCAAGAAAGTGGAGAAAATACAGCTCCTGACAATTGAACTTTCTTCTAGTCATATGATATATATGAGAAAATTATGCTGGTGTTTCTGTTTCTTATCAAAATCATGTGATGTATTTGAGATAATTTGGCTGGTGACATTTTCTTGAAGGTGGGGAAAGTATTTTTTGTTTCTATTTTTACGTATGTTATGAGAGAATTATGCTGGTGATTCTATTTTAGTATTGTATCATTTCATATGGAGATTTCATCATTTCTATCAAGTTTGATGCGTGTTATTATTACTAAGGAAGCATTTGTTCTTGGAAAATATATTGTAATTTTATGCATAGCCTTGAGGTATTTCTTCTTTCAATTGAATCAAGGTGGGGAAAATACAGCTCTGATGCTGTGGTCCGTCTTCATATACCTTTATTTAGATTAACTCCTTTTAATTGCATAATTTGTTATTGATGATGCAATAAGGTGGATAAATTCTTTGATACTACACTGTTTTGATAAGATCTTGAGGCTGTGTATTGTATATTTCTTTTTGAAATTTGTAATTGTAATGTGTAAATCTGTTTTGCGTAATTCTTTTTATTATCATTTTTTTCTTTCGTTTTATTGGTAAGCTTGAAACTGGCACTAATGGTATGGAATACCACAACGCTTTTGAAGGTTCCCAAAAATGGTAAAAATTCCTTACGCCTGTACAGGCTTCCGGCGATTCACACACCAATCCTTACGCTTGTGAAGGTTCCCCACAATGCTGAAAATTTCTTGTCCTGTGCAGGATCCCGAGAATTCACACACCAATTCTTACGCCTGTGCAGGCTCCCAACAATTCACACGCCAATCCTTATGCTTGTGAAGGGTCTCAAAAATGCTAAAAATTCCTTATGCCTGTACAGGCATCCAACGATTCACACGCCAATCCTTACGCTTGGAAAGGTTGCCAACAATGTTGACAAATTCTTACACCTGTGCAGGCTCCCGAAAAGTCACACGCCAATCCTTACGCTTGTGCAGCCTCCCGACAAGTCACATGCCAATCCTTACGCTTGTGAAGGTTCTAGACAATTTAAACAATTCAATACATGAGTAACATTAATAGCGTATGACCATAGGAAAGGCCATGTTTCACGAATCTGGAGTGGATTTCTCATATGCGGAATCCTCCTGATTTTTTACAGTTAAGAATTGATATGGCTCTAAGCCATGGAAGAGGAAAATATAGGAGACGGTAACGGCGACTATTGGCGCATTGTTGGCAAAAGAGGTTCACGAAAACAAATACTCACTCAAAATTTTGGTGGGGCACTTATAAAAATTTTTCTCACGCAATAGGATATTTGAACCATTGAGGAAAATATAATTTCACATGAGCAAAGAATGTAATAGAAATGGAAAATAATAAACATTGGATACAAATACTTTATTTGAAAGAAAGTATTACAAATAATAAAAAGAGGAAATAATGAGATTTTTTTTAAATTTTTTTATTTTTCTAAGTATTTGGAGACTATCCCGGTGATGTCCCCCTTTGGATAAGCCTCCAGTGCCTGGGCAAGGAGGGAGTTTAGTTCCTCCCGGAGTTCCCGGTGCATCTCATTTCGATGAGTTGCATCCACAAAAGGAATCATGTGGAGCAAGCGGCGATGCTCCAACAAGATTTGGTTGATCGATTTGTGGACGATGGCTCGAGGAATCATTAAAGTTGGTCGTAAGTCAGTGAATTCCTGGCGAGCGTCATCGTGGGAATGAGAGGAGCTTGGCACCGGGGGGGAGGAGGTGTTGGGGTTCTCGGGGGCACTGGAAGGGATATCTGGGGAGGGAACCGGGGTTGAAGTGGAGGGGAAGATGGTGGAGTCGGTGAAGAAGAAGGGGGATGGGGGGATCCGACGGGCGTATCATCGATGATGATTATCGAGCGAGGAGTGGCGGGACGATCTGGAGACGGTCGAAGAAAAAATGAGGAAAAGTGAATATGGATCAAAGAGAAAGAAGGGGTGACTTACCATAAGGTTCCTCCGTGGATTGTGTAGGAGCCACCTCAGGTTCTGGCTCACGAGCCGTATTGTCCTCAGGTGGTTGGGATGATGGACTTGGGCCAGGAATAGGTGGCTCTTTGGTTCGGGAGGGTTCTAAAAAAGGTGTAAGAGTCAGTTCACTCGACTCGAAAGTAAAAGTGAAAATGAAATGAAACTTTGGCTGCTTACCGCGGAATAATTCCTCAGACCATCGGGTGCCACTCGGGCCTGGAGTGGGTTGCCGGGGGGTTTGCTGGCGAGGCAAACTAGGAACGGGAGAGTCCTGTCGGGGGGGATTCGGGGGGTTTTGTTCTATGAGTAATGGAAAAAAGTCAGTATTATTGTGTGAAGAGAAATGAGATAAGGAGGAGAAAGAAAACTTACTTTGGCGTTTGAATCCCATGGGTGACAAGACATGGTGACAATCAGCCCAAGCTCGAATGTCCTCTCGCCATCGCCATCCTTCATCGGCCGGATAATCACTTTGCTCCGGTCGAGGAGTGAAGTGACCATTGGATGGTGGCCTAGGAGGGGGAGTGGACAAATCGATACTTGAGGGGACAGGGCTAATTGTCCGGAATTGTTCCTGTTGGCCTGTTTGGGGGCCCAGCGTCCATTCACGCTTGGAAATGGTTTCATCATTGTCGACCACGAAGGAGTCCTCGCAAGGGCGTCTTGGGCGGGAACTCCTCTGGCCTCGTGGTTGGAAGGGGCGGACAACAAACAAAAATTTCTTGTGTGCTTGTCGGCAAGCATCACAAGCATCGTTTGTTGTTGTGGAACGAATGCAGGGGATACCCCGCTTGGTGCATAAAGTGCACGACATCTAAAAACAAAACAATTGAGGTTAGTAACTGCATACAAAGTAAACCATCAAGAGAAAAAATGAAGACGTACGATGAATTATAAATTTAAAACGGAAACAAAATAAGAACGCTCTAGTCCGAAGTTTTTAAAAGTCTGGAAAAGAGTCGTGAAGAAAAATAAGTATTAATATCGGTACATAATGTTGACAAAAGTTAAAAAAAGAGGTAACGCACGAGGTGGATAGAAGGGAGGTTCTGAAAGGATCAGCAGAAGAAACAAACAGGCAAAAGTAAGGGGAGTGGGTTTAGTGGAGTGCGAAAGACAAAAGTAGAAAGGCAGGAAGACCAAGGGGAATACGCACAAGAAGGACAAACGTGGGTGAGGTTGAACGAAGTGGAGTGGGTGAGAAAGAAAGTGAAGGGCGTGTCGTGTGAAGATGTTCTTTTATACCATGGTTAAGCTGAGACGATCTCAGCAGTTGCAGCACCCGCAAAAGTCTCAGCTTCAAGGCATGTGGGCAAAATTGAAGCTGAGTCTCAGCGAATGCTGCAACTGAGAAGTGAAATGCTCGTGTGAGGCAGAACAACAATGGGGGTCTGGCTGAGTATTGCTATTGATTGAATTGTCAAGCTGAGTCAAATCCCCTTTGTTTCCTTAAATAGCCACCCGATCACCCAGGAGGGTGGTCATGAGGCCCTTGTTGAATGTGCATTGTGGGTGCAATGCACAAGTGCCCCATGCAGAAATGCACCTGGTGCATTTGGTCACAAGTGACCGCGGCGAGATTACCGGCCGTATGGCCTGGTAATAGTATGTGAACAAAGGCGGGGGCTGTAACACAAGTGAATACAGTCTGAGCTTGCCTCGACCCATTGCTCAGGTTTGCTTTTGGGTCATAATTGAAATGCTCAGTGGCTGAACATTTTAATTGCACAGTAATTGAACTATTGATATAACAATATCAAATGCACCATGCTGAGCCATTGCTCAGTCGTTTGTGTATGCACACAATCTGAGCATTTGGCACAGCATCGGATGACATTTCAGCCAGGTGCAGCATTTTACACGCTTTGGTGAAGTGCACCAAACTGAGCCTTCCAATGAACTAATTCAAAAATAGTTCATTCCATGGCTTTACTGAGCACTTCCACACGGTGCGTTTGACCATGACATTCTCAGCTTGCATGTGCAAATCAGGTGAAACGCAATGCTGAGCATGTGGCACATGAGCTACGTATATGCAAACGATCAGAAGGTGCATGCAGGCTCAAGTAGTATTACACCTTCCTAATCTGTACAGCCAACACTGTAGTACGCAGTACACCTTTGTAGATGTATGCTGCGGGGCAGAGCAAAAGCTGTTCAACAATGTAACATGCAATCACGTCAAGCCATCGAGTCATATCTCTCACCTGCATCCCTTTGATGCACCTTGTTCGACAGCTCTGCCTAACTATGGCACAGATGCGCATGTGATCCAAGATAATGTAAGTGGGTCATGGTGGGATGACTGTTTATTTGGGTCATACACAAACAGTGGATTCCATCCGGTGCCATTGTCGGGGCAAACAATGACTGGCCCTGCTTGTTCATTGTCGGGCAGCCACACGCTTTCATACGCACCCCCCAACGGGTCATACACAGGCAACTTTCATACGCCTGGAAGACATTTTACTGCCAGTGTTCCGACCGGCGAGTTTCTTGGTTGGGTGGTCAGCTTGAATGCAGACGCTCACCTGCTCGCGCGTGGAAACCTGGGGCCAATCAGTGTGGATTTTCTTCAGCCTCATCCACATTAGAATAATCCCAGCCTATGTTTGCGTAGGTATCTCCCACCGCGGGTCATTTTCTTCACGTTCTCACACGCCGCGCGCAAGCTGTGACACCTGGCTTGCAGCCAAAAATTCCCTTGGGTGGGTGGCCTCTTTTGCCGGAGTTTTGTACGCGCGTGAGGCAAAGACCCGGATGCCAATCTCGGTGGATTAGTACTCGCCTCAAACGCAATAGGGGTGAATGTATACGTGGATCACGGCTCACGGCTGGCGGCCCCTTTGATCATCCCACACATTCCCCCCTGGAAGCCCAGTAGGCATCAGTCAGCAAAAAACTTCAGGCAAAACCAAAGTCATGTTTGGTGGCATGCCACCAAACATATCTCACCCGCCCACACACAAACATCCCCACAGTGAGATTGCCCTTTGAAACCGCGAACATTGCCCAGTAGGTCCCTGTGAACAATTAACCTCGGGAGGATATGCTCATTGTTCGCTGTCACACCAGCGAACATGACTGCATGCCTCTAATATGCCCTCCACAATAAGTTGCTAAAACCCACCCAATTTTGGATATGCTAATGTCAACCTTTTTCCACCAAAGGTTTTGGACCTTGCTGCCGATCCAGCAGTCATATTGGTGCACCCACATTTTGGCCACCTTGCCTTGATATATGCCCCAAATCGGATATGAAAACTATGATCCCAAGAGGCCCACCCCCATCAAGACCATGCACGTAACCACAGGCCATCCCCCCTTGACCCCATTGCTGCCTCTCATATAAGTTCCCCACCTGCGCCTATTTGTCTTCATTCCCTTTAGCTAACCCCTCCCGATCATATAATTTCCAACGGTCCCCAAATAATTTAAAATAGCCATCATGTCAACCCCTTCACAACCACTTTGCATTGGGATGATTAATATTCGTATTCAAATACATAGTGATATAGCCTTAAATCCTGAGGATTCCCACTTAGCTTCTTGGATTATCATATGGCACAATCAACACAACATATTTGTTTATCTCCCCAATCACCAGCATGCTATTGGCTCTCTACCTGGAACCCTTTCCAAAATGTTGATACCATTCCTTGGGGCACCAAAAACGTTCATGCACTGTGGTCCTGGTGGGGCATGGATTGAAAGTTGCCAATCCAATCCTTCTCAAATATTATTTGTTGAGGGAGTATTTATGACTGATGCAAATGATCCCTCCTCATCTCAGAAACCCAATCTAGCATTGATGCTCTTCACATGGTATCCAAACATTTTATTCATAATGGAAAGCTTTCGAACACAAGATTTCAAGCTTAAAATGCCCAAAGAATATGAATGTAATACTCATAGTCAATGTCAACTCTTCACTCCGACATTTCCCGCTTCAAGCTCGACGCCAGTTTCATATCCTTCTGTTTCATCATTTATTTCCAAGCAAAAACTGATACAATTACCCAGTGGATCAGACCTCCCCATGATGACCCCGCCCCATGCCATTATTCAAACCCCCCTCCTCCCTCATCAAAAGACCGGACTAGCTTTTCTCTGGGATTGAGAAATCCCCAATGGCCAATCAGCCCGTAACCTTTGGGCCACCTCACCCCCAGGATCCACTTTCAATGCCAGGCACATCATTACAAACAAGGTCGTTAGCTCATTTGAATCCCTTTCGACCAATACCCCTCTTGGAGGACCGCTCGCGGATGATATGGGATTAGGTAAAACCATTCAGGCCATTGCTCTAATTGGTACCTCCAAGGAGCGGATGATTGCAAACCCCCATCGCTCCACGCCCCCCTTGCTTAATTACCAACTCGCAATCAGAAATATCCAAGCATGCTCAGGCTGGAACGCTGCATTCCAAAATCTACCATGCTCCCACTTGTCACTCATTATCCAAAGACAACATCTTAAAATATGATATCATCATCACTTCTTACAATAATATCACCCAAGAATTTAAGCAAACCAATACCTCTACATCATTCATTTTTCAAATCAATTGGCATCGTATAATTTTGGATGAAGCACAGTGAGTGTCTGATCTTAAATGATTCAAATTACCTTTTATATCCAATAACCCTTGCCCCATCTTCTAGCTATATTCGCTCTCAATACACTGCCACTCACCGTGCCATTAACAGCCTCCTTTCATCCTGTTGAATATGTTTAACGGGCACACCTATTCACAACACCATTTATGACCTTTTGGGCATAATATCATTCATCACTCAACCCCAGAGCGCCGATCAAGATAACTGGTCACCATTCATCCTGAGTAGTCTTTCCAAAGGTTGCAACAATATCTTGCATTTGGCATTGCGGCATTTAAGTTTGCGCCGCACCAAAACCACACATCTCGAATCCCTCCCCACTATTAGCCATCATTATGAGCTTCTCCCACTCAACCCGATCATGCAGCAAGAATATTCCATATTATATGAAGAATTCCTATCATCCAAAAGCAAAGGACCAGGAGAATTTTTCAGAAATATTAATAAGCTGCAAATATGTTGTAACCATCACATCATGCTTAACACAATTGCGGAGGCGGATTTGTAAGACCCCAAGGGCAGGAGCACTCAGGATAACTCGCCAACAATCACATGAACTATTGTGGATGTGGAAACATGCATGATGAGTAGTAAAATTGCACACCTCCTACAAAGCTCAATGAAGAACAAACAAACAAGGTGTGGTCCAACCAAATAGGTGGTTTATACCCAATGGACCCAATTTCTAGATTTGTGCGTTAATTCTAATATGCATCCATTACCAATTGAATCCATCTGACTTTTTCATATTGTAGAATTGGTATTGCACTTGCCCATCACTCTATCCTTTCAGCACGAATTGATGGAACAATTACAGCACGAGCACAGGAGAAGGCACTGGAGAATTTCTTCAATAATCCTGAATGTGAAGTACTGATTGCATCCATTGCCACAGCTGGAACTGGCCTCAATATAACTTGTGCTAATACGGTCTATCTAATGGTGAGGGGACTCCCAAAATTCTGCCCTGATTTGCGGCCCCTGACATCCATATTTCCAGGAGCCCAATTGGAACCCAGCCATTGAGGCTCAGGCTGTTGATCGACTCCATTGTATTGGCCAACAACAACCTGTAAAGGTCATTCACTATATCACTCCTCATTCAGTTGAGGTCAACATGCGGAAGGTACCTTTCAAGATCATCTTTGACCCTAATTGTATTGCTATTCTAAAATCCTTCCTTATGGAAATGCCATTTTCCAAACACCAATAGGTCCAAGAAAAGAAAAAAATCATTAATTGCGTGAGCCTTACTGATATTATATAATTTGTGTTTGACCAAGTTGATAACTCTTGTTCACCCTGGCATAGGTCCACAATTATGAACACCATGAGTTGGATCGAACTCCTTCAATATTTCCTCAATGAAAATGAGCAATAGAGTCTTATTTCTAAGGGAGACGGTGATATGTTCCAATTTATATTGTCTATATTCTGACATATTTAGCAAGTTGTTGCATCTTTAAGAAATAATACTCAGATTGTATTACACCTGCACAAATAATTCACAAAATGTTAATTTGTAACGGTGCTATACATTTATATTACTAAGTTATTGCAGAGCATCACCATGCGGCCTAATAACTGGCATGTCAAGTATTTTGAGGGCACTAGTATGCATCTTACTACAGCCTTTGAGCCAATCTTGATCAAATAGCTGAAATGATAAGCCTTCTGGAATATCACCATCATCTGTCGATCGTAATTCTGGCAATCTATCAATAGTTTTTTTACCCTTTTTTTTAATCAATTACAAAACTCTATGTCTCGATCCATTTTTAATACCAATTCATTAAATAACTGGGAGCGCCAGCATAATCCCACTTTGTGGTAAACTTGACGGCCATTTTCCAGTATCTGAACATACTCGAGGGTCATTGAATTGTGATGCTAGAATGGGAAATTTAGCCGTATCACACCATTCACGACGGCGCTCACAGGTCTGCACATAATGAAGTAGATCATCATCAGTCTTTGCTCACAATGAAGAAGAGATACATTAACTAACCCTTTGACAAATCTTTGCAAGCTTTTGATTCTCCTTCTTTTTAACCAAATACTCGGCATCCTTTTGAATAGACTTCCATTCTCTTTTCAAATAAGTGAAATATTGCTCCATTAAAGCCGCCACGACCCCATAGTTATTATTATCCTTGTTCCAACAGTAATGATGATACTTGGTGCGGACCAGTGCAAGACGGAATGTACGGTAAAACACCATAGACATCAGCTCATTGAACGGATGTTGCCATGAGCTCTCCCAGTCCCAAGTGAATCACTTTAGTCCTAGCTTGTGGAGCTCATTTTCGCAGTAGCTTTGGAAACCCTGAGACTGAACCTGTGTTGATGGCTCATTGAAAACATCCTCGGGGATATATCCGAGATGACCAGCCACTTGAATTGCAATTTCACGCTCTTCTGTGCTGGGTGGTGCTGGTAGTGAGGAAAAATCCTTATCCCTAACTTTGAGTAGGAACAGGCAATGTGCATGTACTGCTGATCTCATTCCATGGACATTCTCTGGAAGTTCTGCTTTCAGCCATTTTTGTTGCTCCTTCTGGCTTGCACGTTTCGCCACATTGTGAGCTTTACGAGCCTGGTTCCTTTGCTGTCTGACCTCGGATTGTTCAAGCATACTCTGGGCAAGGCCCATTTGAGGATGGGTTAACTCATTATTTGACTGAGTGCCATGCTCATGCGCCGTGAAATTGTCACTCCTTGGTTCATCATTTGTTTCCATTTGAGTCGGAGACATGTTCTCATCCTCATCATCCACCATTTTTTCTCTTGATGAACTGGCATGAGCTGTTCTTGGTTTTGGGGCATATGGATGATGATGTCCAGTGACTTTGTCTTTATGGACCAGAGGTGAAGATGCATAAAGTTCATCACCTGCCATGCACATCATCAGTTAACACATCAAAAAATTAATGAATACTGGTCATACTCACAATCTTCAATTGGTTCCTGAGATCGGACTTACTTGCCTTTAGGTGCCATATCTAACCCATGAAACAAAAATATCAAATTGTGAAAAGGGTTATACTCCAAAATTCAAATGACTTACTTTGATGAAGCGTCAATCCTGGATTTCCCTCCGACAGACCACTCCAAGTTACATTCTCCAATGGTCTTTTTCGTCGCCCCCCATCCACGCACCTTTCATCACCCACATGAACCTGAGATCCTGATGGAATATTGAGGGTTGGCTGTTTACTTTGGCCAAAGGGATCCTGGGATGCGACTGGATTCCGACCGGGATTAAGGAGGAACTCACGTGGAAATTTTGATTGGGGATTAGCGTGTGATGAGATTTGAGGTGTGCCTTCTGGCCCCTGAGACACATGCGTTTGTGTATTAGTGGGATTCGGGGGAATTGGAGTGACAGAAATATTTGGGATCAACCAAGTGCTTGAAGTTGGAGCCTTTGGATTGCCCACATCAATGTTAAGACCTGATAAATTCATTGAGGATGCGATAGGTGTTGTGAGAGGAATGTTGGGGCTCAATGGTGACTGTGTTTGAACATATTCTATGCTATATTCACTATTTGAGTCATGAACAGAACCTGAACGGGATTTATGTGACTTGAAAGATGACATAAGGGCCGAAAAAGTACAGTAATATTTTTAACTAGATAAAACACCTCAGTATTATGATAAAATAGAGTGATATGAGATGAAATCTTTGCAAATTTAGAATAGAGAAATTCTATGAATAGTTGGAACTAAGTGTCGCGTGGAAGTCCAATAATCCTCTTTTTAGGAGAATCCTCCCTGCCTCCTCTTGAGCTCCTCCGCTTTTGTCGGAAACCACCTGGCACGGCCTACCACCATATAATGTAATATTCCCTTGATCTCAAAGGGGACCCATCATCCATAAGTAATCATATTCGGTAACATTTCCGCCTCCCCATTGTCACATTTTGTGAATTATCCAAACTGCCAATATATGCATTGAAATTCCACAGCATTGTACATCTGTAAAGGGGTATATTCATGAAGGATTTACCCACAAAAGAGACATCACCTTTTCAAGAAAGGCGAGACAATCCAAATCACATTTCAACCAATTAAAAGCCTGCTGCACTCAAACCAAATACCAAGACTTTAGCTGCACTCCAACCCCTTATGTAATAGAGTTATATTGTTATGTCTGTAATAAGGTTTAAGCCATGTACGATGGCGTGCCAGCGTACATGGTTTGAATGTCAATCCCCTCAAATCAATGTTGACACATCCCTATTGGAACGCCCCTCAAGGGTCAAAACCGCAGTATCGCCATGTGTAAATAAAATAGAATATGTATGAGCATTGAGCAGCATGGCATTTTACCCAATTAAACTCCTAACCAATTCTGCCATCCAGATGAGACATGTTACACTCCATCAGCTGCAGCTCACGCACCATTACAAATGGGATAAAATTCTCAGATGGCTCAAATCATCTCCCCTCTCATAAATAATCACTCAATTTTTTTTGCCAATTAATAACACTCCTAAACACTTTCACATCAGCCATAGATATTTATACACAAACCAACCGTACTCCCAATTCCTGCAACAATGACAACCCGCCGCTATTCCTCAATGCGTATATGCATGTGTCAACACTGCTCAACTCAAACACACTCTTCCCCTGAGGGTGATAGGCCTGGAGTTGCCTTCACACCTTTCCAATATAAACAGCACATTAAAAAGCTCAAATCAACCATTGCACCAAAATCTCTTCCAAACATCCCTACTTCTGCATCAGGATCTGAGTGCCCACAACTTCTTTTGGATCAAATATTCCCAGCTGATTATTCACCATTGACCCAAAGCACCTTCTCCACAGCACCGGGGCTCAATTCAATTGCACAGAAACCATACAGCAGCAGTCAAACCCTTCCCCCACAAGACCTTGGAATGATAATATCTGCCATTCTATCATTAAGGTATAATATACCCCGGAGGGCTTCACGCATTCTCAACCCTCCCCTAAACCTGCTGATCAAGTCCAGCATCTCAAGCTCCGGTGGTCCCCCCATTCCTGCATTCCATATACCTCAAGATCTGAGTACCATATTTGAACATCTCCAATTGGAGCCAGTGATTCAAAACTATATATGTTGTCCTCAATGTTTCTCTCTTAATGGCCTTACTAAATCAGTCACAACTGACCAACCCCACTGTCAATGCCATAATGACCCAAATGATCATGATCCCCCTTGCACACAATCATTAGGTAAATTCATCTATTCATTTGAAGCCCACACCCAAAACACCACCAACATGAAGCAAAAATTCATACCAACAAACCATTTCATTTATCAACCATTCAAAAATTGGCTTGCCAGATTCCTCCAGCGGGCTGGAATTATGGACATTCTGCATCAACATCAACAATCCCAAACTCCCGAAGATTCCCCAAAACGTGACGTCTGGGATGGATTGGTCTGGAGACGCTTCACTGGCACTAGAAATATCAACAACCCCCCATTCATGTCCATTCCTGCTGCATTGGCCTTCTCCATTTATGTGTACTGGTTTAATGCACATTGAAAGTCCACCCGGTTGGCCAGAATTGGACCTATCATGCTTATTTGTCTTAATCTCCCCCCAAGTGAAAGATTGAAGCCAGAGAATGTCTATGTTGCAGGAATCATCCCTGGTCCGAAGGAGCCAACTTCCCTTCAATTGAATTATTTATTAATGCCACTCATCAAGGAGCTCAAAGAGCTATGGCAAGGTTACCATTTTTCACCCACCTCAACAGGTCCTTCAGGATCCTTTATCCGTGTTTCCATTCTCACAGCCATTGCAGATGTGGTTGCCATGCGCAAGCTTACTGGATTTATTTCCCATTCAGACAACCACTTTTGTAATTTTTGCACCATTCACAAAGCTCAAATTGAAGAAATTGGTCCTCAATTTCACTACACACGCTCATATCAAAATCATAAATCAACCATTTCCAAATGGCTTTGGGCAACCCCACAACAAAGACAAGCAATTTTCTCTGAGTATGGAGTGCGATATTCAATTTTAGAAGACCTTCCGTATTGGGATGCAACCAGAATGGTTAATCTTGACATAATGAATAATTTAATACTTGGAATTTTGATGGATCATGCAACTTTCAAATTGTGCATTCCAGAGTCCAAATCAAAAATTTACCTCAGGTCCCGCAGGAAATCCAATGACACCAACAGTTCAGACTCAGATTCCATGACCTCCAACAGCTCTCTTGATAGAATCACATTGAGAGAGGCCCGCTCCCTGAGAAGAGACGCAGCAAAAATAATAAATGAGCCACTCCCAACTACTTCCACCCGAAAAAACTACTTCCCAATGCCCACCCCTAACACAGAACATCCATCTAGTGGTTCTGCGGAGATTCCTTCATTTGATGCCAATTACATCCCCACTGCTGAAATCCCCTCTGAATTGGATATCACTGCACTGAGTGATCACCAGATCAAGGGTGAGGCTCTGGAGCATCTCTGACAAATCATATCTGAGACGATAATTCCCTCATCATGGACAAGAGTACCTCGCAACATGGGTTCCCCCTCTCATGGTAGCTTAAAAGCCGCTGAATGGGCTCTCTTATATAAGGTCTATATTCCATTTTTACTGCTCAGTCAACAGATGTCATTAGATGTACACCAATCCGCGAACATTCAAAGAAAAATGGGTCAGTCAGAAGAACTTGCAAATGAACTAACCAAGAATACATTCCATTTGATTAGTGCTATCAACATTGCCACAAGTTGGACTGTTTCAATAGGAGATGCGACTGCATTTGCTGAACATTGGAAAAAATTCCGCCTTTCCAATCAACTCCTGTTCCCAAAACAGAAAAGTAAACCAAATCATCATTTTGCTGATCATATTCCCGAACTCTTCCAACGTTGGGGCCCAGCACAAGCCTCAGCCACATGGGGTTATGAGCGCTTGATTGGAGTATTTGCAAAGATGCCAACAAATAACAAAATATGTATGTCAATTAATAAGATCAATATATTCACATTGATTAAACACCTGAACTGAATAAGATTAACTTCTTGCAACTCTAAATAGATGATATAGAAAAATCCTTACTTCAACATATCTGTCGATGTTCCAACCTTTCCGTTCTCCTGAAATCCCCATCCGTGCCATGTGAAATAAAACAGCTTTTCGAATCACAGCCACCTGCCCTGTTCAATCACCAAAAATATAACAAACCATCCCGCCATGACCAAGAAAATTATGATTGCCTGGTTGAGTACTTACAGAATTTTCATGCAACAAGGGAAATAGTTGATTGGATCAGCTTAGACACTACCGTGCAATCCACAAGTCATCCCACTTCAAGGATTGTCTCACCTTGGTATTTTCCAGTTTCAAACATTAATATTGGGAACAATATATTTTCAACTGAATCCAAAAATGTCAGCAACAGTGTGATATCTTTTCTGAGGGGCAACTCACAACAATTTGGTATTATTAATAGCATTTTTAAAGTCTCTGAGCCATCTAGCATACTGAACAATAACTTTCTGATCTTAAAAACTTTGAAGATTGATGTGAATTTCTTACCAGATTGGCCACATCTGAATATTTATAAAGCTGTTGGTTTTGATGATGGACACTTGATTATATCTGAAGAAGAAATAGAAGGTAACTGTGGATTGTATGATAACAAAGTTCTGTCATGTGGACTGCTTGTAATGATAAAGCCGTTATTTCATGAAATTTAGTCTACAGAAATGCAAATCTCTCAGATTCATTAGCAATTCTGCTAGTGAAATAACTGCCTCAAAATTTAGTGACAGAGACATGCCATTGTGACAAGCAAAGCCCATTATTTCACATTGCCACAAAGAACTTACTATTTTGACATTGGGTACAGTGTGAATAAGCCAAGTTCAATGATCAAATGACCCACACACTCACCTTTCACAGCATCCAAAATTTCTAACTGCGCCATCATCATGTTGGAAGGGGAAGCGGCCCTTGCGCACCCGCACCCACACACGCCACTGCACACGCAAGCGCACCCGTACCCGCACACGCCAATGCACACGCAAGCGCACCCACACACGCCAATGCACACACATGCGCACCCGCACCCGCGGTATTGTGCGGTGGACTCTACCAGTCTCACCTGCAAAACGACAATCCCGCTCAGGCGGAGTCCTTTTACGGATGACCTGGTGAAGTCAAACCCCCCGCCTACATCAAGACTGGCTGAAGGACCTCTTTGATGTGTGTTTGTGCAAACAGGCGGGTCTTGTGTAATTTTTACCAACCATCGGACAGTTGTGGGATGATCAGGTGGTGAGGAATCTGAGTTGAAGGCACAGGGGAACCAATATTGGTGGATGTCACAGGATTTGGTGTAAGACAAGAGTAGGACGTGTGCTCGACGTTCGCTTGATTTTTGCTTGACGTGAGCTTGACTTTTATCCTGCTTGACGTTTGCTTGATGTGAAGTCAATCGCCGACGATTGACATGAGATTCGCCCTGGTGATATCCAAGTATCATTGCTGTACTTTTGGATTATTTGACTCTCCCACAATAGAAGGTTTCTTCTGCCATGTATTTCTTTCAGTTCTGTGACCATATACCAGCGTTTCCTTTTAATTGTGCATTCATTCTGGGTGTTATACAGCACTCTGGTATACTTGTTACATCAATAAAGAGTCACTAAATATAACCAATGAGCTCAATATGGTCATACTATCCTAAACCAGAAAAATCTATCAGGTTTGTGGCTTCAGGTCTTCCTTCTATGAATAGGTCATATCATCTCCATCCTGGTATTGTGATTGTCAGCCTGTGACTCAAAACCAGAGCACAAGCATGACAGCCAAATACCATAAACCAATGGTAAAACCAAGATGCCACCAAAGCATGGAGCTGAGACAAATCAGCTCAAAAGTAATAAAAGGAAAGAGGAAACCCACCGCTTTCCAAATATACAAGCCCACCATCATAGGACAAGGCATAACAAAGTTGTTGCTGAGCATAAACCTTATTTTTCACCTCTTATCTGAAATCAAGAGGAAGAGACTTAACCCCAAAAAATGGGTATTCAAATTTCAGCTCTAGGGTAGATCTATCCAATGGTACTAGCCAAACTGAGCTAGCATCAAAATTACAGGATTTATGGCTGAAATAAGGTCAAATAAGGGTGAACAAAATATTCACCTCTCATCTAACTTCTACAGGTCTAGTGTGAGATACCTAAAGTGGGGTCTTTTTGGGAATATCACAGTCAGGGCTATCTTATGGTGCCTTTCATTTCTCTATATCTCATCTATAGCAAAATCTATGGATCAAATAAGCTCCATACAGATATGGAGAAAGCGATATGTATGAATAACAAAACTTGGACATGGCATAACTTTGCTATATTTAATGTTACCCTTACCAAATGAGGTACCATTGTGTAGATCACATCAAGGACTACACAGTGAGCCAACTTTGACCTCAATATCTCAAAAACTGACAAAGCTTTAGCAACTTTAAGGTTAAAATCCCACAATTGTGCCAATACACCTTTACTGTTGGATAATATCCCACAACCATTACTATTACGTGTCGGATAGATGAAGAATAATGCTTATACTTCAATACTGGGGTCCCATACAGTTTCTTTACAGAATTCTACTTGTCATACATGTCAGAAGAGGGCTGTGTGGTCCCCAGATGAAAGGTTTCACCCTGTATTGGTGAAAGCTGCCCAGATGTGGTTTTGAAACCACATCTGAGCCCAATAAAGTGTATCCAGGCTTTGTGGAAACCACAAGCCAGTACTCTGAAGGGAAGAACCCTTCACTTCCTCTACATGGATGGTCTAGAGGGCCATCCCACCCCATTTTGGGATAAAAGGAGGCCTTTTTTCCACCAGAAAAGGTTTCCTCATCCTGCTCTTGAATTCCTACGTAGTACAACTGTCAAAAACAGCTATACTCTTGGAAAATAATCATGTTATACTTTAAGCTTTAGCGTTGTAGCTCTAATTATAGTAACCCAGCTGGTAAGACTGCACCTAGGGCTTTCAACAGCACTCACCGCCACTCTTTCATAATAGTAAAGCCCTTACAACCTCATTTTAACCTTTATTATCTCTGATCCAGCCATTTTTTAATTGATTTTACTGTTTCACAGTCATAGTAAAAGTTGTAAATAGCCTTATTACAAGCTCATCATAGACTCAGCCTGACATTTTGGGGGCCTGGCCATGTTGTTTAACCTTTTTTGCACCTTATGAGTGAGTTTTTTCTCTTATCATCTTAATTCTGACATGATTTCTTCTTCTTATGCGTAGTTTTATTAAAAAATAATTATAATACATATCTTTTATTTATTTTTTGAGTGGTTTATGTTATATACCACTGTGTTTTTCATTTTTTAATTTCCTTGTTGCTTGGTTGATTATAATTTAATCACCACAAAACCTTATCTTTTGGCGTGTTTAGCATATTAAAACACTTAAAGCCATTGATATTGTTCTTTTTTAATTAAAAAGAACACCTCTTTTAATGTAAACCAACATTATGAAAGGCCTGGTTGGGCATATTTATAGTTTCAATTTCCCATTACATAACCACTTCTGAGATTGCACTTGTTAGTTACAGATTGATCTGTGAGATACTGGCACAAAAACAGTGTACCAGAAATCCACAAGCTGTATTTTGTGACGTGTGATTGATAATTTCAATCACAACATCACAATACAAGGGTTTAATATAGAAATACATTTCCCAGAGGCCATTCTTAGACATTCAAACAGCATTGTAAGAAGTCTCAACTGAAATAAGCCCTCTTTTACTTTGATTCAGTGTAACAAACCTCTTTACCACTTGAGACCCAGCCAGAGGCCAACACACCAGTCATACCCTCAGAACCAGAGGGAAGCAAGGGAAAAGTGAAGAGGCACAATTAAGGCCTCATCACAGCATAGAAGTGTACACCAATTGCCAGCAAGTGGAATAGAAAACCACAAAACTCTGCATAAATACAGGGTAATCCAACCCTAACCACTTCTACAGGGAAGATTAAAATCATTAACCCAGTTGTAACCTCTAAAGGCAAATTCACCAAAAGCAGTAGACAGAAAATTTGTACAAGGAAAAGTCAAAGGTAAATATCCTAAGAGAATTAAGTTGTTGACTGCTTGCAAACACTGATATTTCACCTGTACACCTCAGGAACCTTGGAATCCCAAGGAATCAGCCAGAGGACAGAGAAGGCTTTTCAAGAACCAGAAGACCTGGAGAAGGACACCTTGGACACAGTGGTGGATGAAAAAACATTTAGGGAAATCAAACCCACTCTGCCATTCACATTCCAGTTCAACAGAAACCTCAGACCAGAGGACTGGAAGGATATGGATCAAGTTCTTCAGCTCCACTAACTCCTCAAAAACCTTTTTCAATGGAGCATGTAAAACAAGAGGCTCAACCTAGCATCCCACTAGGCAGAAGTTGGAGCAAGTTTCCAGAAGATATGTCTCAGAGAGATACCCTTCAAAGACCTTATGGAAATCACCAAAGGTTGGAACCCCACCAAGTAGTTCAGACTCCTGGAGACAGAAACCAGGAGAAGGGAGAATCAAGCCACTATCCAAGATATAGAAGAACGGCTGAACCAGACAGGGCCTACTCTGATTCCTTCAGGCTCACAAGGAGTAGACCAAACCAGCTATCCAGTGGCCTCACACCATTCAGGCACCAACAGATCAGTGGCCAAGAGTCACCATTCTTCACAATCCCAGATAGTTTCCAGGAGAAGACAAGGATACAAGAGCAAAAGACTCTGGAAGCTGTTTCAAGGTGTTCTTCTCAGAATAAGACATATCATTTCCATCTTGGTATTGAGATGGAGATCTTGCCTAATTCCCCAATAAGGCATCTGGTTTGATGCCTTATTTGTGGTAAGGATCATCCAAAGCATGGCCTTGTGGTTGGGGCTTCATGTTTTGGTATACATTAAAGAATTTGATTATGTCCTGATCCAGACAGTCCCTGTCCCTTTTGCTGTGGTGTTCCTCTCACAGACTTGATTCAGTCCTTTGTTGGTCTCTTCAGAGGCTTTGCTCAATTGAGCATGTCCCTCTTGAAGAGGTTTGACAATTTTTTCCATGGAAGCTGTTAATGATTTCATCTTCTCATGGCTTTTTTGGCATTCTGAAAACTGTTTTTTAGTTTGCTCAGAAAATTGGGACATTTCATTTGTAACCACAGTGCATCACTGTTTAGGTTACTCTCAGGTGTAACAACATTATATTCAATCTGAATGGGGGTAATATTTCTATTAATGGGGCTTGTGATTCTAGAAGTATTTACAACTCTTTCTGGCTTTTGTGCACTTCTTTCACCAAGTCCAACAGCTTCTGGATCATTGGGTCTGACTCTCTCTGCCTTTATCTTAAAGAAGTCTTGTTCTTGCCCTTGTATCCTTGTCTTCTCCTGGAAACTACCTGGGATTGTGAATGATGGTGACTCTTGGCCATTGATGTGCTGGTTTCTGAATGGTGTGAAGCCACTGGAGAACTGTTTTAGCCTACTCCTTGTGAGCCTGAAGAAATCTACGTATGCCCTGTATGGGTCAGTTGTTCTTCTATATCTTGTATAGTGGCTTGATTCTCCCTTATCCTGTTTTCCCTCACTTCCAGGTGGAATTTCAACCTTTGGTGATTACCATAAGGTCTTGTAAGTCTATCTCTTTGATACATATCTTCTGGAAACTTGGTCCAAGTTCTGCCCAGTGGGATGCTAGGTTGAACCTCTTGTTGTAAATGCTCCATTGAAAAAGGTCTTTGAGGAGTTGGTGGAGCTGAAGAAATTGATCCATATCCTTCCAGTCCTCTGGTCTGAGGTTTCTGTTGAACTGGAATGTGAATGGCAGAGTGGGTATGATTTCCCTCAATGTTTTTCCATCCACCACTGTGTCAAAGGTGTCCTTCTTCAGGTCTTCTGGTTCTTGAAAAGCCTTCTCTGTCCTCTGGCTGATTCCTTGTGATTCCAAGGTTCCTGAGGTGTACAGGTGAAATATCATTTCTTGCAAGCAGTCAACAACTTAATTTTCTTAGGGTATTTACCTTTGACTTTTCCTTGTACAAATATTCTGTCTACTGCTTTTGGTGAATTTGCCTTTAGAGGCTACAACTGGGTTAATTATTTTCATATTCCCTGTACAAGTGGTTAGGGTTGGCTTAGCTTGTATTTATGCAGAGTTTTGTGGTTTTCTATTCCTCTGAGTGGGAATTGGTGTCCACATTTTAGCTGTGATAAGGCCTGCACTGTGCCTGTTTCCTTTACCTTTGCTGCCCCCTTGTTCTGAGGGTGTGACGGGTGTTTTGGCCTGTGACTGGGTCTCAAGTGGGATGAAGTTTTCTTCCACTGAATCAAACAGGAGATAGAGGGCTTAATGTCAGGTAAGACTTCTTGAAAGGCTGTTTGCAAATCTAAGAATGGCCTCTGGGAAATATATTTCCATATTATGCCCTTGTATTATAAAAGTGTAATTGAAATTAACAATTACATGTCAGGGTACAGCTTATGGATATCTGGTACACTGTTTGTATACCAGTATCTCACAGATCAACTTGTAGTTACCAAGTATAATCCAAAAAGTGGTTCTGCAAGGGGAAATTGAAATTAACAATATACCCAACCACGCCTCTAATACTGTTGGTTTTACAGTAAGAGGTTCCCTTTTGAATTAAAAAAATGGACAGTATTGATGGCTTAAAGTGTTTGAATATGTAAAACACACCAAAAATAAGGGTTTTTGTGGTGATTAAACCATGAAACAAGGCAATTAACAACTAAAAAACCCAGTGGTATATGACGTATACCACCCAAGAAATGAATATAGGATATGTATTATAATTTATTTTTTAATAAAATCATGCCTGAAAAAGAAACAAAATGTCAGAAATAAGATAAAAATAAGAAAAACCCCACTTTTATGTTTAAAAAGTCCAAAAGATCCAAAGCAGCATGGCCAGGCCCCCAAAATGTCAGGTTGAGTCTATGAGAAGGTGATAATAGAAGTATTTACAACCTAAACTATAGCTGTGAAATGATAAAATGTATTGTAAAAGGTTTTAATTGATGATAATAAAGGTTAATAATAAGATTTCTAGGGCTTTACTATTGAGAAATAGTGGTTGTGAGCACTGTTGAAGCCCTGGGTGCAGCTTTACCTGCTGAGTTACAATAATAAAGACTACAATAATTAATATTATAATTATACCTGATTATTTTCCAAGATTATAGCTTATTTTGACAGTTTTATTACCTAGGAATTCAAGAGCAGGATGAGGAAAACCTTTTCTGGTGGAGAAAAGGTCCCATTTTATCCTAAAACAGGGTGAAAAAGGCTTCTTGACCTTTCCACATAGAGGAAGTGAAGATTTTTCACTTTCAAGGACTGGCTTGTGGTTTTCATAGGGCTTTTATAGCCTGTATTGGGCTCAGATGTGGTTTTGAAACCACATATGGGCAGTTTTCACAAATACAGGGTGAAAGTTTTCACCTGGGGACCACATAGCCCTCTTCTGACGTGTATGACACATAAAAATGCTTTACAGAACCTGTACAGATCCCCAGTATTGACCAAAATATGAGTTATTGAAGTATAAACAGGCTTGTTTGTCTGTTTGACGACTCATAATCATAATTATGGGAGAATATCCCACTGTAAGGCTGCAATGGTCTAATTGTGGGATTTTGACCTTCAAACTGCCATAGGTTTGTCATTTTTTGAGAAATCAAGCTCAAAGTTGGCTAATTGTGTATCCCTATATCTGTTCTACACAATGGTACCTTATTTGGTATGTTTACCATTAAATATGGCAAAGCCATGCCATGTACAAGATGTTTTGTACATACGTATGATTTGCTTAAAATCTGTTAGGAGCTTGTTTTCCCCATAACCTTTGTTCTAGATGGGATATGGGATAATAAATGGAACCATCAGATATCCCTGATTGTGCTCTTTCCAAAAAGGCCCCACTTTAGGTATCTCACACTAAAACTGTAGAAGTTAGATGAGAGGTGAATATTGTATTCCCCCTCATTTGACCTTATTTTGGTCACACCTTCAGTAATTCTGATTCTAGCTCAATTTGGTTACTGTCATTGGATAGCCCTGACTTAGAGCTTCATTTTGAATACCCCTTTGATGGGGTTAAGCCTCTTCCTGTGGATTTCAGACCAGAGGTTAAAAATAAGGTTTATTCTCAGCAACAACTTTGAGCAGGAATAACTTTTTCATTCATTGTCCTATGATTGTGGGACTTGTATATTTGGAGAGAGGTTATTTTCCTCTTTCCTTTGACAAGTTTTCAGCTGGTTTCACTCAGATCCATGTTTTGGTGGTATCTTGGCTCTACCATTGGTTTATGGTGTTTGGCTGTCATCCTTGTGCTCTGGTTTGAGTCACAGACTGACACTTATTCAGCCTCATCCTCATGTTAGGTTCTTGGTAGTATGGGCTTTTTACTTTGATAATCTTCTTCATTTTGGCTTTCTTTCTTAGCCAATCTTCACATTGTCCTTCTGAGAGTTTCATGTGTTTCCAACATCTCAGTGGGTGAAGATATTGTTGGTGGTTCCCAATTACCCCAGTCTTGTACTTGAGCTATTTAAACTTCTTTTTCTTCCTTCTTTGGCTCAACTATCATTGGATCTTATTGTCTTGATAAAGGATCTTCATTTTCAATCATATTTTTTGAAATTTCTTTTTGTTCCTTATCAAATTCCCTGACTAAATCCTTTGTATATTTGGTTCTCTCTGAGGGTACTCTTTGGAAACTACAGTAAACAAAATTTAGTCCTCCCCCACTGACAAGTTTCTTTTCCATATCTTCTGCCAGGTATCTTCATCTTTTCAATTAATTACCAATTTCAAAACAGCAATAACACTTGAGGGGTGTTCTTTGATAAAGTTGTTCTGGAACATAAGGTTGATGATTTGCAGGTAAAAGTGCCTGGGTATTTCTTGGTCGGAATGGTTATGCATTTGATACTAATCCTTACCCTTGTGTGTTAGTGTTATCCTTCCAGACCTTCTTTGGTTTATTTACAGCCTCTGATAGTTCTTTCAGTTGGTCTAAAACATCCTTTGTTGGGTTTACTTGTTTTGGGGCTTCATTGGCATGGGCCTCTTGAGCTGGTGGGTTCTTTATTTTCTCACTAAAATTCTTCATTTTCTTGATAACCTCCACTCAGCTTTCATCTTCAAATCTGGTTTTCTTTCTACTTTTGATTTCATCTTACTTTGATAATCTTTATTTTCCTTTTCCAATTCTGCCTTAATATAATTTCTGAAAATATCCATTTCAGCTAAGATATATCCTCCCTATCTTGCTTGATGCAAGGTCCTGTCTTTTATTATTTCTTTAGTCACACTACTTCAAGTTTCTGGTCATAAAGAATCACAGACATCTTCATGATAATCATTTTCCTTTTTTATATACCCATACTTAAGCAGATATTTTGAAGTTATGTTATATTCCCAAATCAATTTTTTGTATTGGGAGCAACTCTTTACTCCTCCTTCCTGTTGAGCTTGATGAAATATTCTTGTTAATGAATTTTTCCTATTTCTTCTTTCTGGTTCTACCTTTCCCCAGCTACTGATCATTCCTTTTTTCAATTTATCTCAATCCTCCATTTCATATCCTGCCATTCCTTCAATTTCATATCTGATTTCGTTATCCTCACTCCAGAATGCTATTTTCATGGCCAAATCCCTTTAGTTTTCTCCTTCAATTTATTCTATCCTTTCAGCTCTCTTGATAAAATCCTTAACATCACCTCCATCAAATTTTAGGTTATATTCCTTTGCCTTTATTTTGACAATCTTTCTTGTGGTTATTGTAACTCTTTCAGATTTCTGAGTGGGTGTTTTAATATGTACCCTTTCTGCAAATTTTGTAGCTCTTGGGAATTTCCCTAGTGTAGCTGTTGCAAATTCTTTTGGGCTATTGATGCTGATGCTTTCTGGTGTCTTAGAATTTTCTCAATAGTTGCATCCCAGTAGTAGTTTAAAGTGATAATTGACTTGATTTTTTTCTTCTCACCATGTCTTTTTGAAGCTCTTTCCATGGCCTTCTTTAATTCTAACCTCTTCTCCTGAAATTCTTCATCATTCTCTAAATAAGAGAAACCCTCTTCTTCACTTTCTCCTGACCTGATTCTTTAATTCTGGACTTCTCTTTCTCCAATTCCTCCTCCAAGGTTAGAACCCTCTTTGATGATGATGATTAATCCATGATAATTTCAATCTAAAACAAAGATTTTTTCTTTGATTTTCTATGATTTTTTATTATTATTTTGTCTATTAATTTATTATTATTATTTGTATTATTAAGATTTTACCTTTAAGATTGATAATGTTATCTTATTAATGATACTTGAGATTGAAAGGACATTGTTGGGACACCATATGTGGGAACCCCTTTTGTGGTGGGATAAATAATAGGAAGTACCTTGAGGGGAAAGTTGTTTGTGATTCTGTTTTGAATTTCAGAGTTAGCCAATAGCCATGGGTGCTAAGTTGTTTTGGCTTCCCCTCCAAATATACTGAAAAAGATACACTTTTTATGGAATCACAAATCAATTATTAAGTTTTTTGGCTTTTCAAGTAGAGAATGTTCTTCATCAGTCTCTATCAATCTTTCAATAAAAGCTCACCATTATAATAATGGTAATAGTCAATATTTTTTTGATAATTGAGGTTTTCTCAACTTCTTGTTATTGATTATATAATTATTTTTAATTAATTCTTTGAGGATTCCTTCTTTCAATACTTGAGATACTTAGAAAATAGTTTTAAGATCATTATTAATATTAATGATCATATTAATAGCTAATTAAGACTTTTAAAGGTTATTTAATAATACTATCAATATAAATATAATAGTTTAAGGATAAGATGATTCTATAAGGGTGGTTCTGGTTAATATAAGGGTAAGATATGAATAATATAGTATTGATAAAATAATTTTAGTATTTAAATAAATATGAGCCAATATATCTATAAGGTTTATGATATAGGGTATGAGGGTAAGATAATAACCCTTCTATAACTAAGGGTTATTCATACATTTGATAAGATCACTAATTATAATATATTCAACCACTAGTTAAGCACTACTGCTATAGTTGTAGGACTATTTAATAGTGAATACTCTTTGATTAATATTATCAATATCTTCATTAATTAATCAGGAATAATCACATAAGATAATGATCCTAGCTACTTATCTTTTCAATATAATACTTGATTATCCTACTAGATAACGGATTTATTTATCCTCAAGATTATTGTCTTAATCAGAATAATGGGGTGAAAAACAGGGAGGGTGGCCCTTTATTTATACCTTGTGTGTGCTTCATAGAGCCTTTCAAAAATAAAGGACTTAGGAAAAAATTCCGCCTTGAGAAATTTTTGCTAGTGCGTAAATTGAAACTGGTATCATTTTATCAATATATCTCACCACATGTTTGGCTTATTACACCATTATTAATTCTATCATTTTCAGTTCACAGCCTTGAGACATGTTTGCTAGGGGTTAACTTTTAAATGGTGTCATTTAATCAAGATATTGCACCATATGTTTGGTTTATTAGGCCATATGTTTCAGAATTATACTGATATTTTAACTAAACTTTATTCTTATTATGCACAGCCTTGAGAGAATGCTTCTGGCTTTGAGATTTAAAATGCTTTCATCTAATCAAGATATTGCACCATATTTATTTTGAGCTATACTTGTATTTGAACTAAACTTTATTCCCATTATGCACAGCCTTGAAAAAATTTGGCTTGTGGAAAACTTCTAAATTGTGTGATTTGATAGATATTTATTGCACTATATTTTTTGTTGATTGCACCATTCTGAACTTTCTTCTTGTCAGTGCACAGCCATGAGACATTTTCTCTAGTGGTTAAATTTGAAATGGTTTCATTTGATCAGGATATTGCACCATATGTTTGGTTTATTGCACCCTTATGAACTTTCTTATTGTTAGTGCACAGCCTTGAGAAATTTTTGCTAGTGGTTAAATTTGGAATGGTTTCATTTGATCAGGATATGGCACCTATTTTTTGGATTATTGCACCATATTCTTTTGAATTATACTGATATTTTAACTAAACTTTATTCTTATTGTGAACAGCCTTGAGAAAATTTTGCTGGTGGAAAACTTCTAAATTGTGTCATTTTATACAGATATTGCACCATATTTCTTGTTAATTGAACCATTTTTTAAACTGTATTATTAACTCTAGTAACCTTATTTCTCTTATGCACAGCCTTGAGCTTTATTCATTTGATTATTTTTCTATGTAACATTTGAGTTGTAAATGATACGTTTAATTTTTTGTTATGGGAGTTGAAATGGGGGTTGAGTAATGTAACACTCTTTTAACTTATATGTAAGTGTTTTTTTATTTCAAGGAATGTAACACATTATTTTGTAAGAGTAATGGTATCATGTATGTAATTTTACACATTCTTATTTGTATTCAATATTTAAACAAGATGCATTTATTCTAAGCATATTCTTGTACCTAGTATAGAGTGTATAGTATTATTCTTTTTCTTTAAAACATGATATCTAGAGAATAATTTATGTTATGGGGTTGAGGCAATATGTGACTATAGGTAAAATTTTCTTTAGATTCAAGTAGAATGCTTCTTTTTGTTACTCTGATATAATTCTCTTCTTTTTATTTTTTGATTTTAATCTTTCTTTTCTTTATATATATTATTTTGTTTTTTATTGAATTTTTAGCTTTTATATTGTTGATTTGAAACTTGGAAGAACAGGTATGGAATAACACACTTCCACCTTCTGTCCTTTGTGGCTTGGGCGTCTTCAGTCAATTGGGTTCACCCTGGTTCATGTCTTCTTCAGGAAATTTTGATCCTTCCCAAGTATACAATGGGTTCAAGGGGCAGTTGAATTTTTTTATCCTTCCTGTACTGAGTAATTGAAGAAGGGGAATAAGTGTTTCAAATACTTTAACCCCAGGTCTTGAAAGTTCCATCATTACTTCATTGGAAAAAAAATGATGTCAACATCGAGGAGTTCCACTTTCCAACGTCAGAAGGTATTTTGGGAACAAGAAAGATGTACCATTTTGGAAACATTTCCCAGTCTCTGACACCCCTACCCCTGATGGTACTTCAGGTTATTCCACTTCTAAGTTCTATTATTTTCTTTTTTTTGACTTGATACCAATAGCTTCATTTAATTACTGGATCTGGGAAGAGAAAGGTTTCAAGGTGGACCAACATTGGAAGGCCCATTACCACTGCTGGTAGGCCAATTTAACCCAGTACAGAGGTCCCCACTCCAGAATCCATAATCAAGATGTGGTAAAAAGAATAAGAATAATTGCTGATTCACTGACCAATCCAGATTCTTAAGGAAGTTACAAATCGGATGGTGAATAAGTTGAGGTGGTAAATCTATTTTCTGTCCCCCTTCAAGTCCTTCACTACTCAACCTCCTTCTAATTAGTTTCATAGTCAAGTTATTACCAGTACTCAAAGAAACTTCCCACCTATCTTTCCAAGTGTTCCATCTTCAATTCCTCCTGCTTCACCTAATCCGTCCAATTCCAGGCCTTCCCTAGCTTCACCAATAAGGCCATCATCATTATTCACCTTCCAAAAAGTGCAACCTGTGGCCAGCACCAGCAGAAGTAGAGAAGATTGGTAACCTTTGCCATTCCCAGCTGCTCAATTGTTTCATGGAAGGGAGCATTTGCCCATCAGGGATACCAGAGAGGATCCGAATGTGGTGAATGAGGGCCATCACTGTGGCCAGGTTCTTCAGAAGAGTTGATATAAATAGTAGGGAGGTAATTATGTATTCCAATGATAGAATTATTCCAGGTACTGCTTCTGAAGAGATGGCTTCCAAGTTTTCCTATTATGAAGATAAATTTCTAAATTATTTCAAGAGAGCATTTGATAATTTTGGTAGATATAGCTAGTTATTTTGCCTTGTTTGTGTTTTGTTTGTCTTTTATTCCCACTCTTATTGATACAAAATAAAACTGGAACCTCCCAATGCATTATATGGGAGGGGATTCTGCTTCTTTGATAAATAAATATAAATAAAGCAAGAATTATGCAAGTAAATAAGATCAAGAAAATGAAATAATTAAGAGAAAAAGTGTAAGGTGTGGATATGAAGCTTTGATAAAATATCAAGTACTTTTCCTGTTCTCAAAATTTGTATAAGGTAAAATTATTTAAAAATAGTAGGAAATAGTATTTTTGAAGAGAAAACACGCCAATCTTATTGCTTTTAGCTTTGTAAGTATAACAAAATAATATAATCAAAATTTATTGTTTTACCAACAATAAGGATTTATCCAAAAATACTCTACAAGAGATATTTAAGGCTACAAAAGAAATTTCTTCAAGAGCAATTTCAATTGGAATTAATTGAGCAAAGAACTGCAAGTGATTAATTAAAGAAAAAAGTCTTTAAAAAGATTTTTAAAGAGAAAACACACCCAAATGTGACAAGAATGAATTTGTAAACAAAGTGACAAAGTTAACAATGATGAAAGATGCTTTAATTCACTTTTGGGGTGGTTCAGAGGTAAAAAGTATTATAAGAGCCACAAACAATGATTATAATTATTTTTTTGCGTGGTTGAAAGTTTCAAAATGATATGAAAAAGGTGGTTGGAATCTTTTATTTATTGGTTTAAAAGTGTTTAAACTAATTATAAAAGGAAAAGGTTCTAACATGAAGAGAAAAGTGGGGCAAAGAAGACATTCTTTTATAGCCATCAATTTTCTTACTCCAAAAGTAAAATTTACTCTTTTCAGTCGTGGAAAACACTCTCAAAACAGAAAAGCCAATTATGGCATCAGTGAACCCTGGTTTAGACCAAAAAAGGGCTGGTTTTAGCCATTTTAGACCCTTAAATCAGCTATTACTATAGTAACACCTGGCCTAGAGCCTTCAAAACATGTCAGAATGAGTGTAAGAGTCGTAGAAACCAGTTAAAACTGTTTTTACTAAGATTGTTTTATCTTAAGCGTAGTTTTACCCTCTTGGCAACAGTTAAAGATGCCCTGGTTGGTATCAAAACCTCATCATCAATTGAGTCACAGAACCTGTGACTCAATTCCAGGCCAAAATTGATGAACTTTTGTGTGGATTTTGACATCTCACACCTGTCAGAAAGGATTTTGGGGGTCTGGCTCCCCCTTAGAGCTAGAGTTCCATTTCCGTCCCAAATTTAATCTTTCCAATTTATTTTTTCCTTTAATTCCTCATCATGTATTATACTTACAATTTATATATGTATTTCAATTGAGTTTTACAGTACACTAATGTAATAATTGACACCTCATATGTAAATCAAAGCTCACTTATGTAATATATGCACACATTTTGACAATTCAATTGAATTCATTTGAAGATACTTAAATTCCTCATAACTTCTAAACTATTCACAACACCTCAGTTTTAACACACAAATTAATGATTAACACTACATGTGATGTGAATTAAATTAAGGTTTTGAGGATTTTCAACTTTTATACAGAAAATACAAAAAAATTAATTTAAGCTTAGTTAGAGTTGAGCTACAAAGATTTCACCCAGAGGTGACCCCACCTAATTTTTTATAAGGAATCCAATGGTGAAATAAATTTCATATTTTTATTTGTTAGATAAAAAGTTATGATAACATTCATTTAACCTTTTTCCAAAATTATTTTATTTTGGGTAATTTTGTTGAAAATTCATTTTTACTTAATTTTTTCAAGTAAAAATGTGTTTTCACAATTTTCAAATTTAATTCATTTTTATTTTTAAATATAATTAAATTTTTGATTTTTTATATCAATTCATATTTATATTTTAATTTTTATATTTAATTTTTTGTTTGGGGTCTTTTGGGTATATGAAAATACCTCTAAGGCTCACATTCCCTCTCCCTAACAAAGAATGTTACTTTGTAATATTGTTATTTCTAGTATGTCTGAATCTTCTGAGAAGTTTGGTAGCTTCAGGTAAGTCCTTTTCTTCTAACCATTCATCTTCACAAGCTGTGTCACTGTACCTAACAAGGTATTCCCTTACTTTTTTGGTTCTTAATTTCCTTTCTTTAAGAACTTTGGTAATCTTCTTAATACCAGATGTCTCAATAGGAGGTATAACTTGGGAAACTTTATTCCTCAAGGGAAATGTTTCAGCATCACTAAATTTATATGGCTTTATCAATCTCACTGGAAATGTAGAATTCTTATTACTAAGTTCTTCATATAATTCTACTTCAACAGCATTTTCTCCATGGAGGGCTTTAAGACCAAAAGGTCCTGCAAAGGAGTCTTTGAGCTTTTTACATCCTTTGATGTTATTGAAGTTGGTGGTGGATACTAGTACAAAATCCCCCACTTTGAAATCTGGACTGGCATGTGATTTGTCCCATTTATCTTCAGCATATGCAAATGAGTCTTCCATCAATCTTATTGCATGCTTTCTAGCTTTGTCTAGCATTCCTTTGAATCTGGCAGCTGTAGGATGTATTTCAACCAAATATTTTCTTACAGAATCTTGGGGTAACTTTGAAATCCATCCTTTTTCTAGAATAGCAGGAGTTTGATTGTTACTGGCATGAATTGATGTCTTATATGCCAATTCTAATGCTGGTAGAAGAGTACACCAATCATGAGTGAATCCATCACAATCTTTGAATTCAAGGCCATATGCACAAAATCCTCTCACCATGTCTTCCAAGGTTTGTATCCTCTTTTCAGCCAGACCATCAGTTTGTGGGTGGTAGGCTGTAGAGAAATACAATTTAGCACCAAATAATTGGTGAAGCTTTGTCCACAGTGCTGAAGTGAATTTGGGATCCCTGTCACTAATGATATTTTTGAATATTCCAGTCCATGAAACTACTCTATTCCATATTAGAAGAGCTGTATCCATGGCTGTATAACCTTTGTGACATGGTAAAAAGATTTGAGTTTTACTGAATCTGTCTACAATCACTAGGCAAGCATTATAACCTCTGTCACCTCCTGGTGGTAGGCCAGTTACCCAATCCATATGGACAATTTCCCAAGGTCTTCTGGGTTCTTGGATTTTGATTATATTTCCAAGTCTTTTGCAAGTGGATTTCTTTGCCTTTTGACATCTGTCACAGGTTTTGCAATACTCTGCCACATTGGCCACCATATGCAGGTTATTACTATTTCTCTTGTTCTTTCTTCAGACAGATGTCCTGAAAAGGGGCTGTTATGGCATTATTTCAGTACAAGATTCATTAATGACCTGTCCACAACTGTCATGACACATGTGTGCTTGGTCTTGTGGTAAATTATACCATCCAGTAGGTGAAATCTTCCTTCATCATAAGATTTCTTCCATACTTCATCCAAGGTGTGTATTAGAGAGTTGTCTTTACTGTCTTTAGTAAGTAATTGGCATAAGATGCTACAATTCTTATCTTGATTGTAACTGTTTCTTACTTCCTCAAAGAAGGTGGTGTTTAAGTCTGTAACACTTATTCCTTCTATTGGGATCTGTGGGGAAGCTTCTTCTGGCACATAAGCATTATTATCAATATTATTTGGTAATGGTCATCTGCTTAGTCCATCTGCATTTTTATGAATATTCCCATCTTTATGAACAATGGTCATATTGCCCCTATACTCTTGTATGGCTATTTGCCATCTGAGCATATGTCTGTTGGGTGTTTTCATGTTTAAAAGTGATTTAACAGTGGTACAATCTGTTATTACTTCAAAACCACATCCTTCCAGAAAGTAATTGAGTTTCTCTAAAGCCTAAACAAGGCATAAACACTCCATCTGACTTGCTCCATATCTGGCTTCAGTTGGTTTGATTTTCCTGGATATGAAACACATGGGCCCTTCAACAGGTTTATCATTTAAAATTTGGACTTGATGAAGTGCAGCACCAAGCCCATCCCCTTATGCATCAATGTAAAGTTTAAAGTGAAGTTTAAAGTTTGGCATCAGTAGGAGTGGATCAGTGTTCAAGGCTTGTCTTAAAGATTCAAAGGCTTTTACTCTGTCAACAGTCATTTCAAATACTGTGTCTTTGTCACATAACTTATAAATAGGTCTTGCCATGGATGCAAAATCTTCAATGTGTTGCCTGTAATATCCTGCAAAACCCAAAAATGATTGGATTTCCTTTTTGTTTTGAGGCATAGGTTTCAGTAAGACTGCTGCAGCTTTATTTTTGTTAATCCCAAGGGATAGACCAGAGACTACATGTCCTAGTGCTTTGAGTTCCTTAAATCTAAAATGACATTTCTTCAAAGAGATTTTCATGTTCATAGATTGGAATTTGGTCAAAATTCTGGATAATTTGTACATATGTTCTTCCCAAGTCTTGGAACAGACAATAATATCATCAATTTAAATGATAAACCATCCTTCTGAAAGCTCTTCAGGGAAAATTGTATTTATCATTCTTTGGAAGTGTGAAGGTGAATTTTTGATTCCAAAAGGAATCCTCAAATATTCATAAACTCCACAATGAACAATAATTCTTAAGTATTTCCTTGCTCTTGGTGTCACTACATTTTGATGAAATCCTTTAAGGGCATCCATAGTGCTTATATACACTGCTTGAGATATTTGGGTGAGGGCAATTTGGATTTTTGGTATTGGGTACCTGTCTGGAACAGTGTAAGTGTTCAGAGCTCTAAAGTCCCCAACCATTCTAGATTTTCCATTATGCCATGCCACTATGACTGGTGTAGTTATTTCTACTTCTTCATTGTGGCCCACCTTTTTTATTACACCAAGGTTTAGAGGTTCTGTGATATGCATTGCTAGGGCTTCTCTTGATTTTGGACTTGTGGGATATGCAGGTCTTCTTAAGAGTGGTGGATAAGGTCTCTCAATATTAAGAGTAATGTCAACTTCATGACCAATAATTGCCCCTAGGGGTTCTTTATCTGAAGCAAATGCTTCTTTGTGGTCATATAAAAGAGAGGCAAGTTCATTTTCTTGTTTATCACCCAAATGAAGGCTTATTTCAGCTTCATTTGACTGTTCATAGTTGAATTTTCCTAACTCTAAGTTCACTTGTGATACTTTGTTTACTGTAGTTTGTCTTTTAAATGGTAAAAAGGCAGATTTGCGGTGCTTATTGTCTCCAATAGTAAAGTATCTGTCCTTGTTTTTATGTAAATCTATGCCATAAATGATCAAATAAGCATTTCCCAATATGAAATGGGTACTAGAGCAATTTTACATAACAATAAATTCAACAGTGATTCTTAAATTTCAATTTATATGTGGAAACATGACACTAGTTTCAAATATTCCCAATGCTTTCATTGGGCTACTTGCACTATTGAATTTTATGCTATCAATTGACAACAATTGATATTCAAAATTTGGTACACAAGTCTTAAGAAAGGATTTACCTACACAAGAGCAGAATTCTTCTGGATCAAGTAGTAGTTTAGTGGGTTTTTTGTCAATTACCACTTCTGTTATACAGGAGTTACCAGCTGTATAACCTTTCCCTCTGTTTGGTTTGGTTTTCATTAAATGTGCATCTTGAATTTTTTATAAATCAAGTTGGCTATTGCTCAACTGTGGCAAGTGTGAATAAGATTCCATTATTTCAAAGGTGGCATTGATATTTCCTATATCCTTTGAAGATTCAGAAAATATTGATGATTTATCATCTGAATTTTCTTCAATTACATCATCTTTTTCAACATCAGGTTCCTTTTCAATGTTAATTTCATTGATTTTCCCCCTTTTTGGACATGTATTGGATAAATGTGTGGTGCTTTGGCAAGTATGTCATTTCCTTATTGTATCTGCAGATTTATATTTCAAATTATTAGAATTTTCTTTGGGGTTTTTGTCCACAGAATCTTTCCAAGGTGTATTGAGCTTTGTTTTGAGATTCACCCTACTAGAACCAATTTTGGTTCTGGTGGTTACTTCTTCTAATTTATTGATAATATCCTCTGCTGAAAATTGCTCAGTAGTCCTGCTTTTGACAGCATGCTCTAGGTCACCTCCACATTGTCTTATAATTTTCCTATGAATCATAAATTCTGACATGTCAGGGTATAATGCTGTTAGTCTGTCTTGTTGTTGGCAAAACCAGGTAAAGCTTTGTCTTTATCAGCATTGAATTTTGCAGATTAAAAGGCTGTTTCAACTTTGAACCTCCAAGCATCATTGGCCCATTTGTTGATAATTTGGGTTTTCCACCAAGTCCAATTTTGGTGTCCATGTGCTTGTATCAATTTGATATACCATCTGTGAGCTGATTTGGTAAACAAGGTGTTAAATCTAGCTGTTACTAATCTGTCAGGTAATCCAAAATCTTCTTTGATCATGTCAGTACCTCTGATCAATTCCATATGATCATATTCTCCCTCACCACTGAAGTGAGGCCATTCCTTATGTTTTGGAACTTCTTTCAAGAGTGCTTGGCCCATTGATGGTTCCAAGTTATTAAAAGAAGTAGAAAATTCATTTTTTAACTGTGAATTTTCAATATTCAATACTTGTGGATTGGGAATCCTTGTACCCTCATTTTGATTCAGAGGTGTAGACATTCTTGGTAAGGTGTTTAGTAGTTGCTCAATATCATTCATTTTACCAATGTTACACCTTTGTGAATTTCTTAAGTCATGTTGCAAGCTTTTTATATAGCTCATTAAATTCTTTTTATTATCATCCTCTTTACATGTCAGCTCATTCCATAACTCTGTTTGTTTAGTATTATCAGAGATAACCTCATTTAACTTTATTGTTAATTTTGATATTTCCTCCTTTGAGGTATCAAAACACTTTTTCAAGGTAATTATATGTGTCTTTACTTCAGTAAATGATTTTGAAATATCATCAAGAGCTTTCTTATTATCCTGTTTGATAGTACTTATGGCTTTTTTCATTCTTGTTTCAATTATGTCATCAATATTGAATTTAGAATATTTGTCTTTTAATTATTTAATAATGGCAGATCGTTTATTTATCTTATTGCCAAAAGAATTATTATTATTGGAAGTTTCAATTGTTCTTAAAACCTTTCAAAACATATAAGTGTCTCATTGATTTAGCTCAGACTCAAGCTATTTGTTTTAAGATTGTTACAAATTGATGAATTGTTTTCAGAAATAGGACTTTTTACGTCAGTTATAGCTTCATACAACTCTTGGATAGCATCAAAAATGTCAGAAATCATTTCTGATATTTTAATCTGGCTTCCTCCTTATTTTGTAATTCCATCATTGTTCTGGCCATCTTAAATACATTTTCCATGGCATCATTTTGAATCTTTGGAATCCTGTAGCCCTGGCTGTAAGGCTTTGTCGCTGTTTCCTTTCCTTTGCCCTTGTTCTGATTTTGTGTCTGCTTTTTCATGTTGGAATTGCTGCTGCTGGCCACTGGGGCTGTTTTTGGCACTTGTTTGGGTGGTCGAGGATTGTTTTTCCTCCATTCTTCTGTTAAGAGCATCATGTTCTTCTTTTCCATCAATGGATGCCATCCATTGAGTAACTTGCAAGTGTTGGGATGGCCCAGGAATTTTCTCACAGTCAGGTAAGAGTGCATGAAGTTTTTCCACAGATCTGAAAGGATCTGGTACTCTTTCTGATGCAATTCATTGTTTTAAGCCTTCTGGTTGGCTTTGTAAATGTCCACTGAGGCTTCTTGTGGCGGTGTCAGCTCTTTTTGAAGGTAAAACAGTTCTATCAGCTACAGAATGACATAATTTATTAATTCAAAGGTCAACAACTGACCCTTGTCCTTCTGTAACTGATTTGCTTCTGCCATAATCACGTCTATGACCTTTCTGGGAGCTTCTTGAGGGGTTATAGCTGGCTCCTGATCTGGTTGAAGGCATATTTTATGATTAAAAAGCCTTAAAATAGTAATTTCACGTCAAAAAACTTACTATTGGCCAAATTCTTAGCTTTCTGAAGAGTATCATTTATATCAAAGTTAATAAATTCAGAGGAATTTGGTTCAGGCTGATTACTCTGAGTCACAATAATAGTACTATTATGGTCAGAATTAACAGTACTGGCAGGAATAATGCTGGTAGCTGTTGTGGCCATTTCAATGTTTTCTCGTCTTACCACGTTGTCAGACACTAAAATTAATGAAAAAAAGCCAATTAATTAAGTAAAAAAAGGTATTTCAAAAAAGAAATAAAAATATAAGCCTCACTTATAATATGGAAAAAAATATTCTTTTATGTATTTTTTGAATTATAAGTATTTTTTATATGTTTTTTAAATTTTTCAATATAAGAAAAAAGGATTAAAAAAGAGTAAAAAAATATGTCACAGGTAAAATATCACGGCTTGGTCCCCAAATGTAAGGTGTGGATATGAAACTTTGATAAAATATCAAGTAATTTTCCTGTCCTCAAAATTTGTATAAGGTAAAATTCTTTAAAAATAGTAAGAAATAATATTTTTAAAGAGAAAACACACCGATTTTATTGTTTTTTAACTTTGTAAGTATAAAAAATAATATAATCAAAATTTATTGTTTTACCAACAATAAAGATTTATCGAAAAATACTCTACAAGGGATATTTAAGGCTACAAAAGAAATTTCTTCAAGAGCAATTTCAATTGGAATTAATTGAGCAAGGAACTGCGAGCAATTAATTAAAGAAAAAAGTCTTTAAAAATATTTTTAAAGAGAAAACACACCCAAAAGTGACCAGAATGAATTTGGAAACAAAGTAACCAAGTGAACAGTGATGAAAGATGCTTTAGTTCACTTTTGGGGTGGGTCAGGGGTAAAAATGATTATAAGAGTTACAAACAATGATTATAATAATTTTTTCATGTGGTTTAAAGGTTTAAAATGATATGAAAAAGGTGGTTGGAAGCTCTTATTGATTGGTTTAAAAGTGTTTAAATTAATTATAAAAGGAAAAGATTCTGACATGAAGCGAAAAGTGGGGCAAAGAAGAAATTCTTTTATAGCCATCAATTTTCTTCCTCCAAAAGTAAAATTTACTCTTGTCAGTCGTGGAAAACACTCTGACAACAGAAACGCCAATTATGGCATCAGTGAACCCTGGTTTAGACCAAAAAAGGGCTGGTTTTAGCCATTTTAGACCCTTAAATCAGCCATTACTATAGTAATACCTGGACTAGAGCCTTCAAAATATGTCAGAATGAGTTTAAAAGACGTAGAAGCCAGTTAAAACTGTTTTTACCAAGATTTTTTTATCTTAAGGGTAGATTTACCCTCTTGGCAACAGTTAAAACTGCCCTGGTTGGTATCAAAACCCCATCATCAATTGAGTCACAGACCCTGTGACTCCATTCCAGGCCAAAAGTGATGAACTTTTGCGTGGATTTTGACATCTCACGCCTGTCAGCAAGGATTTTGGGGGTCTGGCTCCCCCTTAGAGCTAGAGTTCCATTTCCCCTCCAAATTTAATCTTTCCAATTTATTTTATCCTTTAATTTGTCATCATGTATTATACTTACAATTTACATATGTAATTCAATTGAAATAAACAGTACACTACTGTAATAATTGACACCTAATATGTAAATCAAAGTTCACTTATTCAATACACACGCACATTTTGAAAATTCAATTGAATTCATTTGAAAATACTTCAATTCCTCATAACTTCTAAACTATACACAAAACCTCAATTTTAACACAAAAATTGATGATTAACACTATATTTGATGTGAATTAAATTAAGATTTTGAGGATTTTCAACTTTTATACAGAAAATACAAAACACTTAATTTAAGCTTTTTTAGAGTTGAGTTACAAACATTTCACTCAGAGGTGACCCCACCTAATTTTTTATAAGGAATCCAATGGTGAAATAAATTTCATATTTTTATTTGTTAGATAAAAGGTTATGATAAATTTTATTTAACTTTTTTCCAAAGTTATTTTATTTTGGGTAATTTTGTTGAAAATTCATTTTTACTTAATTTTTTCAAGTGAAAATGTGTTTTTACAATTTTCAAATTTAATTTTTTTTTATTTTTAAAGCATAATCAAATACTTGATTTTGTATATAAATTCATATTTATATTTTAATTTGTATATTTAGCTTTTTTTTTTTGTGGTCTTTTGGGTATATGAACATACCTCTAAGGCTCACAAAAAGAAATAAAACAAACTTCTGATAGGTGTCCTTCTTGAGGTGAGTTTCTTTATTCTTTCCATGAATTTCCTGAAAGATAAAGAACCAAGAATTTGATTCTCACGGAGTGGCCAAGTTGCTGTTTTACAAGAAGTAGAAACCCTCAGAGATTCATACCAGGAGATGGAACTTACTTTCATAATTTCCACTCCCCACCAAGTACCATAAAAGAACACAAAGCACTTTTCCATAAAATGACTTAATTTAAGGAGCTTCTTGAATAATGATTAATGGAACAATTAATAAAAGAAACAAATAGAAAAAGAATTTGGCAATACATTGATTAAAGGTCCAAACCTGAGGTGTTGATGTTGCAAGGTCTTCTGACTCTGCTCAAAGAACTCACAAGTTCTACCAAAGTGGCTATGGGTATTATTCCAGAAAGTTTTGGTATAATACCCCCTTAAAGGTGCATTCCAGGAGAGGAACTTACTTTCATAAAATCCAATCCCCACCAAGCACCATAAAATCAAACTCTTTACGCATTTGGGCCAGGCTTTCCTGTATAAAAAGTATTTAAATACTTGACAAGGTCTGGTTAGTTGGCAAGGCTGTATGCTGGTTCCCAGGTTTCTCTTTCTGGGTCTTTGATGAATCCTTTCCGCTCTACAAGATATAGTGATTTACCTCTTTTTAGTTTTGAGTCCAGAACCTGAGCCACTTCCCATTCCTCTTGCTCTTCCCATATGACTAGTGGTGGTGGCAATTGATGTCATTTCAGGATAGTTGGTTTCTTTACTGGTTCTAACATGGACACATGAAAGACAGGCTTAACTGACTTCCATTTTTGAGGCAACTTGAGGTGATATTCATGGCTTCCAATAATCTTCAGAAATTCAAAGGGTCCCAACCATCTTTCTGAGAGTTTCCTGGTGGGTATTGATGTCTTTATGCTCTTGGAAGCTGGCCATAATTTGTCCCCAGGTTGGAAATCAGGGGTAAATTTCCTATTTCTATCTTCATACTTCTTAAAATGCTTTATTATTGACCCTAATTCTCCTTTGACAACTTGATATAATGATTGTATTTTTTTTGATAACTTTCCAGCAGGTGTGTCTTGAGAAATGTGAATTGAATTGAGGATGGTATTTCCTCCATAGATGGTGAAACAGGGTGATTATTTTGTTGATGAGTTTCTTATTATTGTAGACAAATTCAGCCAGAGGGAGCTAGATGTTTCAGTCAATGTGATGGTAACTGACATAAATCCAAAGATACTGTCCTAGAATCTGATTTACCCTCTCTGTATGTCCATATTTTTCAGGGTTAAAGGAAGTTGAAAGATATCTTGATATCTTGAGCTTCTGGAATAATTGGGTCCATAATGATGAAAAAAATAAGGAACCTCTATCACTGACAATAATTACTGGTAGTTAATGCTTGGAAAAGACATGCCTAATGAAAATTTGAGCTAAGTCCAGGGAAGTAATTTTTTAATAAGTTGGAATGAATATTTCCATTTTTTGAGAATCTGTCCACCACTAATAATATTGAATAAAGGTTTTCAGACAGGGACAATGGGGTCACAAAGTCCATTGATAATGAATTCCAAGACCAGATGTAATTTGAAGAGGCTTGAGTAATCCAAAATTATTATGGTGAATGTTCTTGTTTTTTGAACATTTCTGACATGAGGAAACATATTCCTTGATGATTTGATTCAGTCCAAGCTAATGAAAATTGTCTTTGATGGGCTTGAGGGCCTTCTCCTGACCAGGATGACAGGCCAATGGTGATTCATAATTTTTTTGAAGGATATCCTATTTAATTTCATGATTTCTTGGGATAGATAGTCTTCCTTTGAATAATAACAAATTTGCTTGAGTTTCAAGAGAGTAATCTGAAACTGATTCACCTGTTTCTATTTTCTTGAGCATTTCTTTATAGTCTTTATCTTTCCATACTTCTTTCTGAATTTGGTAAACTAAATCTGAGAAAATCTCCACATTAACTGAGAATAATATTAATTCCTTAATTCCATCTTCATTGAGAACTTGATGGAAGTTTTTAGGAGTATTTCTGATTAAATCCACCCCCTCTCTGGGTACATATCATCCCAACATAACAAGGCATCTGTTAAAGTGGCCAGCCTTCCTGGGTAGTAAGTGATAGTTAAATAAAAGTTGGAAATAAATTCAGCCCAGTGGGCTTGATGATGAGTAAGAAGCTTGGAAGACATAAAATACTGAAGAGGATAATGGTCTTTCAAGACTTCAAAGTAATTGGAGAGAGAAAAAAGAAAATCTCTCAAGTGCTTGAGAGCCCAAACTATGCAAGGAGTTCCTTGTCAATAATTTCATAATTGAGTTCAGCTGGAAGAAGCTTGCAACTATCAAATGAAATGGGGTTCCTGACTCAGTAAAGAACCCAATTCATAATCAGAAACATTGGTCTCTACAATATTTGGTAGAGAAGGATTGAAATGAGAGAGGATAGGAGCAGTGGTGAAGGCTTCTTTGAGTATTTGAAACTCAATAAGAGCTTTCTCATTGAATATAAGGGAGCCTCTTTTTTTAAGGAGGGAAGTGAGAGAAGTTATTTTTTTGGAATATTTTTTAATGCAAATACAATAAAATTTGGCAAAGCCATGAAAGGATTGAAGGGCCCTGATGCTCTTTGGCTGAGGCCAATTGAGGATTTGTCAAACATGTGGCCTCTATTCTTCAAAGACTTTGGGATAATAATTTGTTTTATACAGCCTCAAATTGTGTATTCCATGATTCAATTATGGAATACCTTGGCTATGTTGTTTCAAGTTATGGCCTCAAGATGAATTCTTCAAAATTTCAACAAATCCCCAATTTTCCACAGCCCAAAAACATCAAAGCTCTTCAATCCTTTCTTGGATTTTCCAATTTTTATCATTGTTTCATTTGAAATTATTTCAAAAAAAGCAAAATTCTATCATTTCTCTTTGAGAAAAGGATATCCCTTTTTACTTAAATGAGGAAGCTCTTATTTAGTTTCAGTTACTCAAAGAATCTTTCACCACTTCTCCTATCATTTCACACTTCAATTTTTTTCTACCAAATATTGTAGAGACTGATGCTTCTGATTGTGCCTTGGGTTGTGTACTTCAGAAGGCATCTCATTGCACTTTATAGTTTAAAGATCCTCCCTGCTGAACTTAACTATGAAGCTCATGACAAGGCACTTCTTGGAATAGTTTTAGATCTCAAGTTCTGAATAGCTTTTCTTCATTCTCCCTAAAATCGTTTTAAGTTCTTGAAGACCATTATTCTCTTCAGTATTTTATTTCTTCCAAAGTTCCTACTTTCTATGAAGCCCATTGGGCTGATTTTCTCTCTGAATTCCACTTTTCTATCACCTACCTCCCAGGAAGGCTCGCCACTTCACCAGATGCCTTTTTGTGTTGGGACATAATGTACTCAGAGAGGTGCATGGACTTAATCAGCAAGAATGCTTAAACTTTTCATCAATCTCTTAATTAATATTAAATTCAAGAATCAAGGTTTAGTTTTTCTCAGATTTATTGGATCAAATTCAGAAAGAAGTGTGGCAAGTCAATCAGTAAAAACAAATAATCCATCAATTAGCAAGAGGTGATCTAGTTCCATATTATTCTTCTGAACCTCAAGCCAAGTTTTTATTATTCAAGCATAGATTGATCATCCCAAACAATCATGCAATCTAATTGGAAGCTCTTCAAAGCCCTCATGACTCACAATTGGCTGGCCATCCTGGCCATGAGAAGAACCTCCAGCGTATCAAGAGTGATTTTTCTTTGGCTGTAATGAATCAAATCATTAAGGACTATGTGTCCTTATTTCAGAAATTTCAGAGAAACAAGAACATCCACCATAAAACGTTTTATTTCTCAATCTTCTTCAAATTCCATCTGGTCCTTGGAATTCCTTTTCAATGGACTTTATCACTCAATTGCCCCTTTTCAACAACTTTGACTTAATTTTAGTAGCTGTGGACATATTTCCAAAAATTGCAATATTTATACCAGCTTGTGCAACACTAACTGCCTTATACTTAGCCCAAATGTTCTTCATTCACATCTCTTCCAAACATGGCCTTCCAGCCAGTATTGTTATTGATAGAGGTTCTTTATTTGTTTCATCATTCTGGACGCAATCATGTCAGAAGCTCAAGATATCAAGATATCTTTCAGCTTCCTTTCACCCTGAAACAGATGGACATACAGAGAGGGTAAATCATATTCTACAACAGTATCTTTGGATTTATGTTAGTTACCATCAATATGACTGGCACATCTGGCTCCCTCTGGCTTAATTTTCCTACAATAATGCAGAAAGCTCATCAATAAAACAATCACCCTTTTCCATCATTTATAGAATAAATACAAGCTTCAATTAAGCTCACATTTCCCAATACACACCTGCTGAAAAGTTATCAACAAAACACCAATCAGTAAAGAAAGTTGTCAAAGAAGAATTAGGGTCATAAATAAAGTTTTTTAAGAAGTATGAAGATAAAGTTAGCACAATTCCACCTAATTTCCAGCCTTTGGACATAGTGTGGCTAGCTTTCAAGAGAATCAAGACAATAAGACCTACCAAGAAACTCTGAAAAAGATTGCTGGGACCCTTTGAAGTTCTGAAGAATATTGGAAGCCATGCATATCACTGCAATTTTCCTTTACAATTAAAGTCAGTTCACCTTTTATTCTATGTGTCCTTTTTAGAACTAGTCAAGCAATTATGCCAAATTAACATTAATTGCCACCACCACCAGTAATACTGAAGGATAAATAAGAATAGGAAGTGTCTCATTTTCTAGACTCAAAACTCAAAAGAGGTAACTACTTGTCTATTGTAGAGTGGAAAAGATTTAATCAAGACCAAGAAAGCACCAGTTGGGAGCCAGCTTGCAGCCTGTGAGCCTTAGAGGTATTTTCATATACCCAAAAGACCACAAAAGATAAATTAAGACACAAATATAAATAAAATAAACTTATTTATATTATAAAAATAAAAATTGAAATATAAATACAAATTTATATTTAAAAAAACAAAAATTAATTATAATTTAAAAATAAAATTACAATAAAATTTAAAATTATGAAATTATATTTTTACTTGTAAAAATTAAGTAAAAATGAATTTTTCATAAACATTGTGAAATTAAGATATATATTTTGTCAAAAGTTGAATATAATATAGCTTTTTATCCAATAAATAAACATATAGAAATTATTTCACCATTTGATTCCTCATAAAAAATTAGGTGGGGTCACCTCTGAGTGAATGTTTTGTAACTCAACTCTAAATAAGCTTAAATTAAGTTTTTAGTATTTTCAATACAAAAATTGAAAATCCTCAAAACTTCAATTTAATTCACACCAGATGTGGTGTTAACCATCAATTTTTGTGTTAAAATTGAGGTGTTGTGTTTAGTTTAGAAGTTATGAGGAATTGAAGTATCTTCAATTGAATTCAATTGAAATGTCAAAATGTGCGCTTGTATTACATAAGTGAACTTCAATTTACATATGAGGTATCAATTATTACTGTATTTTACTTTACAATTCAATTGAATTACATATGTAAATTACAAGTATAATACATGATGAGGAATTAAAGGAAAAAATAAATTGGAAAGATTAAAATTGGGGGGGAAAAGGAACTGTAGCTCTAAGGGGGAGACAGACCCCCAAAATCCTTGCTGACTGGCATGGGATGTCAAAATCCACGCAAAATTTCATCACTTTTGGCCTGGAACTGAGTCACAGGGTCTGTGACTCAATTGATGATGAGGTTTTGATACCAACCAGGGTGGTTTTAACTGCTGCCAAGAGGGTAAAGCTACCCTTAAGTTAAAAAAATGTTAGTAAAAGCAGTTTTCACTGGTTTCTACGCCTCTTACGCACATTCTGACGTGTTTTGAAGGCTCTAGATCAGGTATTGCTATTGTAATGGCTGATTTAAGGGTCTAAAATGACTAAAAATGGCTTAAACCAGCCCCTTTTTGGTCTAAACCAGGGTTCAATGATGCCATGATTGGCTTTTCTGTTGTCAGACTGTTTTTCAAGACTTACAAGAGTAAATTTTACTTTTGGAGTAAGAAAATTGATGGCTATAAAAGAATGTCTTCTTTTCCCCACTTTTCTCTTCATGTTAGAATCTTTTCCTTTTATGATTAGTTTAAACACTGTTAAACCAATCAATAAGAGATTCCAACCACCTTTTTCATATCATTTTAAACCTTTTAAACACGTGAAAAAATTATTATAATCATTGTTTGTAACTCTTATAATCATTTTTACCCCTGAACCACCCCAAAAGTGAGTTAAAGCATCTTTCATCACTGTTAACTTTGTCACTTTGTTTCCAAATTCACTCTGGTCACTTTTGGGTGTGATTTCTCTTTAATATTCCTTTTAAAGACTTTGTTCTTTAATTATTTTTTTTGAGCTCTTTGCTCAATTAATTCCAATTGAAATTTCTCTTGCAGAAATTTCTTTTGTAGCCTTAAATATCTGTTGTAGAGTATTTTTGGATAAATGTTTATTGTTGGTAAAACAATAAATCTTTATAATCTTATTGTTTTATACTAATAAAGTTATAAACAATAAAAGTGGCGTGTTTTCTCTTAAAAACAATATTTCTTACTATTTTTAATTGATTTTTATCTTATACAAATTTTGAGGAGAGGAAAAGTGCTTGATTTTTAATGAAAGTTTCATATCCACATCTTACACAGCCTTACCATCTCAGCAGACCTTTTCAAGCAATCCCATCATTTATACTCTAAATTAGCTGGCCCAAATACCACAAGATTTTTATTTTGTGGTGTTTGGTGGGTATTCCATTTTACAAAAGTGAATTCCTATCCCGGAATTAACTTTTAAGGCGGTATTCTACCCAAATTTTTTCTAAGAATAACCTTGGTCATTTTGTGAGCACTTTCTCATTCTTTGAGAAGTTTCCAAAGGCTTTGCAACATCAATACCCACAATCAAGATATGGCCAAATTTTTCTTCTTTCTTTATTTCATTTTTTATTTTATGCCAGTAAAAATTCCTCAGACATTCCTTACAGCAAGTTATCCTATGGCAAAAGCTTCTTCCTTTTTTATGGTGCTTGGTTGGTAGTGTAAGTTATGAAAGTGAGCTCCATCTCCTGTTACACACGCATCTCTGAGGGTCTTTACTTCTTTTAAAACAACACCTTGGCCACTCTGTGAGCAAAAAATGCCTATTTTTATCTTTTCAGACAATTTATTCCCAAAAGCAAGGATCTCACCACAAGAAGGACAATCCTCAGAAGCTTTCTTTAATCTCTTTCCCTCTTAATCCTTTTATTTTCTTTCTTTCTTTTTACTTGTATAATTTGTTTTTTAATTTCTTATCAAAGCAGAAGCATTCCTTCCCATATCATGTATTGGGAGGTTTCATCCTTATTCTTCTATCAGTAAGAGTGGGGATAAAAGAATAACCAGACGCAAACAAAGCCATCAAACTAGCTAACTCTACCCAAGTCATCAAAATTTCTCTTGAACCTTTTAATCAACTCATCTTCATACCACACAAATTTAGAAGCCATTTCTTCTGAAGAAGCTCCAGGAATAATCATTTCATTTTCTCAGACAATCATCTTCCTAATATTCCTATCAACCCTCCTGAAGAGTCCTGCAATTGAATCTTGAGGCTCATTACCTAGATTTGTATCCTCTCTTGTAACCCTGACCAGACATTGCTTTCATTGTTGGAATACTTCAGCTGCTGGGTAAGGTAATGAAAAGCTTGCAGCTCTACGTCTGCCGGGGGTGCTGGCCATAGGTTTCAAGTTGGAAGTAAGGTGGCCTAGCATTGAATGGATGAGGTGAAGATTGGTGAATAGAGGAAGGGCCAGTAGCAAGTCTTGGTTACAAATTTCTTGGAGTACTAGGGATAAGTTGGGTTTGGAAGAACCCAGGATGTGGATGAGAAGGGGAGTAAATTTGAGTTTGGCCAATTTTCTGGTCCACAACTTCAACTTCTTAATCATCAAGATCATTACTACCTTCACCAACATGATTGGTTGGTGAATTTACAATTCTTCTTATCCTCTTCACTATCCCCTTATTGTTAATCCTGGGTATGGGGACCTCTGAACTGGAATAAATTTCCCTCCTACCAAGGGGAATAAACCCTTCAAATTTGGTCCACCTTTGGATATCTCTTTTCCTGATCCAGTCACTAGAAAAATCAGCAGTTTAAGTCAAATCAAGGAATCAAGTCACTGCTGATTGGAATTCCCAGAAGTGGAATTAGGAGTGCGAGCTCCACTCCATATGGCCCATCATTCTTACTCAAAAAAAAATTCTTACAGTCAAAATTGGCACTTCTGTACTCTGGAAAGGCTTCTTCACAACATAGCAGCATTGGTATTTGGAGGACCATGGGTTGAAGCTTTTAAAACATTATTCACCTCTCTTCAAGCATTTTTCAAATGCAGTATTTAAGACTTAAACTGCTTTATAGCCATCATAGACTTCAGTTGGATCAAAACAGCCAGAAGAAGGCATTGAATATAGGTTCCAGAACCATTAAGAACAGAAGGTGGTGGTGCAGAAGAAGAAGATTCAGTGAGAAGAGTTAGGTTAGAGATCATTTTCTAGATCCAAGGTGGGGGAGAAACTCAATATTTCAGTCAGGAAAAGCTCAAGAAGTTTCCAAGAAGTCATAATTTTGGGACCCATTAAAGTCTTTAAAAAGGGTCTCAAAATACATTTTGGACCCCCCTTTTATCAAGTCTTGGGAATGTCCCTCTTTTAGGCCCTCAACATGTTCCATATCAATGCCATAGATGGGGTATCCACCCCATCTTTGGTTCCCTTGGATCCCCTGGATACCCATCAGAATTGGGCCCAGGGGGCCTTCTATACCCCCTACATACTGTGGCATGTAGGCCACCACCTTTGTGCTGCAGGATGTAAGGGCCAAAAATGGCCATGAATCCCAGGGATCATCACTTTGGCCATTTTCCAAGAGTTATGGGGACAAGACCCCTACCCATAAAGGTCTTAAAGGGTTAAATAACTTCACGTTTCCGCCTATATTGACTATACATGAAAGTATGTCATTCATATAGCCATCTTCCATCATTTTTTGAGCTTAAGATTAATTCAGCAATTACTCAGAAATACATCCCAAGGAAAAGTGGGAGAGGCAGTTTTTGAAGAAGAAAAGAAGAATTGACTCACTTACAGTTATGAACTGTTAAGGATACTTTAATTGAAGTCAATTAAAGAATATTATAAGATCTGGGATTCTAAGGATAATGGACAAGAGGAGAAATAATATAAAAATTATAATTTTTGGAAAAATGTGCTGAATCTGGAAAGACACTTGAGAGTGGACAAATATGATGGTTTTCAGTATCACACAAGTTTAAAGGGGTGAAACTGTCACATCTGTATTCAGGGGTAGGTAAGGATGTTTAAAGCTTATACCCACACTAAACCAGAAAATCATTGCTGTTTATGAGAATATAGCTTCAGAAGTCTTCTGTTTGAAAACTCATACAGTTAGATTCCCAATCCTTAGTTGTATGATAACCCAGCTTTACCAAGCCTTTTGTAAAGACCCTGTACATCCATAAAGGGGCTGTATTTTCTAAATGAATTAAAATCAAGATTATTATGAGGAAAATGACTCTTTGAAAGAGGGCTGGTGGATTCTCACCTATACCAGCCCCTCTTATTCCCTCTTGGGACTTTTCCCCAGTTAATTGATATACTTGACTTATTACTTGATAAATATTCTCATTATTTATGGGAATATCTTATTTATTGGTATTAAGTTGGTCTTTGCATTTCCTCACCTGTTCATTATATTTGTGGTAGTAATATCCTTATCAACCCTTCTCTTTCTTTCTGACAGGTTGAAACAGTGGAATTGGATTTTTTATATCTTAATCTTAATTCTCATTTGTTTCTGCTTTCTCATACTTATTTTATTACCAATCCCTTTCTTATTTCACTTCTAGGTGTATTCTGTCTTATCCATATCTTGAGCCCTCTACAGTGAGTTCCAGGCCCTCTTCACTTAGAAGAGCCCCTGTGACAATTGGGAAAAACTGAAACAAAATTCTACTTGTAGGCCTGATGAACAGCTTACAGAAAAATTTAAGGGCTTCATCTAAGAATTAAATTTCTTATAAATAATTTACTCAATTTTCATTTATTATGACATCATTTGTTATCACATGAAAAATCTTAATTACTCAAAAATGTGAATTTACATGGATAACAACCTATCTCTGTTAGCAAAAAAATGAACTCACCAATTTGAATATTCTTTTGATTCAAAATGAAATTATTTTTCTCAAATTTATTAATTCTATCAAAAATTTAATCACAGGTTTTTTTTATGTGGAATTTGAAATATTCATCATTTGATATGGAGCACTAAAAAATAAATTATAATTCAATCTCTTAATTTGAATTATGAGCTCATATCTCTCTTTTACTTTTATTGAAGATTTATTTCTTCTCTATTAGTATATATTTTCTGAAATTTATTTATAAATAAGTGTATTCTGAATTAATATTTTAAGCTTTACCTCATTCTCCATGTGATCGAGCTTACATGGAAGATAGCAGCCTGTTGCTATTAGGTAATTCCTTGGATGATAATACAAAATTGGTTTTAGATACCCTTGTTTTATACATATATTAAAAAGTGGAAATAAGTGAAATTTCTCAAAGAGTTAGAGGTTCTCATTAACTCCTTGACATGTCAAAATTGGAGATTATTTGTTACTTCCTCATCATTTAATGCATCTTAGCCTTGGTACTTCACTCCCAGAAGACTTTAATTAATTCATTAGGTCATTATCAGCCATTTATTCAATATTTAAATATTTCTATTCCTTGAAGGCCTGAGAAGTGTAGATACTCTGGCTCTCTTCACTTTTCTTTGTCCCCCTCAACTATTTTTACATGAAAAAAATTAATTTTGCACTCAAGAGAGCAGTTAAGTATGGGTAAATCAAATCTTTAAATGAAACTAGATAAATCTCAACATCAAAAAGAATTCATGATACTGATACCAATATTTATTTAAAATGATATTTTTCAAAATATCATCATTCTCAAATGAGACTGAAAAAAAGGAATTTTTCAAAATTCTTGTATTTTGTTGGTATGACTCTAGAATATAGTAGGTACAAGACTATAATTATGAGTGTGAAACATGGAAAAATGGACTATAATAGAGATTGGTGTGTTAAAACAAAGGTATTTACTAAGATTAAGGTTGGTGAGCTCTTCTGAAAGCCCTGGGTGCAGTGATTTACAATTAACCAACTACAACAGTAACTACAATGATTTTAACTATAATAATACCTGATGATTTTCCAAGGTTATGATTCTTTGGAAAGGATTTTACTGAATAAAAATTAAAAATACAGATTGGAAGTCCTGCTTTTGGGTAGAGAAAGGTCCTGCTTTATCCTGAAAAGGGGTGGAAGGACCTTTTGTCCTCACCACATATAATAAGTGAAGAATTTCTCTCTCTCAAGAGTGGTCTTGTGGCTAACACAGCCCTTGTCAGGCTGAGTCTATAATGAATCAGTAAATAGGCTAATTACAACTTAAATATGACTGTGAAACATTTATAAATACCAAAAATAAGGGTATGAAAATATAATGAAGGTTTATTATTGAGATAGAAGGGTTTTACTATTGAAGAATAGTGGTGGTGAGCACTATTGAAAACCCTGGGTGCAGTCTTACCAGTTGGATTACTATAATAAGAGCTAAAATATTTGAATTTAAAGTATAACCTGATTTTTTCCCACAGTATAACTGTTTTTGACAGTTGTACTACATAGGAATTCAAGAGCAGGATGCTGGATTAGCTTCCTGGGGAGGAAAAGCCTCCTTTTATCTTGTTCTGGGGTAGTGGGAGGTGGTTTACCTCTGCACACGACCACAGAGTGACTATTTTCACTACTGTGGGCTGGGTTGTGGTTCTAAACACTCAATACAGATTTTTATTGGGTGGAAATGTGGTTTTAGAACCACAAGTAGTCATTTCTACCCTATACAGGGTGAAAATTTTCACCAATGGAGTTTACAGGTGTGTTCTGGTGCTTCTGACGCATCAGAAGCTGTACAGAACCTGTATGGACCTCTGTATTTGACTTAACTATGAGGTATTGAAGTATAAACAAGCTTCTTTGTCTGTTTGACACCTCATAATCATACTTATGGGATAGTATCCCACTGTAAGGCTGTATTGGCCAAACTGTGGGATTTTGATCTTAAAACTGCTATAACTTTGTCAGTTTTTAAAATATTGAGCTCAAAATTTGTTCATTGTGTAGCCCTGTATGTGATATACACAATGGTATCTCATTTGGTATGGCTATCATTAAATATTGCAAAGCTATGACATGTACAAGTTTTCTTGTACACATTTATGATTTGTCCATAAACTGTATGGAACCTGTTTGCTCCATATCTTTTGTTCTAGATAAGATATAGGGAAATGGATGGCACCATGGGATAGCCCTGATTGTGCGCTTTCTAAAAAAAACCCACTTTAGGTATCTCGCACTAAAACTGTAGGAGTTAGATGAGAGGTGAATATTTTATTCACCCTTGTTTGACCTTATTTTGGTCATAACTTCTGTGATTCTGGTGCTAGCTTAGTTTGGCTAGTACCATTGGATATCCCTTACTTAGAGCTTCGATTTGAATACCCATTTGATGGGGTTAAGCCCCTTCCTCTGGATTTCAGATGAGAGGTGAAAATTAAGGTTTATGCTCAGCAATAACTTTGAGCAGGAATAACTTTGTTTTTCTTTTTCCTATGATTATGGGACTTTTATATTTGGAAAAAGGTGATTTTCCTCTTTCTTTTGATACCTTTTGAGTTAATTTGGCTCAGCTCCATGTTTTGGTGGTATCTTGGCTTTACCATTGGTTTATGGTATTTGGCTGTCATGCTTGTGCTCTGGTTTTGAGTCACAGGCTGACATACCCTCCCTCTAAAAAAGGCTCATCATTTATTAGACTTTCCTTTCTTCTTTGGGGTATCAATATGGTTCATGTGATCTTGAGCCAACAACTTTCTTGTGGTCATACCCTCCCTGTCTGGTGGCTTATGTTTCAAACCATCCAGGTCTTTGGTCATTTGTTTCCTTCTTTTGGAGTGGACTGAACCAATTTCCTCTCCTCCATGGCTCTTAAATTCCACCAAATATTCCTCATGGAGGTTGGGTTCACTGTATGAATTATTTCCACAGCCATTCCCCACACTATCAGAGTCAGATTCATGAACTTCTTGGTCTTTTCTTGTTTCTTCCTCTCTTGAAAATATATCTTCCCTGTCTTTGGGAGAATTGTCTGCATAGTTATTGGGTGATTCACAGTTTTGAAATCCTGTTGTGATTTCAGATTCTGAATCATGAGTTTCTTTGGCTTCCAGGGTTGGATTCTCCCTGTTATCACAAGTACTGTGGATATTGTATCTACCAATAGATGTTCTAATACTTACTTCTTGCAAAGTAGTTGATATTTCATCCAAGGTGGATTCTTTGGAGCATCTGCATTTTACTGCATGCTCTAAGTCTCCTGGTAGTTTGGTCAACAGTTTGTGATTTCTTATTTCTGTTGTTATGTGAGGGTCAATGGCTATTAGCCTTTTTAACTGTCTCAGACACCAATCATATGGATCTTTTTCCACTGTGTATCTATCATTTTCAAATGAAAGGGTTTTCTGCCATATCCATGTATTATTTCTGTAATTTTGCATTATTTGGCTCCTCCACCATGGCCAGTTTCTTGCGCCATGGATTTCTTTCATTTCTGTGTACCAAATACTAGCATGTCCTTTGAAAGCTGTATTTAATCTGGCAGTAATCCAGTAATATTGTATACTTGGAACATCAGTGAAGAGTCCATCAATATAATCAATGAGTTCCATATGATCATATTCTCCTATGCCAGAGAATTTGGGCCAACTTGAAGCCTCTGGAAGCTGTTTTAATGCTTCCTTCTCTGAATAAGTCATCTTATCTCCATCTTTGTATTGTGATTGAGATCTTGGCTTCTTCTCCAACAAGGCATCTGGTTTCATGTCTTTCTGGTTGTATGGAGTGTTTCCAGAAACATGCCCTTGTGTTTGGGGTTTCATTTTTTTGGCAGAAATTGAACAATTTGTCAATATCTTGATCCAGGTATTCCCTATCCCTTTTTCAGTTATTTTGCTCCTCTAATACCTGATTTAGTCTTTTTTTGGTATCTTCTGAGGCTTTATACAATTCAGTATAGTCCTCTTGAAGAGTATGAATAGTTTTGGTTTGTAAGGTATAAACCTCTTGTAACCTTGAAATACTTTCATGGAGTCTTTCAAACTCTTTTTGAGTTTGTTCTACAAATTGGGAAAATTGTAACCATACAGTATTACTACTTATGGTACTCTTGGGTATCACAACATTGTGTTTCATCTGAGTGGAGATATCATTCCTTATCATAGGGCTGCTAGCTTCATTAGAAGTATTTACAACTGTTTGTTGTTTCTTTGTACTTCTTGCAACAGGTCCAACACTTTCTGGATCATAGGATCTGAATCTTTCTGCCTCTGGTTGAAAGAAGTCTTGTTCTTTCCCTATGATCCTCTTCCTCTCCTGGATTCTATCTTGGGTTGGAAAGTATGGTGACTCTTGGTCACTGATCTTCTGGTGCCTGAGTGGTGTGAAGCCACTAGGGAGTCTGGTTGGGTTACCAGTCCTCATGAGCCTGAGAGGGTCAGAGTATCTAATCTCTGGTTCCATTTCTCTTCTATAATAAGTTCTTTGAAGAATATCTATTTGAGGTAAATCTTCTGAATACTTTCTACAAGTTCTTTGTAGTGGAAATCTGGTTGGAATTCCCTGTCTGCCATTCTCCATTGGAGAAGTTCTTGGAAGATTTGATGGGTTAGAACAAACTGTTCTATGAAAGCTATTTCTGGAATTTTGCTGCTTAAAGCCATCTTGGAAAGTGTAGGAAGGTTCATTTTGCCATGTATTATGACTTTGAAAAACTTCAACTTCTCTCTTTTCCAGGCCTCTATTCCAACTGATGGTTGTTTCTCTTTGTGAGGAATAATCCCTTGGAAATCCAAAGTCTTTGGAATGAGGTGGTATCATTTCTGATTTGTAAAGTGGGAGTTTCAGCTAGTTGATTAAATCCCTGTTTTTCTAGGAATCTATAAGTCACTTTGGACAAGTTATTATTAAAAATATCAATAATAATTATCAAATCAACTTCACCCAATATATACTTTGTATATATTAAGAAAATCAATAATAAAATGTGGTTTGTATTTTATCATGAAGTGTTATTATTAAGATTATAAATGATAATGATAATGATCAATTTTTACACCAATTTTGGTGAAAAAATAAATTATCATAGTTTTTCTTTGAGAAAAAACTCAAACAATATATACTTTGTATATATTATGAGAAAATATCAATAATAAAATGTGGTTTGTATTTTATTATGAAGTATTATTATTGAAATTATCAATAATAATTATAATGATCAATTTTTACCCCAATTTTGGTGAAAAAATAAATTATCAGAGTTTTTCTTTGAGAAAAAATTCAAACAATATATACTTTTTATATATTATGAAAAAAGATCAATAATCAAATATGGTTTGTATTTTATTATGAAGTATTATTATTGAAATTATCAGTAATAATGATAATAATCAATTTTTCATTCCAATTAGGGTGAAAAAATGAATCATAAGAGTTTCTCTTTAAGAAAAATTCCAGAAAATATATACTCTGTACATATCATAAAAAAAGATCAATAATAAAATATGATTTTCATTCTATTATGAAGTATCATTACTGAGATTATCAATAATAATGATAATAATCAATTTTTCAGGCCAATTTGGGTGAAAAAATGAATTATAAGAGTTTCTCTTTAAGAAAAATTCAAACAATATATACCCTGTAAATATTATGAAACAAAAGATGAATAATAAAATATGATTCTTATTTTATTATGAAGTATTATTATTGAGACTATCAATAATAATGATAATAATCAATTTTCCATGCCAACTAGGGTGAAAAAATGAATTATAAGAGTTTTTCTTTAAGAAAAATTCAAACAGTATATACTCTGTATATATTATGAAAAAAAAAGATCAATAAAAAAATATGATTTTTATTTTATCATAAAGTATTATTATTGAGATTATCAATAGTAATGATAGTAATCAATTTTTCACGCCATTTTGGGTGGAAAAATGAATTATAGAAGTTTTTCTTTAAGAAAAATTCAAACAATATATACTTTGTATAAATTATGAAAAAAAGATCAATAATAGAATATGATATTTATTTTATTATGAAATATTATTATTGATATTAGCAATAATAATGATAATAATCAATTTTTCACGCCAAATTGGGTGAAAAAATGAATTATCTGAGTTTTTCTTTAAGAAAATGTCAAATAATATATACTTTGTATATATTATGAAAAAAGAAATAAAAATAAAATATGATTTTTATTTTATTATGAAAAGAGAGTATCTTTTAAATATAAATTATATATTCATAACTCTTCAAAAATGATGAAAAAAATTATTTTTCAAAAAGAATATGTATACAGTTTTTTTTATCTTTTCTTTTTATTATGTTTTTTTTTTGAGTAAAAAAAATCAGAATAGAGAAAACCCACCAAATTAATCCCCTTCAGGGCTTCTTATGGTTAACAGAAAGTGAAAATGAGCAAAAAACAAGTATAATAACGCTGGAAAGCATGAAGATAAGCTAAGAATAGTGAAAACAGGGTAGAATTTTGTCTAAAACAGGTAAAAAACCAGGACATGCCCCCAAAATGTCAGGCTGAGTCTATGATGAAGCAGTAAATAGGCTAATTACAACTTAAATATGACTGTGACATGGTTATAAATATCAAAAATAAGGGTATTAAAATATAATTAAGGTTTATTATTGAGATAAAAGGGTTTTACTATTGAAGAATAGTAGTGGTGAGCACTATTGAAAACCCTGGGTGCAGTCTTACCAGTTGGATTACTATAATAAGAGCTAAAATATTTGAATTTAAAGTATAACCTGATTATTTCCAAGAGTATAACTGTTTTTTACAGTTGTACTACATAGGAATTAAAGAGCAGGATGCTGGATTAGCTTCCTGGGGAGGAAAAGCCTCCTTTTATCTTGTTCTGGGGTAGTGGGAGGTGGTTTGCCTCTGCACACGACCACAAAGTGAATATTAACACTACTGTGGGCTGGGTTGTGGTTCTATACACTCAATACAGACTGTTATTGGGTGGAAATGTGGTTTTAGAACCACAAGTAGTCATTTTTACCCTATACAGGGTGAGAATTTTCACCAATGGAGTTTACAGGTGTGTTCTGGTGCTTCTGACGCGTCAGAAGCTGTACAGAACCTATATGGGACCCCAGTATTGAATAAGCTATGATTTATTGAAGTTTAAACATGCTTCTTTTGCTTTTTGATACCCCATAATCATACTTATGGGATAGTATCCCACTGTAAGGCTGTATTTGCCAAACTGTGGGATTTTGATCTTAAAACTGCTATACCGTTGTCAGTTTTTGAGATATTGAGCTCAAAATTGGTTCATTGTGTAGCCCTGAATGTGATCTACACAATGGTACCTCATTTGGTATGGTTATCATTAGATATGGCAAAGTTATGCCATGTACAGGTTTTCGTGTACACATTTATGATTTGTCCAAAAACTGTATGGAACTTGTTTGCTCCATATCTTTTATCCTAGATAGGATATGGGGAAATAGAGGGTACCATTAGATATCCCTGATTGTTCTCTTTCCAAAAAGACCCCACTTTAGGTATCTCACACTAAAACTGTAGAAGTTAGATGAGAGGTGAATATTTTAATCACCCTTATTTGACCTTATTTTGGTCATAACTTCTGTGATTCTGGTGCTAGCTTAGTTTGGCTAGTACCATTGGATATCCCTTACTTAGAGCTTCGATTTGAATACCCATTTGATGGGGTTAATCCCCTTCCTCTGGATTTCAGATGAGAGGTGAAAATTAAGGTTTATGCTCAGCAATAACTTTGTTATTATTTGTCCATTTGGAAAAAGATGCTTTTCCTCTTTCTTTTGATACCTTTTGAGTTAATTTGGCTCAGCTCCATGTTTTGGTGGTATCTTGGATTTACCATTGGCTTATGGTATTTGGCTGTCATGCTTGTGCTCTGGTTTTGAGTCACAGGGTGACATCCCTGTATAAATTTTATGGGTCCCCAATGAGGTATTGAAGTCATATTTTGTCACTTTTATCCTTTTATTAGCTCTAAAAAATTGTCACTAATTTTTTATATCTGACATCAGATATTTCAAGGTCCTACCAGGTTTAAATTCCATTTCCAGAATATGGATTTTTTCCCAATTCAGTGTTATAATTTCTTCCTTGAAAACTTTTTTTCGAGATGAGGTATGGGGAAGTGAAGGACACTATCTGAAAACAATTAGTGTTCTTTTTCTAAAAAGACCCCACTTTTGGTATCTAACACTAAACTTGTTGAAGGTAGATGGGAGGTGAATGTTAAGGCTTATGCTCAGTTATGTCTTTGAGCTGAAGTAGCTTTTTTATTCCTTTTCCTATTTTTATGGGAGCTTTATATTTGGAATTATTTTACTTTTCCCCTTTTTGACTTGAGTCAATTTTAGTTTTCATTTTCCTTGAACATTGGTTTCTGGTATTTTAAGGTCATTCTTGTGCTCTGGCTTTGAGTCACAGGCTGACACATGTTGGATCAGTGATGAGGCATTGAATGATTTTTTATGTTGGAATCTTATCACATTATTTTTGGCTAAACATGCCTCATATATTAGGCATAGCTGAAATCCTGTTAATAATCCAAATCTGGTTTTGAGTATATGGATTTCCTTACTTGAGAAAGGTTATTTATTTATTTATTTTGTGGAATAATAAGTAAATTTGAGTATTCAAAATGAATTTTTAGTTATTAATATTAGAAAATTAACTTTGAAATATCTGTGTCCTTATTGGTTATTTAAAATATACCTCAGGGCTCACACCAAGTTTATTGACCACAACTCCACATTTTATTGGTTAAAGAGGTGAATAGAAAAATTAATTATCAATTGTTTTATTTAATTTAGTAATCCATCACAACATATATCTCAATTTTTCCATTTGAAATTATTTTTAAAACTTAAACAAAAAAACTAAAGTCTTGATTCTTTTTTTCCAGTTTTAGGATTTCAAAATACAATATATTACTTATATCCCAAATAAATTATATATTTATAAAGCAAAAAATAGACAAATTGAATTTCCTTTTCCTATTAAATTTTTTATTCTTAAAATAAAATAGATTTATATTTGAATATTGTATCAAAACAAAACAAAAAATAAAAAATAAACTACTTTTTTAAATTGAAAAACATTTAACACTAGTTTTTTAATTATTTTTTTAAGAAAAAACCTTTTTTTTATTGATTAAGATTAATATTTTTTTTTTATTATTCACAAAAAAAAAAAAAAAAAAACTTTTTAAAAATATTATTTTTTTTATTCTTTTTTTTTTTAAAAAAAAAATCCTTATATTTTTCTTAATTTTATAAATTTTTTATTATATTCAATCAAAATTAAAATTAATTATTTAAAAATTATTTTTTTAATTAAATAAAAATATAATTTCAATAAAAAGAAATCCTCAATTGTTTGTTTTTTTTTTCCTTTCAAAAAATTGATTCAAAAGTAAAAAAAAAAAAAATATTACATATTATTTTAATAATAATCCCTTAAAAGATAATTAATTTAAATACCATTTAATACAAAAAAAAAAAAAAAAAAAAAAAAAATTATCTAACACAAAAACAAAACTGTTTTTTTTTTTTTTTAATAAATATTTTTTTTATTTTCTTGAATTTTTATTATAAAAAAAAATTGAAGCTTTTTTTTTTTTAAAAAAAAAAAAAAAAAGAAAGAAAGTTCAAATAAATAACTATAAATTTATTAATTAATTTTTTAAAAAAAAAAAACAAAAAAAAAAAAAAGAAAATCATAATGATTTTTTTTGTTTTTTTTTTATTAAGAAAAAAAAAATAAAAATAAAGAAAATGTTTAATGAATTTGATTTATTCAAAAAAAAAAAAAAAAAACTTTAAGTTTAATTAATCATAAAACCATTTTTATTTATAAAAATAAAAAAATAAAAATAAACTTAAAAAAAAAAAAATTAATAAATTTAATTAATTTTAACTAATCAAAAAATTTTCATTTTTTAAAAACAAAAAAAAAAAAAATTCCAGAAATATTTATTTGATTTTTTTTTTCATGAAAAAATTTTAAACTTTTTTTTATAGATAATAAAAATATAATTATAAGTTTAAACTTTATAATTATAATATTTTAATTTTAATTTTAATTTTTTATTTAATTTTAAAATATTTAAATTAATTTGGTTAAAAAAAAAAAAAAAAAAAAAGAATAAATTTTTAATAATATTTTAAATTTTTGGGATTAATTAGAATTTTTTTTTTAAAAAAAAAAAAAAAAAAAAAAAAAAAAAAAATTTTATTAGGTTTAATTTTTTTTTTTTTTTTCAATTATTTTAAAATTTAATTATTGATTCAATTTAAAAAAAAAAAAAAATTTTTTTTTTTTTCTTTTATTTTTTTTATTTTTTTTGGAATCCTTTTTAAAATTAAATAAATATTTTATTAATTAAATATTTAATTTGAATTTAAATTTTAAATTTTAAATTTTAAAAAAAAACAAAAAAAAAAAAAAAAAAAAACAGAAAAAAAGAAAAAAAAAGAAATGAAATTATTATTTAAAAGAATTAAATTTCAATTAATTAAAAATTTTTAATAAAAATTTTGAATTTAATTTTTTTAAAAATTAAATCTTTTAAAATTTTTTTCAATTTTTAATTTATTTAAAAATTTAAATTTAAAATTTTATAATAAATTTAAATTATAATCTTAAAAAAAAAAATCTTTTATAATTAGGTTAATTTTATTTTTTTTTTATTTTTAATTTTAAAACAATCTCAATAAAAAAAATTTTATTATTAAATTAAGAATTATTAATTAAATTAAAATAAAAAAAAAAAAATTTTTAAAATAAAAAAAAAAAATTAAAAACTTGAATTAAAATAATAAACAATTTGTTCAAAATTTTAATTTGAAATTTATATTAATTTATTTAAAATCACTTTTTTTTTTTTTTTAATTAATTAAAACTGTTAAAATAATTAAAATATATATATATATATATATATATTTATTTATTAGATATTAGGAATTTTCTAACTTAAGATTCTTTAAGAAATTTATAAAAACCTTATTTATTTATTTATTTATTTTTAAGTTATATTCATATCATAATTAATTTAATTAATAAATTGAAATTAAGTTTTTTACAAAAAAAATTATTTAATTTATTTTAATCTTACTGTTTTTTTTTTTTTTTTTTTTTAAATTTTCAATAAATTAAATTAAATAATTTAATAATCCCCCCCTTTTTTAATTTCCTTTAAATTTTTTTTTATATATTTTATTTTAATTGGAATATTTTTTTTAAAATTTTATAGATTTTAATTTCAAAGAAATTTCATATATAAGAATATTTCATTTATTTAATTCCTTTTTATGAAGTTTTTTCTTACACTGACTTGCATATCATTGGATTTTTAATAAAATTTTTCTTGTAGTCCTAGTGATTGAGATTTTCATTTATGATAGTTATTTTTTTTCAAATTCTGTTTTTCTTTTTATGTCACTCTTTTATGAAATTTTTCTTGATTTCTTGTTTTTTTATCTTTTAGTTGTTTTGAAAGAGCCTCAACTTCAGCCTCTACCACCTGAAGTTCAAACCTCTTGGGCATTTTTTCTGGCTGAAGATCTTGTATTGGATTAGGTCATTTGGATCTGAAGGATCAGAATGGTTATTTACAGTACAGTAGAAAGGTAATTTATGATTCCGTTGGCCTCTTGGAAAGTTTCTTATAAGGAGGCACATAAAACCGTGTTGGCCATACAAGAACTCTTGCTGTGAAATTTTTTTCAAATACGCTGCACCACACAAATAATAAATTCAAGTCATTGCCAACCATTTTCTGAAAAGTTGACCAAACAAGCAAGATAAACCAGAAGCTCTTTTTTTGTAAAAATTATTAATCATTAATTAATTAATTAATTACTTTTTGAAAAAAATAATCATATTTATTTTAATTATGGTTGTCTCAGTTGTTTTTAAGAAAAAAAATTATTTTTTTATTTTTTTCTAAGTGGAAATAATACTTTTTGAGATGTTTTTTTTTTTTATTTTTACAAAATTTTCCTAATATTTTTCTTAGTCGCCAAATCTATAGCAAATTACCTTCATGTACGGATGGCTTATTTGAAAACATTCTAAAAACAAATAAAGGTTATCATACCTGATCAATATTTCTCTTGTCTTGAATTTAGGAAAGCCGTAATTTTAATCAAAAATGTCCATTTTTTTCATTCCAAAATGAGTTCAAAAGCTGTTTATCGTACATCCTGTTAGCAATAACATCTTAAAAACTAAGCAAGTAAAACACCATCTGATAAAAAAAGCTAAATATCTTGCTGAGGTGAACATTACAGAAAATCAACCGACTGAGATGCTTAATTTATGAATAACTGTCTATTCTCAACAAAAACTGGTTATACAAATGACGAAAACAGATAATTTATCCAATGAGGCGAGTCAGTTTGGATCACTGTTTTCCTGCATCCCTTTATGGATTATGTAAACCCGTAAGTTGAGGGAAACAAAGTGGTTTCGAAAGCTACATAGGTGGTAAGTTTATAAAAACAGCTATCAGATAATTTACAACACGTGCACTAATCTTTGACATTTTTTTCTCTTTCACACTCCCTAGAACGAACACAATAGAGCAGCAAATACTTTTATTTTTCAAATTTTGATGCGACTTGTATCTTGATCTTGAAGCTACATGACTTTTTGCAAACTATTTTGATCAAAATTGAGGTATTTGTTAAACCCAGCGTAGATGTGGCTTCGTGTCTTCTGCCTCACCTCAACGCTCGTGATGTACATGGCGTAGATGACGTACTAGATCAGATCGCTGCCGAAAAGCTCGTAAACAGTCTGGCTTGGTACATTTAAATTTAGGCTCTTTATAGTCATGGATACTATCGATATGATCTATTTTTACCACGGCGATCGAATAAAACAATCCAAAGTAGGCAGGTCACAAAATCCCAAAGCAAAAGTTAGAGTTGCTCAAGTGACCTCATTAATCTTTTGAAGTAGGCTAGGCTTACATTTTAACCTATCGTTCCTGGTAAAGTTGGCACCACAATGCTTACACAGCCGAGTGGCAGGTGCCCTCCTCCTGCACCTACCACCATTGTTAGCAGCTCGTGTAGTTTGAACAATGCCACTTTTGAACGTCACGCTCTGACTCGATGCTTGATTCCTGAAAACTAAGTTAGCTTCACCCAACGATTGGTTATCACCACCTTGAGCCTGTTTACGTTTTTGATTGATTGATTCCATTGGATTCTCTACTTCGGCTTCAGAGTTGAAAGGTGATGACAGGTCAAATGAAGTGAGTAAATGACATTGAGATGTTCCAGAAAAAACACTTGTATCATTCAGCTTGATTTCTGGAGTTTTATGCGCGGGTGGGATGGCAAAAGTCGAGCAGATCAATGGATGTGGGTTACTTTCATCAAGCTGAATACCCAACCCATTGTTGCGTGATCCTGATACGCGTTCGACTGTTTCAACCAACTTTTTTCGAGGAGGAAGACTTTGATGTGCCATGGAGCTGTAGAAGTATTCACCAGGATCTGTTGATTCGTAGGCTGATTCGATGGCCCCACAACCCATCGTCATTCGATCCATCACGGCACTCTCTGATCTACTTCTTTCGCGACCTCGCTCCTCAGCTATCTTGCGGGTTTGCAAGTTAGATTCGTCATCCTCTAATAGAAACCAATCGTGGGGTAGTGTTGCAGGAGTCGTGAGTACAGGCTGAGGTAACAATAGACTTGAGGTTGAGTCTGAGCTGGTCGAGCCTCGTCTTGAACCTCTGCTTGGCGGGCGGAGTGTGCAATCTCTGTTTATGATTTGTTTATTTCCAAGACAAAAAGGCCCACGAGTTTGTAAGTAACTTTTATATTTAATTCCAAAGAGTTTATTGAAGAAAAGTTGAATAAATAAAAGCTCTTGAGAAATGGAATACAGCAAGTTTCTGATAACCAGTTTATTAATCAAGTACTAATGACTTTTGAAATGCCAGCTTCTCAAAAAGGTATACTAGCACTTACTGATTGAAACCAGGAGAGGAAATGAAGAGGTAGAGAGAGTTAGAGTGTTGCTTGAAATTCAAAGGAACAGATGGTTGTAAGGGAGAATTGTCAAGATTTTGAGAGGTAATGAGTGGTTGGGGGTTCAATGGCTCATAGAGTGAGCTGAGTATAAAAACAGTTGGTTAATCAAAAGTCATTTTAAAGATTTAATTTACATGAAATGATGAGTACTAGAAATGAAAGAATTAGGAAGGGGGATGATTCCAAGAGAAAGGATGATATAGTATTGAACTAATTTTGAATAATGAATGATGAATACCTACTTTGATGATACTGATGAATGGAATAAGATTTGAGGTTGAGGAGTAGGAGAGTGTTGAAAGTGATCGTGATTATCGATTGAAAGTGAGTGGTTGGAAGGAAAGGGTGAGTAGGAAGAGTATTGGGATGTAGTCGAAGAAGGGCAGGGAGATGGATAACTTGTGGGGGTCGAAAAGAGGTTGGAGGACAATGATAATTCATAAGCAAGTAAGTGTTGTGGATCGAGTAGCGAATGATGATCGATCAAGAGATTGTTTGAATTGGGTAGAGGCTCAAGTAGATGCGTAGTAGATGAGTCGGAAGGTTGGAGAGCTTGAAAAGATGGCTTGAGTGAGAAGGACAGGTCATTCCATTGAGCAGTACTGAATTGATCAAACATGATGTGAAAAGTAAGATAGTAAAAAGATTGATGATGATAGCGAAAATTTTATTTTAAATTTTTTTGAATGAATATACAGATTTTGGGTTATAGAAACACGAATTTTCAAAAAATTTAACAAATAATTTGAATATAAAAATGATAAGTATCAAAACAGACTAATTAATAATAAAGTTTACTTTGTTAAAAATCCGTAAAAGGAAATAAAAAGATTTGTAAGTACAAGACAAGATTGAAGAGATAAATTGAGTAAAATGAACTTAAAAAGATGTAAATTATAACAAAGTAACCAACTAACCAAATAAATCAATAAATAGAGTTAAATAATTTTGTAAAATATATTTAAATCAAACTTGGTCAGATTTTGAGTTGAGTTCAAAAAAGTTTGATTTTTATATTTTATTGTCGAAGCAAAACCAGTCTTTAAATAATTAAAAAATTTCTAATCAAGTGTCGAAGATGATGGAGAGTGAACTTGATGATCGACTGGCCGGAAGTGATAGAATTCGGCAAGACGTTGTGAATTTACCATTTGTTTGTGAATAGAAAGGGTTAAACAGTTAGTAATAAGATTTGGTAAAAATTATAAAATATTTAAGAAGTGGTAAAGTGAGTCAAGATGATGATGATGATGATGATGATGATGAATGAAATCATTTTAAATTGAAAGATGATTTGAGTTAATTTGGCGTGAAGAAAACAAAGGTTTGAAGGTGCGAAGTATGGGGAACATCAAGAAAGAGTTAGTGAGTCGATCGCTTTTGATCTGAAGTATGATAGTGATAGACTGTAGTGTACACAGTGTAGGCGTACAATACAATACAATACAGTACAGCATTACACATATATTATACAACTTATACTGTGCAGTAGATTAAAAAAAGATTGGATTAAGATGAATGAATGATACGGAGGAGATGTTTAAAACGGTCAATATCAAACTTTCCAGTGTTAATACAAGTACTGTACTATCATTCAAATCAGCAAAAAGAAATTAAAGTTTGATCATCCTCTCAAATCAAATTGAATAAAATCAATCAAGTACGATACACTAAGTAGTAATGAACCAAGTGTGTGTGTATACAATAGACTAATAAAACCTCATACTGTTATATTCTGTTGCTATTTCTTTTGCTCTTTTTTAGTGATCAAAGAAATAAAATCAAATTTGGCTAAAAGGTTATGTATTGTGTTGAGAATAGAAAAAATTAAAATTTAGAATGAACAAGTAAATTAACTTAAATGTTCTGAAGGATTGGCTTCTTGCATATGCGCAAACAAAGAAATAAACACTTGTGATTAATTTTTTACAATCGTAAAAAATTACCAATCACATAAACATAATTTATGGAGTGACGAGCACGTGGTTGCAATTCTCTTGAACATATCATTATTCAACTGAAATATGTTTAAAGTAGAATGCATGTTTTGGTTTTAAGCATATACAATACATACATACTCTATCATTTAAGAAAAGCTATGAGGGACCTTAGGAATCATGAGGGACGAATTATAGGCTGAGATTATCGCTCACAATTTAATGAAAACGCAAAATTCTCGTTAAGGGCTTGAGGAGTACTGTAAATGAGAACGGTGAAGAGGAAATCACTGAGGAAATTCGAATTGAACTATAGATAGTTTGATTAGGTGAAAATTAGCTCACGAGAATGATGTTGTACAGTACAGTACTGTACTAAACTGTACACTGTACTGTTGTACTGTAAACGTGGTGATAGTTACTGGTTGGTTAGTACTAAACTGTAAGTAGATCGACGAGGGATGCTGACGATTTGTAAATGATAGTGATCCTAATCGAATACTGTTTCAGCTTGAATGAGATTGACGATGAGGATTAAAGGATGAGAAGGTTAATTGAGTATTGAATTAGTTTGATTGATTAAATTCTTAGAATTCAATAGAAGGGAGAAGTCAATAAAAGAAGAAAAAAAAAGATGATGATTGAAACCTATCATACAATTTTTTTTAGAATTAATCAAAATAATCTTTTTTCTTTGTTAAGGGTTGAGAATTGAAATTTGAAATGAGATTGATTGTATAAAAAAATTAAAGAAAAATTTGAGTGAAAGAGTAAAACTATGATGGGTTGATTTTAATTTCCAAGTACTTGAGTATTTATTTATTATTTTCTTTAATTTTTAAAAAAGAAAACAAAAAAAGAGAGTTTTTAAAGATAAATAAAATCTTAATCACAATATCACGGTAATCATTTAATTATTATTCAGATTTTTGATTGGCTTTTAATTTTAATTTTTATTTTGTTATCATTTATTCTTTTTAAAAAAATTTATTAAATCGAAATCAAACAAACTCGGATGGATCTTCAACCTATCGGAAAAAAGAGCCTCTTGACCGTGCCGACGATGCCTTTATCTTTGTTTGACGCTCAATCCAATTTTGCTTCTCCTCCTGATTTCTCCTCCACTACCTTCTTCTATATCTCTCTCTCTCTTGGAAGATTATCGGATTCGAGTGGGTAATACAACCAACCTCCTTCGATATAATCTACCACTTTCACGGTTTTCCACTCAATTTGCTGGGAAGTGTGATGAACTAGTATTCAGACAAGGCAATCTTTGTAGATCCCTCTCCAATGATTTACTATTACATGCCCACACTCATACAATTTCTTACTCATGTTTTAATTTTTCAATTTTCATACTCTGTTACTCAGAAGCCAAGACCGAATCTTCATTCTCTTAACTTCTCATTCAACCTCAACGCTTAACCGGATCAAGTGATTGACCGATTGAATGAAGGCCTGACTAATCAAACTCTTCTTTTGGGTTGTACAGTACAGTACAGTAATCTATAATAAAACTGTACAGTACAGCTGTACAGTACAGTACTGTACTTTACATCTAACAATATCCTTCGCTGTATTGCGCAGTAATAAAATTTGGTCCTACACTATTACCTTCTAAGCCTTTGACTTTGCAGTATAAAATATATGATACCAAACTTTAAAGTGGTGGCTAGACATCTTTATCTTGCACAAAAAAAACCTTCCACAACGGTCAAGAGCCAATTTGATTACTTTATTATACAGTTTATTATAATCAAGCTTGGTGACCATCTCAAGACTTTAATTTAATCTAATTAAAACCAAAGTCTTACACAGGAAATAATTTTTGATTGAAATTTCAACTTAAAATTAATCGGTTTGACTGTACAGTACTGTAATCTCCTCGGATTTTTTACTTGATTCTTAATGTAGCCTTAACCAAAGCTTGATCAATCTGACTCAAACTCAATTTTTTTTAAATTTGGTAAACCTAATTAATTGTTCTAAGAGAAAGAAATCTTTGGATTCAACTTGAAATTCAAATAAATACACATATATATATATAATTAATGAAAAGAAAGAACGTGGAACTGAGAACAAGAAAGAATTGATGATTGTCGTATCAAAGACGATAAAAAATTATCATCAATTTAGAAATTGAGTTTTGAGCATCCAATCAATGAAATTAGTTTTAATCTACTCTTTTTTTAAAAAAACAAATCGATAGAAACAGATGGCGGCAAAATTGAAATCCTTTCAATCCACTAGATGACTTAAGGATAATGAATGGAAACTGTAGGTAAAAACTATCATACTAAATCGGGTGAAACACCGAAATGTTATGTCAGTGAATTGGGTTTTTAAAAATGATTTGACTGATCGTGCCCATGAGTGTTCAGATGTGAACTTTATATGTAATCCTTAGCAAAATTTTCTTACTTAAAAAGGCTTTTTTAAAGTCTAGAGTCCAAATAAGGTACTTTATCATAAATTGAATAAATAAACATCTAACGCTAAAAGTTTCATCAACTTTTCAAGAACAAGTCAAAATACATTTAGAGATTTTTAGCCTTGTTAGAGTACTGTTTAGGTAAATGACCTCACGAGCTTTAGTGGCAATGAAGGTACTGCACTGCATCGTATCTATATTCTATCAACCAAGAATTTCAAGTCCCAATTTTTAAGGTGATACAGAGACCTGACATTTACCCGAAATTCTCATGTGATCTAATAATTAGTATTTATCAATTATTTATTAGAGTAATTATAATAAAAATATTATTTTGGATTTCCTAGGTCTCAATCAATTGAATTTAACCTACAACTAATTTAAGTTATTTAAAAAATTATTAGTTTTAATTTTAATTTTTTTTTTTTAAAAAAAAATAACAATCAAAGTGAAATCCAAAATAAACAAATAAAAGTATATAGTAAATTAGATAATTGAAAATAAAAAAAAAAAATAATCAAAACTTATCAAATTTTAACTCCTCTAAAAATCAATTTTTTAATAACCATAAACAAAGAAAAAGTGGTTTTTTTATGTCATTATATCATATGATAAAATCAAATTTAAATTTCTAAAAAAATATAAATTTAATTATATAATAAATACTATGTGAAATTTCCAACTTATAAAAACTCTAACTTACATTGATTTAATTTGAATATTATTATTTATTTTTATATTTTTTTTGTAAAAGCAAAAGTTCAAACCAACTAACTTTTGGGCAAAAATTAAATAAATTGAATACCTAATTTCTTAATCATACTTCCCATGAAAATTGACCTCATTCATTTTGTTTCAAAATTCATTACTGATATATTCAAAATTAATAATTAAAATCCTAAAAAGAACTATTATATACTAATTTATCAATCATCTTCCTGAAATTAAAATAATAATGATTTTTTTTTTTAAAAAAAAAAAAAATTAAATGGTCATGATTAATTAATGGAATTTTCAATTTCATTTTTATTCAAAAAACCATTAATTTAATTTTTATTAAATTAATTTAAAATAAAAATTAATAAAAAGATAAAACAAATAGATTAAAATTGAAAAAAATTCTATGATTGAGACTTATGAATAATGAATTAAAAAGTTTTATAATTAAACTAATAATATAAATTAATACTTATAACACAATTCTTTTGTTTATAAATAAAGAACTGATTAAAAATATGAGATATAGAAGTATAAATAATAGCTAAAAAGAATAATAAAGCTAAAATTAATATTAATTTTCAATATATATTAAATACTATTTTTTTTTTAAAAAAAAAAAACAAAAAACAAAAATATGGATTTTGTTTATTTATTTTAAATTAAATAAATCAAAAGAAAAAATAAACTTTATACAGTTATTTATTTTTTAATTTTTTGAATAATAATAATAATTGATTTGATTTTTTTTTTTGAGTTTTTATTATAATTCTTATTCTTTGATAATTTAAGTAATTCAAAAGACAAGATACCAATTCAAGTTATTTAATTATATATATATATATATAGAATGAAACCTATGGTATTTTCTCAAAAGTAAAAACCAGATTTTTAATTACTTATATTAACTTTTTATTTTGTATTTTATTTTATATTATTTTATTTTATCTGAATTCATAATTTTAATTAATAATATTAACCTCCCTCAGAGCTAAAAAATGTTGAGTTAATTACATTAAGGATATTGAACTAAGAAAACACTGAGATATATAAATTTTTTGGAGTAAAATCACATGTGAAATTGAGCTTTGAACACATTAATTTTCATATAAATTAAATCTTGGTATTTTTTTATAAAAGTGAGGTCAGGTTTCCAAAAAAAAAACTCATTATCAGGAATTGTAATCCTAATGAATTAAAATTCAAGTAAACGAAATTCAAAACCTCTCAAATATCTTCCATATTGATATTATCCATTCAGTTCTCAATCCAATGCAACCAAAACAAGCCTCATCCAAAATTGAAACTAAGGACAATTACAAATCCTATGGAAATATTAAAGATTCAAATTATTTTGTTATAATAAGCTACTTTAAAGTAGAGAAGAAATTTGAATCCTTTTTTTAGAACTTCTGGAAAGAATTAAGTTGTATTCCCACAAATATAAAAGAAAATTGGAATTAAATTTATGGACAACTAATTTAACAAGAGATCTAAAAACTAATTGAAACTTTGTAAGATGTATCTATGAAACTGATGATAATATTACTATTAATCAACAGTACTATGACTGTTCTTATGAAATATAATAACAAAAATGATATTATAACCACAATTGAATAATTAAAGAATTATTTCTTTCACATGTTAAGCACTACTAGTGATTTTAACAGTGAGCAAGTAATTGTCTATAAGAATCAATTACAAGAATATTTTAATAATAAAACTTCTTTTATTAAAATAATAAAATTATTTTAATAAATAATTATCTTTTTCAAGAATAATTTTAATGATAATTCTTGAAGAAAACTAATTTTAGAGAAAAACTTTAAGAATTAAGAATAAATCACTCACTAATATTCCAAAGAAATTATTGAAAGATAAGATAGAGAGATTTGATGTAAAATTGTGAATTTTAAGGATCAAAATGAATTTATAACAGTATTACAACAATATATAGTTGTATTCTATGATTTCACTTCTTTCTGATTGATTCTGAAACATTTCAAACACCTAAGAATATAAATAATACTTACTTGTTGGTAATAATGATTTAAATGATAATAAGATGATGATGTGGAAAAAACAGCAAGAAGAGGCCTCTTTTAAGTCAACAACAGCTCACATAGGCATTCCATGGAGCAAACTGAAAAAACCAGTGAGTGAGAAAACAATAAACCCTTTTGGATTATTGATTGCATCATCTTTTGTCACGTAAGATTATCATAATTACTTAATTGATGCTTTTACGTGACTACCAACCCCAATATGGTTAAGAATAAAAGGAGTAACATCTGTAAATATTCTTTTATTCCAAAACAATCATTGATTTCTCAAAGTTATCAATGTTATTTCCAATTTCATCACAGGTTGTAATTACTGTAGATTTTTGAAGATTCAGTGTTTCACGTAGAATAGTCAAAAATGGACTGTACGTAAAACTTTTAATTTTACTAGTAAAACTGTGATTATTTTTGGTTTTACCATATATAATACAGTTCTCCATTGGTCCTGAAAGTTTCAGAAAGATTTATGAAGAATTGTATTTTTAATGAATTTTTGAAGTTTTTACCTCATTCCTACATAGAATTGCAAATATCAGTGTTTCACTGGTTGCTATGAGGTAAATCAATGGATACAAGTCCAAAAAGGGTTTTAATTACTCTTTTTGAGTTTATCAATTGAAAATAATTAAGAATTGACATGGTTACAGGAGTCTAAGTAGCTTTTTACCTCCTTGGAACATCAAAATAGCAGGTTATTTGCTATTTTCTTAAGATTTACAGTAGTTGTAACATGGTAACCAGGTTCTCAAAAGGTTTTAGCTTACCAATTAGGCCAAGATCAGCCATGGATCCAAGCTTTGGAGCTGTCCACACCTCTGAGGCCTCAGAAGTTGGGTACCCTGGCTCTCTTTGATGTCTTTTTGTCCCCCTTGCTTATTTTTTATGTCAAAATAGAAATTTAAGCTTAAAGTGAGATATCCACTATGGGTGTACCAAAAGTCCATGTAAGAATACCATGATATTAAGTGCTCAAAACATGCATAACACTATTCTTAGTGTATATGTAACATGGGATTTCTCACATTCCCATTATTTTGGCGTGAAATTATGAAAAACAAAAATTTTCACCGATCTTTTATGGGGTATTGAAGTATTTTACATTTTACCACCTCAAAGAGTTAATTTGAGCTTATTCACTCTATGGAGCTACCATAGGTGAATTTTTGTATAGAATCCAAATCTGGCCTTAAATACATGTATTTGCTTACTCAATAAAAAGTTAATCATCTTTTCTGAAATCAAAAATGATGAATTTTGGATATATGCATGACTTATGAATTATGCATAATACAAAATTTCTTTTTAAGATAATCATGGCATATTTGGGTATGTAAAATATACCTCAAGGCTCACATTCCCTTCCACCAAAAGATAAAATTGTACTACAATTTTATCAATGGTGTGAAGAGTAAAAGGCCCCAAAGGGTGTTGATGTTCACTGTCCAACCTCTTTACATCCCTCAGATCAAGTAATTTAAATCACATTTATAGACATATTCAGGCTTGTGGCCTTCTATCATGTCTAAATCTTCTCAAGAGTTTATCTGAGTCAGGTATTTCGGATTCTTCCAGCCATTCATCTTCATGTACTGGATTTCTATATTTGACAAGATATTCTCTTTGATTTTTACCCCTAAGTCTCCTTTCTTTAATGACTTTCTTTATCTTTTTGTCTTCATTCTGTTCCACTGGTGGAACAGTTAAAGGAGTTGGGTTCCTTAAAGGAAACAATTCTTTATCAGCTGGTTGATAAGGCTTTATCAAGCTTACTGGAAAAGTGGGGTGTTTATTTTCCAATTCACCACTCAATTGCACTTGAACTGCATTGGTTCCATGTAAGGCAACAATAACAAAAGGTCCTACATAAGAATATTTAAGTTTCTTTGAGCCTTTGATATTATTAAAATTCAAGGTTGAAACTAGAACTAAGTCCCCTACTTTGAAGTCTGGTACTTTATGACTCTTGTCCCACTTCTGTTTTGAATAATTAAAAGCATCATTCATACTTTGTTTTGCATGATGTTTTACTTTATCAAGCATTATTTTGAAGCTTGAAGCTGTAGGATGAATGTCAATAGAGTCTTTCCTCAGTGTGTCTGCTGGGAGTCTTGGATTCCATCCTTTTTCTAATATAGCAGGAGTTTGTCCTGTGGAAGAATGGACTGATGTCTTGTATGCCAATTCTAGTGCAGGTATCAGAGTGCACCAGTCATGGGTAAAGCCATCTGAGTCTTTGAATTCTAACCCATAAACACAAAATATTCTGATCATGTCTTCTAAAGTTTGAATCATACTCTCTGCTAGCCCATCTGTTTGAGGGTGATATGCTGTAGAGAATGATGACTTAGTCCCAAAAAATCTATGAACATTGGTCCTAAGTGAAGATGTGAATTTGGGATCTCTGTCACTTATGATATTCTTAAATAATCCTGTATGAGAAATAACTCTACTTCATAGAAGAAGAGCTGTATCCATAGCAGTGTCATCTTTATGACATGGTAAGAATATGGGAGTCTTGCTATGTCTGTCTACAATGACTAAACAAGCATTATAACTTTTGTCACCACTTGGAGGAAGTGCTGTGACCCAATCCATGTGAACAACTTCCCAAAGGGATTTTGGTTCTTGAATATGGATCATAGGTCCAATTTTCTTGCCTGTACTCCTGTTTGCTTTTTGACATCTGTCACAGGTATGGAAATATTCAATGGTTTCCTTTCTCCAAGATGGCCACCATGCACAGTTTTTCACTTTTTCAAGTTTTCTGTCCTCTGACAGGTGTCCAGAGTAGATGATATCATGGCATTCATGAAGAATTGTATTGATAAGCAATCTGCTGCATAATGTCATTACACAAGAATGTTTGGTTCTGTGGTAAATAATCCCATCAAAAAAGTGAAATCTCTCTTCAGAATAGGAATTTCTCCAAACTTCATCTAGTGCATTGACCAAAGATGTATCTTTGCAGTCTTTATCTAATAAAGAAGTCAAGATATGGCAATCCTTGTCTTGCTTATAAGATTCTCTGACCTCTTCAAAGAATTCAGTCCCAATATCAGTTATATTAATCCCTTCAATTGGAATCTGTGGTTCAGCTTCCAAGGGTACATAAGCTGGGTTATCAGGAGTGTTGGCTAATGTCAATCTGCTAAGTCCATCAGCAATCTTGTGAATGTTTCCTGCTTTGTGGACTATAGTCATGTTTCCTCTATATTCCTGAATGGTTATTTGCCATCTCAACATATGTCTGTTGGGAGTTTTCATGTTAAGAAGTGATTTTACTGCATTACAGTCAGTTATCACTTCAAAAACACTGCCATCAAGATAATAGTTTAATTTATCAAGTGCCCATACCAAGCATAAGCACTCCATTTGGCTTGCACCATATCTGGATTCTGTTGGTTTGATTTGTCTTGAGATAAAACAAACTGGTCCTTCTGTAGGTTTGTCATCAATAATTTGGACTTGATGTAGGGCAGCCCCTAATCCATTTCCACATGCATCAATGTACAATTTAAAAGGAATATTCCAGTCAGGCATGAGGAGTAAAGGTGCTTCTGTAAGAGCTCTCCTTATCTTCTCATAAGCTTTAATTCTATCCTGTGTCATCTCAAATACAGTCTGTTGATCACAGATTCTATAAAGTGACTTGGCTAGAATTGCAAAGTCTTTTGAGTGTTGCCTATAATAACTGGCAAACCCAAGAAAAGACATCATTTCTTTTTTATTCTGGGGTATTGGCTTAAGTAACACTGCTGCTACTTTGTTTTTGTCAATACCCAAGCTTAAACCAGAAACAATATGTCCTAATTCTTTGAGTTCTTCAAAACCAAAATTGCATTTCTTAAGTGAAATTTTCATGTTCACTTCTGCAACCTTGTGAAGTACCCTTGCAAGTATTTCAAGGTGTAAGGACCAAGAATCAGAACATATGATAATATCATCAATATAAATGATAAGCCATCCTTCAGACAATTCTGTGGGAAAGATGGTATTCATCATTCCTTGATAATGGGATGGAGCATTTTTAATTCCAAATGGCATTCTAAGATACTCATAAATACCACAGTGAGTGATAATTATAAGTAATTTCTTAGCTTTAGGCCTCAAAACATTTTGATGAAAGCCTTTCAATGCATCCATTGATGTTATATACTTGGCTTTAGATAATTGAGTCAAAGTTTCTTGAATTCTAGGGATTGGATACTTATCTGGAACTGTGTAGGTATTTAATTCCCTGAAATCTCCAACCATTCTTGAATTATCATTATGCCAGGCAATAATAACAGGTGTTGTTACTTCAACTTCCTCATTATGGCCTACTTTCCTTAGTACACCAAGTTGGATTAACTCTTGGATATGTTTTTCCAAGGCTTCTCTAGCTCTGGGACTGGCTGGATAAGCTGGTCTTCTAAGTACTGGAGGATATGGTCTGTCAATATTAAGAGTAATATCAACTTCATGTCCCCTTATAGCACCTAATGGTTCATTATCAGAGGCAAATGACTTACTGTATGTGTATAACACATTAATAAGTTCATTCATCATTTTTTGTGATAATGATAGATTAATTTGTGCTTCAACAAGTTGATTAGACACAAATTCATCTTGATAAGTATCTTTAACAGAAGATACCACAGATATTTGTTTTGGCATATTGGAAAAAGCAAATTTTTGTCTTTTGTTATCCCCAATTGTGAAATATCTGTCTTTGTGGTTATTGATGTCAATACCATAGATATTTAAGTATTCATTTCCAAGAATGATGTGCTGAGATGTGCAATTATCCATTACTACAATCTCAGTTTTCATCCTTACACTTCCTGCTGGGTGTGGAGATACAAGATTAGTGTCTAATATACCCAAGGGGTACATATTGTTACTTGCACTACTAAATTGCACACCTTCTATTGGTAATAGATGGTTTTTCCATTCAGGAAGTATGATTTGGAGATAATCTTTGCCTACACAAGTGCAAAATGCCCCTGTATCCAAATTTACTTTGGCTTCAATATCACTCATCAAAACTGATGTGATACAGGATGCTCCAGCAGTGTAACCCTTTCCTCTAGCAGGTTATGTTTTACACAGTATGGCATCTTGGATATTTATCAGGTTGCAGCAATCCTCACTGTACTGTGGCAAGTGGGTATTGACTTCTGTGACCTCAAAGAAAGCTTTAATGTTTTCAATGAGATAGTCCTCCACTGGTGTATCCTCAGAGACTGCAGATTCTTGATCAGACTCCTCTTTCTCTTCAGTACACTGAATTTCTTCAATGACTTGAGCTTCATTGATTTTTGCCTTTTTGGTGCAAGTGTTTGCTAAATGTGAAGTACTTCCACATTTATGACACTTCAAGACAGGTATTTCTGGTCTTTTATCCTCTCTGGAAATCTTTGGGACCATCCTGGATTCCATAGGGATTTTAGTCCAAGTTTTACCAATTCTTGTTCTGGTAATGATATCTTCCATTGCATTAATGTAGTCCTCTGTTGAACAGGGTTCTAAACATCTGCTTTTGATAGCATGTTCCAGTTCTCCTCCACACCTTCTTAATATCTTCATATTAATCATAGTGTCAGACATATCTGGGTGTAAAGCAGATAATCTGCCTTTTTGCTTGAAGAACCAAGTAAGTGGTTTATCTTTTTCTGGGTTAAAAATGGAATTTTCAAAAGCATTCTCCATTTTAAACCTCCAAGAATTATTGGCCCATTTGGTAATCACTTCATATTTCCACCAAGACCAATCATGTTTTCCATGATCCATTCTCATTTTGTAATACCATTTCTTTGTAGTTCTGGTAAACAGAGAGTGTAATTTCCCCACTATGATTTCATCAGGTATATTAAAGTCTTCCTGTAACATATCAATAGTTCTGATGAACTCAATATGGTTATATTCTCCTTCACCAGAGAATGTTGGCCATTCTTCTAATTTGGGAATATCTTTAAGAGAGACAACATTTTCTCCTAAAAGTGGGGTAAAACTTCCTTTAACAGAAAGTTTTTCTTCAGTCAAAGTTTTAGGATGTCTTGGAATATGTGGTTCATAATTATTATGAATTTGTTCTACATGTGCAATGATTTCATTCTTTAACTTCTGCCTTTCACTGTCACTTTTTGCCAAATGTGTAGCAAATTGATTGGTATTCTCAGCTATCTTTAAGACATGGTCTTGTGGAGTCTTAAGTTGATCATTCATTTTAAAAATAGAAAGGTCTTCCATTTCATCATTCTGAATCTGACATTTACTGTCAATTCTGCTACAAGCATTGATAATTGAATCAAATTTGGCATTTGTTAATTCATACCATTCAGTATATTTCTTGTCATGTTTTTTCAAATCATTAATATCCAATGTTATTTTAGTTAACTTTGAATCAAGTTTACCAATTTATACATTAATAGCTCTTTGTACATTATCTATTTGCGTGGAAAAGTCCCATTCATACTTTCCTTCTCCTTGGCTGTGAATTCCATGAGAGTTCTGGCCATGTTGAACACACTGTCCACGGCTGAAGGCTTCAATTTGGGGATCCTGTACCCTTGTGGGTAAGGTCTGTGCCAATTGGCTTTGCCCTTGCCCTGATGGTTCTTGGGAGCTCTCTGCTTCTTCTGAGGTCCTTTGGGCTTGTCCTTGGACACTTCTGGAGCTGGTTTGGAGCTGGTAGATGCCACTGGGGCTTCTGTCTCCAAAGCTGGAGTCATTTCCAGTTCCTTCTTCTGGTCTATGGATAAAAGACTTTGGTTCTTCAACCAATTCTTTATCTTTTTGACCTTGTCTTTGCAAGACAGGGGGCTCCATCCTCCTAAGAGTTCTATGGTCTTCTCCTGACCCAGAAAGCTCTTGATGTGTAAGTAGGAGTTCATGGCCCCCTGCCAAAGGCTTGGGCATATTTCCCACTCCTATTCTTTGGCTGCTCTGAACCAGTTTTTGTACTGGCATTGATATATTCCTATTGCTGCCACTTGAAAATGGTTCAACCCTGGAAATATTGTCATGAATCAGTTCAGGCTCAGAATTCACGTCAAAATCTGTGGGTACAGACCTTGGGCAATGGGGGGAAACTCTGGCATCCTTCAAATGTGTCTTTCTTGTGGAAGACTTGGCACTTCTGGATTTGGTCTTGCCTCTTCCTTGTCCACATCCATCTGGTTGGACTGAATAGTTGCTTCCATTTCTGGTATGCACCATCTTCACATCAATTTAAAGATAAAACGTGAAAATATAAGATAAAATACACACCTTTTGGTGGTAATTTAGTCTTTTCTGAGTTAAATAAGGTGCCTCTTTTAGCAATTTTCACCTCAATACTGTCTTCAGATTCTGCTTCTGAAGATTCTGGACTAGTGATATATTTTTTACTGAGTCTGTTGCTAGCTGCACAGTATTTGATTAAAGACACTAGAAATAATTATAAAAGAGAAAAAATTATTTTTTATACTTTTCAAAATATTTTTAAAGATTTTTTATAAGTTTTTATATTTTTTAATATTAAAAAAATTGAAATTTAAGATTTTGAATGAAAATTAATTCAGAGTAACTCAAAGAATAATTTTATAAGTTTTTGGATGTGAAAAAGCCATGTGTAAAAACAGTATAAAATTAAACCAAATTCCTCAATGAAAGAGATTTCCAAAACAATTTCAAAAATAAGAATTATTTTAGCTTCAAAATGAAAGAAATAATTATCAAATTAATATATTTTAGAACTTAAAAATATATTAATTAAGGGTACAAGGTTTAAAAAACATGGCCAGGCCCCCAAATGTAAGATGTGTCTATGAAACTAATGATAATATTACTATTAATCAACAGTACTATGACTGTTCTTATGAAATATAATATCAAAAATGTTATTATAACCACAATTAAATAATTAAATAATTATTTCTTTCACGTGTTAAGCACTACTAGTGATTTTAACAGTGAGCAAGTAATTGTCTACAAGAATCAATTACAAGATTTTAATAATAAAATTATTTTAATATATAATTATCTTTTGCAAGAATAATTATAATGATAATTATTGAATAAAACTAATTTTAGAGAAAAACTTTAAGAATTAAGAATAAATCACTCACTAATATTCAAAAGAACTTATTGAAAGATAAAATAGAGAGATTTGATGTAGAATTGTGGATTTTAAGGATCAAAATGAATTTATAACAGTATTACAACAATATATAGTTGTATTATATGATTTAAAGTCTTTCTGATTGATTCTGAAAAATTTAAAACACTTAAGAATAGCTATAACTAATACTTACTTGTTGGTAATAATGATTTAAATGATAATAAGATGATGATGTGGAAAAAACAGCAAGAAGAGGCCTCTTTTAAGTCAACAACAGCTCACAGAGGCATGCCATGGAGCAAACTGAAAAACCAGTGAGTGAGGAAACAATAAACCTTTTTTGGATTATTGATTGCATCATCTGTTGTCACATAAGATTATCATAATTACTTAATTGATGCTTTTACGTGACTACCAACCCCAATATGGTTAAGAATAAAAGGAGTAACATCTGTAAATCTTCTTTTATTCCAAAATAATCATTAATTTCTCAAAGTTATCAATGTTATTGCCAATTTCATCACAGGTTGTAATTACTGTAAATTTTTGAAGATTCAGTGTTTCACGTAGAATAGTCGAAAATGGACTGTACGTAAAACTTTGAATTTTAATAGTAAAACTGTAATTCTTTTTGGTTGTACCATAGATAATAAAGTTTTCCATTGCCCCCGAAAGTTTAAGGAAGATTCATTAAGAATTGTATTTTTAATGAATTTTTGAAGTTTTTACCTCATTCCTACGTAGAATTGCAAATATCAGTGTTTCACTGGTTGCTATGAGGTGAATCAATGGATACAAGTCCAAAAAGGGTTTTAATTACTCTTTTGGGGCTTATCCATGGAAAATAATTAAGAATTGCCATGGTTACAGGAGTCTAAGTAGCTTTTTACCTCCTTGGCACGTCAAAATAGCAGGTTATTTGCTATTTTCTTAAGATTTACAGTAGTTGTAACATGGTTACCAAGTTCTCAAAAGGTTTTAGTTTACCAATTAGGCCAAAATCAGCCATGGATCCAATCTTTGGAGCTGTCCACGCCTCTGAGGCCTCAGAAGTTGGGTACCCTGGCTCTCTTTGATGTCTTTTGTCCCCCTTGCTTATTTTTTATGTCAAAATAGAAATTTAAGCTTCAAGTGAGATATCCACCATGGGTGTACCAAAAGTCCATGTAAGAATACCATGATATTAAGTGCTCAAAACATGCATAACACTATTCTTAGTGTATATGTAACATGGAATTTCTCACATTCCCATTACTTTGGTGTGAAATTAAGAAAAACAAAAAATTTCATGGATCTTTTATGTGGTATTGATGATGTGTTATCGAATTATTTTCCATTTTACCACCTCAAAGAGTTGATTTGAGCTTATTCACTCTATGGAGCTACGCTAGGTGAATTTTTGTGTAGAATCCAAATCTGGCCTTAAATCCATGGATTTACTTACTCAATAAAAAGCTATTAATCTTTTCTGAAATCAAAAATGATGAATTGTGGATATATGCATGACTTATGAGTTAGGCATAATTCAAAATTTCTTTTTAAGATAATTGTGGCCTATTTGGGTATGTAAAATATACCTCAAGGCTCATAAACTTACACCAAATGATATGAAAGACAAATGGTCCAATTATAAAAAAACCATTTTCAGAAAAAACGTTTAAAAGCTAAACTGGGGTTGGAGCTGTTGAAAATTAAAGCAAAAAGGGTATTCATACAATCACCATGAACAAAAAGGATATTCCTTCCATAAGGGGTAGCAGGTCCAACCCAGCTCAGACCTTCTTTCAACTTGAGCCCCAACCTTGGAATATTTTTGAAGATAAATTTGGCCAAAGGTCAGAAATTCACTCAATTAAAATATAAGATGATTTCTTCTCCATGATTTCTATTAATTCAATATTAAATTGAATATACACTACTAACTAATACACACAAATATTCAATAAAAGATATTTCTAATATGGAAAGACACTGCTTTAGAATGAATCTGTGGAGTATTTTAGCTGTTATTTCATTGTCTGTTATACTTAAGCTAATTGACCTATCTCAAATGCGCCCAAAATTGAGAAATTTTTATATGAATAATTTTAAGAAAGAAAACCTTTCATACATAAAGAATTATCTATGAAGAAATGAGTCATCTTCCATATCAATTATCCACAACCCAATTGTGTTTTTGTCTTTTGAAATAACTTAAATACTGTCAAAGAGGGATTCCCAAGTATTTAAATAATGTTCTGATAAATAAATAATGTTTTCTGTTTTTAATTACTTATATAACAAATTAATTTTGAAATATATCACTTCCACAAGATTTTGGATATTATGGTTGATAATTCAAAAATTAATTTGAATAAATCAAAATTAATATTGTTTTTTAAATTATCAGCTGCCTTAAACTTATTATAAAGGATATTTGTAAGAAATGAAGATTGTTTCATAACCTCAATAGATTCTGACAGATCTATAAGATTCCTTCAATTTGATAAAATGGTTTAATTATTAAATGTCATTGTAGATTTGAACTTAATTTCTATGGGTTTTTTTTTAACTCTGTCAGTAATGAAATTTAGTCTTTGTGCAAATTTACTTATACTTTTTGTCTTATCAATTAAATTCTTTAAGAAAAAATCATGATTTCTCAAATTTTTTTGAAAATAAAATACATTTAAGCAAAAAAAAAGAATTTGGTTTTTAAAGTTCTCATATATGGGTTTGAGATCAATCTTTTTCTGGCTCATTTGTAAGTCCTCTTAAATTTTAATTTTAATCTTTCAATACCTTTTAGTATTTAAAATTTAATCAATTTAATCAAAAGAAAATTGAAAAAACAAAAAAAACCAAATAATGATTAAAACTATTTTTTGTTTTAAAAAAGAAATAAAACTTGTTTTTTAATTTTTTCATTTTTGAATTTAACTAATTTTTCTCAATTATTTTGATCTTATTATTATTATTATTATTATTATTATTATTATTATTATTATTATTATTATTATTTATTAATCTTTTTTTAATTTTGTTTATATATTTAAGTTGTTTTCAATTTCAATCTTAATTTTTGAAATTCAAATTCATTTTTTATCTTTAATTATAATATTTTTAATTTTATTTTTCATTTTCATTTTTTTTTCTTGATTTCTTATTAGTAATATTTTTTTTTTATAATTCTATTTTTTTTTATCATTTTTTATTTATTTATATTTTTTTTTTGTGTTTTATTTTTTTATTTATTCTTATTTCTCTTAGTTTTTTTTCTTTATTTCTTTTTTTTTTTTTTTTCATTTTATTAATTTTTTATTTTTTTTATGTTTTGATTTTTTTGGGGTGAAGATACATTGGAATCAGCATGATTACACTGTTTCAAGTTTAATTTTGATTTTTTTTTCAATAAGCTTAACATGGAAAAATAGTTAAAAGTACACTGGAACTCTTTCCCAAAGATTTCAAAAAACATTATCAAAAAATCAAACTGATTGATTCCAATGTACTGGTTATTTTTTTTTCAATAATCTTAGCTGAAAAAATAGTTATAAGTACACTGAAGATCTACCTCAAAGACTTCAAAAACAAAAAATAAAAGAAAAGAATGAAAACTAAAAAGTAAAAAAATTAAGAAAATCAAAAAGGATCAAGATTAAACAAAATCTTAATGAGTCAAAATCAAATTCATAAAAAATTATTACAAAATTGATACATAATCAAAAAAAAATTTGAATAAAGAAGCAGAAAAAAATTAAAAATAAAACCAAATGAAAAATAATCAAAACAAATTGAATCCAAATTAAAAAAAATCATTCTCAAATAATTGAAAAAAAATCTAATCAAACAAAAAGACTATAAAAAATGAAAAAAAAACATAATTAACCAAAAAAAAAACGAAAGAATCCAAAAATTCCAAATACTAATGAAATTGGAAAATTAAGAAATCAAAAAAATAATATTATTGGAAAAAATACTTTTAAGATATAAAAATTAAAAAAATAAAATGTTGAATTAAGAAAAGTAAAAGAAAAATTTACAAATTTTATTATATAAAGATAAGACTGTGAAAAAAAATAACATGGGAGTTTAAGCAAGAATATTGGTTTAGAAACTTGTACGTATTTCCAAAATAAATTTTCAGCTTGAACAGTACCTTGAGATCATGAAGTGCAAAAGTGAAAATTGATTCAAAATTTTATTTCTTTCTCTAAACCAAATTCAAACAACTTTCAGAGAGTTTTAGCACCAAATATACTACTATTATCACAATAATCTTTAAGTGGACAAATGCTGTTTCTTTAATCTGATTTAATACATTTTATGTGTAATTAATTAAAATAAATACCCCCAAAGTTACTTCAAGCTATTTGATAGCTATAAAATGTATAGGAATACTAATTTATCAAAATTTTACCTATTCAATTTGTTGTCAAATTGACTCTAACAAATGTCCAATAAAGTCACTGGGTGTCAGTTGGGTTAAGGTTTGAGTAGAAATGAAAAGAATTTTCACCCAAGCTTTATCCATAAATCAAAACAAATCCCAAACCCTTCAAACAGGGTACAAGATTATTTTTTTATGAAATTATCACTTATCAATCTATCATGTTTTCTGAAAATAAAGAAAATTTTAGCAGATTTAGTTCTGTGTTGAGTTTTTCAAATTGAAATATAAACAAAAAATAAAATTATAATTGAATCAAAAAGCTGAATAGTGTATACTGAGTGACTTTCTTAATATAAATATCTTTTTATCATCTTTTGAATCCTCACATAGAAAAATACATGTAAATATTCCTTTACTTAAATTTAAAAAATAAAAAGCTTTATAAATTCTCTTGACAGATTTTTCCCAAATATTTTCAATAAGAGAGTAAAATTATGATAATTTTATAACCTTTCTCAGAACATGATGAACATAAAATAAGATTGAAAATTCAAAGAAATGAATTTTTAAATTCTTTCTATTAATGAAATAGCATGAAAAGTGATTATGAAGCTTAAAAATCAAATAATTTGGTATTTTTTTCAGCTCTTTAGAAATAATCTCTTTTAAAGAGAAAAAAAAGATTTTGAATGATATTGAAATATAGTTGAGGATTAAATAATCTCAGAAATTAAAAGCTAAGTTTTCAGACTAAAACATTTCATATTGAAGAAATTATTAGCATTATATTCAAATTCATGAAAATAATAGTTCAACATTTTTTAAAATTGAATGCCTTCTATAAAAAGGGGATAAACTCATAGTTTATTGATAAACTATATGGTTAAAGATGTAGGGAAAAAATACAAATAAATCTAGTCTAAAAATTTGTGAGGAAGATTCCTATGTTGTAGGAATAATTAAAAATATCCTTAAATAATGTAGGGATTGAACATTATTTTCCCCTTTTTTGTTTTAGCTTCTTAAAATCTTAATTAGTATCTTTTGTGGAGCTCTATTACTCCTTTAAACTATATAAATAGCCCAAAAGTCCTTTTTACTATCTCCTTGATTTTGAAAAAGCCAAAAAATAATTCATCAAGCATTTTAAACTTAGAAACAAAGCTTTCATATGATTAATTATTCAAAAATATCTGGTATATCAATGTTTGTAATAGTAGTATTTTAGAGCTATCATTTTGAACAAATACATATTTCTCCAGAAATATTCAAAATTTTTGAATGGAATAATAATTTCAATATGGTTTAGTTTTACCATTAGTTAGATCGTATTATAAAAAGAATGTTCTTATTCAATACTTATTAAAAAAATAATAATAAATGGGTTGGGAATTGAATATAAACTTATTAGAGGGGGAGGTTTCAAATTTAGTATATTGACTGTGCAAAAAAATGAGGGACTCGTATTTAAATAAAAATATTGATATTTTGATACAGTGATTGAAATTTTGAAGATTTTTAAATTAATATAATTATTGATTGGATTTTATTAGGGTGCTAAAGTCTTTTCTATAGAGTATCAATATAGAATCACATTCATATTGAAAGAGGGTTATTTTAGAAGATATCAACTTCTTAATTACTTGAAAATGATAATTAGGAGTTATTAATTATTAAGTCTGTGATAAATGTATGATAAGTAAATAATTGGGAATAAAACAATAAGTTTTGAAGTCAATGTGTGAGGTTTTTGGCGTTAATACCCTTGGAAAACCCACTATAAGATAATCCAATATATATATAAATAAAGTTAATGTTCAGTAAATGTAGAGATTACAAAAATCAAAGTCCAAGCCTAAAAAATTCCTTGAGATTCAACTCCTGACATCTTATGTTATTTGCAGCTTTTTTTGGACTTTTATTCTAGGTAAGATTATTATTTATTTAAATAAGTGAAATTAATAAAAATGAAATAGTTTCAAATACTGTTATTTTCGTTAAGGAAGAGTAATTACTTGCCCTTTTTTGATTGATGAAATTGATAATAATACTTCTCAAATTTCTCTGGAGAAGGAAAATCATATACAGGAAGCAGGTTAATTTTTATTCGCCCATGTAAGTAGAATTTATGGAAGTCTTTTTCAAGAATAACCCTACTATTAAGAAAAGAAATTTTCATATATATTCTTATAGATGAGTTTATTGTGAGATTTTTGGGTATGTTGTTGGCTATATGATATTGTAAGAGATTACTTTGAAACAATCCAAGATCCCCAGATATTTCCATTAAGGGAAAAGGGCATGACAATGATTAAATAATGAATTTGAAAACACCCCAAATAGTGTTTCCTCTTAGTTTACAATGACAAGATAGAATAAAAGGGATCGAGTAATTAAAACCTATAACAAGTGAATGTTTTTTTTACAACAAATTGATTTTGAGCTTAATAATCAAAATTAATTTCTAACATAGATTTCCACTGGGTGAAAGAGAAAGTGACATATTGTCACAATGCTGTCTTCCAGACCTCAACAAAGGGAACTCTTGCCAAAAAAGGCTACTAAACCGGTTGAAAGACCAATTAGTACTTGCAAGCTGTAGATCACACTTCACCATGTGACAGTACCCCTGGGTTTAGAGCACTGCATCTCAAAGTGCATGTAACTGATGGTATTGCCCATGTCACCCTCATGGAGCTACATTAGTAACAACAGGAGCCTATAAGGAACCCCCAAAGGGGGGAACCCTTGTATGCCAATTGAGAGGAAAGCTCAGTAGCTTTTGGTTGTTTGATTGAGACCTCTCCTTTTCTTCAACCAGAATATAACCCATGATGTTGGTAATCAGTTTATTATCACAATTCTGTCTGCCAGACCTCAACAAAGGGAGCTTATTCCAAAAAGGCTATTAAACCGGTTGAAAGACCAATTAATACAGGAAAGCTGTAGATCACATTCCACAATAAGTCAGTACTCTCACAACCATGGTAAAGACCACTTCCAATAAGTGTTTTATGGGAATTTAAGCCTCCACCAATTTATGGCCACTTGGCCATATTATCATTTATAGGCCAATTGGCCATGTATGGACCTTCATGACCTTTGGGCCACACCCATACTCTCTGGTCTCTCATGCCCCTCAGGCCATATCCTGTAAAATTGGTTCCTTTGACCATTTCCTTACCCTCCAGCCCCTAGACCACCCCCTTTGATTAGGGGGTCTTGGGCCATTTAGGCCAAGGGGGAAGTCCATCAGCCCCCAATGCCAGGTAGGCCTAAATTGGCCTCTGGAAATCACCAGGGGCCATCAGCTCAGGTACAGTAAGGCTTCCCCTCAATTCAGGGGAAGACCTTTTCCTTGGTTATGGACCCCACACTGCAGGAGCCAGCAATGTGGCATATATGGTATTATATACCATTATTCACAATTTTTCCTTGGAAATACAATGGTGATAATTTCAGGACCCAATTAGGTAAATTAAAACCAGGCATCCAAATCTGTCATTCTTCTTCAAAAAAAGTTTTCAGTCAGCCAGTCTTACAATCCATGGTGGTCATCAGAAGACCTTTTAAGGACACCAATAGCTTGGTCTTTTGGGTGTTGGTTATGGGAATACTGGCCCAGGATTTTTCAAGGGCAATTTCAAGAGGTTTTTAATCATTCAAATAAGTTGTCAAGGCATAAAGCACTCTAGCACTCCTTGAAGAACTCAATTGGTCCATACAGGCAGCATTCAAACAACCTGTATGGTATTGGCCCATTTGGGCCAATTCATATTCCACTGTGAGAATTCAAGACACACAGTTCCTTTCTCAAGATGGCCAGATCTTTATTGAGCCAGAGCAATCAATACAGCTGTTTAATCAACCCTCCAGGATGTGTCTTCAGATTTTCACATATACTGGCCACCTTTTCATCACTGGGGACTTCTCCCCAGGTAGTTAATATATTTGATTATTTTTTATTCCTATTTTCTTTTCATTATTGAAAGTAAATACTGATGATCTTAATTAAGTCATTTGAACTTCTTTATTTTCCTGTCAGTGGATATTAGTGGTCATATCCCTTACTAATTCCATTGTTGTTTCTGGAAAGTTGAGAAAGTTAATTTAGCATTAATTTGGTTGGCTCTTTGGCCTTTGGCTTCATTCTTATCTTTGGAATATCTGGTGCTGATCTTATTCTCTTTTGAATAAATATATTCTTCTTTTAATTTATTGATCCTTTTGGAGCCCTCCAAGTGAGCTCTTGATTTCTGAGTTCCAGGACACTCTTATTTTCCCCAAGAGTCCCTGTGACAGAATCTTGAATATAGTTGAATTTTTTATGAACATCTATTGTTGATGTGCAATTGTTTAAGAGAGTGATTAATTGGGAAAAAACTTGAGTGATTATTTATGAAGGGGGATATGATTTGATACAGTAGAGGATTTTATCCCATTTGTAATGTTGCCTGAGCTTCAGGGAATAAAGCATAACATGTCACATCTTGATGGGGGAACTGGTTAGGAGTTTACTTGGGTGAAATGCCTTGCTGCTCAATTCTTTTACAAATTTGAGTTTATTTAAACATTGAGATGAAGTGGATTTGGAAAGTGAGGTGGGTTATATTAGGGAAGTGTGTAAGGTTTGACTATGAAAAAATAAGTAAATATTAAAAATATTTCACTCATTTTACTGTTAATGTCCTTATTAATTTAATAAATAAAATAAATATTAGTTCTAATGATAAAGAACTATTATAATTATGGCTTAAAATTATTATATTATTAAATAAATATAGGGTGTTGGTAAAAACACGTAAGAGCTTACGTGTTTTTACTAAAAACTTACGTGTTTTGGCCATAAGTTGGTAAAAACATGTAAGGGGTTCCCTGGGCCCATTTTTAATTAAAAATGAAACAAAATTGGGCCTGTATTGGGCAAAAACATGCCCAAAAGAGGTTTTTTCCACACAAAACCTCTCTAACTCCAAATTTTTTCAGATTTTTTTTCCCAGCCCCCCAAAAAAACAAGCCCAAACACCCAATAATCCACATTATCCCCACCCCAAACCATTGTTTTTTTTTGGAAAAACAGCATTACCAAATCCATTTTGCAAAGCTTTTCACACTTTTTTTTCTTTTTTTCCCCCAAAGACTGCATTTTCGACCACAACAACCTGCTTTCAAGCCTCTCAATTTTCAATTTTTTACCTTCCCTCATCTATTAATCCCCCATTCAAACCACTTTCTTTCACTCTTAACCACTTCTGTTCATTTTTCACACCTTTTTTCACCTCTTTTTCACATTTCGAAAGGTTCTTACCCGATTTCAAACCCCCCAATTCCCACTTTTTTTCACTTTTATACATATTTTTCATTAAAAAAATGCTTCAACCCCCCACTGAAGGTAAATTTCAGACCCTTGAGCTTCTTTGGAAACATGTGCATAATGTTTCCAGGGCTCAGGGGTATGCTGTGTCCACCTTGAGGTCCAATATGACCCACAACCAAATTGAAATATGTTGTGACAGGTCTGTAACCCCAAATCCCGACAAAAGCCCCTCCAAAACAGTCATCTCAAGAAAGCTTGACTGTCTTTTTAGAATTTATGCCAGGAAATATGCCAAGAGTACCACTTGGACTCTTAAAGTCAAAAATCCTGAACATAGCCATGATGCCACTGAAAATATCATGGCACATCCTGCTTTCAGGAAATTCAATGAGCAAGAAACATCCCAAATTTCTCAAATGTCTGAATCATTGCTCATGCCAAGGAAAATTCAGGCCCAATTATGAAGCCAGAGGGAGTTTGACAGGCCTGTAATCCTTCATGACATTTACAACCAAGTCAAGAAAATCAAGAAAGACAAACTGCAAGGCAGAAGGCCCATTGATGCTCTTATTGACACTCTCAAAGAAGAAAATTTTGTTTGGTCCTCTGAAAGGGATCCTGAGGGACACATTACCTCCTTGTTTTTTACTCACCCCCTGGCCATGAAACTTCTTCATGGCTTTCCTCATGTCATTCTTATGGATTGTACTTATAAAACCAATAAGTACAAAATGCCCCTTTTTCATATTGTTGGATTCAGCTCAACCAATAAGACCTTTTCTGGGGCTTTTTGTTTGATGAAGAATGAAAATGAACCTTCATATACTTGGGCATTGAATCAATACATAGAAAAGGTCCTCAACAACACCAATATTGTTCCCCCTCCAGTTATTGTTTTTGACAGGGATCTGGCCTTGAAAAACTCTATTAAGAAGCTCTTCCCAGACTCCAAAGTCATGCTATGCATTTGGCACATCAACAAGGATTTATCTGCTCATTGCATGAAGAAAATTGGTCATGGAACTGATTTTGAAAATTTTATGGGCCTTTGGAATCAAGTAATACACTTCTTCACTTTATTTCACTTTATTTCACTTTTTTTCACTTTTTTTCTTATTATTGTCTTTATCAATGACTTTGGGATTCATTTCTCAGCTTATGTATTCATCCACTGAGAAGTCTTTCAAAGGCAACTGGAAGAATCTTCAAAAGCAAGTCAAAAATCCTGAGGTCTTGCAATATTTGGAAAAGACGTGGCTTCCTCTAAAGCAGTATTATGTGACAGCCTGGACCAACCACCATTGCCACCTGGGTGTGGGCTCCACCTCCAGAGTTGAAGGTGCCCATGCCATGGTTAAACTTTGGCTCCAAAGGTCCACTGGTACTATCATGGAGGTAGTCAGGGCTCTCCACATGGCATTCAGAAAACAATTTATTGAAATAATCAACAGAATATCCAAAGAAATGATTGTCCATGTCAAGAATTTTCCTCCACACATCTGTGCCCTCAATGGCAAGGTGTCTCATTATGCTCTTCAGATTGCCTTTGAAAATTTCAAAACAAAATTTCCTCCAAATGAAAAATGCACCAACAAATACAACAATTATAAAGGCATTCCTTGCAAGCATAAGACCCAAAAGGCATTTGCCAAGCGCCAAAGACTTGAATTATCAGACTTCCATCCTCAATGGCATTTGAATTTGCCTGTGAGGGTTTTTTCAATTTCTTCTTAGTATTTTTTTTCTTATTAACTGATTTTATTTGTCATATTCTTCTCAGGCTGGTTTTCAAGGTGATGATCAAAGTGTTGAAAAAGAAAGAAAGAATGAAGCCAAGAGAATATTTGAAGAAACTGGGGAAGACCTGTTTCAAATACCAATTGCAGAAATAACTCCAATACTTCAACATTTTCAAGATGTTTTGACTGGAAAAGTCCCATTTGATCAAATTCCCAAGAGTCAAGAGGATAATCGATATTATGAAGACCCTCTAGAATGCAAGAATATCCGTGGAAGACCACAAGGAGCCAAGAATAAAAACAAAAATCAAAACAAAAGAGAACCTTCAAGATTTGAAATTATTGAAAGTCAATCCAAGAGAAGAGGAAGACCCCCCTCAAAAGTGACCAGTACAACAACGTCAAGATCCCAGTCAAATGTCCCCTCTCCAGTTATGGAAGTGGACTCATCTGAAGATTCTGAAGATTCTGAGGACTCATTATCTAAATCCATCAGTTCATCAGATTCACTACCCTTGGCAACTGAATTAAATAAATCAGAAGTAACCCTTAGAAGGTCCAGAAGATTGGCAATTGGAAGCAAAACCTCACAAAGAAAATCACACAAGCCTGCCACCAGTTTGAATATCTATGATGCAATTGACTTGACCTGTGAGCATTGTCAAAGCAATTATCACACAAGTGATGAATGCTCCAAGCTGTTTGTGAGTTTCTGATTATTTTTAATGTAATTTACAGTTGTTTATTTTGATATATATTCATTTTTTGAACTTATTTTATCAGATAACTGGCTCAGAAGACTTCCCCAAGTTTATATTGAAATACACCTTCAAGGCCATCAATGTCCAGGGTGATGGAAACTGTGGCTACAGAACAGTATCCCACTTCATTTACAAGACTCAAGATCAATGGGCTGATGTCAGAGGTGACTTGGCTGAAGAAATTCACCAAAATCAAGACCTTTATGAAGCCATGAACACCTTAATTCCCTCAGTATCCTCTTATTTGGAAAGAATTGAATGGCATGAAGATGTTGGCCAGGCTCCAAAAAGCAAGTGGATTCCCATGCCTGAGATTGGGGGATCCAATTGGAAATAAGTATAAAAGACCAGTTTTCTTTTATTCCACAGCCCAATATTTTTCTTTTTTCCCTTATTTCTGTCCTCCAAATGATAATCCCCCCATTTTCATCTGCTTCTTGAATAGTTGTGCTCATTTTGTTCCTTTGGACATCATCATTTCTAAGGTTTATCCAGTCCCCCATTACTGTGAACTGGGAGATTCATGCCCAAAAACAAGCCCTGGGGTGGGCTGATAAATTTAAGAAACACAGAATGTTGTATTTGTCCAATCTTCCTCCCCCTCTCAGAAAAAACCCACTATTTTGGAGGTTGATTCTGATTGAATGATTTTTGTATATACAATTTATGCCAATTATCCCCCTCCTCAGTCATATTTATTGGTTAAATCCCACCTCAGTCTCCTTTTTTATCAAGAATGTGGAGTTTTTGTACTTGAAATTAGTCATATTACACACAAGAAAAGAAACAGTTGAAAAAAACACTCTTTGCACCTTCACTTGTTGTCCCACCAAAATTTTTTTCCCAATTCATGAGCTTCTGGTTTTTTATTGTCCAGATTGAACCCTTTAATTTTTAAAAAAAATGAAGGAAATTCATAAGTGGGAAGTTATTAAATTCACTTTTCAAAAATAGGCATATTACAATGACGGGAAAAAACATTTGAAAAAAAACCCTTTTTGCGCCTTCACTTGTCCCACCCAAACAAATTACCAAAAATATGGGATTCTGGTGCTTTATTCTTCACATTGAACGCTTCATTTTTCAAAAAAATGAAGGAAATTCATAAGTGGGAAGATTTTAAATGAATTTTTGAAAAAAATATGCCATTTTGGCATATTGGCCAAATTGGTGAAATTTGGCAAAAAAATTTTTTTTGAAAGAATTTGTGCTTATTGACATGCCAAGTCGGGAAAAATATGGCAAAAAAAAATTAAAAAAATCCTCAAAACTGAGCCTGAGGAATCTTTTTTGAAAAATAAGGTCACTTACATGTTTTTACCATAAATTGGTAAAACCACGTAAGGGCTTACGTGTTTTTACTAAAAGCTTACGTGTGTTTACCAACCCCCTAAATATAATATAATAAAAAATGAATATATTAATATATAATAATTAATATATTTAAAGCTCTTTATTCTTGTTACTAACAAATAATAAAGGCGTGAAAATTTGTTTTTTAATAACAAAAAACAATTAATAGCAATAATATTACCAATATTAATATAAATACTATTTATATTGATAAATGAATCATTAAAAGTAATAATAGAGAGAAATTATTATAAAAGAGAGGTTAAACTACTTTTAACCCTTAATAAGATAATTTTGAAAGATTTTATGCCAAAAAATGTAAATAAAATTAATTCAAGCTGTATTTACAAAAATAAAATAAGAGAAATTACAAATATTCTTAATTTTATGTGGAAAGTAGGATTTATAGAGAAATATAACAAAAAAAAAATTAAACAATTGGAGTAATCACATCTAGATTAATGATTATAATGAAGAATAACTTTGGTCTTTGATAATATAAAATATTTATATATAAAGAATAAAGATTTTACCTTTTTGTTTAGTGTTTTATTGTTTTTGATGCATCTGAGGGGGAAATGGAGTAAAAAGAGTTCTATTTATAGTAAATTCCTCCCTTCTAGAGTCAAACAGGCTTGTAGTAAACCTTTAATAATGGTATCAACTGGAATTGATCAGTAGTTTAGGGTTTAGTGATGATTACATCATAATCAAACCATCTTATCTCATTATTACACCATTTTTTAGAGTTATCACTATAACTCTACGTTTCATGACATCATAGGCTTGGAAAAAGTCTAATATTAATAGATTTTATTAGTATTAATCACAACCCAATAGTATTCACCAGTCTTATCACTCATATGACTGTCAAGCTTAAAATAAGATTACAGTGAGTGATCATAAATGATCAATTTTAAGCTTAAAATTTGATCATTAATATAATTTAGGTTATAGATGCTACAGCCATTCAGAGAATGAATTCTTATACTTTGAAATGTCCTTATTAAACTGCCAATAGAATTTACTTAAATCATAAAAAATCTATTTTTGATGACTTTTCTTGTAACTCATCTTTTCTGTTGAAATTGACTATTTTGAGCTTCAAACTATGATTTCAAGAGGTTTTACCTTGAATATTATGATAATAAATACATCATTATTCAAGTATGAGCCAGTAGAGCCTGAATTTCTATTTTATTTTAAGTTTGGACCACTTTCACAACAAAGTGGTCAACAGCTTTAGAAATTTTGTTCAATAAACCCTTACAAGTTATAACCTTGTTTATAGCTTGTCAAATGAAGTTCATATCTGTATTTTTTACAGTAATTAAATGTTAACTTTATTTTTGGTTTAACTCTCTATCATTTTCATTTCAGGAGATATTAACTAAACATCATGAATGTATGCACTGATCATAAAAGTGCATATATTCAGCTTAATTCCTTAGGTATTAACTTTAGAGAAATGACATGAAATTTTTTAATGTGGAATTTCTCATGGGGAATTCAATGGTAAAATTCATTTTTAATTTTGTTTCATTGGTTTCTGAGATGAATAGGATTTTATGTCTATTTATGGCATTTTTACTTATTACTCATTAAGTATTGACTTCAAAGATATGCCATCAAAATGATATATGTATGTTTTATCATTAAGACCCTGATGGTGTAATTTATGAGATTAGAAGTTAATTCATAATTTATTCCTTTTTATGGTATTTTTATCTATTTAAAGATAATTATTGTAAAGCTTTATGGTGGCCTTTTTGGACATGTGGTCATATTCCAAAGGCTCACAAAGTGTCACCATTGAATTGAGCGGAGTAAAATTTATACCATGTATTCTGGTACAGCCCTGTACATGGTTTAAACCTGATTTCAGACATAGCTATATAACTCTATTTCATAATAGTTTTGAGTGGAGCTAAGGTCTTGGTGTTGAGAGCTGATGTCTAGGCACATGTGTCAATCAATTCATGTGCCTGTGTTCCTAAAGAAAACATGCGATTGTGCTCTTAAACAAATGACATCATACTTAACTGATCAGAATGCCTTCCTCATTAGGTATATAAGGAGACTCCTCTGAATCACTACCTTTGTTTCTCTTTTCATTGGAGAACTCTTTCATTAAGCTACTGTATTTAATTTTCACTGTATAATTACCATAGTTAACTCTTCCATTATTTTCTATTTTTTGTCCTACCCAGTATAAGTCACTATAAGACTATTTCACCACTTGAAGAGGTGTAGTCAGGTAATACTATGTCTTCTGAGTACAATAGTATTACCAAGCTTATTGAATATTCACTTAATAGATTAAAATCCAGATATTAATTACTCAACCATTCACATAGACAAATTGTGGATTAAAGTGTTTTCCACCCTTAGGTAGATCTCAAGTTGTCTTTATCAAAACATAGAGTAAAATTAATGAAATAAAACCCAACCTTTGGTTTCTCACAGATTTACAGTCTTGACGCTCAATCAAACTATCCATATTGTGGTAAACACTCTGCATTATTATTATTATAATATGTCAGATAAAGATCTCAAGGATAATAGCAATATCCCTATGCTTAATGGGACAAACTATAGTGAATTATACAGATGCACCAGAATTCATCTGCAATCAAAAGACCTACTGGATGTCTGTTTAAGTAGTATTCCCCCAAAAGCCACACCTGCTGTTGTCAACAAATGGAAAACAGCAAGCTGCAATGCTGTAAGCCTTCTCTCTAGTAAAATAGATCCTTCTGTATTCATAGAAGTTATTGATGATTAGACCATGGAAGATTCTCATCTTCTTTGGGAAAAGGTAAACAAACAGTATGCTTCAAAAACTGCAATAGATTGTGGTCGTGTGGTCATGGACTGGGTATCAATAGCCTACAAAGGGAATCTGGATGAATTAATTAAAAAATGTTGACAATCACTTATTGATATTGCCTCAGTTAACATCAAGATTCCTCCTGATGTGCTGTTGTACATGATTCTTGGAAAACTGTGTGATTATACTAGCATGTATCATTTAGCTGACAGTTTAGCCATGAGTAAAGAAACAACTGAGAATCCTCCTAACACCTTGAACAGACTGAAAAGTTATGCTAGACAGCTCAAATACAAACAGAAAGTACCCAAGGAAGAACAACTAAGCACAGAATTAGTGTCTAGCAGTTCCAATCATCCTAGTCACTTACTGTATTACTGTGCCTGTGAGCCTTAGAGTTATTTTCATATACCCAAAAGACCACAAAAGATAAATTAAGATACAAATATTAATAAATTTAATTTATTTATATTATAAAAATAAAAATTGAAATATAAAATACAAATTTATATTTAAAAATCAAAATTTAATTATAATTTAAAAATAAAATTACAATAAAATTTAAAATTATGAAATTATATTTTTGCTTGTAAAAATTAAGTAAAAATGAATTTTTAATAAAATTTGTGAAATTTGAATATTTTTGATAAAAAGTTATATAAAATATATTATAAATTTTTATCCAATAAATAAACATATAAAAATTATTTCACCATTTGATTCCTCATAAAAAATTAGGTGGGGTCACCTCTGAGTGAATTTTTTGTAACTCAACTCCTAATAAGCTACAATTACGTTTTTAGTATTTTCAATAAAAAAATTGAAAATCCGCAAAACTTTAATTTAATTCACACCACATGGGGTGTTAACCATCAAATTTTGTGTTAAAATTGAGGTGTTGTGTTTAGTTTAGAAGTTATGAGGAATTGAAGTATTTTCAAATGAATTCAATTGAAATGTCAAAATGTGCGCATGTATTACATAAGTGAACTTTAATTTACATATGAGGTATCAATTATTACTGTATTGAACAGTACAACTCAATTGAATTACATATGTAAATTATAAGTATAATACATGATGAGGAATTAAAGGAAAAATAAATTGGAAAGATTAAATTTGGGGGGGAAAAAGAACTGCAGCTCTAAGGGGGAGCTAGACCCCCAAAATCCTTGCTTACAGGCATGTGGTGTCAAAATTCACACAAAAGCTCATCACTTTTGGCCTGGAATTGAGTTACAGGCTCCGTGGACTCAATTGATGATGAGGTTTTGATACCAACTGGGGCAGTTTTAGCTGTTGCCAAGAGGGTAAAACTACCCTTAAGATAAAACAATCATAGTAAAAACAGGTTTAACTGTTTTCTACGTCTATTACACACATTCTTATGTGTTTTGAAGGCTCTAGACCAGGTATTGCTATAGTAATGGCTGATTTAAGGGTCTAAAATGGCTAAAAATGGCTTAAACCAGGGTTCGATGATGCCATAATTGGCTTTTCTGTTGTCAGACTGTTTTTCACGACTGAAAAGAGTAAATTTTACTTTTGGAGTAAGAAGATTGATGGCTATAAAAGAATGTCTTCTTTGCCCCACTTTTTTCTTCATGTTAGAATCTTTTTCTTTTATAATTAGTTTAAACACTGTTAAACCAATCAATAGAAGATTCCAACCACCTTTCTTAAATCATTTTGAACCTTTTAAACCACGTGAAAAAATAATTATAATCATTGTTTGTAACAATTATAATCATTTTTACCCCTGAACCACCCCAAAAGTGAATTAAAGCATCTTTCATCACTGTAAACTTTGTCACCTTGTTTCCAAATTAACTCTGGTCACTTTTAGGCATCTTTTCTCTTTAATATTCTTTTTAAAGACTTCTTTCTTTAATTAATTGCTTGCAGTTCTTTGCTCAATTAATTCCAATTGAAATTGCTCTTGAAGAAATTTCTTTTGTAGCCTTAAATATCTCTTGTAGAGTATTTTTGGATAAATTTTTATTGTTGGTAAAACAATAAATCTTTATAATATTATTGTTATATACTAATAAAGTTATAAACAATAAAATTGGAGTGTTTTCTCTCAAAAATGATATTTCTTACTATTTCCAATTGAATTTTACCTTATACAAATTTTGAGGACAGGAAAAGTACTTGATTTTTAATCAAAGTATCATATCCACACCTTACAGTGCCATTGAGGTACACAACCCACTTGACACCTCTCATAAAACTAATTGATGCTATGTTGAATCTCCACACTTGCAACCAAAAAAGAAAAAAGAAAAGGATGAGCAATCAAATCCTTCTCCATCAACTCATCTGTCAACTACCTATGCACTTATGACTTGTTCCTCAGAATCATCATGTGAAATTGTCATAGAAAATGCTGCAACTCATCTCATTTTAAATGATAAATGTCTTTTCACCAATTTAAAACAATGCACTCCCTTTGCTATATCAACAGGTGATCCTGAAAGTAACCTGTGTGCTGAAGGAAGAGGACCAATTGATCTCCACATTAGAGGAAAGCTGTTGCGCTTGGATAATTGCCTTTATGTTCCTCGCATCTCTCACACCCTAATCAGTATGATACAGCTTCTTGAAGATTCAATTACCATTGAGAAGCTATAAAGAGGAAGATTCTAGGCCGTAATAAATCATGACACAGCAATAAATGGTCAATATATTAATGGTTTAGTTTCCGTCACTCATGCTGAGCCTAAAGCATTGATTTCAATCGGTCATGTTTGGCATCCATCCAATCAAGTGGTCAAAACACTTGGATTACCACCTTTTTCCAGTACGTGTGAAATATGCATGCTAGGTAAATATACTCTATTACCTTTCTCCAGCAGCTTTGAGAAATTCAATCAACCTCTTGAATGTTTACATATACATCTAGTTGGGGAAAAAACTCCACAATAAAATAGTTGGCTTTGATATTTCTTGACCATGGTTGATACGTTCACATCCTTAAAATTTGTCAGGTTCCTAAAACCAAAAAGTAAAGCATTCAAAGAATTTGTTGAATGGAAAGTCTATGCAGAAAATTTTCACTCTATTAAAATAAAAAAACTGATTAGCAACAGAGGTGAGGAATTTGAGAATAAAAACTTTGCAATTTTGGCTGCATCTTGTGGCTTTGTTCATCTATTTGCACCAACTTCAACCCCTGAACACAATGGTTTTGCAGAATGTGCAAATCGCACCATATTGGACAAGGCAAGGTGTTTGTTGTTAACTTCAAACCTTACCAGATTGTACTGGGCTGAAGCAGTGAATACGGGTTCATTCCTGTAAAGTTTAATGCCAACACCATCTAGAGCCAATCTGTCACCTTTTTCTGCATCGTCTTCAAAACCTAGTTGAATCAAGAGACTAAAAGCCTTTGGATGCAAGGCCTTCATCTTGGTGCATAAGAATAAGACGGAGTGGAGGCTGTTCCCAACAAGTGAAGAGGGTATCTTGTTAGTTTTGGTCAATGATAACTCAGCCTAAAAAAGTCTTTGATTGAGGGACAAAGCTGTAATAATCACAAGACACGCACTATTCATTGAAGACATTTTTCCCTCCCTTGATGCAAAGCCTGATATCCCTGATACTTCCAGATGGGTAGAGATCAATAAAGAGGACAAAGACATTGAACCAAAAGGGGTTAATGATCCAAATATCCCCTGTGATTCCGTTGATTGACCTCCTACTGAGCAGGCTCCCCAGCTCCCTGAAGACTTGGATCTCTGTTATCCTGAGAATAATCAAAGGATCAGGGTCATTGGTCCTCCGCATCCCACATTAATACAAGGAGATCTAAATTCTGAGAATATCTTGCCTTATTCCAGAAGACCAAAGGCTTTTGTGGTTTTCCGCACAGGCCCAGCTTCTTACTCAAAGACCGTTTCTGGAAGTGAATCGTCCGTTTGGTTAGACAAAATCCGCAAAGGCTGAAAAACATAAAGAAACTTGAGGTTTGGGATGTGATACCACTAAAGAGAAATTTTTGGTTAGTAGGTACCACATGGGTCTTTAAGCGGAAACACAATGATTTTAATGTGGTCACTGAGTACAAAGCAAGGTTGTGTGCCCAAGGCTTTTTGCAAAAATTTGGGCAAGATTACTCAAAAACCTTTGCTCCTACCGGCCGTCTTCATTCCTTGAAAACACTGATTGCATTCTCAGTAGAAAACGGATTACACTTTCAGAATTTGGATATTCAAAGTGCTTTCTTGAATGCATCTTTGGATGAAGACGTCTACCTATCCATTCCTCAGGGGCTTTCAACTTGTAGAAAGACCTATTGTCATAAGCTAAAAAAGGCTATCTATGGGCTCAAGCAGGGCCTATTGCATTGTACAAAAGATTAACAGCTTGGCTTGTGATCTCAGTCTTCACTTCCTCCATCTCAGATCCATGTGTATTCTTCCGAAAGGCCCACCCGCCTATCTGGCTCTTCTTTCATGTGGAAGATATCACAATTTTTGGAAGCCAGTTGTGGTCTTTCAAAGAGGACATCAAAAAGAAGTTTGATGTCAAAGATCTTGGGAAAGATGATCTGATGCTGGGTATCAAGCTTAATCACTTTGATGGTGGCTTGGTGCTGTCTCAAGCACATTATGTGGAGTAGTTGCTGGATTTATATGGTATGGAGGACTGCAGGCCAGTGTTGACCCCTATGGTTCCAAACTTGTACCTAGAGGAAAGTACTTCAGAAGAGTGCAGCTCCTTTGAAACTTTGAATACAAGCTTTGGAAGTGCATTCGCAAGTCTGAGCTATCTTAGTGTAGCCAAATGACCGGAAATTTTCTTTTCAGTCAGCTCTTTGTCTCAGCTTCTTGAAAACCCTGGCATTTGGAATTGGAATACCTTTCTTCACGTTATATGATATCTCAAGGGAACTATTGCTCTTGGGGTTTATTATGGATTGGAAGGGGGTGGTAGCCTCTGTGCATACTCAGATGCCGATTGAGGGAATTGCAAGAAAACACAAAACTCTATCACTGGCTTTGTCATTCTGTTTGAGAGCTGTTTGGTAATCTGGAAAACTCACAAGCAACCAATGGTCTCCTTATCTACAGCTGAGGCTGAGTACAAGGCTTTAACTGACTTAAGTGCTGAATTGTTTTGGTCGTGGAAGTTTTTAAAGGAGCTGTCTTTGTGTGAGATTTATGGGCCAAAAATCATCTTTGAAAACAATCAATGGTGCATAGGAACGGCAAACAGTGACAGCAACTCCAACATGCAGCGCATGAAGTACATGGATATTAAGCTGCACTTTATCAGGGAGGTTATTTAAAATGGTCTGGTAAAAGTCGTATATGTCCCCTAAAGCAAGATTCTGGAAGACTTCATGACTAAGTATGTGTACAGGCCTGCAGTGGTGAAGTGCCTGAAGGATCTTAATGTCCTTGGTCTAAGAGGAAGGGGGGATGTTGAGAGCTGATATCTATGCACATGTGTCAATCAATTCATGCGCATGTGTTCTTAAAGCTAACATGTGATTGTCTTCTTAAACAAATGAAATCATAATTAACTGATAAGAAGGCCTTCTTTGTTAGCTATATAAGGAGAATCTTCTGAATTTCTACCTTTGTTTCTCTTTTCCTTGGAGAACTCTTTCATTAAGCTACTGTAGTTAATTGTAATTGTCAAATCACCATAGTCAACTTTTCCATTATTTCCATTTTTTTCTCCCCATTATAAGTCACTGTAAGACTATTTAACCACTTATAGAGGTGTAGCCATGTGTAAGATGTGACTATGAAACTGATGATAATATTACTATTAATCAACAGTACTATGTCTGTTCTTATGAAATATAATAATAAAAAATTATTATAACCACAATTAAATAATTATAAAATTATTTCTTTCACGTGTTATACACTACTAGTGATTATAACAGTGAGCAGTAATTGTCTACTAGAATCAATTACAAGAAGAATTTAATAATAAAAACTTCTTTATTAAAATAATAAGATTATTTTAATATATAATTATCTTTTACAAGAATAATTATGAATATAATTCTTGAAGAAAACTATTACTAGAGAAAAACTTTAAGAATTAAAAATAAATGACTCACTAATACTCCAAAGAACTTATTGATAGATAAGAGTAGAGAAATTTGACGTGGAATTGTGGATTTAAGGGATCAAAAGGATTTATAACAGTATTACAACAATATATAGTTGGATTCTATGATTTCACGTCTTTCTGGATGATGTTGAAAGATTTAAAACACTTAAGAATAGCTTTAACTAATACTTACTTGTTGGTAATAATGATTTAATAAATTGATAAGATGATGATACGGAAAAAACAGCAAGAATAGGCTTCTTTTAAGTCAACAACAGCTCACAGAGGCATGCCATGGAGCAAAATGAAAAACCAGTGAGTGAGAAAACAATAAACCTTTTTGGATTAATGATTGCATCATCTGTTGTCACGTAAGATTATCATAATTACTTAATTGATGCTTTTACGTGACTACCAACCCCAATATGGTTAAGAATAAAAGGAGTAACAACAGTGAATCTTCTTTTATTCTAAAATAATCATTGATTTCTCAAATTTATCAATGTTATTGCCAATTTCATCACAGAATTTAATTACTGTGAATTTTTGAAGATTCAGTGTTTCACGTAGAATGGTCAAAAATGGACTGTAAGTAAAACTTTTAATTTTACTAATGAAACTGTAATTCCTTTTGGTTGTACCATAGATAATACAGTTCTTCATTGGTCCAGAAAGTTTCAGAAAGATTCATTAAGAATTGTATTTTTAATGAATTTTTGAAGTGTTTACCTCATTTCTACGTAGAATTGCAAATAGCAGTATTTTGCTGGTTGCTATGAGGTAAATCAATGAATATGAGTCCCAAAAGGGTTTTAATTACTCTTTTAGGGTCTAGTCATTGAAAGTCATCAAGAATTGACGTGGTTACAGGAGCCTAAGTAGCTTATTACCTCCTTGGCACGTCAAAATAACAGGTTATTTGCTATTTTTCTTATGATTACAGTAGGTGTAACTTGGTAACCAAGTTCCCAAAGAGTTTTAGTTTACCAATTAGGCCAAGATGAGCCATGGATCCATGCTCTGAAGCTATCCATGCCTCTGAGGCCTCAGAAGTTGGGTACCCTGGCTCTCTTTGATGTCTTTTGTCCCCCTTGCCTAATTTTTACGTCAAAATAGTAATTTAAGCTTAAAGTGAGATATCCACTATGGGTGTACCAAAAGTCCATGTAAGAATACCATGATATTAAGTGCTCAAAACATGCATAACACTATTCTTAGTGTATATGTAACATGGGATTTCTCACTTTCCCATTATTTTGGCTAAAAATCAAGAAAAACAAAAATTTTCACGGATCTTTTATGTGGTATTAATGATGTGGTATTGAAGTATTTTCCATTTTACCACCTTAAATACTTAAATTGAGCTTATTCACTCTATGGAGCTACCCTAGGTGAATTTTTGTGTAGAATCCAAATCTGGTCTTAAATCCATGGATTTACTTACTCAATAAAAAGTTATTCATCTTTTCTGAAATTGAAAATGATGAATTTTGGATATATGCATGACTTATGTGTTTTGCATAATTCAAAATTTCTTTTTAAGATAATTGTGGCCTATTTGGGTATGTAAAATATACCTCAAGGCTCACACCATGTCAGCCTGTGACTCAAAACCAGAGCACAAGCATGACAGCCAAAATACCATAAATCAATGGTAAAGCAAGGATACCACCAAAACATGGAGCTAAGCCAAATCAGGTCAAAAAGGATCAAACAAAAGAGGAAAACTACAACTTTACAAATACACAAGTCACACCATCATAGGAGAAGGAATAACAAAGTTATTCCTGCTTAAAGTTGTTGCTGAGCATAAACCTTATTTTTCACCTCTCATCTGAAATCCAGAGGCATAGTCTTGACCCCATCAAATTGATATTCAAATTGAAGCTCTAAGTAAGGGCTATCCAATGGTACTAGACAAATTACGCTAACACCAGAACTACAGGAGTTATGGCCAAAAGAAGGTTAAATAAGGGTGAATAAAATATTTACCTCTCATCTAGCTTCTACAGTTTTAGTGTGAGATACCTAAAGTGGAGTCTTTTTAAAAAAAGCACAGTTACAGCTATCTGATGGTGCCATCCACTTCCCCATATCTAATCTAGAACAAAGGTTATGGGGCAAACAAGCTCCATACATATTTTAAGCAAATCATACATATGTACAAAAAATCTTGTACATAGCATGTTGTTTCCATATTTAATGATACCTATATCAAATGAGGTACCATTGTGCATATCACATCCAGGGCTACACAATGAACCAAGTTTGAGCTTGATATCTCAAAAACCAACAAAGTTATGGCAGTTTCAAGGTCAAAATCTCACAGTCTGACCAATACAGCCTTACCATGGGATAATATCCCATGATTTTAATTATGGGGTGTCAAAAGGCCAAAGAAGCATGTTTAAACTTCAATAAATCATAGCTTATTCAATACTGGGGTCCCATATAGGTTCTGTACAGCACTATACGCATCATACATGTGAGAAGAGGGCTGTGTGGTCCCCAGATGAAAATATTCATCCTGTATTGGTGAAACCTTCCAAGATGGGGTTCCAAAGCCACATCTGAGCCCAATGAAGGTTATACAGGTCTTGTGGAAACCACAAGCCAGTGCTTGGAAGTGAAAAATCCTAACTTCCTCTACATGAAAAGGTCTAGTGAACTTTTTACCCAATTTTAGGATAAACAGGGGCCTTTTCTCCACCTGAAAGGGTTTCCTCATCCTTCTCTTGAACTCCTATGTAGTACAACTGTCAAAAAGAGTTATAATCTTGGAAAATAATCCAGTAAGACTTTGAATTTTAGTATTGTAGCTCTTATTATAGTAATCCAACTGGTAAGACTGCACACAGGGCTTTCAACAGCACTCACCACCACTGTTTAATAATAGTAAAGCCCTTATTACTCTGTTTTAAACTTTTTTTATCTATGATCCAACCTCTTTTTAAATTAATTTTACCATGTCACAGTCATAGTTAAAGGTGTAAATAGCCTCATTACACCTTTGTCATAGACTCAGCCTGACATTTTGTGTAAGGTTTGTCTATGAAACTCTTGATAATAGTAACAATATCAAGAGTACTATGACTGTCCTCAGTAGAAAAGTATAATATAATAAAATGTTATAACCACAAATTTAAATATAATTATCAAAAAAATTATATAAAGAAATAGATTTAGTTATTATTATAAAATATAATAATAAAAAGTTATATAATAATTCTAATGAATTATAATTGTTCTATTATTGCTATAGTCACTGACAATTATAACAATAAGAAGTGTAAAGCTCCTAATGAGACAATTACATGTGGAAAATAAAAATATTCAAACACTTATAAATAATATAAATATTATTTCTAAAAGAATTAAAACACACACTGTGCAGAAATAATTCTCATAAGAAAAGTTCTATATAAAAAAAGATATAGAGTTTTAGAGAAAACTTACTTAAAATAAAAGTTTAATACAAAAGGTTAAATACAACAGTTATTATATTCAATGATTATTATAAGTTAAAAACACGCCAAAAATCAATATTTTAAATGATAAAACAACTTTCTATGATAAAAAATATGATTAAAGAGTTTTTATAGGAATTTGTGGATTTTAAAAGATATTTCAAAGACAATAATTTTATAAGATAAAATATGTTATAAGTGATTACAACAATAATCTAATTTCTATAATTTCAATTCTTTTAATTTGAGATTTATAAAGAATAACAATACTTAAGAAATACTTTGATAATAAGATTTTATATATAATAAAACTTTACCTGTTTGAATGTCTAATTTTATTGTATTGATTAATGATGATGGACAAAAACAGTGATGAAAAGACTCTTTTTATGTCTACAGAGAAACTCTCATGAATCATAATGAATATAGAGGGCATTCTCAGGTCAAAACTGAAAAACCATGCTTAAAAAATAAAGTTCTTAGCTTAAGGCAACCTATTTTTAATCCCAATTTAAAGTTACCAGTGTTATTCTTAACTCCAAGTAACTTTAATCCTCATTTAAACTAATTATTCTAAGTTTTAATATAGAATAAGCTTATTTATATTAAAGCTCATCACATGAATAACTTATAAATAGAGTTTCAAGCAGGAATCTCTTAAGCTTAATATTTAATTAATTTTTAAAGAAATCATAATCTTCCTTGAGCTTACTTAAAAGAGTAACTTTCCAGGCTAATTAGCCAGGAAATTAATTTATAAAGGATAATTAAAATTCTATTTATACATGGATATTATTCAATTTTAAGCTGTGTGAAATGTTCAAGCAAATCCATTAAGAATTGTATTTTTAATGAATTTTTGAAGTTATTACCATTTTTCCACGTAAAATAGCAAAACAAACTAAACCTTACCCTTTGATAAGGTTTCAATACTTTTGACCTTACCGCTTTAAGCTTATTTAGGATTTTTGAGCTTAATTAAGTTTTGTAAGTTCTTAAAAACTTAATTTCAAGGCTGCATATTGGGATTTACCCTGTGGCAGCTTGGAATTCCTGTCCAATTTGGGATAAAACCAGTTTAATATTTTAAGGTTGGATCAAAGTCTAATCTTAAAGTTTAAATAAGGTTGAAAATCCTCCAATTCAGGTGGACAACCTTATTTGAATCCTTGCAGATCCAAAAAGTTGGGTACCCCAGCTCTATTTGGTCTTTTTCCTTTGTCCCACCTTTTTGCATGGATTTTGCCCTTTTATTTATTTAAAACCATTCTATGGCCTTAAACCCTTTTAAATTGAACTTGCAAAGGATTTACATCCTGTATGGAAAATACTTAGCCAATTCAGCAAATTTACACAACACCTCAATTTTAACTAAAATTTTGGTAAGCTTGCATACACCTTATGAAGTTTTAAATTTAAGCTTATTCAAGCATAGATTTAACAACTTAAAAAATGTTAAAAAAAGTACATTAGTACTGTGAGCTTCTTGAATCATCCAATAACATAAGAAATAAGTATTTTTGGGTGTACCCTAAGTTGTTTTTGGTGTAGAATCCAAAAATGACATAATATTTATAACTTCGTTTATCCAAGAAAGTTATACTTATTTTTTGTTATTTTTTATTTTAAATTCAATTAAAAAGTCTTTTGAAGACAAATGTAACCGTGTATAAAGTTATTTGTGGCCTTATGGGTATGTTATACAGACCTCACAGGCTCACATTCCCTACCACCAAAAAAAATTGTACTACAATTTTCTTTTGCAGTATACCCCAAGTTATTTGGGGGGGTAGAATCCACTGTCCAACCTCTCTATCATACTTATTAAGTATGCAAAGCACAAAATTAAAGCTTTTTTATTGAGAAATTGGTCTTCTCTCATGTCTGAATCTTCTGAGAAACTTTTGGGAATCAGGTATTTTACTTTCTTCAATCCATTCATCTTCATGTTGAGGATTTTTGTACCTGACTAAGTATTCTCTTTCATTTTTTTGCCTAAGTCTTCTTTCTTTCAAAACTTTTAGTACCTTTTTATCTTGACTTTGATCCAGTGGGGGTACTTCCAAGCATATTTCATTCCTTAAAGGAAATAATTCCTTATCACTTGAAGTGTAACACTTTACCAGACTAACAGGAAAAGTTGGATGCTTGTTTTCTAATTCTCCTGATAGTTCTTCTTGTACCGCATTTGTCCCATGAAGGGCTTTAATAATAAATGGTCCTGCAAAGGAATCATTCAATTTATTTGGACCTTTAATATTATTAAAGTTCAAGGTTGAAACTAGTATTAAGTCCCCTACTTTGAATTCTGGGGTTTTATGACTTTTATCCCATTTCTGTTTAGCATATTCAAAGGCATCATTCATGCTTTGATTTGCATGATGTCTTACTTTATCAAGAAATAACTTAAAGCTTGAAACAGTGGGATGAATATTAACCAGATCTTTTTTCAAAGTATCAACTGGAAGTTTGGGGTTCCATCCTTTTTCCAACATTGCAGGAGTTTTTCCTGTTGAAGCATGGATGGATGTCTTGTAGGCTAATTCCAATGCTGGTATAAGAGTACATCAATCATGAATAAAGCCATCAGAATCTTTAAGATCCAGGCCATAAGCACAAAATCATCTGATAATGTCCTCAAGGGTTTGAATAATTCTTTCTGCTAACCAATCTGTTTGTGGATGGTATGCTGTTGAGAATGATAGTTGTGTACCCAAAGGCTTATGTAAATTATTCCATAAGGCTGATGTGAATTTTCGGTCTCTATCACTCATAGTATTCTTAAAGACACCAGTATGGGATATGACTCTATTCCAGATCAGAAGAGCTGTATACATAGCTGTGTCATTTTTATGACATGGTAAAAAGATTGGTGTTTTGCTATATCTGTCTACAATAACAAGACATTCATTGTAACTTTTATCACCCCCAGGTGGTAAGGCAGTTATCCAATCCATGTGAACCACTTCCCATGGGGTACTTGGTTCTTGGATATGGATCATTAAACCAAATCTTTTACCAGTAGTGTTATTGGCTTTCTGGCATCTATCACAACTATGACAGTACTCAATGACATTTTTTCTCCAAGATGGCCACCAGGCACATATCTTGATTCTCTCCATTGTTCTGTCTTCAGAAAGATGTCCAGAATAAATGTTATCATGACATTCTAGTAGTATTGTGTTAATTAACATTCTACTACATAGGACCATGACACATGTGTGTTTAGATCTATGATATAATATACCATCAAATAAATGGAACTTTCCATTGTCATAAGATGCTTTCCAAATATCATCTAGATAATTAGCCAATGCTTCATCTTTTCAATCTTTGTCAAGTAGAGCAGTAAGGATATGACAGTTCTTATCTTGCTTATAGCTTTCTCTAACTTCTTCAAAGGATTCTGTTCCAACATCTATGATGTTAATTCCTTTAATTGGAATTTGAGGTTCTGCACTTGTAGGAACATAGGCAGGATTGTCAGGTGTATTGGGTAAAGCCCATCTACTTAAGCCATCAGCATTCTTATGAATATTTCCAGATTTATGTACTATGGTCATATTGCCTCTATACTCTTGTATAGCAATCTGCCATCTTAACATGTGTCTGTTTGGGTTTTTCATGTCAAGAAGTGATTTTACTGCATTAAAATCAGTAATTACTTCAAACACACTACCATCAAGATAGTTATGAAGTTTTTCCAGAGCCCAAACAAGGCAAAGGCACTCCATTTGGCTAGCTCCATATCTGGCCTCAGGAGGTTTGATTTGTCTTGAAATGAAACAAATTGGACCTTCATAGGGTTTATCATTGACAATTTGAACCTGATGAAGAGCAGCTCCTAAGCCTTCACCACATGCATCAATATACAGCTTGAAAGGAAGTTTCCAGTCTGGCATCAATAATTATGGTGCATTGGTAAAGGTATACTTGATTTTATCTTATTCTTGAATCCTTTCCTGTTTCATTTCAAAAACAATTTGTTGATCACAAATTCAGTATAATGATCTTGCATGGATTGCAAAGTCTTTAAGGTGTTGCCTGTAATAACTGGAAAACCCCAAGAAAGACATCATTTCTTTTTTGTTCTGGGGCATTTGTTTCAGTAAACCTGCAGCCACTTTGTTCTTATCAATACTAAGGCTCAGTCCTGAGACTACATGTCCTAGAGCCTTCAACTCATGAAACCCAAAATTACATTTATCAAGAGATATTTTAATGTTCACTTGAATAATTTTCTGAAGTACTAATGAAAGTCTCTCTAAACTTAATTTCCAGGTTTCTGAACAAATGATAATGTAATAAATATAAATGATTAACCATCCCTCTGATAATTCATGTGGGAAGATGGTATTAATCATTCTCTGATAATGAGAGGGTGAATTTTTAATACCAAAAGGCATCCTCAAGTATTTATAAATACCACAATGAGCAATTATTCTCAATAGTTTGCTAGCATGAGGTGTAAAAACATTCTGATGGAAGCCTTTAAGAGCATCCATGGAAGTAATGAATCTTGCATTGGATAATCAATTCAAAGTCTCATGGATTCTAGGGATTGGATACCAGTCTGGAATAGTATAGGTATTCAGTGCTATAAAATCACCAACCATCCTTTAGTTATTATTATGCTAAGTAATGATTACTGGAGTTGTGACTTCTATTTCCTCATTGTGTCCAGCTTTTCTAAGAACTCCCAGTTTCATCAGATCATTAATATGACTTTCTAATGCTTCTCTAGCCCTAGGGCTAGCTGGGTAAGCTGGTCTTCTTAATAGTGGCGGATAAGGTCTTTCCACATTAAGTATAATGTCCACTTCAGGGCCTTTTATATCTCCAAGTGGTTCATCATCTGAAGCAAAGGCTTCCCTGTATTGGAAAAAAATTTCAATAAGTTCTTCCTTCATTTCTAGTGTTAATTCAGGACTAATTTGTGCTTCGATCAATTGATCTGACACAAATTTTTCTTTATTAACATTTTTCACTTGTTCAATTACAGTGCTTTCTCTTTTTTCTGGAGGAAAAGCAAATTTTTGTCTTTTATTTTCCCTTATAGTGAAATACATGTCTTTATGATTATTAATATCAATACCATAAATATTGAGGTAATCATTTCCAAGTATAAAGTGTTGTGAAGAACAATTATTCATCACAAAAAATTCAAATTTTAATCTGATACTTCCTGCAGGATGAGGAAATATCATTGCTGCTTCAAACATACCCAAGGGGTGCATATTTTGGCTAGAACTGCTGAATTTTATACCTTAAATTGGCATTATCTTGTCTTGCCAGTTGGTATAAGTTTTGTCAAGATAATTTTTTCCAACACAAGTGCAAAAAGCGCCTGAGTCAAGATGTATCTTGGCTTCTGTGTTGTTTATCACAATATTAGTGATACAAGATGATCCAGCTGTATAACCTTTACCTCTGGCAAGCTTGGGTTTTTGCATTTTAGCATCTTGTACATGTATGAGATCCATACATTCATCACTGTACTGTGGTAAGTGAGTATGCACTTCTGTGACTTCAAAGGAAACATTAATATTTCCTATACTAAGTTCATCTGGTAATTCCTCCTCTTCTGAAGGCGCAGAATCACTTGCATGTAGAGATACATCTTTTATTTCTTTTGTGTCTTCCACTTTTTCAATTTCTATCTCATTGATTCTTGATGTTTTGGGACAAGTATTAGCAAAGCAAGAGGTACTTCCACACTTATGACATTTCAAAGGAAGTCCGTCTTGTGGCTTATTTGGTTTTGAAATTGGTTTCCCACTAGTCTTGCTGTCTATTGGTAATTTATACCAATTTCTTCCAATTTTTGTTTTAGTAGTGATTTGCTCCATAGCATTGATATAATATTCTGTAGAGCAAGGCTCAATACATCTGCTTCTTATAGCATGCTCAAGGTCACCTCCATACTTTCGTAATATCCTTTTATGTACCATTTTTTCAGACAAATCAGGATGAAGGGCAGTCAATTTGTCTTTCTGTTTAAGAAACCGAGACATGCACCTGTCCCTCTCAATATTAAAGATGGCTTCTTCAAAAGAATTTTCCATTTTAAATCTCCAGGAATCATTTTCCCATTTGGAAATAATTTGTTCTTTCCACCAAGGCCAAGAATGTTTACCATGGTCTTGTCTCATTTTATAATACCATTTCTTTGCTGATTTGGTAAATAATGAGTGTAATCTGTCACTTATGTATTCATCTGGTATGTTGAAGTCTTCTTTGAACATATCAATTGTTTTCATAAATTCCATATGATTATATTCTCCTTCACCACTGAAGGTTGGCCATTCCTCTAATCTTGGAATGTCTTCAAAATTACAAGCAGTCTCCACTTCTGCATTGCTTGAAATTGTATGATGTAAATCATTATTCAAGTTAAGGACATTTCTGTCAAGAATTGGTGTGGATTGCCTTGGAAATACATTTTTTAGTGATATATTATTAATACTTGATTGAATATCTTCTTTTAGTTCAAGTATTGCTTTATCAATTTTTTCCAATTGTTCTTGGAAAAGAGCTGCATTGTGACCAGTTGAGTTCTCCAAGTTTTGAACTTGTATTCTTGATTCTTTTAACTTTCTAGTTATAAAAGAAATTGAATTGTCCTCTGGTTGATTGAGTAAGGTAACTTTAGACTCAATTCTTGCACAAATTTGCGTCAAAGACAGAATATTGTTGTTATTAACATTTTAAAGGCCAAAAATGGTCCTTTGTGTTTCTTTCACTTGTAATATCTCATTACCAAACTTCTGTTGGATATACTCAAATGCTTTAAACTTTGTCATAATTTCTTTATTACAAGATTCAAATTGAGTTACAAGTTCTAAAAGATATATTTCTTTGGGAAAGATTGGTTAAATCTTTCCTCTTCCTTGTTTTTGAATTCCATCAGAGTTCTTTCCATATGGAACACATTACCCATGGATGTCTTCTCTTTCTTGGGAATTCTGAAATTCTGAGGGTAAGGCTTGTTCCATTTGGCCTTTGCCTTTTGCTTGCCCTTCTGATTGCTCTTTGGGGTTCGCTTGGGCTTGTTTGGCACTTGTTGAGGAGGACTTTTGCTAGTGGATTCTTGGGGAGCTTCCAATGGTGTGTTGTCCTTGCCTTGGGACAACTTCTTCTTCTGATCCTCTGATAACATGCTTTTGTTTTTCAACCAAGCTTCTATCTGTTGGACTTGTCCTTTGCAAGACATGGGTGTCCAACCCTTCAGAAGCTCCTCTGTCTTTTCTGTCCCCATGAAATTCTTCACTTGAAGATTTGAGTTCATTGTTCCTATCCAAAGACTTGGGAGAAGCTCCCACTTGTGCTGTTTTGCTGCCATAAACCAGTTTCTGTACTGACACTGGTATATCTCTACTGCTGCCTGTTGGAAGTGATTCGGGTCTAACAGAAATAGAAGTTATGTCAGCTTCTGGACTCTCAATAATAGTGTCAAGGGTGGTGGCTAACCTTTGGGAACTGGTGGAATTTCTGGCATCTTCCATTTGTGCCTCTCCTCTGGGCTGACATTCTTGCTTTTGGATTTGTGACTGGAATATCCTGGTCCATATCCATTAGATTGGATGGAGTAATTGCTTCCACTTCTAGTAAGAGTCATTTCACGTCAATTTTAAGAATAAAATAGACCAAGAATGAATTAAATTCACCTGCTGGACCTTTGAAGGGTTCTTTGGTTATCAAACCCCTTGGTGCTGGGCTAGTTTAAATTTAAATACTAGATTATGAGGTTTTAGAGTCTGAAGAACTTTCTTTGATGAATGACACTAGAGAAAAATGAAAATGTAAGTTATTTTATCAAACAATAAAAATAACTTATAAATACAGCTTATTGGGTAAAGCTGGTTAAATGTAATTTATGGCAAATTACATCAAAAGTAAAGAAAAATGTCTAAGATGAGAAAAAGTGTTTTTTAGTAAAGATTTTTTATTTTCAGAAATTTTTTTATTTTATTTTTATTTTCTTTAAAGAAATAATGATTATGCAATTAATAAGTTATTGATCAAAATTGTATTATTCTTCACTTTATACTAGAATAACTCAAAGAATAAATTTCAAGTCTGTGATGTGAAAAAGCCACTAGTTAGAAAAAAGAAAGTAATTCCAAGTCACTAGATAGTATATTGTTTCAAACAATATTCTTAAGAAAAAATAACTTTATTAATATTATAAAGACTATTCATAAGGGATAAGTCCCAAAAAAGCCAATATTACACTAAATATGGCAATTTTATGTCAAAAATAGTAAAATAAGGTCTAGAATATGATTTATGTCCCAAAAAGTGGTAAACATCACGCCCAGGCCCCAAATTTAAGGTTTGTCTATGAAATTCTTGATAATAGTAACAATATCAAGAGTACTATGAATGTCCTCAGTAGAAAAATATAATATAATAAAATATTATAACCACAAATTTAAATATAATTATCAAAAAGAATTATATAAAGAAATGGAATTAATTATTATTATGTAATATAATAATGAAAAAATATATAATAATTATAATGAATTATCATTATTATATCATTGTTATAGTCACTGACAATTATAACAATAAGAAGTGTAAAGCTCTTAATGAGACAATTACATGTGGAAAATAAAAATATCTAACCACTTATAAATAATATAAATATCATTTCTAAAAGAATTAAAACACACACTGTGCAGAAATAATTCTTATAGAAAAAATTCTATAAAAAAAAACAACTAATATTAGATAAAAAAAGATGGAATTTTAGAGAAAACTTACTTATAATAAAACTTTAATACAAAAAGTAAAATACAACAGTTATGCTATTCAATGACTATTAGAAGTTAAGAACACACCAAAAATTGATATTTTAAATGATAAAAATATGATTAAAGAGTTTGTAGAGGAATTTGTGGATTTTCAAAGATATTTTAAGGACAATAATCTTATAAGATAAAATATATTATAGGTGATTACAACAATAATCTAATTTCTATTATTTCAATTATTTTAATATAAGATTTATAAAGAATAAAAATACTTAAGAAAAACTCCAATAATAAGATTTCATATATAATAAAAATTTACATATTTAAATTTCTAATTTGATTGGATTGATTAATGATAATGGACAAAAACAGTGATGAAAAGACTCTTTTTATGTCTACAGAGCAACTCTCATGATTCATAATGAATATAGAGGGCGTGCTAAGGTCAAAACTGAAAAACCACGCTTAAAAAATAAAGTTCTTAACTTAAGGAAACTCATTTTTAATTCCAATTTAAAGTTGCCAGTGTCATTCTTAACTCCAGGTAGCTTTAATCCTCATTTAAACCAATTATTTTAAGTTTCAGTATGGAATAAGCTTATTTATATTAAAGCTCATCACATGAACAAATTCAAAATAGAGCTTCAAGTAGGAATCTCTTAAACTCAATTTTTAATTAATTTTTAAAGAAATTATAATTTTCCTTGAGCTTAATTAAAAGAGTAAATTTCCAGGCTAATTACCCAGGAAATCTATTTATAAAGGATATTTAGGAGTTAATTTATACATGGATAATATTAAATTTTAAGCTGTGTGAAAATTTCAAGCAAATGAATTTAAAATTGGATTTTTAATGAATTTCTGAAGTTATTACTATTTTTCCATGTAAAATAGCAATACAAACTAAACCTTACATTTTGATAAGGTTTCAATACTTGTAATCTTAACACTTTAAGCTTATTTAAGATTTTTGAGCTTAATTAAGTTTTGACAGTTCTTAAAACCTTAATTTCAAGCCTGCATATTGGGATTTACCCTGTGGCAGCTTGAAATTCCTGTCCAACTTGGGATAAAGCCAGTTTAAGCTTTTAAAGTTGGATCAAAGTCTAATCTTAGAGTTTAAATAAGGTTGAAAATCCTCCAATAAAGGTGGACAACCTTCTTTGAATCCTTGCAGATCCAAAAAGCTGGGTACCCCAGCTCTATTTGGTCTTTTTCCTTTGTCCCAGATTTTTGCATGGATTTTGCCCTTTTATTTATTTAAAACCATACTATGGCCTTAAACCCTTTTAACTTGAGCCCATACAGGATTTACATCCTGTATGGAAAATCCTTAGCCAATTCAGTAAATATACACAACACCTCAATTTTAACCAAAAGTTTGGCAAGTTTGCATAAACCTTATGCAGCTTTAAATTTAAGCTTATTTAAGCATACATTTAACAATTTAAGCTTATTTAAGCATAAATTTAACAATTAAAAAAAATGTCAAAAAAGTTACATTAGTACTGTGAGTTTCTTGAATCTTCCAATAATATAAGATCCAAAAATGACATAATATTTATAACTTTGTTTATCCAAAAAAAGTTATACTTATTTCTTGATATTTTTTATTTGAAATTAAATTAAAAAGTCTGTTGAAGACAGATTTAACTGTGTATAAAGTTATTTGTGGCCTTATGCATATGTTATACATACCTCACAGGCTCACATTTTGGGGGCCTGCCTGTGTTTTCAACCTCTTATGGACCTCATAAGTGAGTTTTTCCCTTATTATCCCGATTCTGACATTACTGTTTCTTTTTTAGGCTTAAATCTATGAAAAAATAATCATAATACACATCTTATATTTATTTTTTGAGTGATATATGTTATATACTACTATTTTTCATTTTTTTAATTGCGTTGTTGCATAGTTGATTATAATTTTATCACCACAAAGACCTTATCTTTTGGTGTTTTTTGCATATTAAAACACTTAAAGCCATTGATATTGTTTTTTTAATTAACAAAGACACCTCTCTTACTGTAAACCAACAGTTTTAGAGGAATGGTTGGGTATATTGATAATTTCAATTGCCCTTTACACTACCACTTCTAGATTACATTTGTTAATTACAAGTTAATCTGTGAGATAATGGTATACAAATAGTGTACCAGGAATCCACAAGCTGTATTTTTGATGTGAAATTGATAATTTCAACTACACTGTCATAATACAAGGGTATAATATAGAGATATATTTCCCAGAGACCATTCTTAGACGTGCAAACAGCATTATAAGGAGTATTAACTAACAATAAGCCCTCGTTTTCCTGTTTTATTCAGTGGAAAAAAAATTCCTACCACTTGAAACCCAGTCACAGGCAAACACACCAGTGACACCCTCAGAACCAGAGGGAAGTAAGGGAAAAGGAAAGAGGCACAGTGAAGGCCTAATGACAGCTAAGAAGTGGACACCAATTGCCACTCAGAGGAGTAGAAAACCACAAAACTCTGCATCAATACAAGGTAAACCAACCATAATCACTTGTACAGGGAAGATTACAATAATTAATCCAGTTGTAACCTCTAAAGGAAAATTGCCAAAAGCAGTAGAAAAAAAAGTTGTACAAGGCAAAGTCAAAGGTAAATAGCCTAGGAACATTTAGTTTTTGACTGCTTGCAAACACTGATATGTCACCTGTACACCTCAGAGACCTTGGCATCCCAAGGAACCAGCCAGAGGACAGGGAATGCTTGTCCAGAACCAGAAGAGCTGGAAGAGACACCTTGGTCACAGTGGTGGATGGAAAGACATTGAGGGAAATCATACCAACTCTTCCATTCACTTTCTAATTCAACAGAAACCTCAAAACCAGAGGACTGGAAGGATATGGATCAAGTTCTTCAGCTCAACCAACTCCTCAAAGACCTTTTTCAATGAAGAATGGACAACAAGAGGTTCTAACTAGCATCCCACTGGGAAGGGCTTGGAGCAAGTTGCCAGAAGATATGTCTAAAATAGATAGACTTCAAAGACCTTATGGTAATCACCAAAGGTTTGAATCCCACCAGGAAGTTCAGACTCCTTGAGGAGAGGCCAACCAGGATAAGGGAGAATAAAGCCACTATCCAAGCTATAGACGAACAGCTGAACCAGACAGGGCCTACTCTGATTCCTTCAGGCTCACAAGGAGTAGACCAAACCAGCTCTTCAGTGGCTTTACACCATTCAGGAACCAACAGATCAGTAACCGTGAGTCACCATTCTTCACAATCCCAGCTAGTTTCCAGGAGAAGACAAGGATACAAGGGCAAAAACAAGACTTCTTTCAACCAAAGGCAGAGAGAGTCCGACCCAATGTGTAAGGTTTGACTATGAAACAATAAGTAAAAATTACCAATATTTTCCTTATTGTACTATGAATGTCCTTATAAATGAAATAAATAAGATAAAAATATTTATAATAATAAAGAATTATTATAAGATAATTAATATATTTCTAAGCACTTTATTATTGTTACCAACAAATAATAAAGGCGTAAAAAACTGTTTTTTATTAATAAAAAACAATTAGTAACAATAATATTACTAATATTAAAGTTATAAACTAATAGAAATACTATTTATATCAATTATAGAATATTTAAAGTAATAATAGAGAAAAATTATTATAATAAGAGAAATAGCCCACTCTTAATTCTTGATATAATAATTTTGAATAATTCTATGCCAAAAATGTAAATAAAACTTATTTAAATTGTCGTTACAATAAAATTTAAGAGAAATTACAATTTCTCTTGATTTTACATGGAATAGAGGATTTTAAGAGAAATTTAAACAAAACAATTAAATAATTGCAATAATCATGTCAGAGATGAATATTATAATAAGATTACCTTTGGACTTTAATAATATAAAAGCTTTATATATAAAGAATAAAGAAATTACCTTTTTACTTAATGATTTAATGTTTTATAAGCATCTGAGGGGAAAACAGAGTAAAAAGAGCTCTATTTATAGTAAATACCTCCCTCCTAGAGTCCAGAAGGCTTCTAGTAGACGTGTACTGATGCTTTCTACTAGAATTGATCAATATTTTAAGTTTTGGTGATGATTACATCATGATCAAACCATCTTACCTCATAATTACACCATTATTTAGAGTTATCACTTTAACTCTACGTTTCATGACATAATAGGCTTGGCAGAAGCCTAAACTTTGTGTATTTTATTAGTATCAATCATATTTTGATAGTATTCACCAGTTCTATCACTTATATGAGTGTTAAACTTAAAATAAGATTACAGTGAGTGATCTTAAATGATCAAATTGAAGCTTAAACTTTGATCATTAATAACTTTTAAGTTAAACACGATACAGCTATTCTGGGAGTGGATTCTGGTAGCTTGGAATGTCCTAATTACACTTCCAAGAGCATTTCATTACATAAACTGTATTTTTGATGATTTTTCTTGTAACTCCTCTTTTCTGTCAAAATTTAATATTTTAAACTACAAACCATTATTTCAAGGGGTTATACCTTGAATATTGTAATAATAAATACATCATTATTCACGAATGAACTAGTAGAATCCAACTTTGTACTTTTTTTTCAGTTTGGACCACTTTAACAACACAGTGGTCAACAGGTCTATTGATTTTAATCAATAATCCCTTACAGGTTTTAACCTTGTTTATAACATGTGAAATAAAGTTCATTTCTGTATTTCTACAGTAATTAAGTGGTGACTTTACTTTTGGTTCATCACTCTATCATGTATATTTCAAAAGATATTAGCTAAAATCCTTGAATATATGCATTGACCAAAAAAGTGCATATATTCAGCTTAACTCCTTAAGTACTGACTTTGGAGATTAGCTTCTTAATTGTTTTATGTGTGGGGGTTTATGGAGAATCCAATGGTACAATTGATTTCACATGTTGTTTCATTGGTATTTGAAATAATTAAGGATTCGTGTTTTTTATAAGGTATTATTACTTATAACTCATTAAATATTGACTTTACAGATATGCCATAAAAATGGTATATGTGTATTTTACCATGAGGAATTCAATTGTATAGTTTATTTCAAATTTTTATTCATTGGCGTTTAAGTTAAACCAAGTTTTATGCCTATTTATGGCATTTTTGTAGTTTTAAGGTAATTCTTTTTGATGTATATTTATTTTAAATATTTCTTGTGACCTTTTTGGGTATGTGGTCATATCTTAAAGGTTCACATTCCCTACTACCAAAAAAGATTGTACCACAATCTGATATGTGTAATTAGGGTATCCTCCACTGTTCTACCTCTTCAATAGATTTTGTAAGTCTTGAAGCTCAATAATGATTGAATTTTGTATTCTTTAGGTTTTCTTTCATGTCTGAACCTTCTTAGTAGTTTATCAGCATTTGTTATATCTTTCTCAAGTAGCCATTCATCTTCTTTAGTTGAATTTCTATACCTTACAAGGTAATCTCTTTCTTTTTGGTTTCTTGTCCTTCTTTCTTTAAGGACTTTTACAATTTTCTACTCTTCTACTTCTTCCAAGGGGGGAATTTCAAGTGGGGGTTTATTTCTTAGTGGAAATAATTACTTTTCAGTTGAGCTTTAAGGTTTCATCAGACTTACAGGGAAAGCTGGGTGTTTGTTCATTAATTCACCTGTGAGTTCCAATTGCACAGCATTGGGTCCATGAAGTGCCTTTATCATAAATTGTCCTGCAAAGGAATCTTTCAATTTGTTTGGACCTTTTATGTTATTGAAATTAAGGGTTGATACTAGGACCAAGTCTCTAATTTTGAAGTCAGGTGGTTTATGAATTTTATCCCATCCTTCTTTTTCATATTTGAAAGAATCTTGCATACCTCTGTTTGCATGGTGTCTTGCTTTGTCAAGCATTATCGTAAAACTGCTTGCTGTTGGATGTATATCCACTAAGTCCTTTTTGAGGGTATCAGAAGGAAGTCTTGAATTCCAACCTTTTTCTAGCATTGCGGGTGTTTTTTCAGTAGAAGAATGGATTGATGTTTTATATTCCAGTTCAAGGGCTGGTATTAGTGTACACCAACCATTGGTAAAACCATCAGAATCTTTGAATTCTAGTACATAAGCACAGAATCTTCTGATCATGTACTCCAAGGTTTGTATCATTCTTTCTGCTAAACCATCAGTTTGAGCATTGTAAGCTGTTGAGAATGATAGCTTTGTCTCAAACAAGTTATGGAGATTTGTCCATAATGCTGAAGTGAATTTTGGGTCTCTGTCACTTATAATATTCTGGAATAAGCCTGTATGGCTAATGACTTTATTCCATATCATGATGGCTGTGTCCATAGCTGTGTCATCTTTATGACATGGTAGGAACATGGGAGTTTTGCTATACCTGTCAACTAATACTAGGCATGCATTATAGCTTCTGTCTCCTCCTGGAGGTAATTCTGTTATCCAATCCATATGAACTATTTCCCAAGGGGATTTTGGTTCTTGGATTTGGATCATAATTCCAAATTTCTTTCCTGATGCTCTGTTGGCTTTTTGGCATCTGTCACAGGTTTGGCAGTATTCTGAAACATCTTTCTTCCAATTTGGCCACCAAGAGCAGGTTTTCACCCTTTCTAGTGTTCTGTCTTCTGAAAGATGTCCAGCTGCAACAATATCAAGACACTCATGTAAAGTAGTGTTTATCAGGGTTCTATCTATTAAGGCCATAACAGATGTGTGTTTTGTCCTATGGTAAAGGATTCCATCAAGGAGGTGGAATCTTCCTTCATCATATGCCTTTTTCCATGTTTCATCTAATTTTGATGAAAGTGATGGATCTTTGCAGTATTTTATTGAAAGTTGGCTTAAGATATGGCAATTCTTGTGTATCTTATAGCTTTCTTTAACTTGGTTCAAGAATTCTGTGCCAATGTCTGTAACACATATTACTTCTATATGGTGCTCTTCCTGTGGTACCCATGCTGGATTGTCAGGGGTATTTGCTAGAGCCAATCTGCATTTTTGTGAATATTACCAGATTTATGAACAATAGTCATATTTCCTCTATATTCTTGGATAGCAATTTGCCAGCTCAGCATATGTCTATTTCGAGTTTTCATATTCAATAGAGATTTTACAGCATTACAGTCTGTAATCACATCAAATACTGTTCCATCCAAGTAATAATGTAATTTTTCTAAAGCCCACACTAAGCAGAGGAATTCCATTTTGCTTGCTCCATATCTTGCTTCTGTTGGCTTTGTCTGTCTTGAAATAAAACAAATTGGTCCTTCCACTGGTTTATAATTGATATTTTGTGTCTGGTGTAGTGCAGCACCTAGTCCTTCTCCACAAGCATCGATGTAAAGCTTAAAGGGTAGTTTTCAATCTGGCATTAGAAGAAATGGGGCATTTGTTAAGGAATTTTTCAATTCTTCATATGCCTTGACTCTTTCTTCTGTCATTTCATAGACTGTTTGTTGATCACATAGTTTATACAAGGATTTGGCAATTTTTGCAAAGTCCTTTATATGCTGTCTATAGTATCCAGAAAATCCTAGAAATGATTGCATTTCTTTTTTGGTTTGAGGCATTGGCTTAAGTAGTACTTCTGCTACTTTATTCTTGTCAATGCCTAGACCAAGTCCAGATACAACATGTCCTAGTGCTTTTAGTTCACTATATGCAAAATGACACTTATTCAAGGGAATTTTCATATTCACTTGCACTATTTTTTGTAGTACCCTTTCTAGTCTTGTAAGGTGATTTTCCCATGTTTCTGAGCAAGCTATGATATCATCAATATAGATAATTAACAATCCTTCTGATAATTCTTCAGGAAATATGGTATTCATCATCCTTTGATAATGGGAAGGTGAATTCTTTATGCCAAATGGCATTCTTAAGTATTCAAAAAATACCACAGTGGACTATTATCCTCAGTAGTTTCTTGGAATTGTCTGTTAAGACATTTTGATGAAAACCCTTTAAAGAATCCATAGCTGTAATGAACTTAGCTTGTGACAATTGTGTCAATGTCTCATGGATTCAGGGTATTGGATATCTGTCTGGAATGGTATAGGTGTTCAGGGCTCTGAAGTCTCCTACCATCCTTGATTTTTCATTATGCCAAGCTATAATGACAGGTGTAGTAACTTCTACTTGTTCATTATGTCCAACCTTTCTTAATACTCCAAGGTCCATCAATTCTTTAATGTGCACCTCTAAGGCTTCTCTAGCCCTTGGACTGGCTGGATAAGCAGGTCTTCTTAATAAAGGTGGGTAAGGCTTTTCTACATTAAGAATTATATCCACTTCATGTCCAATTATGGCACCTAGTGGCTCTTTGTCAGTTGCAAAGGCATTTTTGTACTTAAATAAGAGGTCAATCAATTTTTCTTTCATTTTTTCTGTTAATTCTTGATTGAATTCTGCCTCTTTGAGTTGTTCAGATAGAAAAAGTTCCTTTTCTGGACTTTTCTCTTCATTCTTAATAACTGTGATTTGGTTTTTGTTATTTAATAAGCCAAACCATTGTATTTTGTTGTCTCCTATGGTAAAATATCTATCCTTTTGGTTAGAAATATCTATACCATAAATTGACAAGTAGTCATTTGCAAGTATGAAGTGATTACTAGTACAGCTGTCCATTACTACAAACTCTACTTTAATTCTGACAAATTGTGAGGGGAAAGGAAAAATTAGTGTTAAATTAATTATTCCAAGGGGCTTCATGCTCTCACTTGCACTACTAAATTTGACACCTTGTATTGGCATAGGTTTTTCTTGCCAATCTGGAACAATGGTTTTGAAATAAATTTTACCAACACAGGTACAATATGCTCCTGTATCCAAGTTCACTTTTCTTTCTTGGTTATCACCCATAAAAATACTTATACTTGATTTTCCAGCTGTATATCCCATTCCTTTTTCAGGTTTGGCTCTATACATTTTGGCATCTTGTATATTTGTCAGGTTTGTGTCAGATGTTCCAACTTGTGGTAAGTTTGAGTTAACATCTTGTACTTCATGAATTATATCAATATTATCAATTTGTGGATTAATTATATTAATTTCATCACTTTCAGAACTTTCTTTCTCTTCTGTTTCTTTTTCAGAGTCAGATTCCTCCTCTTTGTCATTGTAGTTTGCTGTTTCCACAATTTCATTAATCTTTGCCTTTTTGAGGCGGTTATTGGCTAAGTGTCCAATACCTACACATTTATGGCATTTTCTTTGCTCCTTATTGTTAGATGTATTGGGCTTGAAAGCTTCTTTTGATTTATATTTTTTGATAAATGGCTTCTTTGGACTTTTATTGTCCAATTTCTTCCAATTTCTGCCAATTTTTGTTCTTGTCACTATGCTCTCTAGTGAATTGATATACTCTTCTGTGGAGCATGGCTCTATACACCTGCTTCTTAGGGCATGTTCTAGCTCTCCTCCACATTTCCTAAGTATTTTCATGTGCACCATTTTTTGTGACATTTCTGGGTACAATGCATTGAGTCTTTCAACTTGTTTTAAGAACCAAGTTAAAGGTTTGTCTTTGTCTGGGTCAAAGAAAGAATTTTCAAATGCATTATCTATATTGTACCTCCAGGCATCATTAGCCCACTTGGTGATTATTTCTTGTTTCCACCAAGACCAGGTGTTTTTGCCATTTGTTTGTATTATGCCAAAATACCATCTTTTTGCAGATTTTTCAAACAATGAATGTAATCTTGAAGTAATTAATTCACCTGGTGTGGCATAATCTTCTTGTAGCATGTCAATTGTCTTGATAAATGACATGTGGTCATATTCACCTTCTCCTGTGAATGTTGGCCATTCTTTTAATTGAGGTGCTTCCTTCATTAAGACTTGGTTATTGTCATGGTGACTTAAGTCTGTTATGAATGGATTTTTTCATTCCTCTTTTTTATTAACAGGGCTTCTTATGTGAGAAAATGGGGTTGATAACTTTGGCATATTTGAGTTAGCCTCATTAATTTTATCCATTTTTTCAGTGATAAGCCTTATTTCACTTTGAATGTCATCTTTCAGATGAATTCTTGCTTCATCACTCTTTTCCACATGGTCCAAAAGTACTTTTTGGTGTGATGAAGTCTTTTCTTCAAATTTTTCTACAGAAATACTTAGTTTATTTAATTTTTCTGTAATATTGTCAATACTCACATCATTATTGATTGTCAAAGTTTTATCTTTGATATCTTTTATGTATTTATACAATTCTTGTTGTCCTTGTATTAATTTTTGAGTGTTATCAATCAAAATCTTCAGCTTATTGTTTTCAACAATAAACTTAATGTTGTCATTTTCTTTTTTATTTTGTACAACAGTTTTTGTTAAAGAAGATAAGTTGTTGTTTATTTCTTGTAATGATAATAAACTGCTTTTGATTTCTTTTAGAGGTAATATACTATTTTCAATTTATGTTAAAGTACTTACAAAATCTTTGGACAAGGTTATTTATTTGGGAAATGAGGTTGTCTCATTCTTTGTTCTTCCTTGTCCTTGAATTCCATCAAGGTTCTGGCCATGTTGAATACATTGTCCATGGCATCCTTTTGGGTTTTTGGAATCCTGTAGCTTGGGGAATATGGTTTTCTCCAATTCTTTTTCTTGTTCTTCTTCCCTTCTTGGGGAAGTGGGTTGGCTTGGGGCTTGCTGGTAGAAGCTACTGGGGCTTCTTCCTTGGGTGCCTCCTTCTTTTTGGCATGGTACTCCTTGATCTTTTTGATTTGAGGTTTGGATGATAGTGGATTCCATCCATTGGAGTATCTCACTATTTCCTCCTCTTTGAGGAGCTTTTTCAGGATGTTCCAGGAGTTCATCACTCCTTGGTGTATTTGGGGCAACATGTCCCAGTCCTTGTCTTTGTACACTGTGTAGTACTGTTTGTACTGGCTCATGTAAATGTCTATTTGAGCCCTCTGAATGTGATTTGTACCTGTTTGAGTCACTCATACTTAGTTCTAACTCTGGTTCAGATATCATGGGAATTTCTGGGACTTGCCTTTGGGATGAGGCACTTCCTTGTGTGGATTCTGTTCCACTGGGGATATTTCCCTTCCTTTTCCCTTTTGAGGAATCAATTCTACCTCTGAGTCCAGCTCCATCTCATTGGATGGAGTATTGGGAGCCTCTTCTGGTAGTCATATTTTAAGAAAAATAAGAAATATGAGAATTTTAGAACAGGAATTCTTCTTATGGCAATTTATAAATGAGGTACTCACCTTCAGAGTCCTGAATAGTGGGTCCTGGAAAGTCTAATTTCTTAGATTTCTTTTTCTTAGTGATTATTGGTGTTGGAGAACTTTGACAAATTTCTTCCACCAATATTTGAACAAGGGTTTGGTTGTCCTCTGTTAGATTGTCTTCAAAAACTAAAAAAGACAAATAAATATAAGTCTTTTATATAAAAAGTGTTATTTTTGGCAAGATACGGCAATTTTCCACGTAGAAATTGCTTTTATATCTTAAAAAATGAAAATAAATAAATAAATGAAATTAAAATGAATAAAAAATAACTTTTTGTTTATTGGTTTTTATTTATGATTTTTTTGTTTTTTATATTTTTATTTTTAAAGAATAAAATAAAAAAAATGAATATGATTCTTTTATAAAATTAATTTATAATATAAAATTATTTTTAATTTATAAAATATCTTTTTTAATTACTAGATTCACTCAAAGAAAGTTCTTACAAGTCTAAGGATGTGAAAAACCATGTGTAAGACAGTACAATTGCTTTCCAAATGCCTCAATAGTATTTAAAATCAATAAATATAAGATTATTATATAATTTTATGATTATAATTGTAATTTATTATTGGATAAACCCAATTAGAATCTTTTTAAAGGTCTTTTAGAGTAAATATCATGCCCAGGCCCCCAAATGTAAGGTTTGACTATGAAACAATAAGTAAAAATTACTAATATTTTACTTATTGTACTATGAATGTCCTTATAAACTAAATAAAGAAGATAAGAATAATTACAATAATAAAGAATTATCATAATTATGGCGTAAAATAACTATATTATTAAATAAATATAATAATATAATAAGTATATATATTAATATAAGATAATTAATATATTTAAAAGCACTTTATTATTGTTACCAACAAATAATGAAGGCGTAAAAAATTGTTTTTCATTAATAAAAGACAATTGATAACAATAATATTACTAATATTAAAGTTATAAATTAATATAAATACTATTTATATGACTTATAGAATTATTGAAGTAATAATAGAGAAAAATTATTATAATAAGAGAAATAGCCCACTCTTAATGCTTAATATAATAATTTTGAATAATATTACACCTAAAAATGTAAATACAACTTATTTAAATTGTAGCTACAATAAAATTCAAGAGAAATGACAATTTTTCTTGATTTTACGTGGAATAGAGGTTTTTAAGAGAACTTTAAGCAAAACAATGAAATAATTGCAATAATCACGTGAGAGATGAAGATTATAATAAGACTATCCTTGGTCTTTGATAATATAAAAGTTCTATATATAAAGAATAAAGAAATTAACTTTTTATTTATTGATTTAATGTTTTGTAAGCGTCTGAGGGGAAAACAGAGTAAAAAGAGCTCTATTTATAGTTAATACCTCCCTCCTAGAGTCCAGAAGGCTTTTGGTAGACGTGTACTGATGCTTTCTACTATAATTGATCAATATTTTAAGGTTTGGTGATGATTACATCATGATCAAACCATCTTACCTCACAATTACTCCATTATTTAGAGTTATCACTATAACTCTAAGTTTGATGACATCATAGGTTTGGCAGAATCCTAAACATTGTGGGTTTTATTATTATTAATCATATTCTAATATTATTCAACAGTCTTATCACCTATATGACTGTTAAACTTAAAATAAGATTACAGTGAGTGATCTTAAATGATCAAATTTACGCTTAAGCTTTGATCATGAATAACTTTTAGGTTATACACGCTACAGCTATTCTGAGAGTAGATTCAGGTAGCTTGGCACGTTCTCATTGCACGTCCAAGAGCATTTAATTACATCATCAAAACTGTATTTTTGATGATTTTTCTTGTAACTCCTCTTTTCTGTCAAAATTTAATATTTTAAACTACAAACCATGATTTCAAGGGGTTATACCTTGAATATTGTAATAGAAAATACATCATTCTTCACGAATGAACTTGTATAATCCAACTGTCTACTTTTTTTAACTTTGGACCACTTTCAAAACAAAGTGGTCAACAGCTCTATTGATTTTAATCAATAATCTCTTACAGGTTTTAACCTTGTTTATAACGTGTGAAATAAAGCTCATTTCTGTATTCCTACAGTAATTAAGTGGTGAATTCATTTTGAGTTCATCACTCTATAATTTATATTTAAAAAGATATTAGCTAAAATCCTTGAATATATGCGTTGACCAAAAAAGTGCATATATTCAGGTTAACTCCTTAAGTATTGACTTTGGAGATTAGCTTCTTAATTGTTTTATGTGTAGAGGCTTATGGAGAGATCAATGGTACAGTTTATTTCAAATGTTGTTTCATTGGTATTTGAAATAACTAAGGATTCATGTTTTTTATAAGATATTATTACTTATAACTCATTAAATATTGACTTTACAGATATGCCATAAAAATAGTGTATGTGTATTTTACCATGGGGAATCCAATGGTATAATTTATTTCAAATGCTTATTAATTGGGTTTTAAGTTAAACCAATTTTTATGCCTATTTATGGCATTTTTGTAGCTTTAAGGTAATTATTTTTAATGTATAATTATTTTAAATATTTCTTGTGACCTTTTTGGGTATGTGGTCATATCTCAAAGGTTCAAACAGTGATCCAGAAGCTGTTGGACCTGGTGAAAGAAGTGCAAAAAAGCCAGAAATAGTTGTGGATCCTTCTATAATTAGTAGCCTCACTAATAGAAATATTACCCCCACTCAGAAAAAACATAATGTTGTTACAACTGAGAGTAACTTAAACAGTGATGAATTGTGGTTACAAATGTCCCAGTTTGCAGTAAAAACTCAAGAATCATTTGATGATCTCAAGAGAATAAATGAAAGGTTGCAAAGAAATGCAATATTACAAGAGGCTAATATTAAAGCCATCCAACAGATCTGTGCTCAATTGAGAAATGCCTGTGAAAAAACCAACAAAAGACTTAATCAAGTCTTTGAATAGCAACATCACTTCAAAAGTACAGCGATTGTCTTGATAAAGACATAAAGAAATTGTTCAATTTCTACCAAACCATGAAGCCCCAACCAGAGGGCCATGCTTTTGAGAATCCATACCACCAAGAAGACATCAAAAAAGATGCTGTATTGGTGAGTAAGGCAAGATATCCATCGAAATACCAATATGGAGATAATATGTATTATTCTGAGGGGGAAGCCTTGAAACAGCTTCCAGAGGCCTCAAACTGGCCCGAATTCTCTGGAACAGGAGAATATGATCATATTTAGCTCATTGATTATATTGAGGGGCTCTTCATTGATGTAACAAGCATACCAGACTACTGGATTACTGCTAGACTCAATACAGAATTCAAAGGACATGCTAGTATTTGGTACACGAGATGACAGAAATCCATGGCAGAAGGAACTGGCCATGGTGGAAGAGTAGGATCATCCAAAAGTATAGCAATGGTACTTGGATATTGAAAAAGGACATGTAATTGGAATATGATAAATATTCTGTGGAAAAAGATCCATATGAGTGTGGTCTTAGACAGTCTGAAAGACTTAAAACCATTGATCCCCAAATGAATATTCAGATGAGGAATAACAAACTCCTGACACAAACACCAGGGGAACAAGCGCATGCAGTAAAATGCAGATGCAACAAACATTTTACTCCAGATGAAATTGCAAATACCTTACAAACTTTAACAAAGAGAACAAATTTGGGGATATATTCCCCATATAACAGCAGTGGTTTCAAAGAGAAACAACCTTTCAGGGGGGATTTCAAAGACAAACCTAGAGAAAGGGTGGCAGAAGTGGCTAAGAAGAAAAATTCTTGGAACAATTGTGGTTCAATAGACTATTATTCCAACAACTGTCCAAAGGCAAAGAAGAAAGTCTATGCCATTGAGAAATTTCCAGAGGATTCTAAATCAGACTCTATGGATGATGTCAGAGAACAATCTGATGATGACCAAGACCCAAGAGAAGAACTGCTAGTGGAATACCAAGGGGAAACACCACTGGATATTCAGGAGATAGAGTTGAAAGCAGGAATGTGACAGGAAACTGCAAATAAGAACCTGTGTAAACACACACAAGATTCACATACATTCCTAGTAACACCAACTAAAGAAATGGCATACATACATAAGAAATCCACAAAAATGACTGTTTGTATTGAAAATTCTCAACACCCATTGATCATTGACAGTGGAGCACACTTCTCAATAGTGGCCAAATATTATCTGGATCACCACTTCCCAAATGGGGAAAAACAGCTCTTGCCAACCGAGGCAGAGAACTTCAAACATACATCAAGGAAGATTACATCCATTGGGACAATTATCAAAGAGATAATTATACCCCATGGGAAAGGTAATATCAGACTCAACCCAGTGTTTGTTGTGCTTGAAGATGCCCACATCCACGGGTTTTTAGTGGGAACAGACTACCAGAGGATGTATGGCACTGATATTTACAATAGTAAAAACAGGAATGTTACTATTGGTAAAAAGAAGGAAAAGAAATTTTTACTTGACGTATACCAAATATCTGCCCATGACCCTCTAGAAAAATTACTGAATGAATTCAGGGAGGGCCAATTCAGCCCTAAACTTACCAGTAAACAAAAACTTAGTTTACCAAAGATGCTAGGAAAAAATCAAGCAGCATTTGCCATTGGTGGAGAACCATTAGGAAAAATCAGAGGCCATGATATAGAATTATATCTGGATGTGGGAAGACCCTATCCACCCATGCTGAGAAGACCTGCATACACAGAAAGTCTGGAAACTAGGAAGTAAATTGAAAAACATGTCAATTAACTCCTAGAAATGGATGTCATCATGAAGATAGGACACAATGAAATAGTGGAAATTAACACTCCTGTCCTTATCACCTGCAATGATGGCAAATCTAGGCTGTGTGGAGATTTTTGAGCCCTGAACAGCTACAAAAAAGCTGACAGGTAATCTATACCTAGGATACCTCATGCACCAGAAAAACTGACAAAAGCCAAATACATAACCAAGATGGATTTTATGAAAGGCTTTCACCAGAATGGAGTTAAGCCAAACTCCATCAAATTACTCATAATCATATGCCATATGGGCATATATGAGTACACCAGGATGCCATTTGGCATCAAAAATGCACCAGCCCACTTTCAAACGATGATAGACAAAATATTTCAAGAAGAAATATTGGAAGGCTGAATGGTTGTATATATTGATGAAATGATTATATACTCAGAGACATGGGAAGACCATATGCAGTACTTAGTAAGAGTACTAACTAAGTGCACACCTATTAATCTCAAAATTTCAATTTTGGCCAAAAAGAATTACCGGTAGTGGGACACAAAGTATTGGGTATTAGTCTGGCCATAGACCAGAATAAAGTAGCAGAAGTACTGCAGAAGCCAGTACAAAGGAACATCAAAGAGATGCAATCTTTCCTTGGGTTTGCTAGCTACTACAGAAACCACATCAAAGACTTTGCCCAAATAGCTAGTATTCTATACAAGCTATGTTCAAAAGATGTAGTTTTTAAAATTACCAAGGAGAGAAGAGATGCATATGAGAGGATCAAAAAAGAACTTACAAATGCACCTGTGCTTATCTTACCTGACGTTGAAATTGTCAGGATGAAACTATGATAAAGGTGTAAATAGGATAGTTACAACCTTAACTATGTTTGTTACACGGTAAAAATAGTTAAAAAAGATTTATAAGAGTTGAATATTATTTGATTTAAGATGAAAAGGGCTTTACTATATATAATATAGTGGTGGTGAGCGCTGTTGAAAGCCCTGGGTGCAGCTTTATCTGTTGGGTTACAATAATAAAAGACTACAATAATTAAGATTCATAATTATACCTGATTATTAACCAAGAGTAAAATCAATTTTTAAAGTTTACTATGTAGGTTATTCAAGAGCAGGATGAGGAGACAATTCTGGCTGTGAAAAGCCTCCTCTTTATCCTGAAATGGGGTTGAAAGGGTGTTAGACCTTTCCACGTAGAGGAAGTGAAGATTTTTCACTCTCTAGTACTGGCTTGTGGCTTGCAAACAGCCTGTACAACCTGTATTGGGCTCAGATGTGGTTTTGAAACCACATCTGGGCAGTTTTCACCAATACAGGGTGAAAATTTTCATCTGGGGACCTCACAGCCTGATTCTGACATGTATGACACGTAGAATGCTGTACAGAAGCTGTATGGGACCCCAGTATTGACTTACATATGAGGTATTGAAGTAAAAACAAGCTTCTTCGTCTATTTGACACCTCATATTCATGGTTATGGGATATTATCCCATGGTAAGGCTGTATTGGTCAGAATGTGGGATTTTGACCTTAAAACAGCTATAGCTTTGTCAGCTCTTGAGATATCAACCTCAAAACTGAACCATTGTGTAGCCCTGTATGTGTTCTACTTAATGGTACCTTATTTGATATGATTATCATTAAATATGGCAAAGTTATGCCGTGTACAAGATTTTTGTACATATGCGTGTTTTAGGCAAAAAGCTGTATTGAGCTTGTTTGCCCCATACATTCTGCTGTAGTTGAGATATGGGGAAGTGGATGACACCATCAGATAGCCCTGATTGTTCTCTTTCCAAAAAGACCCCACTTCAAGTATCTCACACTAACACTGTAGACGTTAGCTGAGAGGTGAATGTTTTGCTCACCCTTATTTGGCCTAAAATTGACCATAACTCCAGTAATATTGGGGCTAGCTCAGTTTGGCTGGAACCATTGGATAGCCCTGGCTTAGAGCTTCATTTTGAGTACCCATTTGATGAGGTTAAGCCTCTCCTTCTAGATTTTAGATGAGAGGTGAAAATTAAGGTTTATGCTCAGAAATAACTTTGTTATTCTTTGTCCTATGGTGATGGGGCTTATATTTTCAGAAAGGGGCAAGTTTCCTCTTTCTTTTGACACTTTTTGAGCTGATTTGGCTCAGCTCCATGTTTCGGTGGTATCTTGGCTATACCATTGGTTTATGGTATTTTGGCTGTCATACTTGTGCTCTGGTTTTGAGTCACAGGCTGACATACCCTCCCTTTAAAAAAGGCTCATCATTGATGAGACTGTTCAGTCCTCCTAGAGGCCCTGAATCTCCTTAGAGGAAGGTTCCCATCTGGTATGGCATCTTCTGCCAACCATTTGTCTTTATCAGCTGTTTGGTGCTTGAATCTGACTAAGTATTGTCTTTGATCCTTTCCATTAAGTCTGATCTTCCTGGTCCTGATGATGTTACTCACAGGTCCTGGGAAGTCATCCACTTCCACTATATCAGGTGGTGTGGGGTTCTTCTTCCTGGAGGGGAATTTATCCTCCTCTGTTTGGAAGTATGGTTTGACCAAACTTATTGGGAAGACTGGGTGCTTCCTGGAAAATTCCTCTGTAAGTTTGACTTCCACTGCATTCTTTCCTATCAACCTAATGATAGTGAAAGGTCCCACAAATGAGTCCCTCATCTTCTTGGGTCCTTTAAGATTATTAAAGTTCAGTGTAGACACTAGCACCTGGTCCCCTTCCTTAAAGTCAGGTTCCATGTGTGTCTTGTACCACCTCTGTTTATTATATTCTTTTGCCTCAGCTATGCATTTGGCAGCTGTGTCACAAGCCCTCTTCCACATATCATGGAAGTCTTTGGCTGTGGGGTGAATGGTCAGAAGATTTTTGTTTAAGTGATCCACAGGCAACAGGGGATTCCACCCTTTCTCTACCACTGCAGGTGTTTTTCCTGTGGTAGAGTGCTGACTTGTATTATAAGCCAGTTGAACAGCTGGTAGAAGGGTAGCCCAGTCATGGGTGTATCCTTCATGGTCCTTGTATTCCATGCCATAGGCACAGAACCTTCTAAGGATGTCTTCCATAGTCTGGATCATCCTCTCAGCTAGGCCATGTGTTTGGGGATGGTAAGCTGTGGAAAAAGCAAGCTTGGTGCCAAGCATGTCATACAATTTGGTCCAAAATTCAGATGTGAATTTTAGGTCCCTATCACTAATGATGATTTTAGGGACTCCACAGGTAGATATGATGTTATTCCACAATAACAGGGCAGTATCCATGGCTGTGTCCTCTTTGCGGCATGGTAGACACCTCATGCTCTTGCTGAACCTATCAACTAAGATCCAGCAGGAATTGTAGTTTTCTTTGCCTCCTGGGACAAGTCCTGTAACCCAGTACATTCTTATGGTTTCCCATGGGTGTTTGGGTTCTTCTATATGTTGAAGTAACCATTACTTCTTCCCATGTTTCCTATTTGCCTTTTGGCATCTTTCACAAGTGTTGATGTATTGTCCCAACTCTTGTTCCCACTTTGGCCACCAAGCTGTGCTTGCTACCCTCTCTTTGGTCCTGTCTTCACTCATGTGTCCCATATAGGGGCAGTCATGACATTCCTGTAGGATCAGAGAGATGTGGTCTCTGTCTACCACTGTGAGTGCACTTGTGTGTTTTTCTCTGTGGTAGAGCAGGCCATCTATAAGGTAGAACTTGTTACCCTTATAGGCCCTCAACCAGGGTTCTTCCAGCTGGGATTCCAGTTCTGGACTCCTGTACCTTTGCTGAAGGAGTTGTAGTAATATGCCACACTGTTTGTGTTTGGCATAAGACTTAAGTACTGCATTGAAAAATTCATTGTGCAGTTCTGAGGAGCTTATCCCCAGTATGGAAGCGTCTGTTCCCTCTGAAGCAATGTTCTCACTGTCAAGGGTACTGTGTTCTGGTGCCCATTCAGAGAATCTGAAGGTCTTTCTTCTATCTATTTCCATGAAATGGATAGGGATCTTGGCTGCAACTTCAGGGTCATAAGCTGGATTGCTTTTGACAATGTCCAGTGGCTATCTGCTGAGGCCACCTGCATTGGTATGACTTTTACCTTCTTTGTATATGATGGTCATGTTACCTCTATACTCCTGAATAGCTATTTGCCATCTCAGCATGTGTCTATTTGTAGTCTTCATGTTTAGTAAAGACTTCAAGGCTGTGCAGTCTGTGTAGACTTCAAAGACTGCACCCTCCAAATAATAATTGAGTTTCTCTATAGCCCAGACTAGACATAGACATTCAGTCTGGGTGGCCCCATACCTGGCTTCTGAATCTTTCAGTTGCCCAGAGATGTAACATATTACACCCTCTCTTGGTTCACCATCCACAATTTGTCTTTGGTGAAGGACTGCTCCTAAGCCTTGGCTACATGCTGCATCTATGTATGACTTGAATGGTAGTTGAAAGTCAGGCAAGATGAGCACAGGTGAATTTGTGAGTTCATGTTTGATCCTCTCATATGCAACCCTCCTTTCCTTGGTTATTTCAAAAACTACATCTTTTGAACATAACTTGTATAAAATACTAGTTATGTGTGCAAAGTTTTTGATGTGGTTTTTATAGTAGCTACCAAACCCAAGGAAGGATTGCATCTCTTTGATGCTTTTTGGTACTGGATTTTGCAGTACTGCTGCTACTTTATTCTGGTCAATTGCCAGACTAAGACCTGAGACTTTATGTCCTAGAGCTAGTAGCTCTTGTTGGCCAAAATTAGACTTTTTTAGTGAAATTTTCAGATTGATGGGTGTACATTTACTTAGCACTCTGTCTATATATTGTACATGGTCTTCCCATGTCTCTGAGTATATAATGATATCATCAATATATACTACCATCCAGCCTTTTAATATTTCTTCTTGAAATATTGTGTCCATCATCCTTTGGAAGTGGGCTGGTGCATTTTTAATGCCAAATGGCATCCTGGTATACTCACATATGCCCATATAGCATATTATTCTGAATAATTTCATGGAGTTTGGTTTAACTCCATTCTGGTGGAAGCCTTTCATACAGTACTTTTGGTTATGTATTTGGCTTTTGCCAGTTTATCCAAGGCATGAGGTATCCTGGGTATAGGGTACCTGTCTGCTTTTGTGTAGTTATTCAGAGCTCTGAAGTCTCCACACAATCTAGACTTTCCATCATTCCAGGTGATTAGGACAGGAGTGGTTATTTCCACTATTTCATTGTGTCCAATCTTCCTGATGACTTCCATGTCCAGGAGTTCATTGATATGTTTTTCAATTTCCTTCCTGGTTTCCAGACTTGCTGGGTAAGGAGGTCTCCTAAGCATGGATGGATAAGGCCTTTCCACATCCAGATATAGCTCTATATCATGGCCTTTGATCTTGCCTAATGGTTCTTCACCAATGAAAAATGCTGGTCTGTTCTTTCTCAGCATCTTCAGTAAGCTTAGCTTTTGTTTACTGGTGAGGGTAGTGCTAAACTGTCCCTCTCTGAATTCCTTCAGAAGTTCTTCTAGTGGATCTTGAGAAGATATCTGGTATATATCAAGTGAAAACTCCTTTTCCTTGTTAGTACCAATGGTGATGTGCCTATTTTTACTGTTGTAAATGTCTATGCCATACAGCCTCTGGTACTCTGTTCCCAGTAAAACCCCTTGGATGTGGGCATCATAAAGCACTACAAGCTCTGGGTTGAGTCTGATATTACCCTTCCTATGGGGTATAATTATCTCTTTGATAATTGTCCCAATGGAAGTCATCTTCCCTGATGCACTTTTAAAGTTCTTTGCCTTAGTGGGCAAGAGCTGTTTTTCCCAGTTTGGGAAGTGGTTATCCAGATAGTTTCTGGCCACTATGGAGCAGTGTGCTCCACTATGAATGATCAGTGGATGCTGAGCATTGTCAATATAAACAGTCATTTTTGTGGCTGTCCCATTTATATATGCCATTCCTTTGGTTGGTGTAACCAGGAATGTTTGTGCATCTTGTGTGCGTTTGCACAAGTTCTTGTTAGCAGTGTCCTGTGAAATGCCTGCTTCCAACTGTATGTCCTGAATTTCTAGTGGGGTTTCTTCTTGGTATTCCACTAGAAATTCCTCTCTTGGGTCTTGACCATCATCAGATGGTTCTCTGATGGAATCACCCATGGAGTCTGATTCAGAATCCTCTATTGGGGATTTCTCTTCTGGGACTTTCTTGATGGCATAGACTTTTTTCTTTGCCTTTGGACAGTTGTTGGCATAGTGGTCTGTTGAACCACAAATGTGAAAAGAATTATTCTTTTTTGCCACTTCTGCCCCTCTTTCTCTGGGTTTGTCTTTAAACTCTACCCTGAGAAGTTGTTTCTCTTTGAAACCACTGCTTCTATATGGGGTGAATTTCCCTATATTAGTCCTTTTCTTATGTCTTGCAAGGTATTAGCAATGTCATATAGAGTGCAATTTTGGTTGCATCTGCATTTCACTGCATGCTCTAGGTCTCCTGGCAGTTGTGTCAGGAGTTTGTGATTCCCATTTGGATTTTCATCTGAGGATCAATGGCTTTAAGTCTTTTATACTGTCTAAGACACCACTCATATGGATCTTTGTCCACAGAGTATTTGTCATTTTCAAATGACATGATCATTTGCCATATTCAAGTACCATTACTGTACTTTTGGATGATTTGACTCTTCCACCATGGCCAGTTTCTTCTGCCATGGATTTCTTTCATTTCAGTGTACCATATACTAGCATGACCTTCAAATGCTGTATTTAATCTAGCAGTGATCCAGTAATCTGGTATTCTTGGTACATCAATAAAGAGTCCATCAATATAATATATGAGTTACATATGATCATATTCTCCTGATCCAGAGAATTTGGGCCAGCTTGAGGCCTCAGGAAGCTGTTTCAAGGATTCCTTCTCTGAATAAGACATGCCATCTCCATCCTGGTATTGTGATGGAGATCTTGCCTTATTCACCAACATGGCATCTGGTTTGATGTCATCTGGTTGATATGGCTTATCCACAACTTGGCCTTGTGGATGGGGCTTCAAGCTATAGTAGACATTAAACAGTTTTTTTATGTCTTGAGCCAGCCAATCCCTGTCCCTTTTGCTGTGGTGTTGTTCTTCAAAGACTAGATTCAGTCTTTTGTTGGTTTCTTCAGAGGCTTTGCTCAATTGAGCATATCCTTCTTGAAGATCCTTAACTATCTGTTCCAAGGAGGCTTGTGTTTTTTTCATCCTCTCATGGCCAGCTTCAAGTTCTGCAAAATGCTTTGCAGATTGTTCAGCATATTGGGACATTTGTAACTACAGTGCATCACTTTTTAAGTTACTCTCAGGTGTGACAATGTTGTGTTCAATCTGAGTGGGGGTATTGTTTCTATTACTAGGACTACTGATTCTAGAGTGGTTTACAGCTACTTCTGGTTCTTGTGTACTTTTTTCACCAAATCTAACAGCTTCTGGATCATGGGGTCTGACTCTTTCCTCCTCTTGTTGAAGGAGGTTTTGATCTTGCCCTTGTTTCCTTGTCTTCTCCTGGAAACTTCCTGGAATTGTGAATAATGGTGACTCTTGGCCACTGATCTTCTGGTTTCTGAATGGTGTAAAGCCACTGGAGAGCTTATTTGGCCTGCTCCTTGTGATCCTGGAGGAATCTGAGTAGGCCCTGTCTGGGTTAACTGTTCTTCTATAGCTTGGATAGTGGCTTGATTCTCCCTTATCCTCTGTGCCCTTGCCTCCAGGAGTCTGAACTTCCTGGTAGGATTCCATCCTTTGGTGATTATCATAAGGTCTTTGAAGTCTATCTCTTTGAGACAGATCTTCTGGCAACTTGCTCCAAGTTCTTCCCAGTGACTTGCCAGGTTGAACCTTTTGTTGTCCATGCTCCATTGAAATAAATCTTTGAGGAGTTGGTGGAGCTGAAGAACTTGATCCATATGCTTACAGTCCTCTGGTTTGAGGTTCCTGTTCAATTGGAGTGTGAATGGCAAGGTTTATATTATCTCCCTCATTTTTTTTCCATCCACCACTGTGTCCAAGGTGTCCTCTTCCAGGTCTTTGGGCTCTGAACAAGCCTTCTCTGTCCTCTGGCTGGTTCCTTTGGAAGCCAAGGTCTGTGAGGTATACAGGGGACATATCAGTGTTTGTAAGCAGTCAAACACTTTATGTTCTTATGGTATTTACCTTTGACTGTGCCTTGTACACATTTGATATCTGCTGATTTGGGCAGTTTGCCTTTGGAGGTTACAACTGGGTTAATAATTGTAATTTTTCCTGTAAAAGTGGTTAAGGTTGGTTTACCTTGTATTGATGCAGAGTTTCATGGTTTTCTACTCCTCTTAGTGGCTATCAGAGTCCACTTATTGGCTGTGATGAGACCTTCACTGTGCCTCTTTCCTTTGCCCTTGCTGCCCTCTGGTTTTGGGGGTGTCACTGGGTCTCAAGTGGGATGTAATTTTCTTCCACTTAATCAAGGTAGGAAAAAGAGGGCTTATGTCAGTTAAGATCTCTCAAAAATGCTGGTTTTGCACGTCTAAGATTGGCCTCTGGGCTTGTATGTTACTACAATATGCCCTGTATAATTACAGTGTAATTGAATCAACAATTCCATGTCAGAATTACAGCTTTTGGCACCCTGTCACACAGTTTGTGTGCCAGTATCCCACAGATACCCTTGTGGTTTTCAAGTGTAATCTGAATAAGTGGCTCCGTATAAGTGTTATTGAGTTAACAATACACTTAACCATGCCTCAACTGATGGTTTTTCAGTCAGAGGTGTCCTTATTAAATCAAGAATATGGAGCTTATTGATGGCTTATGTGTTTTTATATGTAAACACGCCAAAAATAAAGGTTTTTGTGGGTATTAACCACATGGTAAGTACTCTTATAATATGAGTATTAAAGTAAATATATATATAAAATATCTATTTTTGAAAGAAAATATGTCTAAAAAGATAGAACAATTGTCAGAAATAAAGAATAAGAGAGAAAAACTTACTTATAAGGTCCAAAAAAAGCTTAAAACACGGCCAGGCCCCCAAAATGTCAGGATGAAACTATGATAAAGGTGTAAATAGGCTAGTTACAGCTTTAACTATGTTTGTGAAACGTTAAAAATAGTTAAAAAAGATTTATAAGAGTTGAAGATGATTTGATTTAAGATTAAAAGGGCTTCACTATATATAATATAGTGGTGGTGAGCGCTGTTGAAAGCCCTGGGTGCAGCTTTATCTGTTGGGTTACAATAATAAAAGACTACAATAATTAAGATTTATAATTATACCCAATTATTAACCAAGAGTAAAGCTTTTTTGACAGTTTACTACATAGGTTATTCAAGAGCAGGATGAGGAGACAATTCTGGCTGTGAAAAGCCTCCTTTTTATCCTGAAATGGGGTGGAAAGGGTGCTAGACCTTTCCACGTAGAGGAAGTGAAGATTTTTCACTCTCTAGTACTGGCTTGTGGTTTGCAAACAGCCTGTACAACCTGTATTGGGCTCAGATGTGGTTTTGAAACCACATCTGGGCAGTTTTCACCAATACAGGGTGAAAATTTTCATCTGGGGACCTCACAGCCTGATTCTGACATGTATGACACGTAGAATGCTGTACAGAAGCTGTATGGGACCCCAGTATTGACTTACATATGAGGTATTGAAGTAAAAACAAGCTTCTTCGTCTATTTGACACCTCATATTCACGGTTATGGGATATTATCCCATGGTAAGGCTGTATTGGTCAGAATGTGGGATTTTGACCTTAAAACAGCTATAGCTTTGTCAGCTCTTGAGATATCAACCTCAAAACTGAACCATTGTGTAGCCCTGTATGTGTTCTACTTAATGGTACCTTATTTGATATGATTATCATTAAATATGGCAAAGTTATGCCGTGTACACGATTTGTGTACATATGCGTGTTTTAGGCAAAAAGCTGTATTGAGCTTGTTTGCCCCATGCATTCTGCTGTAGTTGAGATATGGGGAAGTGGATGACACCATCAGATAGCCCTGATTGTTCTCTTTCCAAAAAGACCCCACTTCAAGTATCTCACACTAACACTGTAGACGTTAGATGAGAGGTGAATGTTTTGTTCACCCTTATTTGGCCTAAAATTGACCATAACTTCAGTAATATTGGGGCTAGCTCAGTTTGGCTGGTACCATTGGATAGCCCTGGCTTAGAGCTTTATTTTGAGTACCCATTTGATGAGGTTAAGCCTCTCCTTCTAGATTTTAGATGAGAGGTGAAAATTAAGGTTTATGCTCAGAAATAACTTTGTTATTCTTTGTCCTATGGTGATGGGGCTTATATTTTCAGAAAGGGGCAAGTTTCCTCTTTCTTTTGATACTTTTTGAGCTGATTTGGCTCAGCTCCATGTTTTGGTGGTATCTTGGCTATACCATTGGTTTATGGTATTTTGGCTGTCATACTTGTGCTCTGGTTTTGAGTCACAGGCTGACAGAAATACCATTCAAGTTATAAATAGATGCAGCATGTAGCCAAGGCTTAGGAGAAGCCCTTCACCGGAGACAAATTGTGGATGGTGAAACAAGAGAGGGAGTAATATGCTACATCTCTAGGCAACTGAGGGATTCAGAAGCCAGGTATGGGGCTAGCCAGACTGAATGCTTATGCTTAGTATGGGCTTTAGAGAAACTCTACTGTTACTCAGAGGGTACAGTCTTTGAATTCTACGTGGACTTCACAGCCTTGAAGTCTTTCCTGAACATAAAGACTACGAATAGAGACATGCTGAGGTGGCAAATATCCATCCAATAGTATAGAGACAATATTAACATCATATAAAAGGAGGGAAAAATCCACACCAATGCAGATGGCCATTAGATAATGTCAAGAGCAACCCAGCTTATGACCCTCAAGCAGCAGCCAAGATTTCTATTCCTTTTACGGAAATAGATAGGAAGAAAAAATTTATATTTTCTGAATGGGCACCAGAAAGTTGTACCCCAGACAATGGAAACACTGATGCAGAAGGGACAGAAATTCCCATATTAGGTATACATTCCTCAGAATTGCATAATGAAGTTTTCAGTGCAGTAATGAAGAAATATGCCAAACACAAACAGTGTAGCATATTGTTTAAACTCCTCCAACTAAAGTACAGGAGCCCAGAACTGGAATACCAGTTATAGGAACACTAGTTGAGACACTATAAGGAAAACAAGTTTTCCTTATAGATAGCCTTCTCTATCATAGAGAAAAGCACACAAGTGCACTCAAAGTGATAGACAGGGACCATATATCCCTGATTCAGCAGGAATGTCATGACTGCCCCTATATGGGACACATGAGTGAAGACAGGAACAAGGAAAGGGTAGCAAGCACAGCTTCGTGGCCCAAATGGGAACAACAGTTGAGTGAATATATCAAAGCTTGTGAAATATTCCAGAAGGAAAATAGAAAACATGGGAAGAGATATGGGCTACTTCAGCACATAGAAGAACCCAAGCACCCATGGGGAACCATCAATATGGACTGGGTCACAGGACTTGTCCCATGAGGAAAAAACAATTTAAACAACTGCCTAGTCATAGTTGATATGTATAGCAAAAATGTGAGGTGCCTACCATGTCATAAGGAAGACACAGCAATGGATACAGCCTTGTTATTTTGGAATAACATCATCTACACATGTGGAGTCCCAAAAATCATCATTAGTGACAGGGACGCAAAATTCACATCAGATGTTTGGAGCAACCTCTATGACATTCTAGGTACAAAGCTTGCATTTTCTACAGCCTACTATCCACAAACAGATGGTTTAGCTAAAAGGATGATCCAGCCCATGGAGGATATCCTTAGGAGGTTCTGTGCATATGGCATAGAATACAAGGACCATGAAGGATACACCCATGACTGGGTTACCCTTCTACCAGAAGTCCAGCAGTCTTACAGCACCAGTCAGAACTCTGACACAAGGAAATCACCCTCACTGGTAGAAAAAGGGTGGAACCCCCTATTTCCTGTTGATAACCTGAAGAAAAACCTCCTGACTATCCACCCAAAAGCCAAAGAATTCCATGATATGTGGAAGAGGGCTTGTGATACAGCTGCTAGATTCATAGCTGTGGCAAAAGAATATGACAAACAGAGGTGAGACAAATCACACATGGAACCTGACTTTAAAGAGGGGGACCAAGTGTTGGTATCTACACTAAACTTTAACAATCTTAAGGGACTGAAGAAGATGAGAGACTCATTTGTAGGGCCCTTTACTATCACTCAACTGATAGGGAAAAATTCAGTGGAGGTCAAACTCACAGGGGAATTTTCTAGGAAACACCCAGTATTCCCAGTGAGCTTGGTCAAACCATACTTCCAAACAGAGGAGGATAAGTTCCCCTCCAGGAAGAAAAATTCCACTCCACCAGAAAAAGTGGAGGCAGAAGACACCCCTGGCCCTTTGAAGAAAATCATCAAGGACAGGAATATTAGACTGAATGGCAAAGACCAGAGACAGTACTTGGTCAGATTCAAAAGCTAGAGAGAAGACACAGACAAATGGTTTGCAGAAGATGCCATACCAGATGGGAGCCTTCATCTGAGGAGATTCAGGGCCTCTACAAGGACTTAGAAGTCTCATCAATGATGAGCCTTTTTTAAAGGGAGGGTATGTCAGCCTGTGACTCAAAACAAGAGCACAAGCATGACAGCCAAAATACCATAAATCTATGGTAAAGCCAAGATACCACCAAAAACATGGAGCTAAGCCAAATCAGCTCAAAAGGTATCAAAGGAAAGAGGAAACCCACCACTTTCCAAATACACAAGTCCCATCATAATAGGACAAGGAATAACAAAGTTATTCCTGCTCAGAGTTGTTGCTGAGCATAAACCTTATTTTTCACCTCTAATCTGAACTCCAGAGGAAGAGGCTTAATACCATCAAATGGGTATTTAAATTGAAGCTCTAAGTAAGGGCTATTCAATTGTACTAGTAAAATTGAGCTAACACCAGAACTACAGGAGCTATGGCCAAAATAAGGTCAAATAAGGGTGAACAAAATATTCACCTCTAATCTAACTTCTACAGTTGTAGTGTGAGATACCTGCAGTGGGGTCTTTTTAAAAAGAGCACCATCATAGATATCTGATGGTGCCATCAACTTCCCCATATCCCATCTAGAGCAAAGGTTATGGGGTAAACAAGCTCCATATGGATTTCAAGCAAATCATACATATGTACAAAAATTCTTGTACATAGCATAACGTTTCCATATTTATTGATAGCTATATGAAATGAGGTACCATTGTGTAGGAAGCATCTAGGGCTGCACAATGAACCAGCTTTGAGTTTGATATCTCAAAAACTGACAAAGGTATGGAATTTTTAAGGTCAAAATCTCACAGTCAGACCAATACAGCCTTACCATGGCATAATATCCCATAATTATGATTATGAGGTGTCAAAAACCCAAAGAAGTATGCTTAAAATAAAATAACTCATAGTTCATTCAATACTGGGGTCCCATACAGGTTCTGTATAGCATTCTACGCATCATACATGTGAGAAGAGGTCTGTGTGGTCCCCAGATGGAAAGTTTCACCCTGTATTGGTGAAAACTGCCCAGATGTGGTTTCAAAACCACATCTGAGTACTATAAAGGTTATACAGGCCTTGTGAAAACCACAAGACAGTACTCTGAAGTGAAAAACTCTTCACTTCCTCTTAACCTTTAGTTTGGTTTGTTACACTTGTTATTTGCTTGAGTGTACAGGGGGCTTTGAATTGGTTAGAATGTGATTTGGAATGTCTTCCCTTTCTTGAAAAGGTGATGTATCTTTTGTGGGTAAATCCTTTGGAAATATACCATTTTACAGATATAGAATGCCTCGGAGTTTTGTTGTGTCCAATGCACATGTGGATAATCATCAGAATATGAAAATAGGGTGGGGGAATGAAAGTGGTTTGGAAATGTCTATAGAATCTGTTTACCAATTTACAATACGTTCCATTTGAGATAAAGGAAATATAACATTATATGCTGGTGGGCCATGCAGTGCATTTTCCAACAAAAACGGAGGAGCTCAACGTTAGTTCATGTGAATTCTCCTAAAAATAATCCTATTAGACTTCCACAAGAGACTTGGTTTCCACCATTCATTGAATTCCTCTATTCTGGACTTGAGATATTTCATCTGAGATCACTCTATTTTATCAAGCTCAAAATATCACTGTAGTCTTTTACCCTTTATGTCATGTTCTGACCCATGTAAATCCTGTTCAGGATCTGCTCATCACTTGGATAGCAAATATAGAATTGAATATGTTAAAACACAGTGACCAATGAGTCCTAACATTCCCCTAAAAGCCCCTCTTTCATCCTCAATGAGTTCATCAGGTCTCAAAATTCATGTGGGAAATGTAATGCCTAGACCTCCAACTGCTTGGACAATACCAAATATTTCCATAACTCCAATTCACCTGAATCCTACTGATACACAAATCCATGTGTCTGAGGGACCAGGAAGCACACCCAAAAATTTTATCAAAGAGAAATCCACAATAAAATTTGTCACATGAATTCCTCTGCAGTCCTGGTGGGAATATGGTGGAGTTCCAGGAACACTTTGGGCAAAGTAAACAGCCATCCCTCAATATTCCATCAGGATCTCAGGTTCATGTGGGCTATGAAAAACAGGTTAATGGTGGAAAAGAAAGAACATTGGAAAATGTAACTCAAAGTGGTCTTTTGGAGGGAACTCCTGGTTTTAAACTTGAGCAAAGGAAGTCATTTCAATTCCTGAGTATAATCAATTTCACAACCTGATATGTTTTTGCTCCTTGGATATGGAAACCAAAGGAAATACAGTTCAATATCAGGAGCCAATTGAAGATCATGAGTATTTTCAGGCTTTATGATTTGCATGGCAGGTTATGAAATTTATTAATTTTCACCTCTAGTCCATAAAGAAAATGTCATTGGATGTCATAATCCACATGCCTCCAAACCAAGAATGGTTCATGCCAGTTCATCAAGAGAAAAAATCATGGCTGATGAGGATGAGAACATGTCCTCGACTCAAGGTGAAACAAATGGTGAGCCAAGGAAGGGTGCTTTCAAGGTGCATGAAGAGGGAATTTTGTCACATAGTGAGTTCACCCACCCTCAAATTCCCCTTTCCCAGAGTTTGCTTGATCAATCCAAGATGAGACAAGGATGAAAAAAAAGCTGAAATTGGAACTTCCTGCTAATGTCCATTGGATGAGATCAGCTGCACATTTCCTGTTCCTACTAAAAGTGAAGGATAAGGATTTTGCCTCACTACCAGCACCACCAAGCACAGAAGAGCAGGAAATTGTGATTCAGGTTGCTGGTCATCTGGGTTATGTCCCCAAAGACGTTTTCAGTGAGCCATAAACACAGGTGCAGTATCAGGGCTTCCAAAGCCACTGAAAAAATGAGCTCCCCAGCTTAGGACTGGGAGAGCTTGTGGCAAAATTCATTTAATGAGTTGATGTCCATGGTGTTTTACTGTACCTTCCAACTCGCACTTTTCAGCACCAAGTATAATCATTACTGTTGGAACATGGATCATAATAACTAAGGGGTGGTTGCAGCTTTCATGAAGCAATATTTCACTTATTTGAAAAGATAATGGAAGTCAATTCAAAAGGATGTGGAATATTTGGTAAGAAGAAGGAGAATAAAATTCTTTCAAAGATATGTCAGAGGGTGAGTCATATTCTATTTTTCATCATTTTGACATAATTGTGATGATAATCTAATTGATTATGTGTAGAAAGGTGAGCACTATTGTGAATGGTGTGATATGGCTAAATTTCTCATTCTAGAATCAAAACTCAATTAACCTTGGGTATTTTCAGATACTAAGGACGTAGGGGAAAATGGGAATCAAGCTTACAGCAAGGTGGGATTATGCTAGTTCCCATGATCATTTAATGAGTTGGTATTAAAAACTGATAGGGACATAGAGTATTGTAATTGGATTAAAAAAAGGGTAAGAAATATTGATAGATTTCCAGAAATACAATCAATAGATGATGGTGATATTTCTGACGAGCTACTTCTTCAGGTATTTGACCAAGGGTGTCTCACAAGCTGTAGTAAGATGCATAATATTTCCCTCAAGATACTTTAAATGATATTTATTAGTGAAAATGGTGATTCTCTGAAATAAGTTATTAAAAAGTGTATATAATAGTCAAATATGAATGTTTTGTGAATAGTTTGTGTGGGTGTAATACAATCTGATAATGATTTCTTAAATTCACAACAGCCTGTTGAATAAATTAGAATATAAACAATAGAATTTTTCATGTATGATGGTGTCCCTTATCAATATTTGTATATTGCTCATTTTCATTGAGGAAATATTGAAGAAGCTCAATAAAGCTCATGATTTTCATAAGTGTGGACTTGTGATGGGGTGAAAAGTAGTTATCAATTTGTTTAACAAAAGATAGATAATATTAGGAAGGCTCATTCAGTTAATGGTCATTTCTTTTCTTGGACCTATTTGTAAATGGAATATGAGATTCTCATGGAGTAGGATTTCAGAATATTAATACAATCAGTTACATAGATGAGCTTGAAAGGTACCTACTGCACTTTGACCTCAACTGAATGATGAGTGATATAGTGCATAGCCTTCACAGGTTTTTGTTGTCCAAAACAATGGGGAAAATCAACAGCTTGAGCGGCAATGGCTGGACTCCAATCAGGCTCCTGGAAAGGTAGATGGCAGAGTTGGAAAATTTGGGTGGAATTTTGGCGGTCCCCTCCCCATTAAATAGACAATATTAGTGAAAGTGATGTTGAGGCCTGTTCCAGATGCAGAAATAGATGCAATGAGGACTTCAAATTCAGGCTTATTCAATAATTTCTCCAGGGCACTCTCCAGACCTCTTGCCATAATTATTCCATAAATTTCTTCTGAAATGATAGAGTGATGGGCAAGTACAATACCAATTCTACAAAAAAGTGGTGTTGGAATTATTTCATTGGAAATGGATGCATATTTTAATATACTCACAAATAAAGAAATCAGGTCCATTGTGAGTAAACAACCAAGTAAGAGTTTGAGCAGGTGTTCAGTTTTACTACTAATAATGCGTGTTTCCACATCCACAATATTTTGGGTTATTGTTCATTTATTTGGAGTGCTTCTTCCCTCATGGCCTTTCAAATCTGGATCCACCATGCTTTTTAGCATTATATAATGGTTAGAACATATCTGGAGCTTCTTAATACTTATGAAACATTCCCCTTGTCTTTTGGTTTTTTATGATAGGAATTCTTTGTATAATACAAAATATTCTTTCTGCATTGTGGGGTCAAGCAGGAGCAGCTCATAGTGATGGCTAATTGTGGGTAGGGAGTTGAGATGTGTGGTTTTGGTGCAGCACAAGCTCAAATGGCAACATGCGCAATGAAAAATACCATTTCTAGCTTTGGAAAAACTTTTCAGGATGAAAGGTGATCAATTATCTCAATACAAGCTTTGGGGCTGTGTGAGGAATGATATTATATCCAAAAGGTCATAAATGGTGTCGTGAATGGGTGTGCCTGTTAAACATATTTGATGGTACAAATGGAGGCTATGAATATCACAATGAGTGGAGACATATTGAGAGTATATATAGCTATAAGATGTTTGGAATGTTTAATGGATATAATAGCTAATTTTAAATATTCAAAGATCAGACACTCACTGTGATCCATCCAAACTTATATGATGCCAATTGATTTGAAAAATAAACAATCTTTAGGGATTTGTTTGTTTAAATTTGTGTGTGATAGTAGTGTAAGAAGTAATTATGATAGCACACATTGTAAGAGGTTGTTCTTGGATAATGAATGACAAGTGGGGCCATGGTATATGTTGGCTTGCAGCTCTCCAGCCTGAGCATGTTTGAAAATTTCTTATTTGCAGTTGGTGAATGAGCAGGGTGGGTATGGAGCATTAGGGGGTGGTATTTAGCTGCTTGTTGAAGGTATCAATTAGTGAAATGGCCTAAATGGTTTTAACTAATCCCATATCATCTGCAAGAAATCCACAAAGAGGAAAGGTTTCCAAAAGGAATTAAAATGATCTTACAACCTTGTTTGTCATTTTTGTGCCTTGAATTAAAAGTGGAGCCAGGGGGTGGGGTGGTCCAAAGGTTAGGGGTGGATTGTCCATTGGGGATTTCTTGATCCCAGAGAAAAGCTAGTCTGGTTTTTGATGAGGGAGGAGGGTTTTTTAACCATGGGAAGGTCTGAACAACTGGGTAACTGTATGAGTTTTTGCTTGAATGACCAAAAAATGACTTCTGGATACAAGCGGCTAGTGGAGTTGGAGCTGGGATATGTGAAATTAAAAATTTCACATTGACTATGAGAGCTGCTATCATATTCTTTAGGAATTTTTAGCTTGAATTCTTGTTTTACAAATGTTTTAATTATGAATGGAATATTTGGATACCATATGAAGAAAATCAATGCAACAGTAGGTTTTTGACTTGAGAAAGGATCATTCTGATCATTTATCAATACACCCTCAAAAAATAATGCTTTAGTAGAATTGGATTGGCAGTTTTCAATCCATTTCCCACCAGGAGGAAAGTGAGTGAAAGTTTGTGTTTCTTCAAGATTAGGCATCCACTTTTTAAAAAGGGGTTCAGGGAGAGGGCCAATAGTATTGAGATAATCTGGGAGATATATGAAGATATGATGTTGATTGTGACATTGGAGAATTCAATAAGGTAAGTGGAAACGAAATCTAGCTAAGGATATATCACTACTAGCTGAAATAGAAATATTAATACTTCCAATGCAAAGTGGTTGTGAAGGGGTTGACATTATGGGTATTATGAATTAATTGGGGAAAGGGAGAAGTAATATGATCAGGAATATTGAGCTAAAGGGAATGAAGAGGAAAAATCTGAGTTGGAGGAGATCAGATGAGAGGCAGAAATGGGTCAAAAGGTGGATGGTGGCTGGGATCATGGGTCACTTGTATTTATAGTTCTCTTATCCAATTTGAAGAATATATAAAGGCAAGGTGGTAAGAATCTGGGTGTGCTCATATGACTGCTTACTATGTGGCATTTTACATGAGGATTGGTGTACCAAGGTTCACATAAACATATCAAACATTGAATGGGATATAAGAAATTCATGTATGGTGGTATGCAACCATAAATAAGCTTGCTGGTGGTGAAAGAGAACAGTACATAAGTCTTCTTCAGGTGAATTGTGGTGCACTAAAATATTGTGCAATGGTGGCAGTGGAAATGAAGGTTCCACTGTGGGGATCTTTTTTGGGTTGGCCAGTGTGAGGTATGTACAGTGTCATGCCCCAAACATGCAATTTGTTGTAGACTAATGCCTACAGGGATGCCAGGGGTGAATGTGGAGGTTGATCAAGGGGCACTGGACATGACCTGAGTACAAGTTTAAGTGCCATTCTTACAATTTATGGTGTATGAGAGAATAACTAATCCTTTCAGATTTACCTCAGATGTTCTCACTCATGTGTATGAGACTTGGTGGTGCATTTGTCCACCCCCTAAAGAAACTGTTTTCCTTGTGAGATGGGCCTGCAAAGCTCTGCAATGTGTGTGACCATTGCCTCCATATGACCCTTGGTGGGGTGCATGTGAATGCATGTGCCTGCACCACAATTTGTGACCTTGTTGATCACCAGTGGGTACCAGTCAAAGCTTCCTTGGGCCTCAAAACCAGAGTGAGTCCACTTTTTTCATATGACACTCATCCTTCTGAATCAAGATAGGCTTCCATCAGAAGCAGCAGGCAGACTCTAAAATCCATGTGGGAGTTACCATGAGATCTCAAACAAGGTACATAGAAAGGATGCATTCCAGAAATTTGTGTAAAGGGCTCAGTCAGATTGCATGTTACATTCTTCCACAACATTTTCTCAGCCCTGCAGTTCCCCCCAATGGTGTATGAAGTAAAATGTTGGCTGATATACATTTCAGCATGGTGTAATAATAGTTCATTCTGCATGAATATTAAAGTTTATTATCAAAACTCCAATTGGTTGCATAAATTTAGATGGTGTTTCCAATGCTCAACAGGGTAATTCTCCAGATTTTCACCAGCAAGCTCAGCATTTATGCATTTCCCAATGGGATTCCAAAAGCTCAGCAGGGAAGAATTTTGGAATTCCATGGTTGGATTGCATTTGACAAAACTTCATTGGAAGGCCCACTTCTGTGCGATTGAGCAATGTGCATGAGATGCTCAGCCTGGCAGAAATCTCTTCCAAGATTGTTCCAAATGCTATAAATGGGTTCTTACTAAGATGATGTCCCAAACGCTTTTGGGGGAGCATGTGAGACTTGTGTAGCAATAGTTCTGCAGCTGTGCAATTCAAATGTTCAGCCACTGAGAATTCAAATTATGACACCAAAGCACACCTGAAGCATTGGTCAACCCAAGCTAATTCTGTATCAACTTTTCATACAGCCACCCAGCCTTTGTTCAAACTCTACCACCTGGATACAGCGGTGGTAACCTGTGACCAAATGTACCATACTTTTCTGCATGGTGTATTTATTGACTACAGCAACTGTGCACATTTAACAATCACCTCACAAAAGCACTGCCAGGAAATTGTGTGGTTTTTCAATGCAACAAAAGGGTTCCAAATGAGTATGACAATTGAATCAGTTTTTATACTAAGTCAGAACCCCTTTGTTGCCCTTCCTCACACAGTCATTTCACTTCTCTTCTGAAGAATGGGCTTCAAATTAGATCCCCCATGACCCCGACTGGCTTTGAAGCTGAGCCCATTGCAGGCGCCGCAACTGCTACAAATGGCCAAAATTCAACATGGTATAAAAGATGCACTGGTCTTGTTTTCTCACCTGAATCACTCTCCATCACTTCACCAGAACCTTCCTATCCCAGTTAATCTTCCATTTTGTCTCCAACCTTCTCCCCTCTATTCTATCACACTAAACTAACCACTTCCCTTCCCTGTGGCTATAATGTTTTGCTGATAATATGTGCAGAACCCCACTTCTATCTACTTTGATCATAATCTTCCCAATTGAAAACTTTTTCTGATCTAATCACCTGATCTTCATACAAAAACACTTTTTCATTACTTTTTAGCAGATTCTCCAACCCCTCCTACTTGCACATTATCACTTTAATTCTGTTTTAACTTGATTATCCATTGAGCATATCAATTTTTGCTTGACTTACAACTCTCTGTTCTGCTGCTAATATGATTTGACTTTTTTTAGTGGTTGTGCACTTTGTGCTCTAAGCACGCTATCCCGTGTGATTCTGGCCAACAAGCACAGAGGAAATGTTCCTTCATTGAACTCCCCTTTTGACCACGAGCCAAGAGAAGTTCCTGTGGGAGATGCCCTTGTGAGGACTCCTTTGTGGTCAATTATGATGAAAGCATTCCCAAGAGTGAATGGACCCTGGGATCACAAACAGGCAGACAGGAATGCTTCTGCACAATTAGCCAAGTTTCCTCAAGAATTAATTTGTCCACCATGCCTTCCAGGACACCATCCAATTGTCACTTCACTCCTCAACCAGAGCAAAGTGATTATCTAGATGATGAAGGATGGTGATGGTGAGAGGACATTTGAACTTGGGATGATTGTCACCATGGCTCATCACCCATGCAATTGAAATGCAAAAGTAAGTTTTCTTCCTTATTCTTGACTCGTTTTTCTTCACAAAAATGAAAATGACCCTTCTTTATAACCCATAGAACAAAACCCAAAAAATTCCCCTTGACAAGAATCTCCCATTCCCTGCATGCCTCATGAGCAAACTCCCTGGGAACGCAATGGTTGGAGGACTTATTCCACAGTCAGCAGCAAGCTGACCCTTTACTAATTTCAACTTTTAAAGTAAGTGAACGGACTTTTACTACTTTTTTGGGACTCTACCAACACCATGAGCCACCTGTTTGCACCCCCATCCTACCTATTCCATTTCCAAGTCAGGCCCCAGATTCTCAAGTGCCATCCAATGAGAACAATTAAGCTCATGAGCCTGAACCTGAGGTGGCTCTGATGCAATAAATGGAGGAAGCTTTTGGTAAGGACAAAAATTTCCATTTTTTTCCATTCCCAAATATCCCTAACCCCTCCTTCCACCATCTTCAGCTTTTCCCGCCACACCATGATATTTTATCATCATCAATGATAAACCACTTACTTGTGACCCACCCTCATGATTCCTTGAGAAATGGTCCACAAATTGATCAACGGAGTCTTGTTGGAGAATGGCCAATTGCTCCTGATGGTTCCCTTTGTGGATGAACCAGTAATCCCATGAGGAACTGAACTCCCTCCTGGGAAACACATTGAAGGCTAATCTAATGCAGGAAATGACCGGAATCATCTCAAAGTTCCTTGAAAAAAATCATTATTTCAATATCTTTAACTTTTTTCTTTGTAATACTCTCATTTAAATAATGCAGTTGTAATGAATAGATAAAATCTTTACTTTTCTTATTGTCTTTGTATCTTTTCTATATTCTTATGTGATCAAAAGTGTAAATCACCTTTTTCTTGAGAGTTCTTCTTGATGAGAGTCCAACCAGCTTCACTACTGAGTATTTCTTTCTATCAACTTTTCTTTTTGGAAAGATGCAAAATAGCCATCATTAACACCTAACCCAGTCTCTTAATCCATGGGCCTATATTGTTTGAGATATTCACTGTAAAGAAATTGTGTCTCCCCACATGTGAGAAATCCACCTGAGATGAATGAGTCATTTCTAGTCCTAAGGCCACACACAATTCATCAGACATATGTAATTATTTGTGTGCATAGGGCTGTGATCCTGAAAATGTGTAAGGATTTTTGTTGGACAGAAATGTATACTTTGAATGCAGGAGTTACTGCGTGTGACAAATGTATACTTCAGGTACAGGAGGATTTGCGTGTGACAAGGAGGTATACTTGAAATGTGGAAGTTATTGCATATGACAGACATCTATAATTGACATTTGGGAGAGTTGGCAGGTGACATGCAGGTATACCAGAAATGAATGTGAAGAGCAGGGTTCCTGAACATGAGTGTGAAGTGCAGGAATACAGGATATGTGTATTACTCCAAATCCCTGCAGGGCTTCTATGACCTCTTGTGTGACAATGAGGAAAAAAACAGAATAGGAGGTAATTCACCTTTTGTGAAATGGCCAACTGGTCCCATTATTAAGTAAAAGTGAGGGTTGAATTTATAACCTCATTATATGACCATTTACAGTGGCATTCCACCATACATGAGCCATTTACACCCCTTTTCCTTTGAGCCACCCTATATCCCCAATTAAAAACAATCCAATCCTGGTGTATACTGTACTCCACAGTACCACACCATTATTGTCCAATAAACCTCTACTTCCTACCCCCATCCAAATCCCTTTCTCCTAGTTGGGATGAGATTGTATTACCATCCCTGATGTGATAGCAAGCTCCCTTTAAAATTTCATAATAGCTGTGGCTTTTCTGCTCCTTGGTTTTTGCTAACTTAAAAACCATCGAGTGGAAATACGCAATAGTTTCATGATTTTGTTGTCCTGTTCTGGATTAGTATGATGAAAGAATGTATGAATTGACTACACTAACTGAATGGGTCCATGAAATTTGGATAGAGCAATACAGAAATGTGCATTTGGAAAATCAATTTTACCCCAGTACAACGCTTTGACTCATCCATTTGAATTAGAATGATCTACTTATCATCTTGAAACCACCATTAAGAGCATAAAATGATGCATATTTATCAACATGAGGTGGGCTTTTGAATCCATTCATGGTGAAAGTGAGAGTGGAAGCAAACTCAAACTCCCCTGATTTGCGGAAATATTGGAATCATAGTTAATTTGATCAAAGGAGGGAACCCCAAATAAATTGTAATATGTTCCAAGGTTTTGCAGCAATTTATTGCCAATTTGTTGTAATGATTGAACTAGAATGCAAACCACTGAGCTCGGATTTCTACCTTGGCTCCACCATTGTTCTTTTGTGCCTTAAATTTTCCCAAGACTTCCATAAATAACAACTTGTTTGTTCTTTGTGCTGCAATTGCACCACCCAATAGAAAACATAACTCCCTCAATTAATGCCCCATTTGTTTATATTGGGTATGCAAAATTCCTTTCACAAAATAAGAATTGTAATAATTAATCCCATTGTTTAACCTCAACCCCACTTATTGTTGGGAATAGTCTGAATTCAACAAGGGCAAGAAGTAATCTGGTCATAGAAAAAACAGCTAAGCCACCAAATGAATTCCTTTTATTTGAGCGAAATCCACAATCCTCTGAAACTCACTGGAGGCTATATTTGCTTATGATGGCATTGATATTTGTGCTATTGGTCAACTGAAGGAAAAAGCTTAGTCCTTTGGGTGGTTTTCACCTCATTTACCTTTAGGGATGTGCCACTATTCACAAGTTGTTGAGGGCTCACTTGGTGTTGAAGAAGGAAAGATATCAGATACTTCTGAATCTCATTTGAAGAAAGCCCTTTTGGATCCCAAATGGAACCAACTTATGAATGGTCCCCAATGCCCAATGAGCTTTATTTGAAACAAATCCATGCCTTCCCTGTTGGAGCCCACATGGAACTGGCTTAATCTAAACTGACTAAATCCAATGAGGGCTTCACATGAATGCCAGCCCATGGATATATATTTATATATAACTTGAAAATAAATGAGAAACTCACACTTTCATTCCTTCCCCTGACGTTTTTCCGTGTGTTTACTCTTATTCTCTTTGTCTTTTTTTGTGAATGGAATGCTTGTGCAGGAAAATGAAAAAAGCCAATGGAGTAGTGACTGTTGTGTGAATTATGACTTTCACCCCACTTTGTTATCAGTCAGTGATGGTTTCTTTTTTTCTGCTAAAAATAAATGATAAAATTTGACTTTCTCAAATTGGTGATATAAATTACCCAAACTAAACCCACTGAAATGGATACTGCATTATTACATTTGATAGATTTATGTTCCAATTAAATGAGCTCCAAGTCTAAACTTCTCAAATATCACAAGCACACACAAGTAGAACATGAACACCACTGAAGATGACTGATCCCGCCTGTCCTTTTAAAAGAAGTAGTGCTATTTGGCCCATTATGAGGTGGAGGTAAAATTATCCACTTCATGCAATGCCCATGAATGTGGTCATTGATGGCACAACTTCCTCACTGAGTTTATGTCATGTTGGAGGATTTCATATGGTGTACAGAGGAATGCCAACATACAAATTTTATTATTATTGACATTAATCCTAAGGGGACCAGAGGAGGATAGGTAGTTACAATTTTTCAAACTCATAAATGACTTTCTAAAAATTAATTACAATCTATTCAATACAAAAATAATCTAAAATGGGTCAATCCTGGTGGCAAGTTTAGCTGACCTGGGTACAGTCAGTGTTACCTCTTCATTTGAACCAAAACCCTGCTTCTCCACCTAGGCATCACCAAAGTCCAATACTAAGCATTGTTCAAATTCAAATATAAGAGGTACAGTGGGGTTAAAACAATCTGATCCAGTAAATTACATATATATTTATTAATATTTAGCAAAAATGACTCTAAAAGCCTTTTACACTTTAAAGCTCTTTTAGAAACTTAAATTAGTAATGAAGTCCCTTTCACCGATCTTGTTAGCCAATCATCTGAGCATACAATCAGCCCAAAATCCCTCACCACATAGAATGAAGCTAATATACCATAGAAAATTTGATTTATTCAATGATTTTTGTGACACGCCAAAAGATCTTTGATGACCTCATTTGTTTTCAAACTCATGAGTTTGCCTTTCATGCCATAGACTTTGATGTTTGTATGTGCACATAAAATGTTGTATGCAATCATCAAGTGGATAACTGTATCTATTAGTTCCTGAAAGTTCTTGTGTTTCTTTGTTTAAATCGCATTGTCAGCCATGCAACATTCAATGATAAGTTGTGTTTGATGTTGCTTTGATTTACTCAAGCAGGAGGCAAGGTATTCAACTTCATTCCATTTGAATCTGAGAGGATTGGGGGGATATTTTGATGGTGCCACATATATGGTTTGGGTGCAATCACATTGTATGAGACTAAACTGATGGATTCAAACATAACATTTTCCCAAAAAGGATTAATTGGATTGGAGGGGTAAAGAAGGCTTTGAACCATTTTGAAAAGGGAGTGTTCAGATTTTGGGAGATCATCTAGAGGTTTTGCTGATTCCTTCATCAATTTGTTATTCCAATTGTTGTTACTAAAAATTACTTGTTTTCTGTTGCCTTAAAGAAACTTTCACCCTATATATTGCAATGTATATCACATGAGTCAACAGAAAAATCATCATGTATTCTTCAAAAATATGAAGCTTACCTGAGATCTCAAGATCCTCAAGCCAGGCGGAAATTTTGAGCTCTTATTTCCTGATAGCCTTAATACCAACAGGCAGGAACTTATCCGCATCATTTCTTGGTAAAATTTCCAATAAATATTTTTCAATACTACTGATATTGTCAATTCCTATTTTCCATGATTCTTGAGTAATATTACAATGATATTTCAGAATGTCTTAAAACTCTTAAATGCAGGATAAAAACATTACTTGATCATTAGCACAGGTTTACACTTTGGGCTCATGTTCAGGAATTATATCACTCCTATCTTGACCTATTGTATAATTTTTAAGCTTCTCAAATTCTTGAGATCCTTGAATATTTTGAGGAGAGGCAGGAGGGTTTTCATTATGGATTGTTTCATTAAGTACCAGGCTGGCTTCATTTACTTCAAGATCAATAATGTCATCACCTTGATAAAGAGAATCTTTTGAACTTTCAATGGTATATCATTCTTTGTTGTTTTTTTGGGTGACATTTATATTTTGTATTTTGTCTAGAGATTTTCCTGGAAATCCAAACACCACTCAAAATCCTTCAGGTAGAGTTTTTACCACCTCCAAACCTATCCATATACTATTAAAAGGCGTTTTTATCAATTTGGTATGCAATTAGTAATAGACTTATGCTTCATATACATATTGAGGAGGCTCATTGCTTAACCAATCTCTTGATGTACATAATCAGGAATTTTACTATCATTTCGAATTCTTTCCATCCTGGGAAATGTTTGTGTGATGTTTGAGACCAATTGTTCCTTGCATATAATTTCAACCTTGCCACTGAAAATTACCTCATCTTTCCCAGAATCTTCTCTTTGTGCACAAGGTTCAAGAGCCTTTTCCCTCCGATAGCTTTTCAAATTCCGTTTTTGAGCACTTGGATCCTGTGCTGAAATAAAGGATATGAAAAAAATCAGGTTTTGAGACATTACAAATATGCAACATGAATTTATGCTTGAATTCTGGAAGAACTGGTGGATCTTGATTATTTTAAAGTGCCAGGATGTCTACTTCAATGCCTGATTCATTACCACTGACCATAACAGAGATTTCACTTCTACTCTCTGGGGCAGAAGTTGGTAGTTTATTTCATTCTGTTGAAATTCCCAGGGTTCAGGGCATAGTGGAGGTATCTTATTGGGTAAATAGATGGTGACAACTTGATTGAAAATTGTACAATAAAAACTTCAAAATTGAATAAAATATGCAGGAGTTCTTAAATTGGTTGAAGTAAATTAAATTAAAAAAAATTAATGATTGATTCTTTTTTAGGTAACATAGATATTGGAGGATTTTGGAAGCTTTGAAAGATATTAAATATCAGTTTAAATAAGTTCAATAGTTAGTGAATTTTCTAGAAAAAAATAATTTTAGAACCACAAGCTCACCAAAAGAAATCTGCCAATCCACAGCCCTGGAAACTTCCATGATGTCACAGGGGCTCTTCTAAGTGAAGAGGGCCTGGCACTCACTTCAGAGGGCTCAAAGTATAAGATAAGGCAAAACACTTAAGAGTGTAATGAGAGTACGATTGCTAAGAAATACTAATATAAGAAAAGCAGCAATAGGAATAAGAATAAGAAATAGAAGAGCCAACCGAAAACAAGTCAAAGTCCACTGTTTCAACCTGTCAGAAAGGAAGAGGAGGGTTAATAAGGATATGTCCACCACACCACATACTCAACAGGAAAGAGAAAATGCAAAGACTAACTTAATACCAATAAATATAATACCCAAAAATAAGAGTAAGAATATTTATAAAATAATAAATCAACTGGGGAAAAGTCCCCAGGGGAGAGAAAGAGGGCTGGTATATGCGAGAACAACCAGCCCTGATCCAGGCAGAGCATTTTCATGAGAGGGATTGATGATTAATTCAAATCTGGCCAATACAGGTCCTGTAAAATCTGTACAGGATCTGTACAGGAGGAGTGGTAGTGTTGAGTGATCATACAGTTTCAGGATGGTGTATCCAAACTGTATTGGGTAATTCCAACCTGTACAAGTATTGACAGGCTGTATTGATTCACCAGACTGTATGCATGTTTTGGCAAGGGAGATTGCTGAGACTGATTTCTGATACACAAAGTGGATTGCTGAGTTGAGGTGTTTGGGGGGGTGTAAGATTGAATAACCTTACCCCTGACTAGTGGTTATTACACATGAGTATCTATTAAGCTTGTGATGGATTTGCAACGTGTTATTTTTCTTGAAATTTAAGGTGACTTGTTGTATATTATTCAAGTTCAATCACTTCCCCATGAGAAACTGAATAGAATTAACTAGTGAGAAATGTACTAAAGTCAGTTTCTTTACTATTAAACCCCCATGAGGTAAGGGCTAATCAAAGTGTTCCATTTGAATGATGGGAAATAAAATGGCTTTTTCTGAGAAACAAAATACACAATGCCAACTATTATAGTCCACTTATTAGGTTTTAATTTTCAGGTATCATGACCTTAACACTAACCACAAAATTGTGAATATCCCCACCAATTTCCCCCCAGAAGATGTTGACAAAGAAGGCCCATCAGCATATTTATGCAATTGGGTTCATTGTGTAAACCAACAAGCCACTGTACCCTATGGCTATAAACACTTACTATGATGAAAATTGCATGAGCAGAAAGATGGAAGATTGGGAAATTGAAATGTCTTCCATGCAGAATCCAATCATTGTGTGAGCATAAGGATGGTAAATTGAGAACAGTAGAGGGCAGTGTGGCAGCATAAGCATAGTAAGCTGTGAATATCATGAGGCAGTGGAGGGGAAGACAAAATTTGTGTGAGTGTAAGCATGGCTTGGTGGGTAAGCCAATTGATGTGTGAGAGTAGGAATGGTAAAGGGGGGAGATCATCACCTGGTGGTGCAGAAGTAATCTTATGCATGAGCATGAGCATGCCAAACTGATTTCTTGCACCATGAGGTGTAATTACCTGTAGATTGCAAATGGTTTTGATGAGGGTTTTTTCTTGGAGTGAAATACTCAGGTTAAATATTTGATTATTGACATTTTCTTGAAACAGATGTGAGGCAACCTACAAACTTTGGTGACTATAATGTGACACTAACATTACTGAAGCCAGATTTTATAATGACAGCATATTCCAAACAACAGAAATAGATCCTCTATCTTTCTCAATTTATTTTTCCTTCCTCATGTGGCCAATACTATTGAATAGTAATTTGCAGATCAATAAATCAGATAAAACCACCCTGAAAGTAGCAGATGGTCTAGACCTTATAATACTATTTTTTTCTGAGTAAATGATATAAGTATCAGAAAACAAAATGGTATCTAATAGTGTTACATGATCATTTTTGGATAAAAATATCAGATATAACCATTCCTGAAACTAGCAGGTAGCTAAAAATTCAAATTGAAGGTATTTGAGTATTTGTTGATTGAATAGCTTCTTAATCTTGTTCTTCATATCCTGGAAATCTGATAGCAGAAATATTACTTCAGAAGCATGGTTATGGATTACGTAAGGAAATTCTTAGCAAAAATATTTACTATTCATTTCCTTTTTTTGAATCACACATCAAGGAGTTGCACCCAGATTTTTGAGAAGCTTCTAGTTAGAAAGAAAACAATGTTAAATAACATAAAAAATCATACATAAAGCACAGGTTTCAACTAGTTTTAGGAAATTAGGTTATGAAAAAGTTCTTCTTGATAGTTTCTCACTTGAGTAGTGAGCAAAAAGGTGCAAGTTACAAAAATAAAGCTGTGAGCCTTGGGGTATGTTTTACATACACAAATAGGCCACAATTGTCTTAAAAATAAATTCTGAATTATGCATAACCCATAAGTCATGCACATATACAAAATTCATCATTTTTTATTTCAGAAAAAGATGAATAGCTATTCATTGAGTAAGTGAATCCATGGAGTTAAGGCCAGATTTGGATAATACACAAAAATTCATCTAGGGTAGCTCCATAGAGTGAATAAGCTCAAATTAACTCTTTGAGGTGGTAATATGGAAAATACTTCAATACCACATAAAAGATACGTGAAAAGTTTTGTTTTTCTCTATTTCACGCCAAAATAATGGGAATGTGAGAAATCCCATGTTACATATAAACTAAGAATAGTGTTATGCATGTTTTTTGACACTTAAGATCATGGTATTATTACATGCACTTTTGGTACACCCATAGTAGATTTCTCACTCTAAGCTTGAAATTCTATTTTGACGTGAAAGATAGGCAAGGGGGACAAAAGGCATCAAAGAGAGACAGGGTACCCAACTTCTGAGGCCTCTGAGACGTGGATAGCTCCAAAGCTTGGATCCATGGCTGAACATGGCCTTATTGGTAAACTAAAACCTTTTGGGAACTTGGTTACCTTGTTACAACTACAGTAAATCATAAGAAAATAGCACATAACCTGCTATTTTGACATGCCAAGGAGGTAAAGAGCAGCTTAGACTCCTGTACCATGTCAATTCTTAATGCCTTTCCATGGATAAGCACCAAAAGAGTAATTAAAACATTTTTTGGACTAGTATCAATCGATTTACCTCATAGCAACCAGCCATATAGTGCTATTTGCAATTCTACATAGAAATGAGGTAAAACTTCAAAAATTCATTAAAAATACAATTCTTAATTAATCTTTCTGAAACTTTCAGGACCAATTGATAACTGTATAACTCATATAAAAATCAAAAAGAATTATACTTTTATATGTATAATTAAGAGCTTTACTTACAGTCCATTTTTGAGGATTCCATGTTAAACACAGAATCTTTAAAAATTTACAGAAAATACATTCTGTGATAAAACTACCAATAACATTGATAGCTTTGGGAAATCAATTATTATTTTGGAATAAAAGAAGATTTACAGTTGTTACTCCTTATATTATTAAGCATGAATGGGTTGGTAGTCATGTAAAAACCTCAATTAAGCAATTATGATAATCTTATGCAACAACTGATGATGCAATCAATAATACAAATTGGTTTGTTGTTTTCTAACTCACTGGTTTTTCAGTTTGCTCCATGCAATGACTCTGTGAGCTGTCTTAGACTTAAAAGAGGCCTCCTCTTGCTATTTTTTCCAAATCATCACATTATTATATTATACCTTTATTACCAACAAGTAAGTATTAGTTAAAAAAAAGACGTGAAATCATAAAAATCAACTATATATTGTTGTAATCTTGTTATATATTGATTTGGATCCATTGAATCCACAATTCTACATCAAATCTCTCTACTTTTATCTTTAATAAGTTCTTTGGAGTATTAGTGAGTGATTTATATTTAATACTTAAAGTTTTTCTCTAAAATTAGTTTTCTTCAATAATTATCTTTATAATTCCTCTTGAAAAAGATAATTATATATTAAAATAATTTTATTATTTTAATAAAAGAAGTTTTTATTATTAAATTCTTCTTGTAATTGATTTTTGTAAACAATTACTACTCACTGTTATAATCACTAGTAGTGTATAACATGTGAAAGAAATAATTCTTCAACTATTTAATTGTGGCTATAATAGCTCTCTATTATTATATTTTTGATAAGAACAGTAATAGTACTTTTGATTAATAGTAATATTATCAACAGTTTCATAGCCACATCTTATATTTGGGGGCCTGGCCGTGTTTTTTTGTACCATGTACCTTTAATTAATATATTTTTACATTTGAAAATATATTAATTTAATAATATTTTTTTTCTTTCAATTTGAAGTTAAAATCATTTTTTTTTGAAATTGTCTTAAAATCTTTTTCATTGAGGAATTTGGTTTAATTTTATACTGTTTTTACACATGGCTTTTTCACATCCAGAAACTTATAAAATTATTGTTTGAGTTACTCTGAATTAATTTTGATTCAAAATCTTTGATTTCAATTTTTTTCTTTGAAAAGGATGATTTTTTTAATATTAAAAAATAAAAATTTATAAAAAATCTTAAAAATGTTTTAAAAAGTATAAGAAATAATTTTTTCTAGTGTCTTTAATAAAATACTGTGCGGCTGGTAACAGACTCAGTAAGAGATAGATTACCAGTCCAGAATCTGAGGACAGTATTGAGCTGAAAATTGCTAAAAGAGGCACCTTATTCAACTGTGAAAAGACTAAATTACCACCAAAAGGTGTGTTTTATCTTTATATTTTTACTTTTTATCTTAAAATTGATGTGAAAATGGTGCATACCAGAAATGGAAGAAACTATTCAGTCAAACCAGATGGATGTGGACAAGGAAGAAGCAAGACAAAATTCAGAAGTGTCAATTCTTCCTAAAGAAAGACACATTTGGAGGATGCCATAGTTGCCCCCATACCCCAAGGTCTTTACCCACAAACGTTGATGTAAACTCTGAATCTGAACTTGTAAGGTGTGGATATGAAACTTTAATTAAAAATCAAGTACTTTTCCTGTCCTCAAAATTTGTATAAGGTCAAAATCAATTAAAAATAGTAAGAAATATTATTTTTAAGAGAAAACACACCAATTTTATTGTTTATAGCTTTATTAGTATAAAAAAATAATATTATAAAGATTTATTGTTTTACCAACAATAAAAATTTATCCAAAAATACTCTACAAGAGATATTTAAGGCTACAAAAGAAATTTCTTCAAGAGCGATTTCAATTGGAATTAATTGAGCAAAGACCTGCAAGAAATTAATTAAAGAACAAAGTCTTTAAAAAGAATATCAAAGAGAAAACATGTCCAAAAGTGACCAGAGTGAATTTGGAAACAAAGTGACAAAGTTTACAGTGATGAAAGATGCTTTAATTCACTTTTGGGGTGGTTCAGGGGTATAAGTGATTATAAGAGTTACAAACAATGATTATAATGAGTTTTTTTCATGCAGTTAAAGGTTTAAAATGATTTAACAAAGGTGGTTGGAATCTTTTATTGATTGGTTTAACAATGTTTAAACTAATTATAAAAGGAAAAGATTCTAACATGAAGAGAAAAGTGGGGCAAAGGAGACATTCTTTTATAGCCATCAATTATCTTACTGAAAAAGTAAAATTTACTCTTTTCAGTCGTGAAAAACAGGTTGAAAACAGAAAAGCCAATTATGGAATCATTGAGCCCTGGTTTAGACCAAAAAAGGGCTGGTTTAAGCCATTTTTAGCCATTTTGGACTGTTAAATCAGCCATTACTATAGCAATACCTGGTCTAGAGCCTTCAAAACACGTCAGAATGTGTGTAAGAGACGTAGAAACCAGTTAAAAATGTTTTTACTATGATTGTTTTATCTTAAGGGTAGTTTTACCCTCTTGGCAACAGCTAAAACTACCCCAGTTGGTATCAAAACCTCATCATCAATTGAGTCCACAGACCCTGTAACTCAATTCCAGGCAAAAAGTGATGAACTTTTGCCTGCATTTTGACACCACACGCCTGTCAGCAAGGAGTTTGGGGGTCTAGCTCCCCCTTAGAGCTGGAGCTCCTTTTCCCCCCAGATTTAATCTCTCCAATTTATTTTTCCTTTAATTCCTCATCATGTATTATACTTATATTTTACATATGTAATTCAATTGAGTTGTAAAGTTCAATACAGTAATAATTGATACCTCATATGTAAATGAAAGTTCACTTATGTAATACACGCGCACATTTTGACATTTCAATTGAATTTAATTGAAAATACTTTAATTCCTCATAACTTCTAAAATATACACAACACCTCAATTTCAACACAAATTTTGGTGATTAACACTACAAGTGATGTGAATTAAATTAAAGTTTTGAGGATTTTCAATTTTCATACAGAAAATACTAAAAACTCAATTTAATCTTATTTGGAGTTGAGTTACAAAATTTTCACTCAGAGGTGAACCCACCTCATTTTTTATGAGGAATCCAATGGTGAAATAATTTTTATATGTTTATTTATTGGATAAAAATTTATAATAATTTTTATGTAACCTTTTTCCAAATTTATTTAGTTTTTTACAATTTTGTTAAAAATTCATTTTTACTTCATTTTTTCAACTATAGATGTAATTTTATAATTTCAAAATTTAATGTAATTTTATTTTTAAATTGTAATTAAATTTTCAATTTTGAATATAATTTTATATTTATATTTATATCTCTATTTTAATAATATAAATAAATTTATTTTATTTATATTTATATGTTAATTTTGTATTTGTGGTCTTTTGGGTATATGAAATTACCTCTCAGGCTCACATTCCCTCCCCCTAAAAAAGAATATTACTTTGTAATGTTGGTATTTCTAGTGTGTCTGAATCTCCTGAGGAATTTGGTAGCTTCTGGTATATCTTTTTCTTCTAACAATTCATCTTCACAAGTTGGGTCACTGTACCCAACAAGGTATTCCCTCACTTTCTTGGTTCTTAATTTTCTTTCTTTGAGAACTTTGGTAATTTTCTTAGTACCAGATGTCTCAATAGGAGGTATAACTTGGGGAATCATATTCGTCAAGGGAAATTTCTCAGCATCACTAGATTTATATGGTTTTACCAAGCTTACTGGAAATGTAGGATGCTTATTACTAAGTTCTTCAGATAATTCTACTTCAACAGCATTTCCTCCATGGAGGGATTTAATAACAAAAGGTCCTGCAAAGGAGTATTTGAGCTTTTTACATCCTTTGATGTTATTGAAGTTGGTGGTGGATACTAGTACTAAATCCCCTATCGTGAAATCTGGAGTGGCATGAGATTTGTCCCATTTATCTTTAGCATATGCAAATGAGTCTTCCATGCATTTTACTGCATGTTTTCTGGCTCTGTCTAGCATTCCTTTGAAGCTGGCCGCTGTAGGATGTATTTAAACCAAATCTTTCCTTAAAGAATCTTGGGGTAATTTGGTATTCCATCCTCTTTTCAAAATAGGAGGAGTCTCATTGGTACTGGCATGAATGGAGGTTTTGTATGCCAGCTCCAGTGCAGGTAGAAGAGTACACCAATCATGGGTGAAACCATCACTATCTTTAAATTCAAGGCCATATGCACAAAATCTTCTCACCATGTCCTCTAAGGTTTGGACCATCCTTTCAGCCAGGCCATCAGTTTGTGGGTGGTAGGCTGTAGAGGAAGACAGTTTAGTTCCAAATAATTGGTGAAGATTTGTCCATAGTGCTGAAGTGAATTTGGGATCCCTATCACTAATGATATTTGTAAATATCCCAGTCCATAACACTACTCTATTCCATATCAGAAGAGCTGTATTCATGGCTGTATCATCCTTGTGACATGGTAAAAAGATTGGAGTCTTACTGAATCTGTCTACAATTACTAGGCAAGCATTATAACTTCTGTCACCTCCTGGTGGTAGGCCAGTTACCCAATCCATATGGACAATTTCCCAAGGTCTGCTTGGTTCTTGGATTTTTATCATATTTCCAAGTCTCTTGCCAGTGGATTTATTTGCCTTTTGGCATCTGTCGCAGGTCTTGCAATAGTCTGCAACATCTTTCTGCCACATTGGCCACCATATGCAGGTCTTTACTTTCTCTCTTGTTCTGTCTTCAGACAGATGTCCTGAAAAGGGGCTATCATTGCATTCTTTCAGTACAAGATTGATTAATGACCTGTCTACAACTGTCATGACACATGTGTGCTTGGTTCTGTGGTAAAGCATACCATCCAGTAGGTGAAATCTTCCTTCATCATAAGATTTCTTCCATACTTCATCCAAGGTGTGTATTAGAGAGTTGTCTTTAAAGTATTTGTTGAGCAATTGGCATAAGATGCTAAAATTCTAATTTTGAGTGTAACTATTTCTGACTTCTTCAAAGAAGGTGGTGTTCAAGTCTGTAAAACTTATTCCTTCTATTGGGATTTGTGGTGAACCTTCTTCTGGCACATAAGCAGGATTATCAATATTATTTGGTAATGGCCATCTGCTTAGTCCATCTGCATTCTTATGAATATTCCCATCCTTATGAACAATAGTCATATTACCTCCGTATTCTTGTATGGCTACTTGCCATCTGAGCATATGTCTGTTGGGTGTTTTCATGTTTAAAAGTGATTTGACAGCTGTACAATCTGTTATCACCTCAAAAACAAATCCCTCTAAGAAGTAGTTCAATTTCTCCAAGGCCCAGACAAAGCATAGACATTCAATTCTACTTTCTCCATATCTGGCTTCATTTGGTTTGATTTGCCTGGATATGAAACATATGGGTCCTTCTACAGGTTTATCATTTATGATCTGAACTTGGTGAAGTGCAGCACCTAGTCCATCCCCTGATGCATCAATATACAGTTTGAAAGGTAATTTAAAGTCTGGCATCGGTAAGAGTGGAGCAGTGGTCAAGGCTTCTCTTAGAGACTCAAAAGCTTTGACTCTGTCAACAGTAATTTAAAATACTGTGTCCTTGTCACACAATTTATAAAGTAGTCTTTCTATGGATGCAAAATCTTTAATGTGTTTCCTGTAATATCCTGAAAAACCTAAGAATGACTGAATTTCCTTTTTGTTCTGATGCATGGGCTTTAACAATACTTCTGCAACTTTGTTTTTGTCAATTCCATGGGACAAACCAGACACAACATGTCCTAGTGCCTTAAGTTCTTTGAATCCAAAATGGGATTTCTGCAAGGAGTTTTTCATGTTTACTGATTGAATTTTTGTCAAAACTCTGGACAATCTGTACATGTGCTCCTCCCAAGTCTTGGAACAGATAATGATGTCATCAATGTAAATGATTAACCATCCCTCTGAGAGTTCTTGGAAGTGTGAAGGTGCATTTTTGATACCAAAGGGCATCCTCAAGTATTCATACACTCCACAATGAAAAATAATTCCCAAGTATTTTCTTGCTCTTGGTGTCACCACATTTTGATGGAATCCTTTAAGGGCATCCATAGTGGCTATATACACTTCTTGAGATATTTGAGTAAGGGAAATTTGGATTTTTGGTATTGGGTATCTGTCTGGAACAGTGTAAGTGTTCAGAGCTCTAAAGTCCCCAACCATTCTGGATTTTCCATTATGCCATGCCACTATGACTGGTGTAGTTATTTCTACTTCTTCATTGTGGCCTACCTTTCTTATTACACCAAGGTCCAGAAGTTCTTTGATATGAATTTCTAGAGCTTCTCTTGATTTTGGAATTCCTGGATATGCAGGTCTTCTTAAGAGTGGTGGATAAGGTCTCTCAATGTTAAGAATGATGTCAACTTCATGACCAATAATTGTTCCTAGGGGTTCTTTGTCTGAAGTGAATGCTCCTCTGTGGTCATACAAAAGGGAAGAAAGTTCATTTTCTTGTTCATCAGTCAGATGAAGGCTTATTTCAGCCTCATTTAACTGTTCAGACTTGAATTTCTCTAACTCTAAGTCAACTGGTGATACTTTGTTTATTGTAATTTGTCTTTTAAATGGTAAAAAGGCAAATTCTTGGTGCTTATTGTCGCCAATAGTAAAGTATCTGTCTTTGTTGTTATGCAAATCTATCCCATACATGATCAAATAGTCATTTCCCAATATAAAATAGGTACTAGAGCCATTTTCCATAAAAACAGATTCAACTGTGATTCTTAAATTCCCATTTATGTGTGGGAATATGACATTGGTCTCAAAAATTCCTAATTCTTTTATTGGATTACTTGCACTGTTGAATTTTATACCATCAATTGGTAACAATTGGTCTTCAAAATTTGGTACACAAGTCTTAAGAAAAGATTTTCCAACACAAGAGCAAAAGGCTCCTGGGTTAAGCAGACGTTTGGTGGGCTTGTTGTCAATCACAACTTCTGTTATACAGGAGTTACCATCTGTATAAACTTTTCACCTGTTTGGTTTTGTTTTCATAAGATGTGCATCTTGAACTTTTGATAAATCAAGTTGACCATTGCTAAATTGTGGCAAGTGGGAATAAGATTACATGATGTCAAAAGTTGCATTGATATTTTCTATATCTTTTGAAGATTCAGAAAATGTTGATGACTTATCATCTGAGTTGTCTTCAATTATGTCATCTTTTTCAACATCAGGTTCCTTTTCAATATCAATTTCATTGATTTTTCCCTTCTTTGGACATGTATTGGCTGAATGGGTGGTGCTTTGGCAAATATGGCACTTTCTGACTGTATCTGCAGATTTATACTTAATATTATTAGAATTTTCTTTGGGGTTTTTTTCCACAGAATCTTTCCAAGGTGTACTAAACCTTGTCTTGAGATTCATCCTACTAGAACCAATTTTGGTTCTGGTGGTTACTTCTTCTAATATATTGATAATAACCTCTGCTGAAGATTTTTCAGTAGTCCTGCTTTTGATAGCATGCTCTAAGCCACCTCCACATTGTCTCAGAATTTCTCTATAGATCATGAATTCTGACATGTCAGGATATAATGCTGTTAATCTGTATTTTTGTTGGCAAAACCATTGTAAAGCTTTGTCTTTATCAGCATTAAATTTCGCAGATTCAAAGGCTGTTTCAACTTTAAACCTCCAAGCATCATTTTCCCATTTGTTGATGATTTGGGTTTTCCACCAAGTCCAACTCTGGTGTCCATGTGCTTGTCTTATTTTGATTTACCATCTGTGAGCTGATTTGGTAAACAAGGTGTTAAATCTGGCTGTTACCAATCTGTCTGGTAGTTCAAAATCCTCTTTGATCATGTCAATACCTCTAATGAATTCCATATGGCCATACTCTCCTTCACCACTGAAGTGAGGCCATTCCTTAAGTTTTGGAACTTCTTTCAAGAGTGCTTGGCCCATTGATGGTTCTAAGTTATGAAAAGAAGTAGAAAATTTATTTTTTAACTGTCAATTTTCAATATCCAATACTTGTGGATAGGGAATCCTTGCATCTTCATTTTGATTCAGAGGTGTAGACATTCTTGGTAAAGTGTTTAGCAGTTGTTCAATATCATTCATTTTACTGTTGTTACACCTTTGTGAATCTCTTAATTCATGTTCCAAGTTTTGTATAGAGTTTATGTCATTCCTTTTATGCTCATACTATTTATATGTTAGCTCATTCCATAGTTCTTTTTGTTTAGTATTATCAGATATAACCTCATTTAACTTTATTGTTAATTTTGATGATTCCTCTCTTGAGGTATCAAAAAAGCTTTTTCAGGGCAACTATATTTGTCTTTACTTCAGCAAATGATTTTGAAATATCATCAAGAGGTTTTTCATTATCTTCTTTGATATGGCTTATGGCTTGTTTTATTCTTGTTTCAATTATTTCATCAATATTGAATTTAGAATATTTGTCCGTTAACTCTTTAATAATGGCAGATTGTTCATTTATCTTAATGCCAAAAGAATTATCATCATTGAAAGTTTTGATTGTTCTTAAAACTCTTTCAAAGCATTCAAGTGTACCATTTATTTGGCTCAGACTCAAGTTATTTGTCTTACAATTGTCACAAATTGATGTATTTTTATCAGAAAGATGACTTTTTACGTCAGAAATATCTTTATACAACTCTGGAATACAATCAAAAGTATCAGAAATTATTTTTGATATTTTAATCTGGCTTCCCCCTTCTTTTGTAATTCCATCATGGTTCTGGCCATCTGAAATACATTTTCCATGGAATCGTGTTGAATCTTTGGGATTCTGTAGCCCTGGCTTTGAGGTTTTGGGGCTGGTGCCTTCCATTTGCCCTTGTTTGGAGTTTCTGACTGCTTCTTCACGTTGAAATTGCTGCTTCTGGCCACTGGGGCTGTTTTTGGCACTGGTTTGGGTGGTGGAGGGTTGTTTTTCCTCCATTCTAGTGTCAAAAGCATCATGTTTTTCTTCTCCATCAATGGATGCCATCCATTGATAAATTTGCAAGTATTGGAATGGCCCAGGAATTTTCTCACAGTCAGGTAAAAATTCATGCAATTCTTCCACAGGTCTGAAAGGATCTGGTACTCCTTGAACTGAAGTGCATTGTTGTATGCAATGTGGCTGGCTTTGTATATGTCCACTGAGGCTTGTTGTGGTGGTGTCAGCTTTTTTTGAAGGTAAAATGGTATTATGAGCTTCAGAATGACCCATTTTAGTTGCTTGGAAGTCATCAACTGACCCTTTTCCTTCTGCACCTGATTGGCCTCTGCCATAATCACATCTATTACCTTCTTGGGAGCTGCTTGAGGGGTTATAGCTGGCTCCTGATCTGGTTGAAGGCATAATTATGGTTAAAAAGGCTTAAAATAGTAATTTTACATCAAAAAGCTTACTATTGGTCAAATCTTTGGCTTTCTGAAAAGTATTACTTATTTCCAAGCTGACTAATTCAGAAGAAATTGGATCTGGTTGAATATTCTGAGTCACAATAATAGTACTATTATCATCAGAATTAACAGTACTGGCAGGAATAATTCTGGTTACTGTTGAGGCTGTTTCAATGTTTTCTTGTCTTACCACGTTGTCAGAAACTAAAATTAATGAAAAAACCAATTAATTAAGTAAAAAAAGAATATTTCAAAAAAGAAATTAAAATATAAGGCTCACTTATATTATTAAAAAAATTATTTTTTTTATTGATTTTTTGAATTATAAGTATTTTTCATATGTTTTTAAATTTTTCAATATAAGGAAAAGGATTTAAAAAGAGTAAAAAAATATGTCACAGGTAAAATATCATGGCTGGGCCCCCAAATGTAAGGTGTGGATATGAAACTTTGATTAAAAATCAAGTACTTTTCTTGTCCTCAAAATTTGTATAAGGTAAAAATCAATTAAAAATAGTAAGGAATATTATTTTTAAGAGAAAACATGCAAAAATTATTGTTTATAACTTGATTAGTATAAAAAAATAATATTATAAAGATTTATTGTTTTACCAACAATACAAATTTATCCAAAAATCCTCTACAAGAGATGTTTAAGGCTACAAAAGAAATTTCTTCAAGAGCAATTTCAATTGGAATTAATTGAGCAAGGACCTGCAAGCAATTAATTAAAGAAAAAAGTCTTTAAAAAGAATATTAAAGCAAAAACATGCCCAAAAGTGACCAGAGTGAATTTGGAAACAAAGTAACAAAGTTTACAGTGATGAAAGATGCTTTAACTCACTTTTGGGGTGGTTCAGGGGTAAAAATGATTATAAGAATTACAAACAGTGATTATAAGAATTTTTTCACGCAGTTAAAAGGTTTAAAATGATTTAAGAAAGGTGGTTGGAATCTTTTGTTGATCGGTTTAACAATGTTTAAACTAATTATAAAAGGAAAAAATTCTAACATGAAGAGAAAAGTGGGGCAAAGGAGACATTATTTTATAGCCATCAATTTTCTTACTCAAAAAGTAGAATTTACTCTTGTCAGTCGTGAAAAACATTCTGACAACAGAAAAGCCAATTATGGCATCATTTAACCCTGGTTTAGACCAAAAAAGGACTGGTTTAAGCCATTTTTAGCCATTTTAGACCCTTAAATCAGCCATTACTATAGCAATACCTTGTCTAGAGCCTTCAAAACACGTCAGAATGTGTGTAAGAGACGTGGAAAACAGTTAAAACTGTTTCTTACTCCAAAAGTAAAATTTCCTCTTTTCAGTCGTGAAAAACAGTCTGACAACAGAAAAGCCAATTATGGCATCATCAAACCCTGGTTTAAGCCATTTTTAGCCATTTTGTCAGCCTGTGACTCAAAACCAGAGCACAAGCATGACAGCCAATACACCATAAATCAATGGTATAGCCAAGATACCACCAAAACATGGAACTGAGCCAAATTAGCTCAAAAGGTATCAAAAGAAAGAGGAAACTCACCTCTTTCTGAAAATACAAGTCCCATCACCATAGGACAAGAAATAACAAAGTTATTCCTGCTCAAAGTCATTGCTGAGCATAAACCTTAATTTTCACCTCTCATCTAAAATCTAGAAGGAGAGGCTTAACCCCAACAAATGGGTATTCAAAATGAAGCTCTAAGCCAGGGCTATCCAATGGTACCAGCCAAACTGAGCTAGCACCAGTATTACTTGAGTTATGGTCAAATTCAGACCAAATAAGGGTGAACAAAACATTCACCTCCCATCTAACTTTTACAGTTTTAGTGTGAGATACTTAAAGTGGGGTCTTTTTGGAAAGAGCACAATCAGGGCTATCTGATGGTGCCATCCATTTCCCCATAACTCAACTACAACAGAAGTTATTGGCCAAACAAGCTTAATACAGCTTTTTGCCCAAACCACGCCAATGTACAAAAATACTTGTACATGGGATAACTTTGTCATATTTAATGATAACCATGTCAAGTTGGGTACCATTGTGCAGAGCTCATACAGAGCTATTCAATGAACCAACTTTGAGCTTGATATCTCAAAAACTGACAGAGTTATGACCATTTTGAGGTCAAAATCCCACCAGCTGTCATATACAGCCTTACCATGGGATAACACCCCATAACCATGAATGTGAGGTGTCAAATAGACGAAGAAGCATGTTTTTACTTCAATACCTCATACGTCAGTCAATACTGGGGTCCCATACAGCTTCTGTACAGCATTCTACGCGTCATACACGTCAGAATCAGGCTGTGAGGTCCCCAGATGAAAATTTTCACCCTGTATTGGTGAAAACTGCCCAGATGTGGTTTCAAAACCACATCTGAGCCCAATACAGGGTATACAGGCTGTTTGCAAACCACAAGCCTGTCCTAGAGAGTGAAAAATCTTCACTTCCTCTACGTGGAAAGGTCTAGCAGCCTTTCCACCCCAATTTCAGGATAAAAGGAGGGCTTTTCACAGCCAAAGACCTTTCCTCATCCTGCTCTTGAATACCCTACGTAGTAAACTGTCAAAAACAGTTTTACTCTTGGGTAATAATCAGGTATTATTATAATCTTAATAATTGTAGTCTTTATTATTGTAACCCAACAGGTAAAGCTGCACCCAGGGCTTTCAACAGCGCTCACCACCACTATATCCACTATAGTAAAGCCCTTTTATTATTAAATTAAAACCATCTTCAACTCTTATAAAACCTTTTTAACCTTTATATACCGTGTCACAGTCATAGTTAAAAGTTGTAAATACACTTTATTACTCTTATCATAGACTCAGCCTGACATTTTGGGGGCCTGCCCGTGTTTTTTACTTATTTTGGACCTTACAAGTAAGTTTTTTCTCTTTTTTATCATTTATTGACACCTGTTTTTTATTTTTAGGCGTCATTTTCTTTTGAAAAATATATTTTATATATATTCTTCTTTTAAAATTTAATAATACTCATATTTTTAAAGAGTATTTGTCTAGTGGCTAATAACCACAAGACCAGTATTTTTGGTGTGTTTTGCATATAAAAACACTTTTAAGCCATTTATACAGTCTCAATTCTTAATTGAATTAAGACAGCTCATACTGATAAACCAACAGTTGAGGCGTGTTTGGGCACATTGTTAACTCAATTGCCTGTAATACACCATTTTTGACAGATTATACTTGCTAATAACAAGTATTCTGTAAGATATTGGTATACAAACAGTATACCAATAATCAATAAGCTGTATTTCTGACGTGGAATTGTTAATTCAATTACACTGTCACTATACAAGGGCATACTGTAGTAACATACAAGCCCAGAGGCCATTCTTAGACGTGCAAAACCAGCCTTGTAAGAAGTCTTAACTGACATAAGCCCTCTTTTTCCTGCTTTGATTCAGTGGAAGAAAACTTCATACCACTTGAGACCCAGTCACAGGCCAACATACCAGTGACACCCTCAGAACCAGAGGGCAGCAAGGGCAAAGGAAAAAGGCTTAGTGAAGGCCTCATCACAGCCAAAAAGTGGACACCAATAGCCACTCAGAGGAGTAGAAAACCACGAAACTCTGCTTCAATACAAGGTAAACCAACCTTAACCACTTGTGCAGGGAAGATTACAATTATTAACCCAGTTGTAACCTCCAAAGGCAAACTGCCCAAATCAGCAGATAGCAAATTTGTACAAGGCACAGTCAAAGGTAAATACCCTAAGAACATAAAGTTTTTGACTGCTTGCAAACACTGATATGTCCCCTGCATACCTCAGAGACCTTGGCTTCCAAAGGAACCAGCCAGAGGATAGAGCAGGAATGTCTAGAACCAGAAGACCTGAAAGAAGACACATTGGACACAGTGGTGGATGGCAAAACAATGAGGGAGATAATATCAACCTTGCTATTCACACTCCAATTCAACAGAAACCTCAAACCAGAGGACTGGAAAGATATGGATCAAGTTCTTCAAATCCACCAACTCCTCAAAGATTTGTTTCAATGGAGTATGGACAACAAGAGGTTCAACCTAGCAACTCACTGGGCAGAACTGGGATCAAGTTGCCAGAAGATCTGTCTCAAAGAGATAGACTTCAAAGACCTTATGGTAATCACCAAGGGTTGGAATCCTACCAGGCAGCACAGACTCCTGGAGGCAAGGGCACAGAGGATAAGGGAGAATCAAGCCACTATCCAAGCTATAGAAGAACAGTTAACCCAGACAGGGCCTACTCAGATTCCTTCAGGTTCACAAGGAGCATGCCAAATCAGCTCTCCAGTGGCTTCACACCATTCAGAAACCAGCAGATCAGTGGCCAAGAGTCACCATTCTTCACAATTCCAGGAAGTTTCCAGGAGAAGACAAGGCAACAAGGGCAAAAACAAAGCCTCCTTCAACCAGAGGAGGAAGGAGTCAGACCCCATGATCCAGAAGCTGTTAGATTTGGTAAAAGAAGTACACAAGAACCAGAAGTAGTTGTAAACCACTCTAGAATCAGTAGTCCTAGTAATAGAAACATTACCCCCACTCAGACTGAAAATAACATTATCACATCTGAGAGTAACATCAACAGTGACACACTGTGGTTACAAATGTCCCAATATGCTGAGCAATCTGCAAAGCAGGCTACAGAATTTGCAGCTGCCCAAGAAAGGATGAGAAAAACTCAAGCCTCATTGGAGCAGATAGTTAAAAACCTTCAGGAAGGATATGCTCAACTGAGCAAAGCCTCTGAAGAAACCAACAAGAGACTGAATCAAGTCTCTGAAGAACAACACCATAGTAGCAGGGACAGGGAGTGTCTGAACCAAGACATCAACAAATTGTTTGATGCCTACCATAGCTTAAAGCCCCAACCACAAGGCCAAGCTATGGAGAATCCATATCAACCAGATGACATCAAACCAGATGCCATGTTGTTGAATAAGGCAAGATCTCCATCACAATACCAGGATGGAGATGGCATGTCTTATTCAGAGAAGGAAGCCTTGAAACAGCTTCCTGAGGCCTCAAACTGGCACAAATTCTCTGGATCAGGAGAATATGATCATATGGAACTCATAGATTATATTGATGGACTCTTCATTGATGTACCAAGCATACCAGATTACTGGATTACTGCTAGACTGAATACTGCATTTAAAGGTCATGCAATTATATGGTACACTGAAATGAAAGAAATCCATGGCAGAAGAAATTGGCCATGGTGGAAGAGTCAAATAATCCAAAAGTACAGTAATGGAACTTGGATATGGCAAAAGACTATGTCATTTGAGAATGACAAATACTCTGTGGACAAAGATCCATATGAGTGGTGTCTTAGACAGTCTAAAAGACTTAAAGCCATTGATCCTCAGATGAACATCCAAATGAGGAATCACAAACTCCTGACACAACTGCCAGGAGAACTAGAGCATGCAGTAAAGTGCAGATGCAACCAAAATTGCACTCTAGATGATATAGCCAATACCTTACAAGACATAAGGAAAAGGACTAATATAGGGAAATTCACCCCATATAGAAGCAGTAGTTTCAAAGAGAAACAACCTTTCAGGGTGGAGTTTAAAGACAAACCCAGAGAAAAAGTGGCAGAAGTGGCAAAGAAGAAGAATTCTTGTCACAATTGTGGTTCAACAGACCACTATGCTAACAACTGTCCAAAGGCAAAGAAAAAAGTCTATGCCATAGAGAAAGTCCCTGAGGAAGAACCTCCAACAGAGGAATCTGAATCAGACTCTATGGGTGATGCCATCAGAGAACCATCTGATGAGGATCAAGACCCAAGAGAGGAATTTCTAGTGGAATACCAAGAGGAAACCCCACTAGAAATCCAGGATATACAGTTGGAAGCAGGCATGCCACAAGACACTACCAACAAAAACTTGTGTAAACATACACAAAATGCACAAACATTACTGGTTACACCAACCAAAGGAATGGCATATATACATGGAACAGCCACAAAAATGACTGTATGTATTGACAATGCTCAGCACCCACTGATCATTGACAGTGGAGCACACTGCTCCATAGTGGCCAGAAATTATCTGGATAAACACTTCCCAAACTGGGAAAAAGAACTCTTACCCACCAGGGCAAAGAACTTTAAGAGTGCATCTGGAAAGATGACCTCTATTGGGACAATTATCAAAGAGATAATTATACCCCACAGAAAAGGTAATATCAGACTCAACCCAGAGTTTGTAGTGCTTGAAGATGCCCACATCCAAGGGTTTTTACTGGGGACAGATTACCAGAGGATGTATGGCATAGATATTTACAATAGTAAAAATAGGCATATTACCATTGGTACTAACAAGGAAAAGAAATTTTCTCTTGATATATACCAGATATCTTCTCAGGACCCACTGGAAGAACTTCTGAAAGAATTCAGAGAGGGACAGTTTAGCACTACCCTCACCAGTAAACAAAAGTTAAGTTTACTGAAGATGCTGAGGAAGAATAGACCAGCATTTGCCATTGGTGAAGAACCATTAGGCAAGATCAAAGGCCATGATATAGAACTATATCTGGATGTGGAAAGGCCTTATCCACCCATGTTAAGGAGACCTCCTTACCCAGCAAGTCTGGAGACCAGGAAAGAGATTGAGAAACATATCAATGAACTCCTGGACATGGATGTCATTAGGAAGATTGGACATAATGAAATAGTGGAAATTACCACCCCTGTCCTAATCACCTGGCATGATGGCAAGTCTAGATTGTGTGGAGACTTCAGAGCCCTGAATAACTACACAAAAGCAGACAGATACCCTATACCAAGGATACCTCATGCCTTGGATAAACTGGCTAAAGCCAAATACATAACCAAGATGGATTGTATGAAAGGTTTCCACCAAAATGGAGTTAAACCAAACTCCATGAAGTTGCTCAGAATAATATGCCATATGGGCATATATGAGTACACCAGGATGCCATTTGGCATCAAAAATGCACCAGCCCACTTCCAAAGGATGATGGACACCATATTTCAGGAAGAAATAATGGAAGGCTGGATGGTAGTATATATTGATGATATCATTATATACTCAGAGACATGGGAAGATCATGTACAATACATAGACAGAGTGCTAAGTAAATGTACACCCATCAATCTAAAAATTTCACTTAAAAAGTGTAATTTTGGCCAACAGGAGCTACTAGCTCTAGGACACAAAGTCTCAGGCCTTAGTCTGGCAATTGACCAGAAAAAAGTAGCAGCAGTACTGCAAAAGCCAGTACCAAAGAACATTAAAGAAATGCAATCTTTCCTTGGGTTTGCTAGCTACTATAGAAACCACATCAAAAACTTTGCCCACATAACTAGTAGCTTATACAAGTTATGCTCAAAGGATGTAGTTTTTGAAATAACCAAGGAAAGGAGGGATGCATATGAGAGGATCAAATATGAACTCACAAATGCACCTGTGCTCATCTTGCCTGACTTTGAACTACCATTCAAGTTATACATAGATGCAGCATGCAGCCAAGGCTTAGGAGCAGCCCTTCACCAAAGACAAATTGTGGATGGTGAACCAAGAGAAGGTGTAATATGTTACATCTCCAGGCAGCTGAAAGATTCAGAAGCCAGGTATGGGGCCACCCAGACAGAATGTCTATGTCTAGTCTGGGCTCTAGAAAAACTCCATTACTATTTGGAGGGTGCAATCTTTGAAGTCTACACAGACTGCACAGCCTTGAAGTCTTTACTAAACATGAAGACTACTAATAGACATATGCTGAGATGGCAAATAGCCATCCAGGAGTATAGAGGGAACATGACCATCATATACAAGGAAGGCAAAAGCCATACCAATGCAGATGGCCTTAGAAGATGGCCACTGGACAATGTCAAAAGCAATTCAGCTTATGACCCTGAAGTTGCTGCCAAAATTCCTATCCATTTTATGGAGATCAATAGAAAAAAGAACTTCAGATTCTCTGAATGGGCACCAGAGAGTGGTACCCTTGACAGTGGAAACACTGATTCAGAAGGGACAGAAACTCCCATACTGGGAATAAGTTCCTCAGAACTGCACAATGAATTTTTCAATGCAGTCCTGAAATCTTATGCTAAGCACAAACAGTGTAGCATATTACTCCAACTCCTTCAACAAAAATACAGGAGCCCAGAACTGGAAACCCAGCTGGAGGAACCCTGGTTGAGGGCCTATAAGGACAATAAATTCTTCCTTATAGATGGCCTGATTTATCACAGAGAAAAGCACACCAGTGCACTCACAGTGATAGACAGAGACCACATCTCTCTAATCCTGCAGGAATGCCATGACTGCCCCTATATGGGACACATGAGTGAAGACAGGACCAAAGAGAGGGTAGCAAGCACAGCTTGGTGGCCCAAGTGGGAACAAGAGTTGAGTGAATACACCAACACTTGTGAAAGATGCCAAAAGGCAAATAGAAAACATGGGAAGAAATATGGGTTACTTCAACACATAGAAGAACCCAAGCACCCATGGGAAACCATTAACATGGACTGGGTCACAGGACTTGTCCCAGGAGGCAAAGAAAACTACAATGCCTGCTTAATCATAGTTGATAGGTTCAGCAAAAGCATGAGATGTCTACCATGCCATAAAGAGGACACAGCCATGGACACTGCTCTGTTATTTTGGAATAACATCATATCCACCTGTGGAGTCCCCAAGATCATAATTAGTGACAGGGACCCAAAATTCACATCTGAATTTTGGACCAACTTATATGACATGCTTGGCACCAAACTTGCTTTTTCCACAGCTTACCATCCCCAAACAGATGGCGTGGCTGAGAGAATGATCCAAACAATGGAGGACATTCTCAGGAGGTTCTGTGCCTATGGCATGGAATACAAGGACCATGAGGGATACACCCATGATTGGGTTACCCTCTTACCAGCAGTCCAGCTGGCTTATAACACAAGCCAGCACTCTACCACAGGAAAATCACCTGCACTGGTAGAGAAAGGGTGGAATCCCCTGTTACCTGTGGATCACTTGAAGAGAAATCTTCTGACCATCCACCCCACAGCCAAAGACTTCCATGATATGTGGAAGAAAGCCTGTGATACTGCAGCCAAATGCATAGCTGAGGCCAAAGAGTATAACAAGCAGAGGTGGGACAAATCACATATGGAACCTGACTTCAAGGAAGGGGACCAGGTGTTAGTGTCTACACTGAACTTCAACAATCTCAAAGGACCTAAGAAAATGAGAGACTCATTTGTAGGGCCCTTCACTATCATTAAGTTGATAGGGAAAAATGCAGTAGAGGTCAAGCTCACTGAGGAGTTTTCTAGGAAACACCCAGTCTTTCCAGTGAGCCTGGTCAAGCCATACTTCCAAACAGAGGAGGAAAAATTCCCCTCCAGGAAGAAGAACATCACTCCACCAGAAATAGTGGAAGTAGAAGACTCTCCTGGACCTGTGAGTAAAATCATCAGGGCCAGAAAAATCAGACTTAATGGAAAGGATCAAAGACAATACCTAGTCAGATTCAAAAACCAGACAGCTGATAAAGACAAATGGTTGGCAGAGGATGCCATACCAGATGGGAACCTTCATTTAAGGAGATTCAGAGCCTCTAGGAGGACTGAACAGTCTCATCAATGATGAGCCTTTTTTAGAGGGAGGGTATGTTAGCCTGTGACTCAAAACCAGAGCACAAGCATGACAGCCAATACACCATAAATCAATGGTATAGCCAAGATACCACCAAAACATGGAACTGAGCCAAATTAGCTCAAAAGGTATCAAAAGAAAGAGGAAACTCACCTCTTTCTGAAAATACAAGTCCCATCACCATAGGACAAGAAATAACAAAGTTATTCCTGCTCAAAGTCATTGCTGAGCATAAACCTTAATTTTCACCTCTCATCTAAAATCTAGAAGGAGAGGCTTAACCCCATCAAATGGGTATTCAAAATGAAGCTCTAAGCCAGGGCTATCCAATGGTACCAGCCAAACTGAGCTAGCACCAGTATTACTTGAGTTATGGTCAAATTCAGACCAAATAAGGGTGAACAAAACATTCACCTCTCATCTAACTTTTACAGTTTTAGTGTGAGATACTTAAAGTGGGGTCTTTTTGGAAAGAGCACAATAAGGGCTATCTGATGGTGCCATCCATTTCCCCATAACTCAACTACAACAGAAGTTATTGGCCAAACAAGCTTAATACAGCTTTTTGCCCAAACCACGCCAATGTACAAAAATACTTGTACATGGGATAACTTTGTCATATTTAATGATAACCATGTCAAGTTGGGTACCATTGTGTAGAGCTCATATAGAGCTATTCAATGAACCAACTTTGAGCTTGATATCTCAAAAACTGACAGAGTTATGACCATTTTAAGGTCAAAATCCCACCAGCTGTCATATACAGCCTTACCATGGGATAACACCCCATAACCATGAATGTGAGGTGTCAAATAGACAAAGAAGCATGTTTTTACTTCAATACCTCATACGTCAGTCAATACTGGGGTCCCATACAGCTTCTGTACAGCATTCTACGCGTCATACACGTCAGAATCAGGCTGTGAGGTCCCCAGATGAAAATTTTCACCCTGTATTGGTGAAAACTGCCCAGATGTGGTTTCAAAACCACATCTGAGCCCAATACAGGGTATACAGGCTGTTTGCAAACCACAAGCCTGTCCTAGAGAGTGAAAAATCTTCACTTCCTCTACGTGGAAAGGTCTAGCAGCCTTTCCACCCCAATTTCAGGATAAAAGGAGGGCTTTTCACAGCCAAAGACCTTTCCTCATCCTGCTCTTGAATACCCTACGTAGTAAACTGTCAAAAACAGTTTTACTCTTGGGTAATAATCAGGTATTATTATAATCTTAATAATTGTAGTCTTTATTATTGTAACCCAACAGGTAAAGCTGCACCCAGGGCTTTCAACAGCGCTCACCACCACTATATCCACTATAGTAAAGCCCTTTTATTATTAAATTAAAACGATCTTCAACTCTTATAAAACCTTTTTAACCTTTATATACCGTGTCACAGTCATAGTTAAAAGTTGTAAATACACTTTATTACTCTTATCATAGACTCAGCCTGACACATTTTTAGCCATTTTAGACCCTTAAATCAGCCATTAATATAGCAATACCTGGTCTAGAGCCTTCAAAACACGTCAGAATGTGTGTAAGAGACGTAGAAAACAGTTAAGACTGTTTTTACTATGATTGTTTTATCTTAACGGTAGTTTTACCCTCTTGGCAACAGCTAAAACTACCCCAGTTGGTATCAAAACCTCATCATCCATTGAGTCCACAGAGCGTGTAATTCAATTCCAGGCCAAAAGTGATGAACTTTTGCCTGAATTTTGACACCACATGCCTGTCAGCAAGGATTTTGGGGGTCTATCTCCCCCTTAGAGCTGCAGTTCTTTTTCCCCCCCAAATTTAATCTTTCCAATTTATTTCTCCTTTAATTCCTCATCATGTATTATACTTATATTTTACATATGTAATTTAATTGAGTTTTAAAGTTCAATACAGTAATAATTGATACCTCATATGTAAATCAAAGTTCACTTATGTAATACACGTGCACATTTTGACATTTCAATTGAATTCAATTGAAAATACTTTAATTCCTCATAGCTTCTAAAATATACACAAAACCTAAATTTTAACACAAATTTTGGTGATTAACACTACATGTGATGTTAATTAAATCAAAATTTTGAGGATTTTCAATTTTCATACAGAAAATACTAAAAACTTAATTTAAGCTTATTTAGAGTTGAGTTACAAACTCTTCACTCAGAGGTGACCCCACCTGATTTTTTATGAGGAATCCAATGGTGAAATAATTTTTATATTTTTATTTTTTGGATAAAAAGTTATAATAATTTTTTATTTAACTTTTTTCCAAATTTTTTTATTTTTTTACAATTTTGTTAAAATTTCATATTTACTTAATTTTTTCAAGTATAAATGTAATTTTATAATTCCAAAATTTAATGTAATTTTATTTTTAAATTGTAATTAAATTTTCAATTTTGAATATAATTTTATATTTATATTTATATTTTTATTTTAATAATATGAATAAATTCATTTTATTTATATTTATATGTTAATTTTGTATTTGTGGTCTATTGGGTATATGAATTCACCTCTAAGGCTCACAGAACTGATTAATGATAATATTTGAAGGGATGAACCACTTTCAAGTGGCAGAAATAGAAATTTATCAATGACAATACAAAAACTTGTTCAGAGCATCCAAAGGAGAGGAGTGGAAAATATGTCCAAGCCTTTGGCAGGGGGCCATGAACTCCTACTTAAACATCAAGCGCTTTCTGGGTCAGGAGAAGACCATAGAACTCTTGGAAGCTTGGAGCCCATTGTCTTGCAAAGAAAAGGTCACAAAGATAAAGAATTGGTTGAAGAACCAAAGTCTTTTATCCATAGACCAGAAGAAGGAACTGGAAATGACTCCAGCTTTGGAGACAGAAGGCCCAGTGGCATCTACCAGCTCCAGAAGTATCCAAAGACAAGCCCAAAGGACCTCAGAAGAAACAGAGAGGTCTCAAGAGCCATAAAGGCAAGGGAAAAGCAAAGCCAATTGGCACAGACGTTACCCACAAGGGTACAGGATTCCCAAATTAGAGCCTTCAGCCATGGACAGTGTGTTCAATATGACCAGGACTCTGATGGAATTCACAGCCAAGGAGCAGGAAAGGATGGACAGAACTTTTCCACACAATCAATACAAGAATTAGATTTTGTAAAAAGTAGTATTGATGTAGAACTTGGTAAATTTGATGCAAAGATTAATAAAATTATATCAGATATAAGTGAATTAAAAAGAACTGATAGAAAGTATACTGAATGATATCAGTTGACCAATGTCAAATTTGATTCAATTACCAATACATGTGACAGAATTGAAAGTACATGTAAAATTCAGAATGATGAAACGGAAGATCTTTCCAATTCAAACATTAATGATAAACTTAGAATTATAAAAGACCATGTCTTGGAAATTACGAAAATACCAATTAGTTTGCCACACATTTGGCAAAAAGTGACAGTGAAAGACAGAAACTGAAGAATGAAATCATTGCAAATGTAGAACAAATTCATAAGAATTATGAACCACATATTCCAAGACATTCTACACCTTTGACTGAAGAAAAAATATCTGTTAAAGGAAGTTCTACCCCACTCTTAGGAGAAAAATTTATCTCTGAAAAAGATATTCCCAAATTAGAAGAATGCCCAACATTCTCTGGTGAAGGTGAATACAACCATATTGAGGTCATCCGAACTATTGATATGTTTCAGGAAGATTTTAATATACCTGATGAAATTATAGTGGGAAAATTACACTGTCTGTTTACCAAAACTGCAAAGAAGTGGTACTACAAGATGAAAATAGATCATGGAAAACATGATTGGTCTTGCTGGAAATCTGAAGTGATTACCAAATGGACCAATAATTCTTGAAGGTTTAAAATGGAAAATGCTTTTGAAATTTCCATTTTTAACTCAGAAAAAGATAGACCACTTACTTGGTTCTTCAAGCAAAAAGACAGACTATCTGCTTTACACCCAGATATGTCTGACACTATGATTCATATGAAAATATTAAGAAAGTGTGGAGGAGAACTGAAACATGCTATCAAGAGAAAATGAGTAGAAACCTGTTCAACAGAGGACTACATTAATGCAATGGAAGATATCATTACCAGAACAAGAATTGGTAAAACTTGGACTAAAATGCCTATGGAATCCAAGATAATCTCAAAGATTCCCAGAGAGGACACAAGACCTTACAAACATGTCTTGAAGTGTCATAAATGTGGAAGCCCTTCAAATTTAGCCAGCACTGGCACCAAAAAGACAAAAATCAATGAAGCTCAAGTCATTGAAGAAGTTCAGTGTAAAGAAGAGGAAGAAGAATCTGACCTAGATTCTGCAGTCTCTGAGGATATACCAGTAGAGGACTATACCATTGAAAACATAACAGCTTTCTTTGAGGTCACAGAAGTCCATACTCATTTGCCACAGTGAAGTGAGGACTGTCATAACCTGATCAATTTCCAAGATGCCAGATTGTGTAAGACCAAACCTGCTAGAGGAAAAGGTTATACTGCTGGAGCATCTTGTATCACATAAATTCTGATAAATGATATTGAAGCTAAAGTGAATTTGGATACAGGGGCATTTTTCACTTGTGTGGGCAAGGATTATCTCCAAGTTATACTTCCTGAATAGGAAAACCATCTATTACCAATAGAAGGTGTAAAATTTAGTAGTTCCAGTAACAATATGTACCTTTTGGGCATATTGGACAGTAATATTGTGTTCCCACACCCTGCAGGAAGCATAAAAATGAAGACAGAGATAGTAGTGATGGACAGTTGCAAATCTCAACATATCACCCTTGGAAATGATTACTTGAATACTTATGGTATTGACATCAAGAACCATAAAGATAGATATTTCACAATTGGAGAATAAAAAAGACAAAAATTTGCTTTTTCCAATATGTGCAAACAAATATTCATAGTATCTTCCAAGAAAGATACTTATAAGGAAGAATTTGTGGCTAATCAACTTGTTGAAGCACAAATTAATCCATCATTGTCAACAAAGATGAGACATGAGCTTATTGATGTGTTATACACATATAATAATGCCTTTGCCTCTGATAATGAACCATTAGGTGCTATAAGGGGACATGAAGTTGATATTACTCTTAATATTGACAGACCATATCCTCCAGTACTGAGAAGACAAGCGTATCCAGCCATTCCCAGAGCTAGAGAAGCCTTGGAAAAACATATCCAAGAGTTAATCCAACTTGGTGTACTAAGGAAAGTAGGCCATAATAAAGAGGTTGAAGTGACAACACCTGTTATTATTTCTTGGCATAATGATAAATCATGAATGGGTGGAGATTTCAGAGGATTAAATACCTACACAGTTCCAGATAGGTATGCAATTCCTAGAATTCAAGAAACATTGACCCAATTGTCTAGAGCCAAGTATATAGAATCAATGGATGCATTGAAAGGCTTTCACCAAAATGGTGCAATGCCTAAAGCTAGGAAATTACTTAGAATTATCACTCACTGTGGTATTTATGAGTATCTTAGAATGCCATTTTGTATTAAAAATGCACCATCTCATTATCAAAAATGCTGAATAACATCTTTCCCACAGAGTTATCCGAAGGATGGCTTATCATTTATATTGATGATATCATCATATGTTCTGATTCATGGTATTTACACCTTAAAAGAATTGCAAGAGTACTTCACAAAGTTGCAGAAGTGAATATGAAGATTTCACTCATGAAATGTAACTTTGGTCTTGAAGAACTCAAAGAATTAGGATATATTGTTTGCGGTTTAAGCTTGGGTATTGACAAAATTAAAGTGGCAGCAGTGTTACTTAAGCCAATAACAGAGAATAAGAAAGAAATGATGTCTTTTCTAGGGTTTGCTAGTTATTATAGGCAACACTTGAGAGACTCTGAAATTCTAGCCAAGTCACTCTACAGGATCTGTGATCAACAGACAGTATGTCAGATGACACAGGAGAGAATTAAAGCTTATGAGAAAATAAGGAAATCTCATACAGAAGCACCTTTACTCCTCATGCCTGACTGGAATATACCTTTTAGATTGTACATTGATGCATGTGGAGATGGATTAGGAGCAGCCTTACATCAAGTCCAAATTATTGATGACAAACCTACAGAAGGACCAGCTCGTTACATCTCATGACAAATCAAACCAACAGAAGCCAGATATGGTGCAAGCCAAATGGAGTGCTTATGTTTGGTATCGACACTTGAGAAACTAACCTATTATCTTTATGGAAGTGCTTTTGAAGTGACAAATTACTGTAATGCTGTGAAATCACTTCTTAACATGAAAACTCCCAACAGACATATGTTGAGATGGCAAATAGCAATTCAAGAATATACAGGAAACATGACTATAGTTCATAAAGCAGAAAACATTCACAAGAATGCTGATGGACTTAGCAGGTGGGCATTAGCCAAAACTCCTGATAACCCAGCTTATGTACCTTTGGAAGCAGAACCACAGATTCCAATTGAAGAAATCCACATAACTGCTGTTGGGACTGAATTCTTTGAAGAAGTCAGAGAATTGTATAAGCAAGACAAGAATTGCCATATATTGACTCCTTAATTAGATAAAGACTGCAAAGATACATCCTTAGTTAATGAAAGGGATAAAGTTTGGAAACATTTCAATTCTGAAGGAAGATTTCATGTGTTTGATGTAATTATTTACCACAGAACCAAACATTCCTGTTTAATGACATTGTGTAGCAGATTGCTTATCAATACAATTCTTCATGAATTCCATGATAGCATATACTCTGGACACCTGTCAGAGGGCAGAACACTTCAAAAAGTGAAGAACTGTGCATGGTGGCAATCTCAGAGAAACAAAACCATTGAACATTGCCATACCTGGGACAAATGTCAATAGGAAAACAGGACTACAGGCAAGAAATTTGGACTTATGATCCATATTCAAGAACCAAAATCCCCTTGGGAAGTTGTTCACATGGATTGGTTCACAGCACTTCCTCCAAGTGGTTACAAAGGCTATAATGCTTGTTTAGTCATTGTAGAGAGATATAGAAAGACTCCCATATTCTTACCATGTCATAAAGATGACACAGCTATGGGTACAGCTCTCCTTCTATGGAGCAGAGTTATTTCTCATACAGGATTATTTAAGAATATAATGAGTGACAGAGATCCCAAGTTCAAATCTGCACTTGGGACCAATCTTCATAGATTATTTGGGACTGGGTTATCATTCTCTACAGCATATTGATCTCGAACACATGGGATAGAAGAGAGAATGATTCAAGGTTTTGAAGACATGATCAGGAGATTTCGTGCTTATGGGCTAGAATTAAATTACTCAGATGGCTTTACCCATGACTGGTGCACTCTTATACCTGCATTAGAATTGGCATATAAGACATCAGTCCATTCTTCCACAGGTCAAACTTCTTCTATGTTAGAAAAAGGATGGAATCCAAGACTCTGTAACAACCATCCATCAGGGGTAAGGGTAGTCATTCATACACCCACTCAAACACCGCAAATCAGCAAATCCAGTATCTGCATCAGCATTCACTTTCAGCAATCTTCATTCTAAAACATGCATACAGTTTGGTACATCAATACAGCCTGTCAATACCTGTGCAGGTTGGATTCACCCAACACAGTTTCAATACACCAGTATGCAACTGTATGATCACTCAAATACACCACACCTCTTGTACAGGACCTGTATTGGCCAGACTCAATTCAATCATCAATTATTCTCATGAAAATTCTTCCTCTGGATCAGGGCTGGTGATTCTCACATATACCAGCCCCTCTTTCTCCCCCCTGGGGACTTTTCCCCAGTTAATTAATTTAGTTTATTTATTATTTCATAATTATTCTCATCCTTATATTTGGGTATTATAATTATTTAATTTTAAGTTAGTCTTTGCATTTCTCTCTTCACCTGTACAGTATGAGTTGGGTGGCCATATCCTTATCAACCCTTCACTTTCCATTCTGACAGGTTGAAACAGTGGACTTGGACTTGTTTGTGGTTGGCTCTTCTATTTCTTTATTCTTATTCTTGTTTCTGCTTTCTTATTTTTATTCTTTTAGTAATTCATCTTTAACACTCTTAAGTGTATCCCTTCTTACCATATCTTTGAGCCCTCCATAAGTGAGTCCCAGTTTACTGAGTGCCAGGCCCTCTTCACTTCGAAGAGCCCCTGTGACACACTCCCAGCAGATACACTGAGGAAAGACTTGATTAAAATTCATCCTACAGGTTCCAGCTTCAGGTTAATGCTTGATAAAGTGAAACATCATGCAAAACAAAGTATGAATGATGCTTTTGACTATGCAAAACAGAAGTGGGACAAGAGTCACAAAGTACCAGAATTCAAAGTAGGGGACTTAGTTCTAGTTTCAACCTTGAATTTTAATAATATCAAAGGCCCAAAGAAACTTAAAGATTCTTATGTAGGACCTTTTGTTATTTTAGCCTTACATGGAACCAATGCAGTTCAAGTGAAATTGAGTGGTGAATTCAAAAATAAACACCCCACTTTTCCGGTCAGCTTGATAAAGCTTATCAATCAGCTGACAAAGAATTGTTTCCTTTGAGGAACCAAACTCCTTTAACTGTACCACCAGTGGAACAGAATGAAGACAAAAAGATAAAGAAAGTCATTAAAGAAAGGAGACTTAGGGATAAAAATCAAGGAGAATATCTTGTCAGATATAGAAATCCAGTACATGAAGCTGAATGGCTGGCAGAATCAGAAATACCTGACTCAGATAAACTCTTGAGAAGATTTAGAAATGAAAGAAGGCCAAAAGCCTAAATGTGTATATGAATGTGCTTTAAATTACTTGATCTGAGTAATGTAAAGGGGTTGGACAGTGGACATTAACCCCCTTTGGGGCTTTTATTGCTTATACCATTGATAAAATTGTAGTACTATTTTTTGGTGGGAGGGAATGTGAGCCTTGAGGTATGTTTTACATACCCAAATAGGCCAAAATTATCTGAAAAATAAATTCTGAATTATGAATAACCCATAAGTCATGCACATATTCAAAATTCATCATTTTGTATTTCAGAAATGAAAAACCTTTCATTGAGTATGTAAATCCATGGATTTAAGGCCAGATTTAAATTCTACACAAAGATTCACCCAGGGTAGCTCCATAGAGTGAATAAGCTCAAATTAACTCTTTGAGGTGGTAATATGGAAAATACTTCAATACCACATAAAAGATCCGTGAAAATCTTTGTTTTTCTCTATATCATGCCAAAATAATGGGAATGTGAGAAATCCCATGTTACATATACACTAAAAATAGTGTTATGCATGTTTTGAGCACTTAATCTCATGTTATTTTTACATGCACCTTTGGTACACCCATAGTGGATATCTCACTCCAAGCTTAAAATTCTATTTTGACGTGAAAAATAGGCAAGGGGGACAAAAGGCAACAAAGAGAGCCAGGGTACCCAACTTCTGAGGCCTCTGAGACATGGATAGCTCCAAAGCTTGGATCCATGGCTGGTCATGGCCTTATTGGTAAACTAAAACCTTTTGGGAACTTGGTTACCATGTTAAAACTACAGTAAATCATAAGAAAATAGCAAATAACCTGCTATTTTGACGTGCCAAGGAGGTAAAGAGCAACTTAGACTCCTGTAGCCATGTCAATTCTTAATGCCTTTCCATGAATAAACACCAAAAGAGTAATTAATACCCTTCTTGGACTAGTATCCATTGATTTACCTCATAGAAACCAGTCATATACTGCTATTTGTAGTTCTACGTAGAAATGAGGTAAAAACTTCAAAAATTCCTTAAAAAGACAATCCTTAATGAATATTTCTGAATCTTTCAGGCCCATTTGAGAACTGTATAGCTCACACAGAAACCAAAAAAAAGCATACCTTTATATGTAAAATTCAGAGTTTTACTCACAGTCCATTTTTGATGATTCCATGTGAATCACAGAATCATTAAAAATTTACAGAAAATACATTCTGTGATGAAATTTTCAATAACATTGATAGCTTTGAGAAATCAATGATTATTTTGGAATAAAAGAAGATTTACAGCTGTGACTCCTTTTTTTCTTAACCAACAATGGTTTGGTAGTCATGTAAAGGCCTTGATTAAGTAATTATGATAATCTTACATGACAACAGATGATGCAATCAATAATCCAAGGAGGTTTATTGTTTTCTCACTCACTGGAGTTTCAGTTTGCTCCATGGAACACCTCTGTGAGCTTTCTTAGACTTAAAAGAGGCCTCCTCTTGCTATTTTTTTCAAATCATCACATTATTATATTATACCTTCATTACCAACAAGTAAGTATTAGTTGAAGATTTTCTTAAGTGTTTTATTCTTTCAGAATCAATCAGAAAGATGTGAAATCAGAAATTTAACCATATATTGTCGTAATCTTGTTATAAATCAATTTTGATCTATTATATCCACAATTCTACATCAAATCTCTCTATTTTTAGCTTTAATGAGTTCTTTGGGCTATGAGTGAGTGATTTATCTTTAATTATTAAATTTTGTCTCTAGAATTAGTTTTCTTCAAGAATTATCTTTATAATTATTCTTGCAAAAGAAAATTATATATTAACATAATTTTATTATTTTAATAAAAGAAGTTTTTATTATTAATTTCTTCTTGTAATTGATTCTTGCAGACAATTACTACTCACTGTTATAATCACTAGTAATGTAAAATATGTGAAAGAAATAATTTTTCAATTATTTTATTGTGGTTATAATAATAACAGTCATAGTACTGCTGATTAATAGTAATATTATCAACAGTTTCATAGACACATCTTACAAAAGAAATATTAAAGAATAACTTTGGAAACACAGAGTAACTAGTCATTGGTTAAAATACAATAAATTTCAAGATCAGTGGTTTTGTAGACTCTAGATCATTGCTTTTTGATTTATAAAATATTCCTTCTCTTCAATTCCCAAGAAGTGATATGATAAAGGAAAACTCACTATGATTAATATTAAAATGTACTTTTATATATGGACTGTTTCAAATTCCACTGGTGGAAGCATAAGAGATAAACATTTTTTTCCTGTTGATAAGACACCTGAGCCAGTCAATACAAATATCAATACAACATTTTATATCATTTTAATATTGATTCCATAAAAGATAAATAGGTCTGGAAAGCTTTGGTTCAATCTCAGGGTTAATGACAAAGGTTTTAATCCATAAGATGTCTTGAGATACATACCACATCAATGCATGGAACCAGTGGAAAGCAGATCTATAATTGGTTGAAAGTCTATATTCCATAAGGAAAGGCCTCAAATAGCATACCATACCCTGAAGTGAAATTTATATCATATTTACTTTCAAAATTAGAATCAGGATAGCTTGTCATGGTGGTTTCCTTGAAGTTACCTACAATAGTCAAACCACAGCTTTTAGTTCTCTTAAGAGATTTTACAATTATATTCAAGGTGGGATGGTTTGTAAGGAAAATAAAGAAGAGAAGATCTTAAATATGCAAAGTTGGGCCAAGAAAATGTTTTCAGATAATATGAAGCCACCACATATTTTTGATATCTAAAAGACAGATTCTGATTAATTGTATTAGATGTTTTAAGGCATCTACCAGGATCAATTGGAGTAGCAATGGATTTGAAATATTACATACAAAATACTTTCCTATTATATTTATGTAAATTTTTTCACAAAGAGGAGCAGTCTTTTTTAAACAATTAAAATTGGTCTTCATTCAAAGAATTAACTTAACCTCAGCCATATTACCCCTTAAAAATAACTTTTATATCCCTTTTGAAGGTTTCAAATATTTTTATCGTCCATGTATAATCATGTATTAAATACACATAATTTGAGAACAAAAGTGTTTGATACCAATTGAGAGAAGCTAATTGGCTTCAACTTTTTAAAAACAGGTTATCAAAGATGGAAGAAACAATTCAATAACATTCTTGGCTCTTTCTAAGCACAAATCACGATTTCATAGTCTCCAATAACATTCCAGGAGGAATTTTATGAGCATACCCTTCTAGATATTTCCTAGAGCAACTTGATTTGGTTACTCCATTATCAAAAGAAGCGCAAGAATGTATTAGATTGTCAGGCTGAGTCTATGAAGAGGTGATGATAAAGAGTATTTACAGGCTACACTATGACTGTGACATGGATAATAATGTTAAAAATAGGTTTTTTATAAAATTAAAGGGCTTTACTAATGATTATTAGTGGTGGTGAGCACTGTTGAAAGCCCTGGGTGCAGCTTTACCTGTTGGGTTACAATAATAAAGTCTACAATACTAAAGTTTATAGTATAACCTGATTATTTTCCAAGAGTATAGATTTCTCTGACATTTGTACTACATAGGAATTCAAGAGGGGGGTGGGGAACCCTTTTCTGGTGGATAAAAGGCCTCCTTTTATCATAAAATGGGGTGGAATGGCCCTCTAGACCATCCATGTAGAGGAAGTGAAGACTTTTTCACTCCAGAGTACTGGCTTGTGGTATGCATAGTGCATGTATGCTCTTCATTGGGCTCAGATGTGGTTTTGAAACATCATCTTGGCAGGTTTCACCAATACAGGGTGGATATTTTCATCTGGGGTCCACATAGCCCTCTTCTGACGTGTATGATGCATAGAATGCTGTAAAGAACCTGTATGGGATGCCAGTATTGAATGAATTATGAGGTATTGTAGTATAAACATTATTTTTTATCTATTTAACACCTCATAATCATACTTATGGGAGAATGACCCACAGTAAGACTGTATTGGTCTAACTGTTGGATTTTGAGCATAAAACTGCCATACATTTGTCATTTGTTGAGATATAAGGCTCAACATTGGTTCCTTGTGTAGCCCTGGATTTGTTCTACACAATGGTACCTCATTTGATATGGTTATCACTAAGTATGGCAAAGCTATGTCATGTACAAGAATTTTTGTACATATATATGTTTTGCTTTAAAACTGTATGGAGTTTGTTTGCCCCATAACTTTTGTTCTAGATGAGATATGGGGAAATGGATGGCACCATCAGATAGCCCTGATTGTCCTCTTTCCAAAAAGACCCCACTTTAGGTATCTCACATTAAAAATGTATAAGTTAGACAAGAGGTGAATATTTTATTCACCTTTATTTGACCTTATTTTGGTCATAACTTCTGTAACTCTGGTTCTGGCTCAGTTTGGCTAGTATCATCGGATAGCCCTGACTTAGAGCTTAATTTTGGGTACCCATCTGATGGGGTTAAGCCTCTGCCTCTGTATTTCAGATGAGAGGTGAAAATTAAGTTTTATGCTCAGCCACAGCTTTGAGCAGGAATAACTTCGTTATTCTTTGTCCTATGATTATGGGACTTGTATTTTTCAAAATGGGGGATTTCCTCTGTATTTAGATATTTTTTGAGCTTATTTGTCTCAGCTCCATGTTTTGGTGGTATCTTTGCTATACCATTGATTTATGTTATTTGGCTGTCATGCTTGTGATCTGGCTTTGAGTCATAGGCTGACATACTCTTCCTCCAAATAATTCTCATCATTGATGAGACTGTTTATTCCTCCTAGAGGCCCTCAATCTCCTTAGGTGAAGGTTCCCATCTGGTATGGCATCTTTAGCCAACCATTCATCTTTATCTGCTTTCTGGTTTTTAAATCTGACCAAGTACTGCCTCTGGTGTTTACCATTCAGTCTAACCTTCCTGGTGTCACAGGGGCTCTTGGACAGAAAGAAGAGTGACCTGGCACTCAGGAATCAAGAACTAACTTGGAAGGCTCCAAAAGGATAAAAGAGATAAAGCAGAATGAATTTCTTTAAGAAGGATAAGAGTAAGAATAAGGACAAGTATGTCAAAGATAAGAAAGAGTAAGTGAAGCCAATGGCCAGGGAAATAAGAAAACCAAAATTCAAGAAGCCAACCAAGTGAATCCCCACTTCACTGATTTAACCTGCCAAAAAAGGAAATGGAGTTAGTAAAGGATATGGCCACCAATATCCACTGACAGGTGAAGAAGAAAAGGTGCAAATGACTGACTTAAGAATATCAGTATTTATTTTCATAAATGAAAAGAAAAATAAAGATAAAAATAAATGAAATATATTAAGTAACTGGGGAAAAGGTCCCCAGGTGCTGAAAGGTGGCCAGTATATGTGAAAAGCTGAAAGGCTGATCCTGGAAGGTGAGTCACCAGCTGTATTGTCTGAATTGGGCAAATACAGTTGTGGCCATCTTGGAAACTGAAATGTGGGACAGAATTGACCCAATTGGGCCTAGGCCATACAGGATACTTGAGTATTACCTGTATGGACCAATTGAATTGTCCAAGAGATGCTGAAGTACTTGCTGCCTTGACAACTGATTGAAATAATGTAATACCTCTGGGAATGGCCCTTTTTAATAATCCTGAACTGACTGTCAACCCAACTCCTGCAGGGCCAGGTGGTTGGGGTTCTTGAATAGTCTTCTGATAGCCCCCATTGATTGCCAGACTGATGAGCTGAAGAGTCCTCCTTCAAAATGGGCGTTGGATTTTGGGACCTTGATTTGGAATAATGGAATTTGGTCCTTAAAACATCACCATTGAATTGCTGAGAAAAAATGGTGCAGAATGGTATATAATACCATTAATGCACCACTCCTGCAACCTTGAGTATGGGGTGCATGGAGGAATGGAAAGAATCCCCCTTAATCTGAGGGGAAGCATTGATCTGAGCTGATCTGATGGCCTCTGGTGGTTAACAGACGCCATGGGCTGAAATGTGGCCCATGGTGGTCCTTGGCCAATTTGGGGCCTATGGTGATTTATGGCCATTTTGGGTTTGATGGGATTTGGGGCCAAAAATGGATCAGGTGGGCCCAATTGAGGCTTGGGTCCCACCTGGCCTTGAGGACTAGTGGGCTGCCCCCCTTTGGCCTCATTGGATTAGGCCCACGGATTGTGGGCTGTAAATTATGGCCCACAGGCCCTAGAGGCAGTAGGGGGCCTAAATGGCCCAAAAAGGCCATCTAGGCCCTAGAACCCCTAATGAGAAGGGGTGGTCCCAGGATGGTGGTTATGGCTAGGGGGCCCAGAACCCCCTAGGAGACAAAAGGACACCCCCAGGCCCAAAAACAAAGATAGAGACCTGGGGGTTGGAGATATGGACATTGGCCAGGGAGGCCAATGATGGCAGGATATGGCCTGAGGCCATAAAAGGCCAGAGGAAGGTGATATGGCCAAAGGGCCATGGAACACCAAAGGGGGCCAATTGGACAAATAAGATATGATGTGGCCAATTGGCCCCAACTTGGTCCCACACTAAATTGCTGCAACACCCATGGAGGAGAGTCATTACTTGTGGTTGTGACACCTGGCCTTGATGATTTTCCTCACAGGGCCAGGGGAGTCCTCCACTTCCACTATTTCTGGTGGAGTGGGATTCTTATTACTGGAGGGGAAATTATCCTCCTCTGTCTGGGAGTATGGTTTAATAAGACTCACTGGGAATACTGGGTGTTTCCTAGAGAATTCCTCTGTGAGTTTGACTTAAATTGCATTTTTCCCTATGAGCTGAATGATAGTAAAGGGACCTAAAAATGACTCTCTCATCTTCTTTGGTCCCTTAAGATTGTTAAAGCTTAGTGTAGACACCAACACTTGGTCCCCCTCTTTAAAGTCAGGTTCCATGTGTGATTTGTCCCACCTCTGTTTGTTGTGTTATTTTGCCTCAGATATGCATTTTCCAGCTGTGTCACAAGCCTTCTTCCACATAAAATGGAAGTCATTTGCTGTGGGGTGGATAGCTAGAAGATTCTTCTTCAAGTGATCCACAGGCAATAGGGGGTTCCACCCTTTTTCTACCAGCGAAGGTTATTGACCTGTGGTATAATTCTGGCTTGTATTATAAGCCAGTTGGACTGTAGATGGGTAGCCCATTAATGGGTGTATCCTTCATGGTCCTTGTATTCCATGCCATATGCACAGAACCTCCTAAGGATATCCTCCATTGTTTGGATCATCCTTTCAGCCAATCCATCTGTCTGTGGGTGGTTATCTGTGGAGAATGCAAGCTTAGTACCAAGCATTTCATACAGGTTGGTCCGAATTTATGGTGTGAATTTTGCGTCCCTATCACTAATGATAATTCGAGGGACTCCACAGGTGGATATGATGTTATTCTAAAATGACAGGTCAGTTTCCATTGCTGTATCCTCCTTGTGACATGGTAGGTACCTCACCCTCTTGCTGAACCTATCAACTATGATCAGGAACGCACTGAAGTTTTCTTTGCCTCCTGGGACAAGTCCTGTAACTCAGTCCATGTTGATGGTTTCCCATGTGTTTGGGTTCTTCTATGTGGTTTAGTATCCCATACTTTGTCCCATGTTTTCTATTTTCCTTTTGCCATCTTTCACGAGTGCTTATATATTCACTCAACTGTTGTTCCCATTTGGGCCACCTAGCCATGCTTGCTACCCTTTCCTTGGTCCTGTCTTCACTCATGTGCCCCATATAGGGGAAGTCATGGCATTCCTTCAGGATCAGGGATATATGATCTCTGTCTACTACCATGAGTGCCCTTGTGTGTTTCTCTCTATGGGAGAGGAAGCCATCTATAAGGAAGAACTCATTGTCCCTATAGTCCCTCAACCAGGGTTCCTCTAACTGGGATTCCAGTTCTGGGCTCCTTGTCACAACTATGGCAATTACCTTCCTGGACTCCAGAGGGCATATCAATGCCATATCAATCTTATGGCAATTTGGCCATATCCATAATCACTGGCCAAATTGGCCCTCTCATCTTTTCTGGCCTTTTATGGTCATTTAACTCCTGGGGCCAACCAGGCGCCTTCACTAACATCAGGCCTTTCCAGGCCATTCTCTGTTTTTGGGCACTTTCAGGTATTTTCCATTCAACAGGGAAAATACAGCCCAAAGACTGTATTTGGCTTTTTAAGCGTTAAATACAGATTTGCGCAATTTTGCACATTTGGCTGTAATCAGTCCTTTTATGCCATTTTCCCATGGAATATGGGAAATATGCCCAAAAGGCCATATCAGGCCTTTTGGGGCTTAATTTTCATTTTGGCCCATTTTGCGCATTTCTCCTCATTTTGCGCACTTTGCGCAAGTACAGTTTGAAAGCTTTGTAAGCTGTATTTGGCCAGAAACCCAAAATTGGCCAATACACCCAGAAACACCTTTTCACCTCTGAAGTCACCCAAAACCCATTTTTCACTCTCATCCTCCTGACTTCACTCACAAAGACCTTTGGCCACTTTCACCATACAGCAACTCAAATCTGCATAAATGGTGTTATACACCATTCTGAACCTTTTTTCACCAGAAATCCAATGGTGTAAATATCAGAGGGGTAATTCAACATTTCATAAGTTACCAAAGTGTCATGTCATCCAGAGGACCCATCAAGGCTCAAGTGCAGGTGTAATTTCTCAAAGAAAAATGGCACCATCAGGTATTAATTGGTTATTCTCACTTCAAGTATTCCCTCCAAGGGAATACTGTCAATTCATTCCTAAGGGGTATTCAAGAGGAAGTTCCAAACAAGTTGTCAAGTGTAAATGCTCCATCAATCTAGATTGGCAACCACATTCATTCCAATACAGTCTGGATTCATCAAGACCTGTATTTCAATCATACATCATGGGAAAATAATTCAACACAGTTCATTTCCCAATCTCACAAGGTATACACTCCATAAGACAATCGATGCAGCTTCCAATACTCAATACAGAACCATTGCGAGCCTGAAGGAGTCAAGCTCTCAACTTTACACATATACAAGCCTTCTTTGACCCTGGGGGCTTTTCCCCCAGTTAATAAATGTATTTTGATTTTATTTTATGTTTATTTATCTTACCATTTTTGTTAAGTGAATACTGATCTTATCAAGTCAGTCATTTGTAACCTTTTCTACTTCTTTCTTGGCCTTTCAATGGATATTTTGTGGTCATATCCTTAATAATTCCATTTCTCATTTTGGCAGGTTGAAACAGTGATTAAGGACTTACTTGGTCGGCTCTTTGGCCATTTGCCTTCTCATTTCTCATATTGCATCTAATCTTTGTACTTGCATTCTTCTTAGAGAAATTCAACTCTTTATTTTTATTTTCTTTATTCTTTTGGAGTCTTGAAAGTGAGTTCCCTGATTGCTGAGTGCCAGGCCACTCTTGGTTTTATGTCCAAGAGCCCCTGTGACATTATATCAATTAACTCATAATTTCTTTTCATTCTGTTAATCCTTTCTCTATAATTTCATTCACGCATTTCATTGAAATTATGACTATCTAATGCTTATGAACCTTAGGATTTGTTTTTACCTCTAAATTTTCTCTTATCAATTCTTGATTTTGAAAATTGATAGCTGACCCAATTTTATTTTTGTTTCTCTTTTAAATCTTATATCAAATCATTAAATTTTGATTAATTCATAATTCAGGTGTAATCTTAATTTTCATTTGATTTTCACATTTTTCATCCAGTTACTCAGACACATTCTTCACATCAAGATTCATATTTGATTCATTCTCCAAGAATTTTGATTTTCAAAGAAGAACTCCCTTGATTTTGATTTGATTGATTCATTTGACATAAATTGATATTTACCTCAAGAAAATCAATTGACCTGAAGATTTAATTAATTTTGCTGATTTTTCACATCAAGAATTTTGACATAAATTCATTTTGCCTCAAGAATTTGTTTTATTTATTGATTTATTTTGAAAGATTTTGATTTTGATTGATTTGAATTATTGATTTAGTGACTTGGAAATTTTCATTTGGATATTGATTGATTGATTTACCTCAAGATTTCATTTTTTATTCATTGACTTTTTCTTCAAGAAATTGATTTTGATTTTGATTTTGACTTCAAGCATTGTGTTGATTTGCCTCAAGTTTCAGGTTATCAAAATTTTGATTTTTTGTTGATTGTATTTCATTTGATTCCTGAAATTATTCCTATTCAACATTAACCTCCTGAAAGACAGACAATATCTCAGGCCAGAGCTCAAGCTGCTCTCAATCCAACTCCAAGGGCTCCTCTTGATGGCACCCCACCCCAGCAGTTCCTCAACTGAGGGTTAAATTGGACAGAGGACCCATTTTGGAAGAAGCAGCACTATCCAGGAAGGAAGGAAGAGGGCCAAGAAGATCAAGTTCATTCTCTGGAGTAGTTGGCGGATTTCCAGGAACTTCCAGGACCATTTTCAGAGGTCCTGGGGAAGATGGTGAAGAGGAGGAGTCTGACAGTACTGAAGGTGTTCCTGCTCCTGTGGGGGCATCCCAAGGTACTGTAGGGCCAACTCTAGCGCCCTCTGATCAGCCTTTCTCTCATCAGTCTGAACCATCCTGATTGGCTGTTATGAAGCAAATGAATCAGATTATGGCCAATCTTCAAGCAATTTCATCTTCTGAAGCATCAAGACCACCAGTCTTCAAGAATCCATCTATGAAGGCGCCAGAATGCTTTGATGGGACTCAACCCTTCATAGTTAGAAGTTTCATTAAGTCTTGTAAATTGATATTTCATAATTATCCAGCAAATTTCTCTCAATAAAGAAAGAAAGTTCTCTATGCCACATCGTTTCTCATTGGAAGGGCTGAAAAATGGAGTGAGCCTTATCTTTCCAACCTCACCAATCAAGATCCAAATTACCTTCTCAAATTATGGAAATTATTTGAGTCTCAACTCTTGACCTTATTTGGGGACCCAAATGAAGTCAGAAAAGCTGAAGCAGATTTGGATTCTTTAAAAATGAAAGAAGATGGGCATGTATCATTATACATTACTGATTTCAGAATTTTGGGATCAAGAATTGGGGATTGGGGTGAAGGATCTCTCATCCATCATTTCAGGAAGGGATTGCCATCCAGTATTTTGAATCAATTAGCCTCCCATCCTTCAAGAATTGCTTCTCTTCAAGACTTAATTGACATTACCTTGGAGCTTTATACCAGGTACCATGAGAGGAAAAATGAAAAGAGTCATCATCAAGAGAAGAACCCAGAAGCCTCAAAGTCAAATTCTTCTCATCCTCAAAATTCTTCAAGCTCAAATCAAAATAAGAAGAAGAATTTTCAGAAGAAGACCAAGACCCATTCTTCTTTATTGATTGAAGTTTTCAATTTTATGAACTCTGAAAAAGAAAGAAAAATCAAGGAGGGTTTATGTACCTATTTTGGTGGGAAGCATATTCTTGAGTCCTGTTTCAAAAGGCCTCAGAACAAGCTTACCCAACCATCAGGAAAGATTTTCCAGCCAGGGAAAAGCCAGAGTGAACATCATGCTGTGTTCAATGGTCTTCACTGTTTTCCATCCAGAGAAAAATTGTGCATTCTGAAGACTGGTGTCAAGAATTATCTTAAATTCTTTGTTTTTTCTTCTCTTTCTGATGTTTTTTTACAGTATTCTCATTGATTATGGTGCTACCAACTCATTTATTGCAAAGCAGTTTTCTCACAAGTATTCTTTTACTATGTCAGAAATTCCAGAGAAGATTCCCCTTATCATTCTGGACTCCTCTGAGTCCCCTTCCTTATTTGTGACTCACCATACCAAATTTATGGTTGAGCTTCCTTCATTCCCAAGCTTTGGATGAGACCTTTTAGTCATTGATACTCCCAAGGGAGAAGACTTCATATTGAGCTTTGACTTTCTCCATCATTTTAATCCATCTATTGATTGGAGGCAAGGGCTGATTACCTTTGATGCTGATCAAAAGGACTATTATGATCCCTCAAAATATTTCAGTAAAAACCTTTTTTCTGAAAAATCATGTGCAGCTCTTTCTGGTAATTCTAGAACACTATAATTTCCATCTTCTGTCCATATTCCTTCCCTGAATTCCCATCAGTCATTACTATCATCTAGAGATGAAGTCTTCAAAGAGATTCAAGATGTTGGAGAAGATAATTCTGTATCTTCACTTCATCTCTTCTTTGGGAATATGGACCTTCATCCTTCATCTTATCATGACTCCCTGGAGGAGCTGTCGGATGAAGAGGAAGAGCCAGAAGAAATAGAAACCCTGATGAAGGTTGTTCCTTCTGTTTATCACCAGTACTTGGATGTATTCTCCAAGGTGAAAGCAGAGATACTTGATCCTCACCGTTCCTGTGATCATCATATTGAGCTGGAGGGGTCTGTAGCTCCATCTGGGGTGATCTACTCTTTATCAAACCAAGAGTCAGATAGACTCAGGGCCTACATTTCAGAGAATGTAGAGAAAGGGTTCATCTGTCCAAGCTCCTCTTCAACAGGAGCACCTTTCCTCTCTGTCAAAAAGAAAGATGGTGGCCTCCATTTGTGTGTTGATTACTGCAAACTCAATGCTATTACTAGGAAGAGCAAGTATCTTGCTCCTCCTATGAATCAGCTTCTTACGGTCTTTAATGGCTCTTCTATCTTCTCCAAGATTGATTTGTGTGGTGCATATACCTGCTCAGAATCAAGGAAGGTGATGAACATTTGACATGTTTCAGAACTAAATATGGCAGATATGAGGATTTGGTTATGCCATTTGGGCTCACCAATTCTCCTTCCTCTTTTCAAACCCTTTTCAATGATATTCTTATGATATTCTTGATATTTATGTTGTGGTTTTTTTGGACAACATTATGGTCTTTTCCAAATATGAAGAAGAACTTGTCACTCATGTGTCAACTGCTCTTTCCAGAATCAGAGCCAATAACCTCTTTTCTAAGGCCTCAAAGTACCTATTTCATGTTTATAGTGTAGAGTATTTAGGTTATGTTGTTTCTTCTGATGGCCTCAAGATGGGCCAAGCAAAATTCCAGAAAATTCCCAATTGGCCACTTCCAAGAAACCTCAAGGCACTTCAATAATTTCTTGGCTTTCCAGCTTTTACCGCCGTTTTATCAAGAATCATTCAAAGACAATTAGTTCACTCAGAAGTTTCCTCAAGAAGGATTCCCGTTTTCCCCTCAATGAGGAAGCTCTTAAACAGTTTCATCAACTCAAAGAGGCATTCACCATTTCCCCAATTATTTCTCACTTTGATCCTTCTCTACCCACCATTGTAGAGACTTATGCTTCTGATTATGCCTTGGGAGCTGTACTGAGTCAGGTCCCTGACTCAGGAAAACATCCGATTGCATTTGATAGCTGCAAGCTTTTTCCCGAAGAGCTCAACTATGAGGTTCATGACAAGGCACTCCTTGGAATAGTCTGGGCTCTCAAGCGCTGGAGAGCTTTTCTCCTTTCTATTTCTTCCTCCTTTGAAGTTCTCACCAATCATTCTTCACCTAAATACTTCATTTTGTCAAAGATTATCATTTTCTGTCAAGCACGCTGGGCTGAGTTTCTATCTGAATTTCATTTTTCAATCACTTACTGCCCTGGTTGCTTGGCTACCCTTCCAGATACATTGTCATGTCGGGATGATGTTTACCCAGAGAGGGGGGAAGATTTCATCAGCAAGAATCCAATTGAGTATCAGAAAATAATAAAGCAAGATGGAATTAAAGCCTCAAAATTCTTTTCAGTCAAGGTGTAATCATTCTCAAGTTTGATTGACCCAATTCAGAAAGCATTATGGCAAGATTCTCAATAAAGAAATATTCTTCAAGATTTGGGTAAAGGTAAATCTGTCCAAGATTATTCTCTTGATTCCTCTTCCCAACTTCTCCTGTTAAAAGGTTGGGCGGTGGTTCCAAATGACCCCACAATTAAAACCAGCATACTTCAAAAGAGGCATGACTCTCCTCTAGCTGGATACCCTGGACAAGAGAAGACTCTCAAAATTGTCAAGAGGGATTTTAACTGGTATGGCATGGCTAAATTTATCAAGGATTATGTCTCATCCTGTCAACAGTGTTCAAGAGACAAAAATATTCATCACAAGAATTTTGGACTCCTCAAACCTCTTCCAATTCCAAATGCTCCTTGGATTTGTCTTTCAATGGATTTCATCACCCAATTGCCACTGTCCAATTCTTTTGACTCAACCCTTGACATAATGGACAGATTCTCAAAGATAGCACTTTTCATTCCAACAATTTCTTCAAGAACTTCACTGTATTTGGCTCATTTATTCATCAAGAATATTTTCTCAAAGCATGGCCTTCCTTCAAGAATCGTTAATGATAGAGTTTCTCTCTTTGTTTCTTCTTTTTGGACCAATCTTTGTCAGAAGCTTCAGATTTCAAGAGATCTGTCAGCTGCTTACCATGCAGAAACTGATGGACAGATGGAGGGGGTAAATCAGATACTAGAACAGTACCTTTGGATGTATGTCAGTTATCATCAAGATGATTGGAACACCTGGCTCCCTCTGGCTGAATTTTCCTACAATAACTCTGACCACTCTTCAAAAAAACAATCACCGTTTTTTACTGTTTATGGAAGAGATCCACAATTTGACTCCATTCACATTACTCAAGATACTACTTCTGGAAAGTTATCAACAAAAATCAAATCATTATAGAAATATTTTAAGAGAGAACTTGAAAATTCCATAAACTGGTTTAAGAGGTATGCAGATAAAAGTAGAACAAGTCCACCTGTTTACATGGTATGGATTTCTTCCGAGCACATCAAATGAACTAGACCCACCAAAAAACTTTCTGAAAGATGCTCGGGTCCTTTTCCACTCTTGAAGAAATTCAGAAGTCATGCCTACCACCTCAAGCTCCCATCTAAATGGAATTCCATCCACCCAGTCTTCCATATTTCACTCTTAGAACCAGTCAAGACATCAACAATCCCAAATAGGCATCAAGAGCCTCCTCCTCCAACAATCATTGAAGAAGAAGAGGAATGGGAAGTCTCAAATACTGGACTCAAAACTCAAGAGAGGAAAATTATGGTATCTGGTGGAATGGAAAGGTTTCAGTCAAGACCAAGAAAGATCCACTTGGGAACTAACTGAAAACCACAAGAATTTCCCTGAAATTGTTAAGAATTTTTATGCACCTTTAGATGTTTTTTACCCCTTTTTTTGTAAGCATCGCCTTGGCCACTCTGTGAGCGCTCTGCAATTTTTTGGACACAGATCTTTGGCCTGGCCTTCAACATCAAGCCCAAAATTCTGGCCATTTTCACTTGGGCAAATGGACCATTCATTTTTTTATTTCACTTCCAAGTTTTTCCAATTTCATGTCAATCTTTCATAAAATTTGTTTTATTTTTATGGCACTGGTGGGAGTTGTAATTACAAAACGTAAGTTCCTCTCCTGGTGTGAACTTCCCGGAGGGGACTACAATCATGTCAAAACATCACCTTGGCCACTCTGTGAGCCTCTGGCATCAAATTTTCCTTTCCAGGTCCTTGGCCAATTCCAAAATCATTTACCAACCTCTGTGATGAAGATTGCAACCTCCTCAAGATTCATTTCTCTTTTATTTTTTCTTTTCTTAATTTAATTTTCATTCTTTAATTTTCTTTGTATTTTAATTTTCAATTTTCTTTACTTACGCCAAATCAATTCACAAATTAATGTCATTCATTTCAAATTTTCATCAATTCTGAAGCCAATGTCAAAAGAAGATCAAGCAAGTCCCACGTCACATACCAACTTTTCAATATCAGTATCAAATTATTTTTCTCTTAATCACTCCTCTTTAATCCTTGTCTCAAATCCTTTCCAGTTGCCTCAACAGGATTCACCTTGTGTTGGTGCTCAGGAGCTCACCATTCCAAAGTGGGGGATACTGTCACAACCATGGCAATTAACTTCCTGTACTCCATATGGCATATCAGTGCCATATCAATCTTCTGAAAATTTAACCATATCCATAATCACTGGCCAAATTGGCCCTCTCATCATTTCTGGCCCTTTATGGTCATTGTACGCCTGCTTCCAACCTGGCCCCTTTACTAACATAAGGCCTTTCCTTGCCATTCTCTGCTTTTGAGCACTTTCAGGTGTCTTCCAGTCAACAGGGAAAATACAGCCCAAAAAGCTGTATTTGGGTTTTTAAGCGTTAAAAACAGTTTTGCACAGTTTTGTGCATTTGGCTGTAATCAGCCCTTTTATGCCCAAAAGGCCATATCAAGCCTTTTGGGGCTTAATCACAAACTTTGTGCATTTTCACACCTTTGTGCATTTTTGCGCACTTTGGGAAAATACAGTTTTAAAGCTGTATAAGCTGTATTTGGCTAGAAACCCAAAATTTGCCAATACACCCAGAAACACCTTGTCACCTCTGAAGTCGCCCAAAGCCCAATTTTTACTCTCATACCCGTGACTCGACTCACAAATGCCTTTGGCCACTTTCACCCTTCAGCAACTCAAATTTTCATAAATGGTGTTATACATCATTCAGCACCTTTTCTCACCAGAAATCCAATCGTGTCAATATAAGAGGGGTAATTCAACATTACATAAGTTACCAAAGTGTAATTCTATCCAGAGGACCCATCAAGGTGCAAGTGCAGGTGTAACTTCTCAAAGACCAATGACACCCTCAGGAATTCATTGGTTATTCTCACTTCAAGTATTCCCTCCAAGGGAGTACTGTCAATTCATTCCTAAGGGATATTCAAGAGGAAGTTCCAAAGAAGTTGTCAAGTGTCAATGCTCCATCAATCCAGCTTGGCAACCACATTCATTCCAATACAGTCTGGATTCATCAAGACCTGTATTTCAATCATACATCATAGGAAAATAATTCAACACAGTTCATTTCCCAATCTCGCAAGGTATACACTCCATAAGACAATCAATGCAGCTTCCAGTACTCAATACAGAACCATTGCTAGCCTGAAGGAGTCAAGCTCTCAACTTTACACATATACCAGCCTCCTTTGACCCTGGGGGGTTTTTGCCCTAGTTAATTAATATGTTTTGATTTTATTTCATCGTTATTTATCTTACCACTTTTGTTAAGTGAATACTAATATTATCAAGTCAGTCATTTAGCACCTTTTCTCTTACTTTTTTGCCTTTCAATGGATATTTGGTGGTCATATCCTTACTAATTCCATAATTCATTTTGGCAGGTTGAAACAGTGATTCAGGAATTACTTGGTTGGCTCTTTGGCCATTTGGCTTCTCATTTCTCTTATTGCATCTCATCTTTCTACTTGCATTCTTCTTAGAGAAATTCAACTCTTTATTTTTATTTCTTTATTCTTTTAAAGTCTTCCAAGTGAGTTCTCTGATTGCTGAGTTCCAGGTCACTCTTGTTTTCTGTCCAAGAGTCCCTGTGACACTCCTGTACTTCTGTTGAAGGAGTTGCAACAGTATGCCACACTGTTTGTATTTGGCATATGGCTTCATTACTGCACTAGAAAATTCATTATGCAGTCGTGAGGAGCGTATTCCCAATATGGGAGTTTCCGTTCCTTCTGAATCAGTGTCTCCACTGTCTGGGGTACCACATTCTTGTTCCCATTCAGAAAATATGAAGTTTTTACTCCTATCTATTTCCATGAAAGGGATAGGGATCTTGTCTGCTACTTCAGGGTCATAAGCTGGGTTGCTTTTGACATTATGCAGTGGCCATCTGCATTGGTATGACTTTTACCCTCTTTGTATATAATGCTCATATTTCCTCTATACTCTTGGATGGCTATTTGCCACCTCAACATGTGTCTATTTGTAGTCTTCATGTTCAGTAAAAACTTTGGGCCTGTGCAGTCTGTGTATACTTCAAAGACTGCAACCTCCAAATAATAGTGGAGTTTCTCTAGAGCCCAGAATAAGCATAGAAATTCAGTCTGTCTGGCCCCATATCTGGCTTCTTAATCCTTCAGTTGCCTAGATATTTAGAATATTACTCCCTCTCTTTGTTCACCATCTACAATTTGTCTCTGGTGAAGGGCTTCCCCTAAGCCTTGGCTGCCTGCTGCATCTATGTATAACTTGAATGGTAGTTCAAAGTCAGGTAAGACAAGCGCAGGTGCAAGTGTGAGTTCATGTTTGATCCTCTCATATGCATCCCTCCTTTCCTTGGTAATTTTAAAAACTACATCTTTTGAACATAACTTGTACAGACTACTAGTTATGTGGGAAAAAGATTTGATGTGGTTTCTATATTAGCTAGCAAACCCAAGGAAAGATTGCATCTTATTGATGCTTTTTGGTACTGGCTTTTGTAGTACTGCTGCTCCTTTGTTCTGGTCTGATACAAGACTAAGACCTGAGACTTTATGTCCTGGAGCTAGTAGCTCTTGATGGCCAAAATTGCACTTTTTAAGTGAAATTTTCAGATTAGTGGGTGTACATTTACTTAGCACCCTGTCTATGTACTGTATATGGTCCTCCCATGTCTCCGACTATATAATGATGTCATCAATATACACTACCATCCAGCCTTCCAATATTTCTTCTTGGAATATTGTGTCCATCATCCTTTGGAAGTGGGCTGGTGCATCTTTGATGCCAAATGGCATCCTGGTGTACTCATATATGGCCATATGGCATATGAATATGAGTAACTTCATGTATTTTGGTTGGACTCCATTCTGGTAGAAGCTTTTCATACAATCCATATTGGTTATGTATTTGGCTTTTGCCAGTTTGTCTAGGGCATGAGGTATCCTTGGTATAGGGTACCTGTCAGTTTTTGTGTAGTTATTCAGAGCTCTGAAATCCCCACACAACCTAGATCTGCCATCATTCCAGGTGATAAGGACAGGAGTGATGATTTCCACTAATTTATTATGTCCAATCATTCTGATGACATCCATGTCTAGGAGTTCATTGATGTGGTTTTCAATTTTGTTCCTAGTTTCCAGACTTCCTGGGTGTGGAGGTCTCCTGAGAATGGGTGGATAAGGTCTTTCCACATCAAGATAGAATTCTATATCATGGACTCTTATTTGGACTAAGGGTTCCTCACGCATGGAAAATGCTGTTCTATTCTTCCTCAGCATCTTCAACAAACTGAGTTTCTGTTTACTGGTGAGGGTAGTGCTGAACTGGACCTCTCTGAATTCATTCAGTAGTTCTTCCAGTGGATCTTGGGAAGATATTTGGTATATAGCAAGTGAAAATTTCTTTTGCTTGTTGGTACCAATGGTAATTTGCCTTTTTTTACTATTGTAAATATCAATGACATACATCCTCTGGTGATTTGTCCCCAGTAAGGACCCTTGGATGTGGGCATCATCAAGCACTACAAACTCTGGGTTGTGTATAATATTACCCTTCCTGTGCGGTATAATTTTCTCTTTGATAATTGTCCCAATGGAATTTATCTTCCCTGAAGCACTTTGGAAGTGCTTTTCCTTGGCTAGCAAGAGCTTCTTTTTCAAATTTAGTAAGTGGTTGTCCAAATAATTTCTGGCCACTATGGAGCAGTGTGCCCCACTTGCAATGATCAATGGGTGTTGAGCATTGTCAATGCAAACAGTAATTTTTGTAGCTGTCCCATGTATGTATGGCATTCCTTTGGTTGGTGTGACCAGGAATGTCTGTGCATCCTATGTATGTTTGCACAAGTTTTTATTGGCACTGTTTTGTGGCATGCCTTCTTCCAACTGTATGTCATGGATTTCTAGTGGTGTCTGTCTTGGTATTCCACCAGAAATTACTCTCTTGGGTATTGCTCCTCATTGGATTGTTCTCTGATGACATCTCCCATAGAGTCTAACTCAGAATCCTCTGTGGGTGATTCCTCCTCTGGGACATTCTCAATGGCATAGAATTTTTCTTTGCCTTTGGACAGTTATTGGCATGATAGTCTGTTGAACCACAATTGTGACAAGAATTTTTCTCCTTAGTCACTTCTGCCACTCTTTCTTTGGGTTTGTCTTTGAACCCCACTCTGAAAGGTTTTTTGTCTTTGAAACCACTGCTTTTATATGGGGAATATTTCCCTATATTTGTTCTTTTCCTGATGTCTTGTAAGGTGTTTGCAATGTCATCTAGAGTGCAATTTTTGTTTCATATGCATTTTACTTCATGCTCTAGCTCTCCTGCCATTTGTGTTGGGAGTTTGTGATTCCTCATCTGAATGATCATTTGAGGATCAATGGCTTTAAGTCCTTTAGAATGTCTAAGACACCATTCATATGGATCTTTGTCCACTGAATACTTGTCATTTTCAAATGATGTGATCTTTTGCCATATGCAAGTACCATTGCTGTACTTTTGGAGGATTTGACTCTTCCACCATGGCAAGATTCTCCTGCCATGGATTTCTTTGATTTCTGTGTACTAAATACTAGCGTTTCCTTTAAGTGCTGTATTAAGTCTAGCTGTAATTCAGTAGTCTGGTATGCTTGGTACATCAATGAAGATTCCATCAATATAATCTATGGGCTCCATATGATTATATTCTGTTGTACCAGAGAATTTTGGCCATCTTGAGGCCCCAGGAAACTGTTTTAAGGCTTCCGTCTTATAATAAGACATATTATCTACATCCTGATATTGAGATGGAGATCTTTCCTTATTAACCAACATGGAATCTGGTTTGATGTCTTCTTGGTGATATGGATTATCCATAACATGGCCTTGTGGTTGGGGCTTCATGTTATGGTAGACATTAAACAGTTTGTCTATGTCTTAATACAGAAAATCCCTTATCCTTTTGCTGTGGTTTTGTTCTTCAAATAATAGATTCAGTCTTTTGTTGGTTTCTTCAGAGGCTTTGCTCAATTAAGCATGTGCTTCTTGAAGGGTTTAAGAAATTTTGTCCATGGAGGCTGTTAATGTTTTCATCCTCTCATGGCTTGCTTCAAGGTCTGCAAACTGCTTTTGAGTTTGCTCAGCAAATTGGGACATTTGTAACCACAGTGCATTACTGATTAAGTTACTCTCAGGTGTGACAACATTATGTTCAATCTGAGTGGGGGTAATATTTCTATTAATAGGACTACTGATTCTAGAGTTATGTACAGCTACCTCTGCCTCTTGTGCACTTCTTTCACCAAATCCAACAGCTTTTGAATCATTGGCTCTGACTCTCTCCTCCTTTGGTTGAAGGTGGTCTTGCTTTTGCCCTTGTATCCTTGTCCTCTCCTGGAAACATCCTGGGATTATGAAGAATGGTGACTATTGGCCACTGATATGTTGGTTCCTTAATGGTTTGAAGCCACTGGAGAGCTGCGTTGGTCTACTCCTTGTGATCCTGAAGGAATCTAAGTATGCCCTGTCTGGGTCAGTTGGTCTTCTATAGCTTGGATAGTGCTTAATTCTCCCTTATACTGTTTTCCCTCACCGCCAGGAGCCTGAACTGCCTGGTGGGATTCCAACCTTTGGTGATTACCATAAGGTTTCTGAAGTCAATCTCTTTGAGACAGATATTCTGAAAACTTGCTCCAAGTTCTTCCCAGTAGGATTTCAGGTTGAACCTGTTGTTGTCCATGCTCCATTGAAAACAGTCTTTGGGGAGTTGGTGGAGCTGAAGAACTTTATCCATATCCTTCCAATCTTCTGATTTGAGATTTCTGTTTGAGTGGAATGTGAATGGCAGAGTGGGTATGATTTCCCTCAATGTCTTGCAATCCACTACTGTGTCCAAGGTGTCCTCTTCCAGGCCTTCTCTGTCCTCTGGCTGGTGCCTTTTGAAACCAAGGTCTCTGAGGTGTACAGGTTACATATTGGTGTTTGCAAGAAGTCAAAAACTTTATTTTCTTAGGGTATTTAACTTTGACTGTGCCTTGTAAAAATTTGTTGTCTGCTGCTTTTGACAATTTACCTTTTGAGGTTAGAACTGGGTTAATGACTGTAATCTTCCCTGTAGAAGTTGTTAAGTTTGGTTTACCTTGTATTGATGCAAAGTTTTGTGGTTTTCCATTCCTCTGATTGGCAATGGGTGTCCACCTTTTAGCTGTTATAAGGCCTTCACTGTGCCTCTTTCCTTTTCGCTTGCTTCCCTCTGGTTCTGAGAGTGTCACTGGTATACTGGCCTGTGACTGGGTCTCTAGTGGGATGTAGTTTTCTTCCAGTGAATCAGACAGGAAAAAGAGGGCTTATTGTCAGTTAAGACTTCTTAAAATACTGCTTGCATGTCTCAGAATGGCCTCTGGGCAATATATTTCTATATTATGCCCTTGTATTATGAAAGTGTAATTGAATTAACAATTCATCGTCAGAAATACAGCTTACAGATATCTGTCACACTGTATGTATACCAGTATCTCACAGATTAACTTGGAATTAGCAAGTATAATCTGAAAAAGTGGTTATGTAAGAGGGTAATTGAAATCAACAATGTACCCAACCATGCATCAACTGTTGGTTTTACAGTAAGAGGTGTCCTTATTTAATTAAAAAAGGGACTAAATTGATGGCTTAAAGTGTTTAAATATGTAAAAAATGCTAAAAATTAGGGTTTTATGGTGATTAAATTATGATCCTCCATGCTAAAAGAAAGTGAAATAAAAGAAAGCACGGTGGTATATAACATATACCACTCAAAAAATAAATATAAGATATATATTATATTCATTTTTAATAAGCTTTATGCCTAAAAATAAAAAGAAGTCTTAGAATGAAGAAAACAAGAGAAAAAACTCACTTATAAGGTCCAAAACATTTAAAAACACGGCGAGGACCCAAAAATGTCAGGATGAGTCTATGAAGAGGTAATGATAAAGAGTATTTACAACCTAACCTATGACTGTGACATGCATCATAATGTTAAAAATAGATTTTTTATAAAATTAAAGGGCTTTAATAATGATTATTAGTGGTGGTGAGCACTGTTGAAATCCCTGGGTGCAGCTTTACCTGTTGGGTTATAATAATAAAGTCTACAATACTAAAGTTTATAGTATAACCTGATTCTTTTTGAAGGGTATAGATCTGTTTTACAGTTGTACTATGTAGGAATTCAAGAGAAGGATGGGGAAACCTTTTCTGGTGGAGAAAAGGCCTCCTTTTATACTAAAATGGGGTGGGATGGCCCTCTAGACCATCCATGTAGAGGAAGTGAAGAGTTTTCACTTCAAAGTACTGACTTGTGGTATTGATAGTGCCTGTATGCTCTGTATTGGGATCAGATGTGGTTTGGAAACCACATCTGGGCAGTTTTCACCAATACAGGGTCAATATTTTCATCTGGGGACCACATAGCCCTCTTCTGATGTGTATGACACATAGAATGCTGTACAGAACCTGTATGGGATGCCAGTATTGAATGAATTATGAGGTATTGTAGTATAAACATTATTTTTTATCTATTTGACACCTCATAATCATACTTATGGGAGAATATCCCACAGTAAGACTGTATTGGTCTAACTGTTGGATTTTGAGCATAAAACTGCCATAACTTTGTCAGTTTTTGAGATATTGAGCTCCACATTGGTTCATTGTGTAGCCCTGAATGTTTTATACACAATTGTACCTCATTTTATATGGGTATCATTAATTATGGCAAAGTTATGCCGTGTACAAGACTTTTTGTACATATATATGTTTTTCTTAAAAACTGTATGAAGCTTGTTTGCCCCATAACTTTTGTTCTAGATGCAATATGGGGAAATAGATGGCACTATCAGATAGCCTGATTGTGCAATTTCCAAAATGACCCCACTTTAGGTATCTCACACCAAAACTATAGAAGTTAGATGGGAGGTGAATATTTTATTCTCCCTTATTTGACCTTATTTTGGTCATAACTTCTGTAATTCTGGTGCTAGATTAATTTGGCTAGTCCCATTGGCTTTCCCTGAATTAGAGCTTCATTTTGAATACCCATTTGAGGGGGTTAAGCCTCTTCCTCTGTATTTCAGATGGGAGCTTAAAATTAAGGTTTATGCTCAGCAACAAGTTTGAGCAGGAATAACTTTGTTATTCTTTGTCCTATGATTATGGGACTTGTGTATTTGGAAAGGGGTGAGTTTCCTCTTTTGTTTGATAGCTTTTGAGCTGATTTGGCTCAGATCCATGTTTTGGTGCAATCTTGGCTATACCACTGATTTATGGTATTTGGATGTCATGCTTGTGCTCTGGTTCTGAGTCACAGGCTGACATGGATTATTTTTATAATAATTAATTGAGCCATCTAATAAAATAAACCTAAGAGCGGAAAGCATTCGAGCCATGGAATAATTTTCATCATAGTCAATTTACTCAAGCTTGGGAAACACTTTGACTGAAAAGCTTTCTTTTAATCTTATTATTTTTCAATTATGGTCTTCCCCTTCAAAAAGGCCCAATTTGGATTATTTAAAACAGGTTTTCTTGTGGCAACAAACTAATTTTTCAATAATTATTTTCTCCCCATGATGAAAAATCCTTGAGAAATCTTTGAATTAAATTTTCAAGACCACATATGACTGATAGCTTGAGAGTAAGTTTTGGGTGGTTTTCAATTGTAGTGAGTACTAATTTCAAAAATTAACTTCATCCCTTGATAGAATAATTCATTCATCAATATTACTTGATATGCTCTTCGGTTCTTTTAAATTCACTTCTTACCCTATAAAGAAGTTTGCTAGGTTTAGAGTGGTCAACTATCCAGGTAATGGTGCATGAAGACTTCTTTTGGAAATGGAGGTTTTATCAGAATCTTCACCCAATATTTTAAGCAATATGCAAAGTGTGTCAAATAATTATGTAGGACTGAAGTGTTTAATATCAACCAAATGAGTTCAAAGAAAAGATTTTTTCTTCTAAATTTTGGTTCCTTTGAAGCAGGCATCATATGAATACATGGGGTGAAGGAGGAACCTCGAGCTTTGAAACTACCTTCTTCCAATGATTCTATACCATTACAAAATCACGCATCATTCAACAGGAATTCATGAATAAGTCAGAGATTTCCAATTTAAAATTGAATAAACTCAAGTTTCCAAGTCCTTCTGAATGACCAAGAAAGCAAAGCTCTTCAGAATTTGGTTCAATTTATTGAAATGTACATATAATAATCATACCAAAATAGTTAGGCTATGTATCTTCAGAAGTGTTTTGACAAATGATTCAAAAGTAGTGTTGAAATCCGAGGAGAATACACGTTCTTCATTCAATCATCAGTCATTTCTGAGTCGAGAATGAGAAAATGAGCTCTTTCCATTACGGTTCTTTTGGATCTCCGTGCAGAATCGTTTTTCTGATGAGTATATGGTGCTGTAAGTAGTGAGTCGATTCCTCCGGGAAAAAAAATTGACAGAAAATCAGATTAAATGACAGGCTTTATTTGACCAAACAAATATATTTTTACTATTTTAAAAGGTTTTTAGGTCACAAGAGAAGCTCTATTAAAAGGTAGTTCGTGCGCTTTTGAAAAAACGTATTATTTCAACTTAAGCTTTGAAGGCTCCGAGGACAGAGATGGATATGAAGAATATCATTTGCTAGGTTGTCCTAGTTCCCTGTAGAAACTAAATAAAATAGAGCATTCCTCTTTGAAGAGGAAATTTGGATTTCAAAGACTTATAGAAGTAAAATTGTGAAATAGCTCCCCTTTAATAAATGTTTAATTTTTCTCATCACAAAGGGTAACTCTTTCTCTCTTCCCTGGGAGAGAACATTTTACCCAAAGAAAAAGAGAAGAATAAATTTAAGTATCTCTGACTGTGCAAATTATTAATTAATTGTTTAGATGAATGAAGGAACCATTTCGTCTACTTACGGTTAGAAAACTCCCAAAACCTCGATTCACGTACAAATAATGATGTTGTACTCAGAACACACTGTCTTCAAAAATAATGGTTCTGGGTTCTGAAACAAATAGTTCATAATTATTCTTTTCAAAGAGTTTCTGTGATGTTTGAGTGACACTGAATTCCCTCATTGACTCATGTATATCTCAGGAAACACTCGATAAGAGAAAATGCTGTGATTTCCACCGGACGCTGAACCAGGAAAATAGAGTGGTATCTTCATCTATATTTTGTGTATATTATGTATGAAAACACAACTAAATGAATTGTGTTTGATTATTTTTTTCCTTATGATTTGGTATCCAGGGGAGGTAAGCACTCATTATCTTGTAGTATTTACGGGAGTGAAATTCTATTTTATTATTGCCACATAACTCTGGATAAATCTGCTATGAATTTGGGATTATGAAATTATTGATTAAAAACATATAAAGATGGCTCTATGCGGAAATAGTTACTTGGAATTAATTGCTGCCCAAATTCATATTCTAAGAACGTATGGTCATCACAAGCTTCATGGGTCCCCAATTCAATCAACATTGAGATTTCAATATTAGAAAGAGAATCTGAAATACGGATTTTTGATTCAAATTCTTTCATTTGATTCTTCTCTTATTAAGATTGCGCAAGAAGACAAAATCTTGTTTTATTCAGTCACTTCTCATCGAATTTAGACGAAATACCCATTTTGTGAACAAGAGATTTTCTATAAAATTCATTCTTCTACGTTTATTCAGAAATTCCTTCCAGGAAGGCTCAAAAGATAGTGGCTTTCTGAAAGAATTACCTATAACTTACCCGATTATGGAACTCTCTTTTACCTTACTTTTCTGAGAGTACTACTGTAAGACTAGTATCGTCTAGCTTTTTTTGTTACTACCCCATTGTTTCCGTACCCTATAAAACAGATGGGGTCCCCTTTTTTGTTATTTAAACTAGTCTTCATCTCTTGTTCCATTGTTCCCCATCTAGTTCTTTCTGTTCCGCTCTCTTTCGTCCAGGTTCGCTGCGACGCCCCTGTCCCTGATACTCTGTTGGCTTAAAGACTTACGTCTTGTTGCCCATCTTAGGTTAACTACCTTGTCAACTTGTCTCCTTGCTCTTCTGCAATTAATCTAGTTCTTTCTGTTCCTCTCTCTTTCGTCTAGGTTCGCTGCGACTCCCCTGTCCCTGATACTCTGTTGGCTTAAAGACTTACGTCTTGTTGCCCATCTTAGCTCCTTTTTACAGATTATGAGACCGGTTGTCTTTACATCATGAACAATTGAAACTTCTAGTTTCCTGAAGAATTAAAAATCTCGAGTACCAACTACCTACAGTGGAAGCCTCGAATGAAAAATCTCCTCACCTTGTTTGGATATTACCACCTCATCACTAGGACCGAAACAGAAGAGGAATCCACCATTGCAGACAAACTAGATCCACGTCGAAAAGAAAAGGCTCTGCCAATTCTTTGCCTAAACTGCAATGTGAAAGTTGCTGACCAATTCATCCTTGAAAGCAATGACGATCCCAGTACTTTCTGGGAAATTGTCAACAAAGGTTTTCCCCCTAAATCTGTTCAAAACCAAACTAAATACTTAAATGAAATTTTCTCTTTCGATCTCACTTCTGGCCAAATAGATAACAACATCAAAGAAATAATGAGTATCACCCGTAAGCTCTGTAGCCTCATAGACAACAACAAAACAAAACCCTCTCTTCTCATAGATTCCATGATCGCCATGTGGGTTATTATTAACCTACCTCCTCATCTAAAACTCATAGGCGAAATCTTATTGCAAAACTTCAATGGTAATACAAATCCTCCCTCCTTAAAACACCTCTGGGAAGAATTCCGACTCTATTCACAAAGACAAAATCATAAAAACTCTTCAGCTCTTGTCTCCATTCAAGGAAATCCAACAGCCAGCCAACCAAACCTACCTGTTCAACAAAATTCTCATTCTAACCACCCAAGCAATTCCTTCAATAGTAATTTCCCTCGTCAAAATCAACTCAAAAATTTTCCTTGATGTGCTCCTGGATGGCACAATCCCTTAACAAAACATAAAGAGGAAGACTGTTCCTTCCTCAAACCCAAAGGAGCTAAACCAACAGTCGCCTTAAATACTCAAACTAAGCTAAAAAAAAGCCAAGCTATTATCCTAGACTCTGGAGCAACTGATTCCATGTTCAATCATATGGCATACTTCACCGAATTCAAAGACTCAACGCGAGCCATCCTTTTAGCGAATGGATCCCAAATAACCGCAAAAGGCATAGGAACTTTCAATATCAAACTTCCCCATTCCTATCTAGAAATCAAAGAAACCCTTTATTTTCCTGACCTTTTCAATTGCCTTCTTAGTATGGGGTCTCTCCTGAAAAATCACTACGTTCTTCAACCCCTTAAGGGTAACAGCTTTAAAATTACCGACCAATCCAATAGAACAATTCTTGAAGGAGACTATTCCCCCGGTGCTCTAATTGTCAAACAGTTCCAATCATCCTCCACCAGTTATGTCAACACAACCCCAAACAAATTAGTTACACTACACCAATCCAGTGGACACCCTTCTTTTGACTACTTTATGAAAATGTATCCCCATCTCAATGTCCAACCATTCTCCTGTTTAACCTGTGATCTCTGCAAAATGACCAAGAAGCCCTTTTCCGGCCATTTTCCTCCTGCCACCGCTCAAGGAGAAACTCTCCATCTTGATCTCTGCGGCCCAATCACTCCGCCTTCCAAATCTGGGGCCAAATACTTCCTCAGAATAGTTGACTCTTTCTCTTGCTCTGTCTGGGTAGTCTTCCTACAACAAAAATCTGAAGCTAAAGAAAAGATCAAGAACTTGATCCTCAAAATTCACCAAACTCCTCTATCAAAAGTCTCTAATGTAGTTTCCGACAATGGTTCTGAATTCAAAAATCAAGACTTACTCACCTTTTTTCAAAAAGAAGGCATCACTCATCTCACTACATCCCCCTACACTCCGGAACAGAATCCAGTGGCCGAAAGAGGAAATTGAACCACCATGAATAAGGCCAGATGCCTTCTGAAACACTCTGGCCTTCCTCTTTCCTACTGGGCTGAAGCAGTCAATACAGCCGTGTACCTAGAAAATCTGACCCCAAACAGTTCCATTGATTTTGAAAAACCTCTCGAAAATGGCACTGTCAGGAACCCTCACTCAAATACCTCCATCCCTTTGGATGCCTTGGTATATACTACAACAACTATATTAATGGAAAGTTTTCAGACAGGGGAGTCAAAGGAGTGTTCCTGTGGTACGGGGAAGGAGATCACAGTTTTAGAATCCTGGACGTGGAGAAAGGTAATGTCATTCTTTCTCACCATGTAAAATTTGACGATGATGTTTTCCCATATAAAGACCTCGCGTTCCCTAAACAAGAATCTCTTGACCTTTTTTTTCATGACCCCCCTTTTTTGCCATCTGACTCTGCTTCTTTGCTTTCGCTCAAATCACCTGTAACCAATAAAAATCTCCCTCCGATTTCCCTGCCGATTGAACCAGAAGTCATCCCCACAGACATCTCGACCACTCCAATGACCAACTTGCCTAAACACAAAGGGTACACCTGGGTCCCCAAAACCACCAATCTCAACCAGAACGAAATCATCAGAAACATTGATCCTCGAAACATCCTAAATGAATCCAGACGAAAAATTCACTCTATCAACTCTGTCAGTACCCTTAACTCAGATCCAAAAAACTATATTCAAGCCTTGCAGAGCCCAGAAAAAGATTTCTGGATTGACACTATTAGAAATGAACTCGACAATATGACCAAACATCAAGTATGGACCCCTTCAAATCATCCACCCTATTTAAAGCCACTAACTACCACCTGGGTTTTCAAAAAGAAGACCGATGAAAATGGCAATCTCACTAAATTCAAGGCCCGACTCTGTGTTAGAGGCTTCAGTCAAACAGAAGGCATAGACTACGACGAAGTCTTTGCTCCCACAGGAAGACAGGCTTCCCTTCGACTTCTTCTTACCCTTTGTTCTCTGAATAAGTTTGAAGTCCACCAAATGGATGTTCGATGTGCCTTTTTAAATGGAAAACCAAAAGAAGAATTATATATTTTTTATCCCGATGGTCTCCCTCAATCCAGCGAATTCAAGACACTACGACTAAATAAATCGCTCTATGGTTTAAAACAAAGCCCTCGATGCTGGCACTCCGAACTCAGAGGCACCTTGATCAAATTAAATCTACACCCTTCAGAAATAGATCCTTTCCTATTTTACAGTAAAGACAAACTCAAACCCTTCTACTTATATGTTCATGTTGATGATCTCCTTTTTGGAGGTAGCTGGGTATCCGACTTTAAAAATAAAATACAAGAATATTTTGACATGGAAGACCTAAATGTCAGTAAATATGCCCTAGGCATTCGAATCATACAAAAAGGAGAATACACCAGCCTCATTCAAGATAAAATGATCTCCAAGATACTCACCGAATTCCAAATTGAAAAATGTAGAGGAAACTCCTCCCCCCTTCCTTCAAACTATCAAGAACTTAAAAATTCTGACCTGGTCGAAACAATCAAAATCCCTTTCAACTACCGACAAGTCATTGGACTTCTTCAATATTTGGTCCAATGCACTCGACCTGACCTTGCCTTCTCTATCTCATTCCTATCCCAATTTTTAGAAAACCCTAAAAGTCAACACTATCAAGCAGTATTCCATGTTCTTAAATATCTATCCCTCACCAAGACCTTAGAGCTTAAACTAGGAATCCAAGGTTTAACTCACTCCCCTGACAAAATTCTATGTTTTACCGATTCTGATTGGGGAGGTGCAAATGAGAAGAGATCCTTCTCTGGGTCTGTTATTTATTTTTTTGGCACCATTGGGTGGAAATCACAGAAACAACGCGTCATCGCTCTTTCTTCCGCTGAAGCAGAATACAATGCCCTGAGTAGCTGCTGTCAAGATAGTGAATGGCTATGCCAACTCATCTCTGAAATTACGTTCAAGAAAATCACTTCCACCATCTATTCCGACAATCAAACCTCCATAGCTCTTGCCTCCAATCGCATCTACCATCATGGCACAAGACACATTGACTTCAGACTTCATTTCATACGATCCCTAATGGAGGATGAGAAAATCCTGCTAAAGTATATTCCTACTCAATATATGGTGGCTGATCTACTCACCAAAAACCTTCCCTACCCAAAATCAAAAGGTCATATCGAAATCATCTTTGGAGGTCAACACAAGTTGCAAGGTACGGAGGAGTGAAAGAATTACCTATAATTTACCCAATTATGGAACTCTCTTTTACCTTACTTTTCTGAGAGTACTACTTTAAGACTAGTATTGTCTAGCTTTTTTTGTTACTACCCCATTGTTTCCGTACCCTATCAAACAGATGGGGTCCCCTTTTTTTGTTATTTAAACTAGTCTTCATCTCTTGTTCCATTGTTCCCCATCTAGTTCTTTCTGTTCCTCTCTCTTTCGTCCAGGTTCGCTGCGACTCCCCTGTCCTTGATACTCTGTTGGCTTAAAGACTTACGTCTTGTTGCCCATCTTAGGTTGACTACCTTTTCAACTTGTCTCCTTGCTCTTCTGCAATTAATCTAGTTCTTTCTGTTCCTCTCTCTTTCGTCCAGGTTCGCTGCGACTCCCCTGTCCCTGATACTCTGTTGGCTTAAAGACTTACGTCTTGTTGCCCATCTTAGGTTCCCTGCGACTCCCCTGTCCCTGATACTCTGTTGGCTTAAAGACTTACGTCTTGTTGCCCATCTTAGGTTCACTGTGACTCCCCTGTCCCTGATACTCTGTTGGCTTAAAGACTTACGTCTTGTTGCCCATCTTAGCTCCTTTTTACACTTTCTGAATCAGCGAAAACAGGAAAATTTGTCAAGTGGCGCGTGAGTGCTTGTTCAACCCTCCAGTGACCAACGAGGAACTGAACATAGCCCAAAGTGTATTAGGAATCTGTCTCATTTCTGAATGCAAATGGGAAAAGTAAATAAAAACCAAGTTAGTTCTAGGCCATTCACTTGGGGATTTCAGGTGACGTTTGGATGTGTACGTCACCTGGACGTAGACATGGGGGTGTGCAGTGCTTTGAACAATGTCATCATAAGCTTGTTATTATTGATCATGATGGTCACAGTGCCTTTTCCAGTTGAGATCAGGCTACTGGTAGGGTCGCTGGTGGCGATTTTAAGCTCCTTCGTTTTGATGAAATTTGTAAATAACTTCTTGTTATTGAGCATATGGTGGGTGGCTCCACAGTCGACTACAAGGCTGTTTTCTTCAGTGGTGTTTAAGATTTTAGTTGTTAGGAGAGCTGAAGCCCCTGTCTGATGCGTTTCGGCCTCATTATCCTGCTTGCTATATTTCTTTCTGCCCCTATTAGATGGTGGATGTAGTTCTGGATGTTCTACCCAGCAGCTACTTTCTTTATGGGTAGTATTTTTGGGATTATGTTTGCCGTTTTGACAAACATACAGGATTTTGTAGGGGTATGATGTCGCATTGCTGAGTAATGCTGACATTTTTGAGGAGTCATATTCTTTATTTGAGGAATTCATATCTTTTGTTTTTCAATGATTAATTAGATCTAAAAGTTTGTTCATAACTATTTTGTGTCTAGCCACAGATTCCCCACTCATAACCAGGTTATCGATGATGTGATTGTAGGTGTTGCAATCCCTCGTTATTTTGCCCAAAATGGAGTAGGCTAGAATTTCATTAGGTATTACTATACCTATGCTTGAGATGTCTAGTAATAGCATCTGGCATTTTTCAATGTATGATTCAATGTTGCCATTAAATTTTAAACACTCCCATGGTAACCAGATCCTCCCTTTGTGGATGAACATATGTGGAGGGAATTTTGAGTGTATTTTGGACCATAAAGAGTGTGCACTACAAAACGTATGAGAGTCTACTACACTGATAAAAACGTTGTGGTCAATCTTGTTGCTTATTAGACTGACTGCTTCGTCGTTAGCCAAGTTCCATTTTCCCAGCGATTCTGGAGTTGAATAACTAGGAGCTTGATTCGTGCATACGGAATATAGGCGTCGTGCACGGAGTTCTATATACATCTTGATGTGCCATAAGGTGTAATTTGACCCATCTAAGATAGGTATGTTATTCGACTCCCTGTGGATGATCTTGTCCGTTATTAACATTGTTCACCTTTAAAGAAATTGAGCTTCAAGACTGTAAATCTAAAAGAATAGAAAACTGAAGGTTTTATATTAACACAAGATAGCACATGAGAACTATGATAAAAGTATAAGTACCTGACACCAGGGAAATTTTTATGTGACTGGTTAGCCAGTCATTTAATTTGCCCTGTCTGTGACTTGAAAATGGCTATTCATGTGAAATGAATACAAACAAGATATAATTATAAGATGACCTAAGAAAAGCCCAAATATTACCTGCATGAACTTCGGTATTAGATTTTTCTTTCACAACTGGATTAGCTCAATATATGATTAAAAGAACCTTTCATAATTTAACAATCATATTTGCAAAGAAAATTACATGGGGAAGAAGTGGGTTATTTCAGTATTTTGAGCAGCATCCCTTTCTTCTCAAGCCCCTATTATTCAGAATTGCCCCCCTTTAAAATGTTTGAGAGATCAATAAATATTGTATAATTTGTGTTTTTAGAGTCAAAAAGAAAGAAAGTTTCACTTTATCTTTGAATATGCATATTCATTTTAATGAGCTATTTGATCACTTAATGGTCTTCCAAATTTGGCTATCAATTACTCAGTAATTCTCTGTGAGTTATGTGATATGAGAAGAATATCTTTCAATTAAAGGATGAAAAAAATGGGAATTTTATCAATTAAGCATTAATATCTATTGCTTAATATCACAATTTATTGCACAAAAAAAGGTCATCATGTCTTGACATGAGCCTTAAATGTTCCATTGAGAGCACAGAATAAAAATTGATCAATATCCAAATATCAGAAATTATGAAATGGTTTTGGGAACTAATATCAAGAAGGCTCAGCCATACCCATATATTCCAAATTCAAACATTTTCATCATTTTAACTTGTTATACACTTCCCTCTGAAATGAAACACACCACCAACAATTTCTGAAAGAAGCTCTGTGGACAAGAATTGATAGTTTTCTGACAGATAAGCAATGGAAATAACTGGAGGTTTTAAAGAGTATTTGATAAGATACACCTTTCACATTCAGAAATTATCATAATTAAAAAAATATTCTTGAATTTCATCTTTCAGGTAAAGAGAAGCTTGTTCATTGTATTGAAATTTCCAAAAATTCAGAACATATGTTTGGTAAAAGAAGTTTTTTTCTAGAATTTTTGATATACAAACATTTGTGTCTGCAGTAATATGTTTTGGTGGTTTTGTTTTTATAAAAGTGTTTTTGGTTTTTGGTTAAAATTTTACATAATCTACCTCAAAGTTCAATTATTTTTGAATAATATCAGAAATTTAGTAGTAATCCAAAGATGTTCAACCAAAAAATGTAAATTTGAGCTCAAAGATCAGAAATTTGGACATTATTTTTTAAAAGAAATTCATCTTCATAAGTATTTTGGCTACTCCATCATAATAACATTATTTTCATTCTTTGCCAAAGTTTAGATTATATATTAAGTATGCCACTAGAACTTAAAGTTTTGCATTCTCATTACTAGGAAAAAATGAAATCATGAAGTTTATTCCCTCCTGTAAGGTTTATATTGAACCCCACTTTTTTCAAAAGGAATATGTGAACTACAAGTTGTCTTTAGGAAGGAAAAAGTGACAGGCTACTCAAATGCTATAGAGTGGTTTGCACATGAATTATATTATCTGCTTGAAAGTACATCTTTAATTATAATATCTGTTGCACCACTCACTGAATACTCCTACTAATGATAAAGTTCAATTCATTAGCCATTACAAAATTGGAAAATGTGAGTGTTTTTGCATAGTTGATGTTCCAAAAAATATCAAAGGACAGCTGAGGCTCTCCATCAGTTTCTTTCATTTCCTCTCATGATGAACCTCCCTCCAAAGATGATTAAAATTGTTTCACAATTATGCTCAAATACATGGAATAACTCAGCTTGTTCCCATTGGCTTTCAGGGATAGATGATCAAAATAATATGTTCCTACAATAAAAATGTTGGGGGTTGGTTTATATCACCTTGTGCAGATGGCCCCCACAAGGTAGCTCCAAAATACAGAGGTCATTCATATATGGTATTGTAAGCAACCCCCCAGAACCAGCTTCAAATGGCTGGGGGTGGTTTGATCCCACTAGTGTGAAAGGCCTTATGACACCACCTCCAAGACTGTGGATTTGGTTACAAAAAGGTTTTGTGAAAAACCCCTAAAACCAAATAGAAATTGGAGGGGTGCTGTTTTCAACAACCCCCCAAATCCAGATGTAAAAGGCCATGAGGTTGTTTGCATCAGGTAGCTCAAAAAAACCCCTCAAAACAATGGCAAAAGTACAGGTGTTGCTTTGATTAGATAGTGAAAACAACCCACCAAAACTGGCTGCAAAAAGGTTGGGGATTGTTTGCATCAGCTTTTACAAACAACCCCCAAAACAAGCAGTAAAAGGCCGGGGGGTTGTTTGCATCAGCTAGCGCAAACAACCCCCCAAACCCAGCTGTAAAACACCAGGGGGTTGTGAACACCAGCCTCTGCAGTGTTAGGATATTGCAGGTGGGCCCTGGCGGCACCAGTCAAGAAAAACACTGAGGCATAATGGGTGGTCTCTCTCTACAAGAGGAGAGCCCCCCATGGATCTTAGCAAGGAATGCCTCATTGCCTGCCACATGGGTGATTTGAACCCATGGCAAAGTGAGCAAGTAGTGCAGATGCAAGGCTTACCAGCTAAGAGAGGAACAATTGGATGTTGCCAGTTCATCCCCAATTTTGTATCAGTTTTTTTTAAAAAAAAATTTGTACTAGTTTTTTTCAAATAAACTATTTTTGTACTAGTTTTTTTTCAAATAAACTATTTTCGTACTAGTTTTTTTTCAAATAAACTATTTTTGTACTAGTTTTTTTCAAATAAACTATTTTTGTACTAGTTTGTTTTTTCAAAAAACTATTTTTGCACCAGTTTTTTTTCAAAAAAATATGTTTGTACTAATTTTTTGCAAAAAATCTTTTTTGCACTTGTTTTTTTCAAAAAACCATTGTATTATTTCTTTAGAAAAGCTGCTTTTTGATTATTATTTGCCAATCAACTGTTTGTTTCCTAGTATTTTCAAAAAAGTGTTTTTTACTGCCTTTTACTATTCTTCCAAGGGTCTTATCAAAAAAATATTTTCAAATAGTTTTGCAAAAACAAAGTTTAACTATTTTTTTCAAAAATGACTTTTTTGAAAGAAGGTAGTTTTTTGGAAAAAGAACATTTTTTTCAATGTTACTTTTTTTTGTCAAAGAAACCAGCTAAATTTTTAACATAAAAACACTTTTTTGTAATTTTAGAAGCAAAATTGTTTTTTCTAGGAAAGCTTTCCCAAGTAACTTTTTATTTTGAAAATGCTGTTTTTTCCTCAAAAATATAGATTTCTTTCCAAAGAAACTTTTTTCAAAAAAACTAAGAATTCGAAAAGAACTTTTTTTCAACAAGAAAATATTTTTTTGTTCAAAGATGTTATTTCTTTTTGAATAGAACTACATTTTTCAGAAAATCTATCCTTTTTTTCAAAAAAAACTGTGACCTCCCAAAAGACTTTTTCAAAGAGTCATTTTTTTGCAAAAGACCTACTTTCTCCCAAAACCTGTAATTTTATTCAAACTGAATCATTTGACTTAAAACTCCCACTTTGAAACAAGAAACCAATATTTTTGCAAAAAAACCCATGGAATTCAACTTAAGAAAACAAGAGTTTTCTACTAAGTAAAGTGTTCTTTCAGAAAACTCTGACTTTTGTAGAAAAGGAAACATAATTCTTTAATCAAAAATACTTTTGAAAAATGATTCTTATCATTACACAAAGTAAAAGACCTTTATTATCCAAAAATTAACTTCAGAAACCCTTTTTTGAGCTCAAAGAAATATGAAAATACATAAGGAATCCTGGACCATCACCGAATTTATGAAATTTGAAAATTATCATGGGCTTATTCAACAATAAAATTTATAGTTCTCATAGAAAAACTAACTTTTCATTTCTTTGGATCACACCTAAATGAAAAAATACTATTTATCAATCTTTCATAAAGACATTAATTCACATGCATGGAGAACATTATACTTTGGATCAGAAGATTACTAATTTATAACTTCTTTTATTTATACATTTCACCAAAAATTAGAAGAGTAATAAACTTTTAGCATCTATTTAATTATTTCTTGCTTCAAACTATTTGTGAAAGTAAAAAATATGTTATTCTCCTCCATTCCTTGAGCATATCACTTAATTTACTTTCAGTGATCTTAATAAGTACTCTTCTCTTTGATATATTAATTTTGGTTCTCTTAAGAGGTTGGGAATTTCTTTTTTTTCAGTTTCCTGGAAAGAATATAAATACTAACTTCAGTATATTTCAAGAACACAAATGGGATTAACATTTATTATCTAATGGATAATCTTTTCATTTATGTCAGATACTCTTGTAAATTATTCTCATTAAAAATCCCTGACCATTCTGTAAATTAAATGAAGTGAAATCCTACTTGTGGCAAGTCGAAAACTCTATAATAAAGGTAAGTGAAATTTGGATTTTTGGCAATTTTTAATGTTGGATGCTTTTATTATTATAATCAAGTCCTTCTCTTGAGAGAAATTAAAACACTGTATTTTCAGCTAATAAGAATAAAAAAGGAATATTCAAGTGATATCAGGGTAAAAAGAAAGTCACCTATTAAGAACAAACAAACTATGCCAAAGCTCTCTCCTGGTCATAATGTGTGACTGGCCAGCAAGTTACACCAAAAATGCCCTGGTATGAAGGTGAACAACAATAGAATACACAGATCAACTTAGACTGACGACTATGACGAACTAGAATGCAACACTAAAATAGAGAAATGATAGTAAGACAACATTTGTACATTATTAAGGTGCTAGAAGATAGCATACCTCTAAACTCAGGGATCTCTAAGTTTAATGTAGATAACAAATAACTTCTGGTACACACGTTAGTTAATCTATATAAAATATATTAGTAAGCTCTAATAATTGTGCGATCTTGAAAATTGGTTGGCTGTTTCACATACCACTACTTGATTGAAATGATTACGATAAGTTCTTAGATAGTGGAGAGTGTACAACGCTTAGTTGTATCACTCTTAGGTTGTATTAATGAAATAGTAAAGATAAGATGTGCTGAGAAATCTGAACAACTGCTCTTGGTGCTTATAAGCTGGTTGTCCTCTTAAGAGCACAGCTTTAAGTATTACGTCACACCATCTTTTTTTAGCTAGCTTAGGGAGTTAGTTGAGGTTTAGGAGAAGCGCTCAGATAGTTTTTACAGTAAAACTGTGAAATATCTCCCCTTTAATAAATGTTTAATTTTTCTCATCACAAAGGGTAACTCTTTCTCTCTTCCCTGGGAGAGAACATTTTACCCAAACAAAAAGAGAAGAATGAATTTAAGTCTCTCTGACTGTGAAAACTATTAATTAAGTGTTTAGATGAATGAAGGAACCATTTCATCTACTTATGGTTAGAAAACTCCCAAAACCTCAATTCATGTACAAATAATGATGTTGTACTCAGAACAAACTGTCTTCAAAAATAATGGTTCTGGGTTCTGAAACAAATAGTTCATAATTATTCTTATCAAAGAGTTTCTGTGATTTGTGAGTGTGAACCTTTGAGATATGACCACATACCCAAAAAAGGTCACAAGAAATATTTAAAATAATTATACATTTAAAATAATTATCTTAAAGCTACAAAAATACCGTAAATTGGCATAAAGCTTGGTTTAACTCAAAAGCCAATGAATAAAGATGTAAAATAAATCATACCATTGGATTCCCCATGGTAAGATACACATATATCATTTTTATGGCAGACCTGTAAAGTCAATATTTAATAAGTTATAAGTAATAATACCTTAAAAAAAACACAAATCCCTATTTACTTCAAAGATCAATGAGACAACATGTGAAATAAATGGTAACATTAGTGTTTCCATAAAATTCCACATATAAAATAATTAAGAAGCTAAGCTCCAAAGTCAATACTTAAGGAATTAAGCTGAATATATGCACTTTTTTGGTCAACGCATATATTCAAGGAATTTAGCTCATATCTTTTGAAATATGCATGATAGAGTGATTAACCAAAAGTAACGTCATCACGTAACTACTTTATAAATACAGAAATGAAGTATATTTCACAAGTTATAAACAAGGTTAAAAACTGTATGGGATTATTGACTAAAATCAACAGAGCTGTTGACCACTTTGTTGTGAAAGTGGTCCAAACTTAAAATAAAGCACACAGTTGGATTCTCCTAGTTTATTCGTGAAGAATGATGTATTTCTTATTATAATATTCAAGGTATAACCCCTTGAAATCATGGTTTGAAGCTTAAAATATTAAATTTCAACAGAAAAGATGAGTTACAAGAAAAATCATCAAAAATAGAGTTTTGATGATGTAATGAAATGCTCTTGGAAGCATAATACGGTTATTCCAAGCTATTAGAATTCACTTCCTGGATTTCTGTAGCGTGTAAATCTTAAAAGCTATTAAGGATCAAAGTTTGAGCTTAATTTGATCATTTATGATCACTCACTGTAACTTTAAATTAAGTTTAACGGTCATATGAGTGATAGAATTAGTGAGTACTGTTAGTTTATGATTAAAACTAATAAAATCCACGAAATTTGGGGTTCTTCCAAGCCTTTGACATCATCAAACTTAGAGTTATAGTGATAGCTCTAAATAATGGCGTAATAATGATTTAATATGGTTTGATCATGATGTAATCATCACCAAACCTTAAAATATTGATCAATTCCAGTGGATATGATCAGTACACGTCTACTAGATGCCTGTCGGACTCTAGGAGGGAGGTACTTACTATAAAGAGAGCTCTTTTTACTCTGTTTTCCCCTCAGACGCATCAAAAATATTAAATCACTACAATTAAAAAGGTAATATCTTTATTCTTTATATATAAAACTTTTATATTATTAAAGACCAAAGATCATCTTATTATGATCATCAATTTTGACATTATTAAATATTTTATTTTATTTTTTTTGTTAAAAATCTCTCTAAAATCTCATTTCCACATAAAAATCAAGAATATTTGTAATTTTTTCTATTTTTTATTGTAAATACAATTTGGATAAGTTGTATTTACATTTTATGGCATAAAATATCTCAAAATTACTATATTAAGTATTAAAAGTAGGTTATTTTCTCTTATTATAATAATTTTCTCTTTATTATTCTTTTAATAATTCTTTAATTAATATAAATAGTATTTATATTGATTTATAACTTTAATATTGGTAATATTATTGTTATTAATTGTTTTTTATTAATAAAAAACAATTTTTTACGCCTTTATTGCTTGTTTGTAACAGTAATAAAGTGCCATTAAATATATTAATTATTTTATATTAATATATTTATTTTATTATATTATATTTTATAATATAAATAATATTATTATATTTATTTAATAATATAATTATTTTTAAGCCATAATTATAATAATTCTTTATTATTATAATTATTTTTATCTTATTTATTTCATTTATAAGGACGTTCATAGTACAATAAGTCAAATATTAGTAATTTTTGGTTATTGTTTCATAGTCAAACCTTACATTTGGGGGCCTGGACGTGATATTTACTCTAAAAGACCTTTAAAAATATTCTAATTGGGCTTATCCAATAATAAATTATACTTATAATCATAAAATTATATAATAATTTTATATTCATTGATTTTAAAAGCTATTGAGGCATTTGGAAAGCAATTGTACTGTCTTACAAGTGGTTTTTCACATCCTTAGACTTGCAAAAACTTTCTTTGAGTGACTCTAGTGATTAAAAAAGATATTTTATAAATTAAAAATAATTTTATATTATAAATTAATTTTATAAAAGAAGCATATTCATTTTTATTTTATTCTTTAAGAATAAAAACATAAAAAATATTAAAAACCAATAAAAAAAGTTTTTTTATTAATTTTAATTTCATTTCTTTAATTATTTTCATTTTTTTCAATAAAAAAAAGATATAAAAGCAATTTTTATGTGGAAAATTGCCATATCTTACCAAAAATAGCACTTTTATATAAAAGACTTATGTTTATTTGTCTTTTTTATTGTTTGAAGACAATCCAACAGAGGACAGCCAAACCACTGTTGAAAGATTGGTGGAAAAAACTTGCCAAAGTTCTCCAACACCAATAATCACTAAGAAAAAGAAAGCCAAGAAATTGGACTTTCCAGGACCCACTATTCAGGACTCTGAAGGTGAGTACCTCATTTATAACTTGCCATAAGAAGAATTCCTGTTCTGAAATCCTCTTATTTCTTATTTTTCTTATAATATGACTACCAGAAGAGGCACCCAATACTCCATCCAATCAGATGGAGCTGGACTCAGAGGTAGAATTGCTTCCTCAAAAGGGAAAAGGAAGGGAAATATCCCCAGTGGAACAGAATCCACACAAAGAAGTGCCTTATCCCAAAGGCAAGTCCCAGAAATGCCCATGATATCTGAACCTGAATTGAAACTAAGTATGAGTGACTCAAACAGGTACAAATCACATTCAGAAGGCTCAAATAGGCATTTACATGAGCCGGTAAAAACAGTACTACACAGTGTACAAGGACAAAGATTGGGAAATGTTGCCCCAAATACACCAAGGAGTGATGAACTCCTGGCACATCCTGAAAAAGTTCCTCAAAGAGGAGGAAATAGTGAGATACTCCAATGGATGGAATCCACTATCATCCAAACCTCAAATCAAAAAGATCAAGGAGTACCATGCCAAAAATAAGGAGGGAACCAAGGAAGAAGCCCCAGTAGCTTCTACCAGCAAGCCCCAAGTCAACCCACTTCCCCAAGAAGGGAAGAAGAACAAGAAAAAGAATTGGAGAAAACCATATTCCCCAAGCTAAAGGATCCCCAAAATCCAAAAAGATGCCATGGACAATGTCTTCAACATGGCCAGAACTTTGATGGAATTCAAAGACAAAGAGGAACAAAGAATCAGACAACCCCATTTCCCAAAGAAATAACCTTGTCTCCTGATGTTGTAAATACTCTAACAGAGCTTAAAAGTAGTATTTTACCTCTTAAAGACATTAAAAATAGTTTATTATCTTTCCAAGAAATGAATAATAGCTTATCATCTTTAACAAAACTTGTTGTACAAAATAAGAAGGAAATTGATAACATAAAATTTATGATTGAAAATAATAAACCAAAAGTATTAATTGACAATACCCACAAATTAATACAAGGACAAAAAGAGTTGTACAAATACATAAGTGATATCAAAGAAAAAACTTTGACAATCAATTATGACGTAAGTATTGATAATCTTACAGAAAAATCAAACAAGTTACACATTTCTGTAGAAAGATTTGAAGAAAAGACTTCATCACACCAAAAATTACTTTTGGACCATGTGTAAAAGAGTGATGAAGCAAGAATGCATCTGAAAGATGACATTCAAACTGAAATAAGGCTTATTACTGAAAAAATGGATAAAATTAATGAGGCTAACTTAAATATGCCAAAGTTGTCAACACCACTTTCTCACATAAGAAGCCCTGTTAAACCTAAAGAGGAATTAACAAAGCCATTCATAACAGACTTGAGTCACCAAGACAATGACCAAGTCTTAATGAAGGAAGCATCTCAATTGAAAGAATGGCCAACATTCACAGGAGAAGGTGAATATGACCACATGTCATTTATCAAAACAATTGACATGCTGCAAGAATATTATGCCATACCAGATGAATTAATCACTGCAAGATTACATTCATTGTTTGAAAAATCTGCAAAAAGATGGTATTATGGCATAAGGCAAACAAATGGCAAAAATACCTGGTCTTGGTGGAAACAAGAAATAATCACCAAGTGGGCTAATGATGCCTGGAGGTACAAGATAGAAAATGCATTTGAAAATTCTTTCTTTGACCCAGACAAAGACAAACCTTGAACTTGGTTCTTAAAAAAAGTTTAAAGACTGAATGCATTGTACCCAGAAATGTCACAGAAAATGGTGCACATGAAAATACTTGAAAAATGTGGAGGACAGCTAGAACATTCCCTAAGAAGCAGGTGTATAGAACCATGCTCCAAAGAAGAGTATATCAATGCACTAGAAGATATAGTGACAAGAACAAAGATTGGCAGGACTTGGAAGAAATTGGACATTAAAAGTCCAAATGAACCATTTATCAAAAAATATAAATCAAAAGAATCTTTAAAGCCCAATACATGCAACAATAATGAGCAAAGAAAATGCCATAAATGTGGAGGTATTGGACATTTAGCTAATAATTGCCTCAAAAAGGCAAATATTAATGAAATTGTGGAAACAGAAAACCAAAATGATAAAGAGGAGGAATCTGAATCTGAAAAAGAGACAAAAGAATCAGAAAGCTCTGAAAGTGATTAAATGAACATAATTAATGCACAAATTCATAATATTGATATAATTTATGAAGTACTGGATTTTAACTCAAAATTACCACAAGTTGGGACATCTGACACAAACCTGACAAATATACAAGATGCCAAAATGTATAGAACCAAACCTTCAAGAGGAATGGGATATACAGCTGGAAAATCAAGTATAAGTATGGTTGTGGTTGATACCCAAGAAGGAAAACTTAACTTAGATACAGGAGCATATTGCACCTGTGTTGGTAAAAGTTATTTAAAAACCATTTTCCCATACTGGCAAGAAAGACTTATGCCAATACAAGGTGTCAAATTTAGTATTGCAAGTGAGAGCATGGAGCCCCTTGGAATAATTGATTTAACACTAATTTTTCCTCATCCCTCACAATGTGTCAGAATTAAAGTAGAGTTTGTAGTAATGGACAATTGTACTAGTAATCACTTCATACTTGGAAATGATTACTTATCAATTTATGGTATAGATATCTCTAACCAAAAGGATAGATATTTTACCATAGGAGACAACAAAAGACAAAATTTTGGCTTCTTAAATAACAAAAAACAAATCACAGTTATTAAGAATGAAGAAAAAATTCTGGAAAAGGGTCTTTTTATATCTGAACAACTCAAAGAGGCAGAATTTAATCAAGAATTAACAGGAAAAATGAAAGAAAAATTAATTAACCTCTTATTCAAGTACAAAAATGCCTTTGCAACAGACAAAGAACCACTAGGTGCCATAATTGGGCATGAAGTGGATATAATTCTTAATGTGGAAAAATCTTACCCACCTTTGCTAAGGAGACCTGCTTACCCAGCTAGTCCAAGGACTAGAGAAGCCCTGGAGGTACACATTAAAGAATTAATAGACCTTGGAGTATTAAGAAAGGTAGGACATAATGAACAGGTAGAAGTCACTACACCTGTAATAATAACTTGGCACAATGGAAAATCAAGGATGGTAGGAGACTTCAGAGCCCTGAACACCTATACCATTCCAGAAAGGTATCCAATACCCAGAATCCATGAGACATTGAGACAATTGTCACAAGCTAAGTTCATTACAGCCATGGATGCCTTAAAGGGTTTTCATCAAAATGTCTTAACATACAATGCAAAAAAACTACTGAGGATAATAGTTCACTTTGGAATTTTTGAATACTTAAGAATGCCATTTGGCATAAAAAATGCACCTTCCCAATATCAAAGAATGATGAATACCATATTTCCTGAAGAATTATCAGAAGGATGGTTAATTATCTATATTGATGATATCATAGTTTGCTCAGAAGCTCGGGAAAATCACCTTATAAGACTAGAAAGGGTACTACAAAAAATAGTCCAAGTGAATATGAAAATTTCCTTGACAAAGTGTCATTTTGCATACAGTGAATTGAAAGCACTAGGACATGTTGTATCTGGACTTAGTCTAGGCATAGACAAGAATAAAGTAGCAGCAGTACTACTTAGGCCAATGCCTCAAGTCAAAAAAGAAATGCAATCATTTCTAGGATTTGCTGGTTACTATAGACAGCATATAAAGGACTTTGCAAAAACTGCTAAATTCTTGTACAAGCTATGTGACCAACAAACAGTCTATGAAATGACAGAAGAAAGAGTCAAGGCATATGAAGAATTTAAAAATTCCTTAACAAATGCCCCATTTCTTCTAATGCTAGATTTGAAACTACCCTTCAAACTTTACATTGATGCTTGTGGAGAAGGACTGGGTGCTACACTACACCAGACACAAATTATCAATGATAAACCAGTGGAAGGACCAGTTTGTTTTATTTCAAGACAGATAAAGCCAACAGAAGAAAGATATGGAGCAAGCCAAATGGAATGCCTCTGCTTAGTGTGGGCTTTAGAAAGATTACATTATTACTTGGATGGAACAGTATTTGATGTGATTACAGACTGTAATGCTGTAAAATCTCTATTAAATATGAAAACTCCAAATAGACATATGCTGAGATGGCAAATTGCTATCCGAGATTATAGAGGAAATATGACTATTGTTCATAAATCTGGTAATATTCATAAAAATGCAGATGGTCTGAGCAGATGGGCTCTAGCAAATACCCCTGACAATCCAGCATGGGTACCACAGGAAGAACACCATATAGAAGGAATATGTGTTACAGACATTGGCACAGAATTCTTTAACCAAGTTAAAGAAAGCTATAAGATAGACAAGCATTGCCATATCTTAAGCCAACTTCTAATGAAAGACTGCAAAGACCCATCAATTTCATCAAAACTAGAGGAAAAATGGAAAAAGGCATATGATGAAGGAAGATTCCACCTCCTTGATGGAATCCTTTACCATAGAACAAAACTGTCAGCCTGTGACTCAAGACAGAGCACTAGCATGACATCCAACATACCATAAATAATGTTATGAAAAGTATTGAACAAACATAGTCAATACAGGTAATAAATAAGAGGAAAAAACTCCTCTTAAATTAAACACCAACCTTATCCAAACAGAATAAGGAAACCTAGAGGAGAATAAACAAGTCAAAACCCTTATTTTCACCTCTCATCTAGCTTATGCATCTTTAAGTTATTTTATACCAAAATGGTATTTTTCTTAAAGCTCACATAGAGAGCTACACAATGGTATCATCCATGTTGCTGTAACACCACTACAACTGGAGATGCCATATGACCTTTATTTTAAAACCAAGACCCCCCTGAAAGTCAAGGAGGGCTTGTACAAAACTGTACAAAGGTATAACCAAATTAACGATCTAAACAAGAGCTTTAATTTGAGACACCTTAGACCTCTGTATCTCTTAAATTGACTGAGGGATCTTGGTTCAAAGGTTTAACAACCAAAACACAGATATTCTGAAAACAACAATGTAAACAAACCCCTGTATCTTTGGCATAAACTCATACGACTGTACAATGTAATATACCAAACTGTAGAGCTAATAAAGCCCTACAAGACTGTATCATCAGAATACAGATATCTTCCAAATTGAAGAAGATATCTGGTATGGAAGTTTTTGAAGCCTCATACTGATGTACAAAAATACATCCAAAAACTTGAAACCCTTATAACTTTTGCTATTTTTAAGAAGGGTAAAAATAAAGCATACCAAATCGAATACCTCATTAATCCCTTCATTTCTGTGCTCTTGGTTTCTTCATATCTTAAGAACTGACTGAGATATCTTGATTGGAAGGTTTTTCTAGTAATACATGACTGTATCAAACTTGTATCAAACAGTATTGCTCTCATACTTAAAATAATATACTTATGAAGATATAACCTCTCTAAAATCATCATTATTGATCATACAGACACCAGAACAACGTCATCCAAGTGCTGACATGGCAGGTGAGAAGTTTTTTCACCCTGTATTGATCCAGAATGATCATTTGTGGTTCCAAAACCACAATTCTGCCTCTATTGACGTCAGAATTGATGATCCAGAACCACAGACTGATCATTGGAGTGATCCTCTGACGCGTGAAGAGTTAATAACTCTTGACAGTCTTGAAAGATATAAAAATAAGGGTTTTTTCCTTGAAAACCCATCATCTTTATCTTATTATCCATATTCTTACATGACAAAACTGTTATCAATCAGTAGTGTCCTTAGAATAATCATTAAAGATATAATTAGAATATAATTATTGTAGTACTTCTTTACAGTCAAAGATATTAGAGTATTGCAACCCAGGTCCTCAACAGACTCATCACCACTGTTACCACGTAGCAGGAGGACCTGAAGATTTGAATTTATTTGTTTTTTGACGTGTCACAGTCATAATAATAGCTTGTAGCTACATTTTATAGCTACTATATAGACTCACCCTGACATTTTGGGGGCCTGGCCGTGGTTTTTCAACCTTATTGGACGTGTTTTGAACTGAATTAGGTGTAAGAATTCAGTTATTTAAAAGGTATTTTACTAACAGTGAGTAAAATTTCGAATTTATCTTCTTTTCTATTATTGTAAGTTTTTTTATATATATAATATAGCATCATATATTATATACATAATTTTCTTCTCCAAAAATATATATTACAAATATTTCTGTTGAGAGTAAGAGTACAAATCCTCTTTATTTCATTATATTGCAATAATTTTCACAAAATTTGATAATAATACAACAGTATTATTTAAATTTCAATATAAATAATAATATACAAACAGTATATTACTTATTTTTTACTATTATTTTCACCAAAGTGCATGAAAATTAATAAATATGAAATAATAAAATAATTTTTTATTATTTATAAGGAATATTTTAATTAAATATTTCCTTTAAAACAAGACATCACTCAAATTACCGTCAAAACTTGTAATTGATTGATATTTTAATCAAAAATCAAGAGTTAAAATAAATATTATCTATAATATTTATAATAACAAATCAGATCTATTATAATTTAATAAATCTGACATGTTTTTTTAGAAGAAAAACAATAATATCCAAGTGAATCATTCATAAAACCCTTGGATATTAAAGTTTTAATCATAAAAACTCACATTAAGAAATATTAGTAATAATATTTATAACCAAATTTATTATAATTTAATAAATTTGACGTGTTTATACAAAACATAATAATATCCAAGTGAATCATTCACAAAACACTTGGATATTACAGTTTTCACTTATAAAACATAAGTGAAAAACCCAAAAACTGTTATTTTTCAATAAAAAACATATAAAAAAAACCATATTATAATAAGAATACTTAAAAATTTCGAAAAATAACAGTAGAATTGAATAAAATCATTTTGTTTTATCATAAAATACTGATATACAATTTGAAATATCTTTTCTGAATAGTGGAAAGAGACTATATTCCATTAGAAACCCAGTCACAACGAAATCCATCTGTGACAGCCTCAGAAGACAGAGAGGTGCTGCCAAAAACCAAGGGCAAGCAGAAAAGACACAGCGAAGTGACAATCAACTCAAAAGATTGGACAACAATAGCCATGCCAAGGGCCAAAAAACCCAGAAAAGCTCCAACAAAACCAGTTGGATCACCAAAACAAATTGAAAAACAGAAAATCACTGTTATCAACCCAGTTGTAAGCTCTAAAGGCAAATTGCCAAAGAGTATAGATCATAAATTTGTACAAGGGCCTGCTAAAGGTAAATAAACATTTTTCATTGTCTGTCATTTTTTAACATTGTTAACATGACACCTCCACTTCTTAGAGATCTTGGATTCCCAAGAAATCAACCAGAACACTGGCCAAGAGACACAGAGGAAGAAGACAGCCAATTACTGGATCAAATGACCAGCAAAGGACTTACCATCAGGGAACTCCTACCCAAGGTCTTATTCCAAATCAAATTCAACCCAGAAGTCCAACCAGGAGATTGGACAGATGCAGAACAGGTCCTTCAAATACACAAACTTCTGAAAGACCTCTTCACATGAAGCATGGACAACAAAATGTTCACTATGGAAGCATCATGGGCAGAAGTGGGGATAACAACTCAGAAGATCTGTCTCAAGAAAATGGCTTGGATGGAACTTATGACAGAAATGCAAGATTGGAATCCCAACAAGAATTTCAAACTCTTAGAAGAAAGAGCAATCAGAATCAAAGAGAACCAGGCAGCCATACAAGCCATAGAGAGATCTTGGCACAAGGAAGAGCCCAGTCAGATTCAGGTACCCCCAGAAATAGAAGGAGAAGTCCCATCTTCCCCACAACAATCCAGCAGTTCCAGGCCTTACAAGCCAAAGGAAACTTCATCCAAGGCTCCCCAACCATTCCAGGTAGTTTCCAACAGGAGAAAAGGAGCCCAAGGGAGAAACAAAACTTCTTTCAACCAGAGGAAGAAGGAAGGAGACCCATTGATGAAAAAGCTGATGGACTTAGTACAAGAAATACACAAAAGCAAAAAATAGTTGTACCTACAAATAGTTTTGATAGTTCTGACTCAATTGATCCAGAATTAATAACTGAGACTACAATCCACACTCATGAGTTTGAAAACAAATTCACATGGACCAAGTTGGCCCAATTCATGGATTGGACACATGAAACCTCAGAAAAAATGAGGACAGAAGTGGAAACATTGAAAGAAGAAAATGCTTTCCAAGCAACAGTCATAAAAAACTTGAATACAAATCTGGCCAAAATTTGGACAGAATTTGAAAACTAACAGACAGTTGAGTTGAATTCTAGAAGAACAACAAACTGTGAGAAGAGATCTGAGGAGTATCCAGAAGCAACAGGATAGCTTTGATAAAGAAATTGATTACCTCTATGACAGAGAAGACAATCAATACCCTTCAACACAAGGTCAACCCACTATCTCTACAAAATTGAAAGAAGGGGATAAAGACTATGACCAGGAGCCTGAATATCAGATTCCAAAGTCAAGATCAGAGTCAACGTACCAAGATGGGGAAAATCTCAGCTATTCAGAGAAACAGGCACTAAAACAGTTACCAGAAGTGGCAAACTGGCCAAAGTTCTCAGGAATTGGGGAATATGACCATTTGGAAATCATTGACTATATTGATTGACTCTTTGTTGATGTCCCAAAGATACCAGACTACTGGATCACAACAAGACTTAAAACAGCATTCAGAGGCCATGCAAACATATGGTGTACTGAGATGAAAGAAATACATGGCAGGAAAAGCTGGCAATGGTGGAGGAACCAGATTATCCAAAAGTATAGCAATGGTAGTTGGATCTGGCAAAAGACCATGTACTTTGAAAGTGATAGATACTCCACAGAAAAAGACCCATATGAATGGTGTCTCAAACAAACAAAAAGGCTAAAAGCTATTGATCCCAATATGACAATAGAAATGAGAAACCATAAACTCCTAACAAAATTGCCAGGAGATCTAGAACATGCAGTCAAATGCAGATGCAACAACATCAGCAGCATTGATGACATAGCAAATTTCATACAAGATGTGAGGAAAAAAACCTCCATAGGAAGGTACACATCCTATAAACCAAACTTCAAAGACAAGAAGTCTGAAGTTAAAGAAACAAACAAAGAGAAAGGGAAAGAAACACTAAAAAAGAAATATGTGTGCCACAAATGTGGATCACCAGACCACTATGCTAACAATTGCACAAAACCAAAAAAGAAAATATATGCAATTGATGAAGAATCAGAAGAAGAACAAACAGGTGACAAATCTGATTCTGACAGTATGGGAAATGGGATGAGAGCAGAATCACAAAGTGAACCTAATACCATAGAAGAATACATAGTGGAATGCACTGAAGAAAGTTTACTTGACATACAAGACATTGAATTAGAGTCAGGAATACCACAAATAACAACAGACAACGAGCTCTGTAAGCACACGCAGAATGCAAAAACATTCCTGGTAACCCCAAATAGAGGGATGGGATTCATTCATGGAACACCTACAAAATTGACAGTTTACATTGGGAAATTTAAACATCCAATGATCATTGACACAGGAGCAAGTTGCTCAATAGTGGCAAAAGAATACTTAAAACAACACTTCCCCAAATGGGAAGAGGATACAATCCCAACAAAAGCTAGGAACTTTAAAAGTACATCAGGCAAAATGCACTGACTGGGGAAAATAATCAAAGAGATAATTATCCCACACCAAAAAGGAAATATCAGACTAGAACCTGAATTTGTAGTTCTAGAGAATGCACATGTACAAGGATTCTTACTAGGTACAGAGTACCAAAGAATGTATGGTATGGACATTTGCAATAGTAAAAATAGATATCTTACCATAGGTAAAAACAAAGACAAACATTTTTCCTTTGACATAAATCATATGAGAAATGATAACACCCTGAAAGAACTAGTGGAAGAATTCAAAGAAGCCCAATATGGCACTCAACTCACCAGTAAAATGAAACTCAGCTTACTGAAAGTATTGAGGAAGCAAAGAGGAGCTTTTGAAATAGGAGATGAACCACTAGGAAAAATCAAAGGAAATGATATAGAATTATATCTGGATGTATAAAGACCATATCCACCTATGCTCAGGAGACCACCATACCCAGCCAGCATGGAAACTAGGAAAGAAATTGAGAAACATATCAATGAACTCCTAGAAATGGGGGTCATAAGGAAAATAGGACACAATGAGATAGTAGAAGTCACTACACCAGTCCTTATAACTTGGCATGATGGTAAATCCAGACTATGTGGGGACTTCAGGGCTTTGAATAATTACACCAAAGCAGATAGGTACCCCATCCCAAGGATACCACATGCACTAGATAAGCTAGCAAAAGCCAAGTTTATTACAAAAATGGATTGCATGAAAGGCTTCCACAAGAATGGGGTGAAACCAGATTCCATCAAATTGCTAAGAATTATATGCCATATGGGCATATATGAATATACTAGAATGCCATTTGGCATTAAGAATGCACCAGCCCATTTTCAGAGGATGATGGATACCATATTTAAAGATGAAATAATGGAAGGGTGGATGGTAGTGTACATTGATGATATCATAATATACTCAGAAACATGGGAAGACCATGTGAGGAAAATTGATAAAATATTGGGAAAATGTACACCAATCAACATGAAAATATCTCTTAAAAAATGTACCTTTGGACAGCAAGAACTCCTAGCCCTAGGACACAAAGCTTCAGGTTTAAGTCTAGCCATAGACCAAAAGAAGGTTGCTGCAGTACTGAAGAAACCAGTACCAAAGAACGTTAAAGAAATGCAATAGTTTTGGGCTTTGCTAGTTACTACAGGAGCCACATAAAAAACTTTGCACACATCACAAGTAGCCTATACAAACTGTGCTCAAAAGATGTAGTCTTTGAAATTACCAAAGAAAGAAGAGATGCATTTGAGAAGATCAAATATGAACTGACCAATGCCCCTGTCCTATTGATGCCTTATTTTGAACTACCATTCAAACTATATATAGATGCAGCATGTAGCCAAGGACTAGGAGCAGCACTCCACCAGAGGCAACTAGTGGATGGAATACCCAAAGAAGGAATAATTTGCTATATATCAAGACAACTGAGAGACTCAGAAGCCAGATATGGAGCTACTCAGACAGAATGTCTCTGTTTGGTATGGGCATTAGAAAAACTCCATTACTACTTAGAAGGAGCAGTATATGAAGTTTTTACTGATTGCACAGCCCTCAAATCACTGTTGAACATGAAGACAACAAACAGACACATGCTCAGGTGGCAAATAGCCATACAAGAATACATAAGGAATATGACTATTATCTATAAAGAAAGGAAAAGTCATACTAATGCAGATGGTCTCAGCAGGTGGCCACTGAAGAATGACCAAGAGAATCCAGCATATGAACCAGAAAATGGGGCCAAAATACCCATACAATGCATGGAGATAGATAGGAGAAAGAACTTCAAACTATTAAACTGGGCATTAGGGAATGACCCATCAAACCCAGCACAGAGCTATGGGGAGAGCAAAGAGATACCCATATTGAGAATCAGCTCCTCTAATCTAAATACAGAGTTCTTTAGTATAGTACAATCATCATACAATAGACACAAACAGTGTAGTATATTGATACAACTATTAAAACAAAAGTACAGGAGTCCTGAACTAGAGAGCAAATTGGAAGAGCCATGGCTCAAAAACTTCAAAGAGAATAGATTTTTTCTGATAGATGATCTACTATACCATAGGGAAAAACACACAAGTGCCCTGGTAATAATAAATAGAGAACATATTTCCCTGATACTACAGGAATGCCATGACTGCCCATACATGGGAAATATGAGTGAAGAAAGAACTAAAGAAAGAGTCTTTAGCACAGCTTGGTGGCCAAAGTGGGAACAAGACTTGAGTGAATACATCAACACTTGTACCAGATGCCAAAAAGCCAACAAAGGTCATGGAAAAAGATATGGATTACTCCAGAGTATAGAGGAGCCCAAACACCCCTGGGAAATAATAAACATGGATTGGGTGACAGGCCTGGTCCCTGGAGGGAAAGACAGCTTTAATGCATGCCTAGTAGTAGTAGACAGGTACAGCAAGAGTGTCAGATGTCTCCCCTTTCACAAAGAGGACACAGCAATGGACACAGCCATATTGTTCTGGAACAATGTGATAGCAAACTGTGGAGTTCCAAGAATTCTAATTAGTGACAGAGACCCTAAATTCACATCAGCATTTTGGACTAATCTATATGAGATGCTGGGAACCAAACTAGCATTCTCCACAGCTTACCATCCACCAACAGATGGTCTAGCGGAAAGAATGATTCAAACATTAGAAGACATCATTAGCAGATTTTGTGCATATGGCATGGAATATAAAGACAATGAGGGATATACCCATGACTGGGTAACCCTCCTATCAGCTGTAAAATTGGCATAAAACACAAGTATACACTCAGTGACAGGAAAAACCCCTGCCACATTAGAGAAAGGATGGAAACCACTACTTCCAGTAGACTACTTGAAGAAGAACCTCCTCTCAGTACACCCGACAGCTAAAGACTTCCACACAATGTGGAAAACTGCCTGTGAAAAAGCAGAACAATGTGTGGCTGAAGCTAAATTATACAAAAAACAGAGATATGATAAAAGTCACCAAGAACCTGATTTCAAAGAAGGAGACCAAGTTCTAATCTCAACTCTTAACTTCAACAATCTAAGAGGACCCAAGAAGATGAGAGACTCATTCATAGGACCATTCACCATTATTAAGTTAATAGGAAAGAATGCAGTAGAAGTCAACCTGACCAAAGATTTTTCTAGGAAACACCCAGTTTTCCCTGTGAGCCTGGTCAAACCTTATCACCAAACATACGAGGAGGAATTCCCTGACAGAAAGAAGACAGTCACCCATGAAAGATTGGTAGAGGAAGATGACTCACCTGGACCAGTGAAAAAGATCATTAAAGCCAGGAAAATAAGAATTAATGGGAAAGACAACAGGCAATATCTGGTTAGATTTAAGAAGCAACCAGAAGTTAAAGATAAATGGTTAACTGAGAAAGAAATCACAGATGGACAAATACACCTCAGAAGATTCAGAGCCTCCAGAAGGGCTGAAGAGTCTCATCAATGATGAGCCTTCTTTTGAGGGAGGGTATGTCAGCCTGTGACTCAAAACAGAGCACTAGCATGACATCCAACATACCATAAATAATGTTATGACAAGTATTGAACAAACATAGTCAATACAGGTAATAAATAAGAGGAAAAAACTCCTCTTAAATTAAACACCAACCTTATCCAAACAGAATAAGGAAACCTAGAGGAGAATAAACAAGTCAAAACCCTTATTTTCACCTCTCATCTAGCTTATGAATTTTTAAGTTATTTTATACCAAAATGGTATTTTTCTTAAAGCTCACATAGAGAGCTACACAATGGTATCATCCATGTTGCTGTAACACCACTACAACTGGAGATGCCATATGACCTTTATTTTAAAACCAAGACCCCCCTGAAAGTCAAAGAGGGCTTGTAAAAAACTGTACAGAAGTATAACCAAATTAAAGATCTAAACAAGAGCTTTAATTTGAGACACCTTAGACCTCCTTATCTCTTAAATTGACTGAGGGATCTTGGTTCAAAGGTTTAACAACCAAAATACAGATATTCTGAAAACAACAATGTAAACAAACCCCTGTATCTTTGGCATACACTCATACAACTGTACAGTGTAATATACCAAACTGTAGAGCTAACAAGCCCTACAAGACTGTATCATCAGAATACAGATATCTTCCAAATTGAAGAAGATATCTGGTATGGAAGTTTTTGAAGCCTCATACTGATGTACAAAAATACATCCAAAAACTTAAAACCCTTATAACTTTTGCTATTTTGAAGAAGGGTGAACATGGAGCATACCAAGTTGAAGAGCTCATTACGCCCTTCAATTCTGTGCTCTTGGTTTCTTGATATCTTAAGAACTGACTGAGATATCTTGATTGGAAGGTTTTTCTAGTAATACATGACTGTATCAAACTTGTATCAAGAATTATTGCTCTCATACTTAAAATAATATACTTATGAAGATATAACCTCTCTAAAATAATCATTATTGATCATAAAGACACCAGAACAACGTCATCCAAGTGCTGACGTGGCAGGTGAAAAGTTTTTCACCCTGTATTGATCCAGAATGATCATTTGTCGTTCCAAAACCACAATTCTGCCTCTATTGACGTCAGAATTGATGATCCAGAACCACAGACTGATCATTGGAGTGAAAAGTTTTACTCCTCTGACGCGTGAAGAGTTAATAACTCTTGACAGTCTTGAAAGATATAAAAAGAAGGGTTTTTTCCTTGAAAACCCACCATCTTTATCTTATTATCCATATTCTTACATGACAGAACTGTTATCAATCAGTAGTGTCCTTAGAATAATCATTAAAGATATAATTAGAATATAATTATTGTAGTACTTCTTTACAATCAAAGATATTAGAGTATTGCAACCCAGGCCCTCAACAGACTCATCACCACTGTTACCATGTAGCAGTAGGACCTGAAGATTTAAATTTATTTGTTTTTTCATGTGTCACAGTCATAATACTAGCTTGTAACTACATTTAATAGCTACCATATAGACTCACCCTGACAAAAACACACATGTGTTATGGCCTTAACAGATAGAGCCCTGATAAACACTATTTTACATGAGTGTCATGATAGTGTGGTGTCACAGGGGCTCTTGGAAGAAGAGGGCCTGGCACTCAGGAATCAAGAACTCACTCGGAGGGCTCCAAAGATAAAAGAATAATAAGAATGAATTTTCTCTAAGAAAGAATATGGGAGAAAACAAGTATGCCAAAAGATGAGATAAGAAAAAGATGAAGCCAATGGCCAAAGATAATAAAAAAGCCAAAAGCCAAGAAGCCAACCAGGTGAATCCTCTATTCACTGTTTCAACCTGCCAGAAAAGGAAATGGAATTAGTATAAGGATATGACCACCAATATCCACTGGACAGGCGAGGAAATAAAAGAAAAGGGTGCTGAATGACTGACTTAAGATTATCAGTATTAACTTTAATAAGGTAAAAGAAAATAAGGATAAAAATAAATCCAATATATTAATTAACTGGGGAAAAAGTCCCCAGGTGCTGAAAGGTGGCCAGTATATGTGAAAAACTGAAAGATTGATCCTGGAGTTGGATCACTGGCTGTATTGTCCGAATCGGGCCAATACAGTTCTGGCCATCTTGAATTTGAAACTGTGTGATTGAATTCCCACAGTAGCATATGAATTGGCCCAATTGGGCCAAGTACGTACAGGTTGATTGATTACCGCCTGTATGAACCAATTGAGTTGTCCAAGAAGTATTGAAATACTTGATGCCTTGACAACTTATTGAAAAGATGTAATCCCTTTTGAGAATTGCCCTTAGAATAACCCTGAATGAAATTGCCAACCCAACTCCTGCTGAGCCAGGTGATTGGAGTCCTTGAATGGTCTTCTGATTGCCGCCATGGATTACCAAACTGATGAGTCCAAAGGTTCTCCTTCGAAATGGGCGTTGGATCTTGGTACCTTGAGTTAAGAAGGTTGATTTGGGTCCTGAAAATGTCACCATTGAATTGCTGAGCAAAAATGGTGCATAATGGTATATAACACCATATATGCACCACTCCTGCAACCTTGAGTATGAGGTGCATGGAGGAATGAAGCAATCCTTCCTTAAGTTGAGGGAAATGCTTCTTGAGATGATTTGGTGGCCTCTGGTGGTTGCCAGAGGCCATGAAGGTGAAGTTGGTCCATGGTGGTCCAGGGCCAAAAATGGGTCCTACGGGATTTATGGCCAAAAATGGATCCAAGGTGTTTTTTGGTCCAATTTGGGTCCAAGGGATTGGTGGCCAAAAATGGCTCAGGTGGGCCCAATTGTGGTTTGGGACCCACCTGGCCTTGGGGGCTAGGTGGCTGCCCCCTTTGGCCCCTTTTGGCCTCATTGGATTAGGCCAAAAGGGGCCTAATCCGCCTACGGACCGTGGACCGCGTATTACGGCCCACGGACCGTAGAAGCCGTGGGGGGCCCAAATGGCCCAAAAAGGCCATTTAGGCCAAAACCCCCATAATGAAAGGGGTAGCCAGGAAACCAATGAAGGTGGCAATGGGGCCTGGAAGCTCCTAGAAGACAAAGGGACCCCCCAGGCCCAAAAACAGTGATGGAGGCCTGGGGGTTGGTGAGGTGGAAATTGGCCAAGAGGACCAATGACGCATGATATGGCCTGAGGCCATAAAAGATGATGGAGGCCATACGTGGCCAATGGAATGGGTTATGGCGTAAGAGCCATGGAACACCCAAAGGGGGTCAATTGGCCATAAATGATGTGACATGGCCAATTGGCCCCAACTTGGCTCCAGGTTGGATTGCCGCCGCCATCAAGGAGGAGGGTCAACATACGTGGTTGTGACAGTACCCCCCTACCTTGAATGGTGAGCTCCTGAGCACCAAGGTAAGGTAGAGGCCTGTTGAGGCTAATGAGACGGGTTTGACGTAAGGATTCCAGAGGTATTGAATCTTGAAAAGAAGAATTGAACTGATAAGCTTGTTGGCATATGAATTGAGGTTGACTTGATCTTCTCTTGACATTTGGCTTTGACAAAGTTGAAGACATGATTTGAAATAAAGATTTTGGCATTAAAGAGTTATAAGAAAAGAAATTTTAAAAGAATATAAAGATTAAAAGAGAAAAGGAAACAGATATAAAGAGAGAAAACAGAAAAAATAAAGAAAATGAAATTTGAGGAGGAATCCAATCTTCATCACGGATTACGACAATTGATTTTGAAAGTGACCAAGGACCTGGATAAAAGAATTTGATGCCAGGTGCTCACAGAGTGGCCAAGGTGATGTTTTGACAGATTGTAGACCCCTCAGGGAAGTGCACACCAGGAGAGGAACTTACTTTTAGTACTTGCCACTCCCGCCAGTGCCATAAATAAGAAAGATCTTGATAAATGAATGTGTTGAAAGAATAAAGTCTTGGGAAGGAGAATAAAAAAGGAATGGTCCATTTGCCCAAGTGTAAATGGCCATAAATTTGGAATTCGGATGTTGAAAGCCAGGCCAAGAAGTCTGTGTCTAAATTGAAAAGTGCTCACAGAGTGGCCAAGGTTATGCTTACAACAAGAAGGGTAGAATACCCCTAAAGGTGCATACCAGGAGTGGGACTTACTTTTGGTAATTCCTCTCCCCACCAAGCAACATAAAAATTCAAGCCATTGAAGAATTGGGTCCTGGCTTGTCAGGATATAACGAATGAAAATCTTTGACAAGTTCAGCACAATTCTTGAGGTTTTCAGCTGGTTCCCATGTGGATCCTTCTGAATCCCGACTGAAACCTTTCCCTTCCACCAGATACCATAATTTTCTTCTCTTGAGCTTTGAATCCAGTACTTGAGAGACTTCCCATTCCTCTTCTTCTTCAATAATGATTGGCGGAGGAGGCTCTTGATGCCGATTTGGGATTGTTGATGTCTCAACTGGTTCCAAGAGTGAGATATGGAAGACTGGGTGGATGGATTTCCATTGAGATGGAAGCTTGAGGTGGTAAGCATGAGTACTGACTTTCTTCAAGATTGCAAAGGGACCCAACCATCTTTCAGACAGTTTCTTGGTGGGTCTAGTTGATTTGATATTCTTGGAAGAAAGCCATACCATGTCACCAGGATTGAAAACAGGTGGACTTGCTCTACTTTTATCTGCATACCTCTTAAACCGGTTTATGGAAGCTTCAAGTTCTCTCTTGACATCTTGCTGTACTGATGGGATTTTTGTTGATAACGTTCCAGCAGGAGTATCTTGAGTGATGTGAACTGAATCAAATTGAGGATCTCTTCCATAAACAGTGAAAAACGGTGATTGCTTGGTTGAAGAGTGGTCAGAGTTATTGTAGGCAAATTCAGCCAGAGGGAGCCAGGTGTTCCAATCATCTTGATGATAACCAACATACATCCGAAGATACTGTTCTAGTATCTGATTTACCCTCTCTGTCTGTCCATCAGTTTCTGGATGGTAAGCAGTTGACAAGTCTCTTGAAATCTTGAGCTGCTGACAAAGATTGGTCCAGAAGGAAGAAACAAAAAGGGGACCTCTATCACTGACAATGCTTGAAGGAAGGCCATGCTTTGAAAAGATATTCTTGATGAATAAATGGGCCAAATCCAAAGAAGTTATTGAAGACATTGTTGGAATAAAAACCGCCATTTTTGAGAATCTGTCCACTATGACAAGAATTGAGTCAAAAGAATTGGACAGGGGCAGTTGAGTGATGAAATCCATTGAGAGACAAATCCAAGGACCATTTGGAATTGGAAGAGGTTTGAGGAGTCCAAACTTCTTATGGTGGATATTCTTGTTTCTTGAACACTGTTGACAGGATGATACATAATCCTTAATGAATTTAGTCATGCCGGACCAGTGGAAATCCCGCTTGACAAGTTTGAGAGTCTTCTCTTGGCCAGGGTGTCCAGCTAGAGGAGAGTCATGATGCTTTTGAAGAATGCTGAGTTGGATTGTGGGGTCATTTGGGACCACCACCCGATCTTTGAAGAGGAGAAGTTGGGAAGAGGAGTCAAGAGAGTAATCCTGAATGGATTTACCTTTACCCAAATCTTGAAGGATACTTCTGTACTGAGGATCTTGCCATAATTTCTTCTGAATTGAATCAATCAAATTTGAAAAAGAATCCACCTTGACTGCAAAAAACTTTGAGGGTTGAACTTCATCTTGCTTAATGAGTTGTTGAAAATTCATTGGATTCTTGCTGATGAAATCCTCCCCCCTCTCCGGATAGACGTTGTCCCGACGTGATAAGGCATCCGGAAGAGTTGCTAGGCGGCCAGGGCGGTAAGTGATTGAAAAATGAAATTCAGATAAGAATTCAGCCCAGCGGGCTTGACGGCGAGTGAGTACTTTTGAGGACATGAAGTATTGAAGGGAACTGTGATCGGTGAGAACTTCAAAAGGAGAGGACAGAGAAAGAACAAAAGCCCTCCAGCGCTTGAGAGCCCAGACTATACCAAGGAGTTCCTTGTCATGAATTTCATAGTTGAGTTCTGCTGGAATGAGCTTGCGGCTGTCAAATGAAATGGGATGTTTTCCTGAGTCAGAGACCTGACTCAGTACAGCACCCAAAGCATAATTGGATGCATCGGTCTCTACAATGGTGGGTAGAGAAGGATTTAAGTGGGAAAGGATTGGAGCGGTAGTGAAGGCCTCCTTGAGTTGATGAAACTGGCTAAGAGCTTCCTCATTGAGGGGGAAACAGGAATCTTTCTTGAGGAAACTGGTGAGTGAACTGATTTTCTTTGAATAATTCTTGATGAAACGGCGGTAGAAGTTGGCAAAGCCAAGGAAGGATTGAAGAGCCTTGAGGTTTCTTGGAGGAGGCCAATTAAGGATCTGCTGGACTTTTGCTTGGTCCATCTTGAGGCCTTCAGAAGGAACAACATAACCAAGATATTCTACACTAGAAACATGAAAAAGGCATTTAGAAGCCTTGGCAAAAAGGTTATTGGCTCTGAGTCTGGAAAGAACAGTGGACACATGGGTGACATGTTCTTCCTCAGATTTGGAAAACACCATAATGTCATCCAAATAAACCACAACAAAAACATCAAGAAGATCTTGGAATATATCATTGACAAGATTCTGAAAAGAGGCAGGAGCATTGGTGAGCCCAAATGGCATAACCAAATACTCAAAACTGCCATATTTAGTTCTGAAGCATGTCAAATGTTCATCACCCTCCTTGATTCTGAGCAGGTTCTATGCACCACGCAAATCAATCTTGGAGAAGATAGAAGAACCATTAAAGACATTAAGAAGCTGGTTCATAGGAGGAACAGGATATTTGTTCTTCCTAGTGACAGCATTGAGTTTGCGGTAATCAACACACAAACGGAGGCCACCATCTTTCTTTTTAACAAAGAGGACAGGTGCTCCTGTTGAGGAGGAGCTTGGCCGGATGAAACCTTTCTCTACATTCTCTGAAATGTAGGCCCTGAGTGTATCTGACTCTTGTTTGGATAAAGAGTAGATCACCCCAACTGGAGGTAGAGACCCCTCCAGTTTGATATGATGATCACAGGCACGGTGAGGAGGAAGTTTCTCTGCCTTCACCTTGGAGAATGCATCCAAGTATTGGTGATAAACAGAGGGAACAACCTTCATCACGGTTTCTACCTCTTCTGGCTCTTCCTCTTCATCCCACAACTCCTCCAGGGAGTCATGATAAGATGAAGGAGGAAGGTCCATATTCCCAAAGAAGAGATGAAGTGAAGATACAGAATTATCTTCCCCAACATCTTGAATCTCTTTGAAGACTTCATCTCCAGATGATGGTAATGACAGATGGGAATTAAGGGAAGGAATATGGACAGAAGACTGAACTGATGGTGTTCTAGAATCACCAACCAGAGCTGCACATGATTTGGCAGAAGAAGAGTCATTACGGAAGGAATTGGAAGGATCAGAATAGTCCTTTTGATCAGTATTTAAGGTGATCAGCCCTTGCCTCCAATCAATAGAAGGATTAAAATGATTGAGAAAGTCAAAGCCCACTATGAGGTCTTCTCCCTTGGGAGTATCAATGACTAAAAAATCCCATTCAAAGCTTGGGAAGGAAGGGAGCTCAACCATATATTTAGTATGGTGAGTCACAAATAAGGAAGGGGACTCAGAGGAGTCCAAAATGATAAGAGGTATCTTCTCTGGAAGTTCGGACGTAGTCAATGAGTACTTGTGAACAAACTGCTTTGCAATGAATGAGTGTGTAGCACCAGAATCAATGAGAATACTGTAAAAAACATCAGAAAGAGAAGAGAAAACAAAGAATTTGAGAGAATTCTTGACACCAGTATTCAGAATGCACAATTGTGCTCTGGAAGGAAAACTGTGAAGACCATTGAACACAACATGATCTTCACTCAGGCTTTTCCCTGGCTGGGAAAACTGCCTGACGGTTGGGTAAGCTTGTTTTGAGGCCTTTTGACACAGGACTCAAGACTATGCTTCCCACCACAATAGGTACACAAACCCTCCTTGATTCTTCTTTCCTTTTTAGAACCTTTCAACTTGAAGTCCTTATTCAACAATGAAGAATGGGGCTTGTCCCGCTTTTGAGAATGAAATTTCTTCTTTGGTCTTGAACTTGAAGAAACTTGATGATGAGAAGAGTGAGATTTTGAGGCTTCAGGCTTCTTCTCTTGATGATGATTCTTTTCCTTCTGCCTCTCATGGTACCTGGTATCAAGTTCCAGGCTGACGTCCATTAAGTCTTGAAGAGAATCAATGTTTGAAGGATGGGAGGCCAATTGATCCAGAATCCTGGAGGCCAAGCCCTTCCTGAAATGATGAATAAGAGCCCTTTCACCCCAATCCCCAATTCTTGAAATCAAACTCCTGAAGTCGGCAATATACAAAGCAACATGCCCACCTTCTTTCATCCTAAGGCCATCCAATTAAGCTTCTGCTTTTCTAACTTCATTTGGGTCTCCAAATAAAGTGAACAATTGGGATTCAAATAATGGCCAGGAATTGAGGAGATAATTTGAGTCTTGATTATTGAGGTTGGAAAGATAAGGCTCAATCCATTTTGCAGCCCTGCCAACTAAGAATGAAGTGGCATAAAGAACCTTCTTTCTGTCTTGAGAGAAGTTTGCCGGATCATTATGAAAGATGAGTTGACAAGATTGAATAAAGCTTCTGACTTTGAAGGGCTGAGTCCCATCAAAGCATTCTGGAGCCTTCATAGAGGGAGTCTTGAAGGCTGGTGGTCTTGATAATTCAGAAGAAGAAGCTGCTTGAAGATTGGCCATAATCTGAGTCATTTGCTGCATAATGGCCAATAAAGACGGTTCAGACTGATGAGAGGCAGGCTGATCAGACTGGGCTAGAGTTGGTCCTCTGGTGCCCTCAGATGCTCCCACAGGAGCAGGAGCAGCCTCAGTGCCATTAGACTCTTCCTCTTCCACAGAATTCTCCTCCTCCTCCTCACCATCTTCACCTTGAACCTTGGGACTGGTTCTTGAAAATCCTGGGAATCCGCCAACCACTCCTGATAAAGACATTGATCTTCTTGGCCCTCTTCCTTCCTTCCTGGATGGTGCTGCTCCTTCCATAATGGGTCCTCTGTCCAATCTGGCCCTCAGTTGAGAAACTGCTGGGGTACCGTCAAGAGGAGCCCTTGGAGTTGGAGTCAGAACAGCTTGAGCTCTGGCCTGAGATCTAGTCTGTCTTGCTGGAGGTGAATGTTGAACTGGCATGATTTCAGGAATAATCAACCAAATAAATGAAATAAAATCAAAATTTTCTTGAAGTACAAAATCAACAATCAAATCTTGAGGAAATTGGATAATCAATGAATCAAAATTCTTCAAATACGTCAATCAATCAAATCAAATGAGTCTTGAAGTAAAAATCAATATCAATGAGAATCTTGAAGTCAATAAATCAATCAATCAAACAATCAAAATCAAATCAAATCAAAATCTTGCAGAAAAAATCAATCAATAAAAATGAATTCTTGAGTCAAAATCAATTTATGTCAAAAATCTTGATGTGAATAATCAGCAAAATCAATTATCTTGAGGTCAATTTCAATTATGTCAAATTAGTCAATCAAATCAATTTTCAAGTGAATTCTTCCAAAAAATCAAAAATTCTTGAGGAATAAATCAAAGTGAATCCTGATATGAAGAACGTGTCTGAATAACCTGATGAATAACTTGAGAACCAAAGATAAAAAATGCCTGAATTATGGATAAAAATAGATTGATTAAGATTGAGAATGAGATTGAAAAGATAACAAAAAATAAAAAATGGGTCAGCCTTCAATTTTCAGAATGAAGAATGAATGAGAGAAAATTGAGAGGTGACGAAAAATCATAAGATCATAAAACGTTAAAGAATCATAATTTTGATGAAATGAATGAATGAATTTAAAATATAAGAATAAAAGAATGAATGAATGAATAAGAATTATCAGTTAATTAATATAATGTCACAGGGGCTCTTGGAAGAAGAGGGCCTGGCACTCAGGAATCAAGAGCTCACTTGGAGGGCTCCAAAGATAAAAGAATAATAAGAATGAATTTTCTCTAAGAAAGAATATGGGAGAAAACAAGTATGCCAAAAGATGAAGCCAATGGCCAAAGATAATAAAAAAGCCAAAAGCCAAGAAGCCAACCAGGTGAATCCTCTATTCACTGTTTCAACCTGCCAGAAAAGGAAATGGAATTAGTATAAGGATATGACCACCAATATCCACTGGACAGGCGAGGAAATAAAAGAAAAGGGTGCTGAATGACTGACTTAAGATTATCAGTATTAACTTTAATAAGGTAAAAGAAAATAAGGATAAAAATAAATCCAATATATTAATTAACTGGGGAAAAAGTCCCCAGGTGCTGAAAGGTGGCCAGTATATGTGAAAAACTGAAAGATTGATCCTGGAGTTGGATCACTGGCTGTATTGTCCGAATCGGGCCAATACAGTTCTGGCCATCCTGAATTTGAAACTTTGTGATTGAATTCCCACAGTAGCATATGAATTGGCCCAATTGGGCCAAGTACGTACAGGTTGATTGATTACCGCCTGTATGAACCAATTGAGTTGTCCAAGAAGTATTGAAATACTTGATGCCTTGACAACGTATTGAAAAGATGTAATCCCTTTTGAGAATTGCCCTTAGAATAACCCTGAATGAAATTGCCAACCCAACTCCTGCTGAGCCAGGTGATTGGAGTCCTTGAATGGTCTTCTGAGTGCCGCCATGGATTACCAAACTGATGAGTCCAAAGGTTCTCCTTTGAAATGGGCGTTGGATCTTGGTACCTTGAGTTAAGAAGGTTGATTTGGGTCCTGAAAACGTCACCATTGAATTTCTGAGCAACAAAGGTGCATAATGGTATATAACACCATATATGCACCACTCCTGCAACCTTGAGTACGAGGTGCAAGGAGGAATGAAGCAATCCTTCCTTAAGTTGAGGGAAATGCTTGTTGAGATGATTTGGTGGCCTCTGGTGGTTGCCAGAGGCCATGATGGTGAAGTTGGTCCATGGTGGTCCAGGGCCAAAAATGGGTCCTACGGGGGTTATGGCCAAAAATGGATCCAAGGTGTTTTTTGGTCCAATTTGGGTCCAAGGGATTGGTGGCCAAAAATGGCTCAGGTGGGCCCAATTGTGGTTTGGGACCCACCTGGCCTTGGGGGCTAGGTGGCTGCCCCCTTTGGCCCCTTTTGGCCTCATTGGATTAGGCCAAAAGGGGCCTAATCCGCCTACGGACCGCGGACCGCGGCTTACGGACCGTGGACCGCGTATTACGGCCCACGGACCGTAGAAGCCGTGGGGGGCCCAAATGGCCCAAAAAGGCCATTTAGGCCAAAACCCCCATAATGAAAGGGGTAGCCAGGAAACCAATGAAGGTGGCCATGGGGCCTGGAAGCTCCTAGAATACAAAGGGACCCCCCAGGCCCAAAAACAGTGATGGAGGCCTGGGGGTTGGTGAGGTGGAAATTGGCCAAGAGGACCAATGACGCAGGATATGGCCTGAGGCCATACGTGGCCAATGGAATGGGTTATGGCGTAAGAGCCATGGAACACCCAAAGGGGGTCAATTGGCCATAAATGATGTGACATGGCCAATTGGCCCCAACTTGGCTCCAGGTTGGATTGCCGCCGCCATCAAGGAGGAGGGTCAACATACGTGGTTGTGACATGTTGCAGCTGGACACCTTTCAGAAGAAAGAAAACTAGAGAGGGTGAAAACCTGCTCTTGGTGGCTATAAGGTGTGGATATGAAACTTTGATTAGAAATCAAGTACTTTTCCTGCCCTCAAAATGTTTATAAGGTAAAATTCAATCAAAAATAGTAAGAAATATTATTTTTAAGAGAAAACACGCCCAATTTATTGTTTATAACTTTATTAGTATAAAACAATAATATTATAAAGATTTATTGTTTTACCAACAATAAAAAGGTTTCCAAAAATACTCTACAAGAGATATTTAAGGCTACAAAAGAAATTTCTTCAAGAGCAATTTCAATTGGAATTAATTGAGCAAAGAACTGCAAGCAATTAATTAAAGAACAGAGTCTTCAAAAAGAATATTAAAGAGAAAACACGCCCAAAATGAACCAGAGTGAATTTGGAAACAGAGTGACAACGTTTACAGTGATGAAAGATGCTTTAATTCACTTTTGGGGTGATTCAGGGGTAAAAATGATTATAAGAGTTACAAACAATGATTAAAATGATTTTTTTATGTGGTTAAAAGGATTAAAAGGATTTAAAATTGTGATTGGAATCTTTTATTGATTGGTTTAACAATGTTTAAACTAATTATAAAAGGAAAAGATTCTAACATGAAGAGAAAAGTGGGGCAAAGAAGACATTCTTTTATAGCCATCAATTCTCTTACTCCAAAAGTAATATTTACTCTTGTCAGTCGTGAAAAACAGTATGACAACAGAAAAGCCAATTATGGCATCATTGAACCCTGGTTTAGACCAAAAAGGGCTGGTTTAAGCTATTTTTAGCCATTTTTAGCAATTTTAGACCCTTAAATCAGCCATTACTATAGCAATACCTGGCCTAGAGCATTCAAAACACGTCAGAATTTGTGTAAGAGGCGTAGAAACCAGTTGAAACTGTTTCTACTATGATTGTTTTATCTTAAGGGTAGTTTTACCCTCTTGGCAACAGCTAAAACTACCCCAGTTGGTATCAAAGCCTCATCATCAATTGAGTCCACAGACCCTGTAACTCAATTCCAGGCCAACAGTGATGATCTTTTGCATTAATTTTGACATCCCACGCCTGTCAGCAAGGATTTTGGGGGTCTAGCTCCCCCTTAGAGCTGGAGTTCCTTTTCCCCCCCAAATTTAATCTTTCCAATTTATTTTTTCCTTTAATTCCTCATCATGTATTATACTTATACTTTACATATGTAATTCAATTGAATTGTACAGTACAATACAGTAATAATTGATACCTCATATGTAAATCAAAGCTCACTTATGTAATACATGCGCACATTTTGTCATTTCAATTGAATTAAATTGAAAATACTTCAATTCCTCATAACTTCTAAACTAAACACAAAACCTCAATTTTAACACAAAAATTGATGGTTAACACCACCTGTGGTGTGAATTAAGTAAAGGTTTGAGGATTTTAAACTTTTGTATTGAAAATACTAAAAGCTTAATTTAAGCTCATTTAGAGTTGAGTTACAAGAATTTCACTCAGAGGTGACCCCACCTGATTTTTTAAGAAGAATCCAATGGTGAAATAACTTTTATAGGTTTATTTATTGGATAAAAATTTATCATAATTTTTATTTAACTTTTTCCCAAATTTATTTATTTTTTTAAAATTTTGTTAAAATTTCATTTTTACTTAATTTTTTCAAGTATAAATGTAATTTTATAATTCCAAAATTTAATGTAATTTCATTTTGAAATTGTAATTGAATTTTTTATTATGAATATAATCTTATATTTATACTTTAATTTTTGACTTAATAATATAAATAAATTTATTTTATTTATATTTATTTGTTATTTTTGTATTTGTGGTCTTTTTGGCATATGAAATTACCTCTAAGGCTCACATTCCCTCCCCCTAAAAATGAATATTACTTTGTAATATTGGTATTTCTAGTGTGTCTAAATCTCCTGAGGAGCTTGGTAGCTTCTGGTATATCTTTTTCTTCTAACAATTCATCTTCACAAGTTGGGTCACTGTACCCAACAAGGTATTCCCTCACTTTCTTGGTTCTTAATTTTCTTTCTTTGAGAAGTTTAGTAATTTTCTTAGTACCAGATGTCTCAATAAGAGGAATAACTTGGGGAATCTTATTCCTCAAGGGAAATTTCTCAGCATCACTAGATTTATATGGCTTTATCAAGCTCACTGGCAATGTAGGATGCTTATTGCTAAGTTCTTCAGATAACTCTACTTCAACAGCATTTTCTCCATGGAGGGCCGTAATCACAAAAGGTACTTCAAAGGAGTCTTTCAACTTTCTACATCCTTTGATGTTATTGAATTTAGTGGTGGATACAAGAACTAGGTCCCCCACTTTGAAATCTGGAGTTGCATGTGTTTTATCCCATTTGTCTTTAGCATATGAAAAAGAGTCCTCCATGCACCTTACTGAATGCTTTCTAGCTTTTTCTAGCATTCCTTTGAAGCTAGCAGCTGTGGGATTTATTTCAATTGAATATTTTTTCAAGGAATATTGGGGTAACTTGGGGTTCCATCCTTTTTCTAGAATAGAAGGAGTTTGATTGGTACTGGCATGGATTGATGTTTTATATGCTAATTCCAGTGCTGGCAACAGAGTACAACAATCATGGGTAAATCCATCACAATCTTTGAATTCAAGGCCATATGCACAAAATATTCTCACCATGTCCTCTAAGGTTTGGATCATCCTTTCAGCCAGGCCATCAGTTTGTGGGTGGTAGGCTGTAGAGAAAGACAGTTTAGTGCCAAATAATTGGTGAAGATTTGTCCATAGTGCTGGAGTGAATTTGAGATCCCTATCACTAATAATATTTGTAAACATCCCAGTCCATGACACTACTCTATTCCATATCAGAAGAGCTGTATCCATGGCTGTATCATCCTTGTGACATGGTAAAAAGATTGGAGCTTTACTGAATCTGTCCACAATTACTAGGCAAGCATTATAGCTTCTGTCACCTCCTGGTAATAGGCCAGTTACCCAATCCATATGGAACATTTCCCAAGGTCTGCTTGGTTCTTGGATTTCTATCATATTTCCAAGTCTCTTTCCAGTGAATTTATTTGCGTTTTGGCATCTGTCACAGGTTTTGCAATAGTATGCAACATCTTTCTGCCACATTGGCCACCATATGCAGGCTTTTACTTTCTCTCTTGTTCTGTCTTCAGACAGAGGTCCTGAAAAGGGACTATTATGGCATTCTTTCAGTACAAGATTGATTAATGACCTGTCTACAACTTTCATGACACATGTGTGCTTGGTTCTGTGGTAAATTATACCATCCAGTAGGTGAAATCTTTTTTCATCATAAGCTTTTTTCCATACTTCATCCAAGGCATGTATGAGGGAGTTGTCTTTACAGTTTTTGCCAAGTAATTGGCATAAGATGCTAAAATTCTTATCTTGAGTGTAACTACTTCTGACTTCTTCAGAGAAGGTGGTGTTCAAGTCTGTAACACCTATTCCTTCTATTGGAATCTGTGGTGAACCTTCTTCTGGCACATAAGCAGGATTATCGATATTATTTGGTAATGACCATCTGCTTAGTCCATCTGCATTCTTATGAATTTTCCCATCCTTATGAACAATAGTCATATTGCCTCTGTATTCTTGTATGGCTATTTGCCATCTGAGCATATGTCTGTTGGGTGTCTTCATGTTCAGAAGTGATTTGACAGCTGTACAATTTTTTATTACATCAAAAGCACATCCCTCTAAGAAGCAGTTCAATTTCTCCAAGGCCCAGACAAGGCATACACATTCCATTTGACTTGCTCCATATCTGGCTTCATTTGGTTTGATTTCCCTGGATATGAAACATATGGGCCCTTATACAGGTTTATCATTTATGATCTGAGCTTGGTGAAGTGCAGCACCCAGTCCATCCCCTGATGCATCAATATACAGTTTGAAAGGTAATTTAAAGTCTGGCATAAGTAAGAGTGGAGCAGTGGTCAAGGCTTCTCTTAGAGACTCAAAAGCTTTGACTCTGTCAACAGTAATTTCAAATACTGTGTCTTTGTCATACAATTTATAAAGTGGTCTTGCTATGGATGCAAAATCTTTAATTTGTTGCCTGTAATATCCTGCAAAACCTAAGAATGACTGAATTTCCTTCTTATTCTGAGGCATGGGCTTTAGCAATACTGCTGCAACATTGTTTTTGTCAATTCCAAGGGATAAACCAGATACAACATGTCCTAGTGCCTTAAGTTCTTTAAATCCAAAATTGCATTTCTTCAAGGATATTTTCATGTTGACTGATTGAATTTTTGTCAAAACTCTGGACAATCTTTATATGTGCTCCTCCTAAGTCTTGGAACAGACAATAATGTCATCAATGTAAATGATTAAGCACCCCTCTGAGAGTTCTTCAGGGAAGATTTCATTCATCATTCTTTGGAAGTATGAAGGTGCATTTTTGATACCAAAGGGCATCCTCAAGTATTCATACACTCCACAATGAACAATAATTCTCAAGTATTTTCTTGCTCTTGGTGTCACCATATTTTGATGGAATCCTTCAAGGGCATCCAGAGTGGTTATATACACTGCTTGAGATATTTGAGTAAGGGCAATTTGGATTTTTGGTATTGGGTATCTGTCTGGAACAGTGTAAGTGTTCAGAGTTCTAAAGTCCCCAACCATTCTTGATTTTCCATTATGCCATGCCACTATGACTGGTGTAGTTGTTTTTACTTCTTCATTGTGGCCTACTTTTCTTATTACACCAAGGTCCATAAGTTCTTTGATATGAATTTCTAGAGCTTCTCTTGATTTTGGACTTGCTGGATATGCAGGTTTTCTTAAGAGTGGTGGATAAGGTCTCTCAATTTTAAGAATGATGTCACCTTCATGACCAATATTTGCTCCTAGAGGTTCTTTGTCTGTAGAAAATGCTCCTCTGTGGTCATACAAAAGGGAAGAAAGTTCATTTTCCTGTTTATCAGTCAGATGAAGGCTTATTTCAGCCTCATTTAACTGCTCAGACTTGAATTTCTCTAACTCTAAGTTGACTGATGATACTTTGTTTAGTGTAATTTGTCTTTTAAATCCTAAAAAGGCAAATTTTTGGCGCTTATTGTCTCCAATAGTAAAGTATCTGTCTTTGTTGTTATGCAAATCTATTCCATACATGATTAAATAGTCATTTTCAAATATATAATGGGTACTAGAGAAATTTTCCATAAAAACAAATTCAACTGTGATTCTTAAATTCCCCTTTATGTGTGGGAATATGAAATTGGTCTCAAAGATTCCTAATGCTTTCATTGGATTACTTGCACTGTTGAATTTTATACCATCAATTGGTAACAATTGGTCTTCAAAGTTTGGTACACAAGTCTTAAGATAAAATTTTACAACACAAGAGCAGAAGGCTCCTGGGTCAAGCAAAAGTTTGGTGGGCTTGTTGTTAATCACCACTTCTGTTATAAAGGAGTTACCAGCTGTATAACCTTTCCCCCTATTTGGTTTTGTTTTCATAAGTTGTGCATCTTGACCTTTTGATAAATCAAGTTGACCATTTCTCAATTGTGGCAAGTGGGAATAAGATTTCATGATTTCAAAAGTGGCATTGATATTTTCTATATCTTTTGAAGATTCAGAAAATATTTATGACTTATCATCTGAATTTTCTTCAATTATGTCATCTGTTGGAACATCAGGTTCCTTTTCAATATCAATTTCATTGATTTTTCCCTTCTTTGGACATGTATTGGCTAAATGGGTGGTGCTTTGGCAAATATGGCACTTTCTGACTGTATCTGAAGATTTATACTTGATATTATTAGAATTTTCTTTGGGGCTTTTGTCCACAGAATCTTTCCAAGGTGTATTAAACTTTGTTTTGAGATTCACCCTACTAGAACCAATTTTGGTTCTGGTGGTTACTTCTTCCAATATATTGATAATATCCTCTGCTGAAGATTGTTCAGTAGTCCTGCTTTTGATAGCATGCTCTAAGTCACCCCCACATTGTCTCAGAATTTTTCTATGGATCATAAATTCTGACATGTCAGGATATAATGCTGTTAATCTGTCTTTTTATTGGCAAAAGCATGGTAAAGCTTTGTCTTTATCAGCATTAAATTTGGCAGATTCAAAGGCTGTTTCAGCTTTAAACCTCCAAGAATCATTTTCCCATTTGTTAATGATTTGGGTTTTCCACCAAGTCCAACTCTGGTACCCATGTGCTTGTCTTATTTTTATGTACCATCTGTGAGGTGATCTGGTAAACAAGGTGTTAAATCTGGCTGTTACCAATCTGTCTGGTAATACAAAATCCCCTTTGATCATGTTAATACCTCTAATGAATTCCATATGGTCATCCTCTCCTTCACCACTGAAGTGAGGCCATTCTTTAAGTTTTGGAACTTCTTTCAAGAGTGCTTGGCCCATTGGTGGTTCTAAGTTATGAAAAGAAGTAGAAAATTCATTTTTTAACTGTGAATTTTCAATATCCAATACTTGTGGATTGGGAATTCTTGCATCTTCATTTTGATTCAGAGGTGTAGACATTCTTGGTAAAGTGTTTAGCAATTGTTCAATATCATTCATTTTACTGTTATTACACCTTTGTGAATTTCTTAACTCATTTTGTAAGCTTTGTATAGAGTCTATGACATTCTTTTTATGATCATCCTCTTTATATGTAAGCTCATTCCATAATTCTGTTTGTTTAGTATTATCAGATATAACTTCATTTAACTTTATTGTTAGTTTTGATATTTCCTCTCTTGAGGTATCAAAATGCTTTTTCAAGGCAACTGTATTTGTCTTTACTTCTGCAAATTATTTTTAAGTATAATCAAGGACTTTTTTATTATTTTCTTTGATAGTGTTAATAGCTTGTTTAATTCTTGTTTCAATTATGTCATCAATATTGTATTCAGAATATTTGTCTGTTAATTCTTTAATGGTCGCAGATTGTTCATTTATCTTAATGCCGAAATAATTATCATTATTGGAATTCTTGATTGTTTATAAAACCCATTCAAAGGATTTAAGTGTATCATTTATTTGGCTTGGACTCAAGTTATTTGTTTTAAGATTGTCACAAATTGATGTATTTTTATCTGAAAGATGACTTTTTATGTCAGAAATATCTTTATAAAATCTGGAATACAATTAAAAGTATCAGAAATTATTTTTGATATTTTAATCTGGCTTCCTCCTTCTTTTGTAATTCCATCATGGTTCTGGCCATCTGAAATACATTTTCCATGCCATCCTGTTGAATCTTTGGGATTGTGTAGCCCTGGCTGTAGGGTTTTGGGGCTGGTGCCTTCCCTTTGCCCTTGTTTGGAGTTTGTGGCTGTTTTTTCACGTTGGAATTTCTGCTGCTGGCCACTGGGGCTGTTTTTGACACTGTTTTGGGGGGTGGAGGGTTGTTTTTCCTCCATTCTAGTGTCAAAAGCATCATGTTTTTCTTCTCCATAAATGGATGCCCTCCATTGAGCAATTTGCAAGTATTGGGATGGCCCAGGAATTTTCTCACTGTCAGGTAAGAATTCATGCAATTCTTCCACATGTCTGCAAGGATCTGGTACTCCTTGAACTGGAGTGCATTCTTGTATGCACCGTGGCTGGCTTTGTATATGTCCACAGAGGCTTGTTGTGGCGGTGTCAGCTCTTTTTGAAGGTAAAATGGTATTATCAGCTTCAGAATGACCCATTTTAGTTGTTTGGAAATCATCAACTGAACCTTTTCCTTCTGTACCTGATTGGCCTCTGCCATAATCACGTCTATTACCTTTCTGGGAGCTGCTTGAGGGGTTATATCTGGCTCCTGACCTGGTTGAGAAAAAAGGCTTAAAATAGTAATTTTACGTCAAAAAACGTACTATTGGCCAAATCTTTGGCTTTCTGAAGGGTATTACTTATTTCCAAGTTGACTAATTTAGAAGAAATTGGCTCTGGTTGAATATTCTGAGTCACAATGATAGTACTATTATGATCAGAATTAACAGTACTGGCAGGAATAATGCTGGTTACTGTTGAGGCTGTTTCAATGTTTTCTTGTCTTACCATGTTGTCAAATATTAAAATTAATGAAAAAGCCAATTAATTAAGTAAAATAAGGTTATTTCCAAAAGGAAATAAAAATATAAGCCTCACTTATAGTATGAAAAAAAATTATTTTTTATGGATTTTTTGAATTATAAGTATTTTTTATATGATTTTGAATTCTTCAATATAAGAAAAAAGATTTAAAAAGAGTAAAAAAATATGTCACAGGTAAAACATCACGGCTGGACCCCCAAATGTAAGGTGTGGATATGAAACTTTGATTAAAAATCAAGTACTTTTCCTGTCCTCAAAATTTGTATAAGGTAAAATTCAATCAAAAATAGTAAGAAATATTATTTTTAAGAGAAAACACGCCAGATTTATTTTTTATAACTTTATTAGTATAAAAAAATAATATTATAAAGATTTATTGTTTTACCAACAATAAACATTTATCCAAAAATACTCTACAGGAGATATTTAAGGCTACAAACGAAATTTCTTCAAGAGCAATTTCAATTGGAATTAATTGAGCAAAGAACTGAAAGAAATTAATTAAAGAACAGAGTCTTCAAAAAGCATATTAAAGAGAAAACACGCCCAAAAGTGACCAGAGTGACAAAGTTTACAGTGATGAAAGATGCTTTAATTCACTTTTGGGGTGGTTCAGGGGTAAAAATGATTATAAGAGTTACAAACAATGATTATAATGATTTTTCAGGTGGTTAAAAGGATTTAAATGATTTCAAAATGGTGGTTGGAATCTTTTATTTATTGGCTTAACAATGTTTAAACTAATTATGAAAGGAAACGATTTTAACATGAAGAGAAAAGTGGGGCAAAGGAGACATTCTTTTATAGCCATCAATTCTCTTACTCCAAAAAAGTAAAATTTACTCTTGTCAGTCGTGAAAAACAGTATGACAACAGAAAAGCCAATTATGGCATCATTGAACCCTGGTTTAGACCAAAAAGGGCTGGTTTAAGCTATTTTTAGCCATTTTCAGCCATTTTAGACCCTTAAATCAGCCATTACTATAGCACTACCTGGCCTAGAGCCTTCAAACCACGTCAGAATGTGTTCAAGAGGCTTAGAAACCAGTTAAAACTGCTTTTAATGTGATTTTTCTATCTTAAGGGTAGTTTTACCCTCTTGGCAACAGCTAAAACTACCCCAGTGGGTATCAAAACCTCATCATCAATTGAGTCCACAGACCCTGTAACTCAATTCCAGGCCAAAAAGTGATGAACTTTTGCATAAATTTTGACATCCCACGCCTGTCAGCAAGGAGTTTGGGGGTCTAGCTCCCCCTTAGAGCTGGAGTTCCTTTTCCCCCCCAAATTTAATCTTTCCAATTTATTTTTCCTTTAATTCCCCATCATGTATTATACTTATAATTTACATATGTAAGTCAATTGAATTGTACAGTACAATACAGTAATAATTGATACCTCATATGTAAATCAAAGTTCACTTATGTAATACATGCACACATTTTGACATTTCAATTGAATTCAATTAAAAATACTTCAATTCCTCATAACTTCTAAACTAAACACAACACCTCAATTTTAACAGAAAAATTTATGGTTAACACCACATGTGGTTTGAATTCAATTAAAGTTTTGAGGATCTTCAACTTTTGTATTGGAAATAATAAAAACTTAATTCAAGCTTATTTAGAGTTGAGTTAAAAGAATTTCACTCAGAGGTGACCCCACCTGATTTTTGATGAGGAATCCAATGGTGAAAAAATTTTTATATGTTCATTTATTGGATAAAAAGTTATAACAATTTTTATTTAACTTTTTTCCAAATTTATTTATTTTTTTACAATTTTGTTAAAAATTCATTTTTACTTAATTTTTTAAAGTATAAATGTAATTTTATAGTTCCAAAATTTAATGTAATTTTATTTTTAAATTGTAATTAAATTTTTTATTTTGAATATAATTTTTTATTTATATTTTGATTTTTATTTTAATAATATAAATGAATTTAATTTATTTATATTTATATGTTATTTTTGTAGTTGTGGACTTTTGGGTATATGAAATTACCTCTAAGGCTCACAGAGGCCAAATTGGAAGAAAGATGTTATAGAATACTGCCAAACCTGTGACAGATGTCAAAAAGCCAACAGAGCCACAGGAAAGAAATTTGGAATGATGATCCAAATCCAAGAACCAAAATCCCCTTGGGAAATAGTTCATATGGATTGGGTAACAGCATTACCTCCAGGAGGAGACAGAAGCTATAATGCATGCCTAGTACTGGTTGAAAGGTATAGAAAAACTCCCATGTTCCTACCATGTCATAAAGATGACACAGCTATGGACACAGCCATAATGATATGGAATAAAGTTATTTGCCATACAGGCTTATTCCAGAACATTATAAGTGGCAGAGACCCAAAATTCACTTCAGCATTATGGACAAATCTCCATAACTTGTTTGGGACAAAGTTATCATTCTCAACATCTTACCATCCTAAAGCTGATGGTTTAGAAGAAAGAATGATACAGACCTTAGAGGACATGATCAGAAGATTCTGTGCTTATGGGATAGAATTCAAAAATTCTGTGGCTTTACCCAGGATTTGTGTACAGTAATACCAGCTCTTGAACTGGCATATAAAACATAAATCCATTCTTCTACTGTCAAAAAACCAGCAATGCTAGAAAAAGTTTGGAATCCAAGACTTCCTTATGATACCCTCAAAAAGGACTTAGTGGATATACATCCAACAGAAAGCAGTTTTAAGATAATGCTTGACAAGGCAAGACACAATGAAAACAGATGTATGCAAGATTCTTTCAAATATGCAAAAGAAAGATGGGATAAAAGTCATAAGCCACCTGATTTCAAAATAGGACACTTGGTCCTAGTATCAACCCTTAATTTCAATAACATAAAAGGCCCAAAGAAATTAAAAGATTCCTTTGAGGACCATTTATGATAAAAGCACTTCATGGACCCAATGCTGTGCAATTGGAAGTCACAGGTGAACTAATGAACAAACACCCAGCTTTCCCTGTAATTCTGATAAAGCCTTACAGCTCAAGCTACAAGGAGTTATTTCCACTAAGAAATAAACCCCCACTTGAAATTCCCCCGTTGGAAGAAGGAGAAGAAAAGAAAATATTAAAAGTCCTTAAATAAAGAAGGACAAGAAACAAAAAAGAAAGAGAATACCTTGTAAGGTATAGAAATTCAACTCAAGAAGATGAATGGATACTTGAGAAAGATATAACAAATACTGATAAACTACTAAGCAGGTTCAGACATGAAATAACACCTGAAAAATAGCAAAGTTAAGCATTATTGAGCTTCAAGACTAACAAAGTCTATTGAAGAGGTAGGACAGTGGATGATACCCTAATTACACATATCAGATTGTGGTACAATATTTTTTGGTGGTAGGGAATGTGAACCTTTTAGATATGACCACATACCCAAAAAAGGTCACAAGAAATATTTAAAATAATTATACATTAAAAATAATTATCTTAAAGCTACAAAAATACCATACATAGGCATAAAGCTTGGTTTAATATAACAACCAGTGAATAAACGTGTGAAATAAAGTGTACCATTGGATTCCCCATGGCAAGATACACATATATCATTTTTATGGCATATCTGTAAAGTAAATATTTAATAAGTTATAAGTAATAATACCTTATAAAAAACACAAATACCTATTTATTTCAAAGACCAATGAGAGAACATTTGGAATAAATGGTATCATTGGATTCCCCATAAAGCTCCACATATAAAACAATTAAGAAGCTAAGCTCCAAAGTCAATACTTAAGGAATTGAGCTGAATATATGCACTTTTTTGGTCAACGCATATATTCAAGGATTTTAGCTAATATCTTTTGAAATATGCATGATAGAGTGATGAACCAAAAAGAAAGTCATCACATAATTACTGTAGGAATACAGAAATGAAGTTTATTTCACAAGCTATAAACAAGGTTAAAAACTGTATGGGATTATTGACTAAAATCAACAGAGCTGTTGACCACTTTGTTGTGAAAGTGGTCCAAACTTAAAAAAGCACACAGTTGGATTCTCCTAGTTAATTCATGAAGAATGATGTATTGCTTATTATAATATTCAAGGTATAACCCCTTGAAATCATGGTTTGAAGTTTAAAATATTAAATTTCTAGAATTCACTCTCTGAATTGCTGTAGTGTGTAAATCTTAAAAGTTATTAAGGATCAAAGTTTGAGCTTAATTTGATCATTTATTATCACTCACTGTAACTTTAAATTAATTTTAACAGTAATATGAGTGATAGAATTAGTGAATACTCTTAGTTTATGATTAAAACTAATAAAATCCACGAAATTTGGGGTTCTGCCAAGCCTTTGACATCATCAAACTTGAATTTATAGTGATAACTCTAAATAATGGCGTAATAATGATGTAATATGGTTTGATCATGATGTAATCATCACCAAACCTTAAAATATTGATCAATTCCAGTGGATATGATCAGTACACATCTACTAGAAGCCTGTTGGACTCTAGGAGGGAGGTATTTACTATAAATAGAGCTGCTTTTCCTCTGTCTTCCCTCAGACGCATCAAAAACATTAAATCACTACAATTAAAAAAGATAAGATCTTTATTCTTTCTATATAAAACTTTTATATTATTAAATACCAAAGATAATCTTATTAGAATCATCAATTTTGACCTGATTAAATCATTTATTTAATTGTTTTTGTTAAAAATCTCTCTAAAATCTCATTTCCACATAAAAATCAAGAATATTTGTAATTTTATCTATTTTGTATTGTAAATACAATTTGGATAAGTTGTATTTACATTTTTTGGCATAAAATATCTCAAAATTATTATATTAAGTATTAAAAGTAGGTTTTTTTCTCTTATTATAATAATTTTCTCTTTATTATTCTTTTAATAATTCTTTAATTAATATAAATAGTATTTATATTAATTTATAACTTTAATATTGGTAATATTATTGTTATGAATCGTTTTTTATTAATAAAAAACAATTTTTTACGCCTTTATTGTTTGTTTGTAACAATAATAATGTGCCATTAAATATATTAATTTATTTATTTCATTATATTATATTTTATAATATAAATAATATTATTATATTCATTTAATAATATAATTATTTTTACGCCATAATTATAATAATTATTTATTATTATAATTATTTTTATCTTATTTATTTCATTTATAAGGACATTCATAGTACAATAAGTAAAATATTAGTAACTTTTACTTATTGTTTCATATTCAAACCTCACATTGAGTGACACTGAATTCCCTCATTGACTCATTCATATCTCAGCAAACACTCCATAAGAGAAAATGCTGTGATTTCCAACGGACGCTGAACCAGGAAAATAGAGTGGTATCTTCATCTATATTTTGTGTATATTATGTATGAAAACACAACAAAAAGAATTGTGTTTGATTATTCTTTTCCTTAGGATTTGGTATGCAGGCGGTGTAAGCACTCATTATCTTGTAGTATTTACGGGAGTGAAATTCTATTTTAGTTAATGCCACATAACTCTGGATAAATCCGCTATGAATTTGGGATTATGAAATTATTGATTAAAAACATATAAAGATGGCTCTATGCGGAAATATTTACTTGGAATTAATTGCTTCCCAAATTCATATTCTAAGAACTTATGGTTATCACAAGCTTCTTGGGTCCCTAATTCAATCAACATTGGGATTTAAATTTTAGAAAGAAAATCTGAAATACATATTTTTGATTCCAATTCTTTCATTTGATGCTTCTCTTATTAAAATTGCGCAAGAAGACAAAATCTTGTTTTATTCAGTCACTTCTCATTGAGTTTAGACAAAATACCCATTTTTTGAACAAGAGATTTTCTATAAAATTCATTCTTCTACGTTTTTTCAGGAATTCCTTCCAGGAAGACTCAAAAGATAGTGGCTTTCCGAATCAGCAAAAAGAGCAAAATTTGTCAAGTGGCGCATGAGTGCTTGTTCAACCCTCCAGTGACCAACGAGGAACTGAACATAGCCCAAAGTGTATTAGCAATCGGTCTCATTTCTGAATGCAAATGGCAAAAGTAAATAAAAACCAAGTTAGTTCTAGGCCATTCACTTGCGGAAATAAGGTGACGTATGGATGTGTATGTCACCTGGATGTAGACATGGGGGTGTGCAGTGCTTTGAACAATGTCATTATAGTGCATTGATTACACAAAGTGTACACAGTATTGTACTGTACATTACACTGTTCTTTCATTGGGTAATTCTGTGACCAATAGAAATGTCAAAGACTTGTTTCGCTAAACGAATTTCTATAATGGCATGTAGAGCCATAAAGGGCTTCTTTACAGTATGGTCCAAACATTCCCAGTCAAAACTACAAAAGAACATATGAGATTTCTACACAATACTGAATTAATTTTGAGATTTTTAAACTTTCAAAAACTACCTTTATTAGTGATTTTTTCACTCAACAAAATTCTTAATTTTTTTTCCTTTGTGATGGTTATGCAAACTTTGGTCTTGTTTCTTATGCTGCATTTTACTTTCTCCTGTTTTGAGAAAATTGAATCACCACATCCTGTCTGATTTTTTCTGCTCATAGTAGTTTCTTCCCTCAAACCTATCAACTACAGATGTTTTATTTGATCAGACTACTTGTTTGATCTTTGTCATTATATTACCTTTCTCCTTCACCAAAGTCTTTTATACTCCTCTCACATACATTCATAGTGTTTTTTGCTATATTTGCTATTTTCTTTCATCCATAAATCATCTATTTTCAGCATCAGTAGAGCCAAAAACTGATATAATAACTTTTCAATGGCCTCCTAAATCAATCCATTTCCTCATTAGCATCACCTATGAACTCCGACTACAATAAAAGTTCCTCTTCATATGGGTTTGAAGAATTGAGTGAACCTAATTTATTACAAGTAGTGAATCAACAATATGAGCACAATAGACAACTAGAACTAAAAATGAATAGGAATGATCCAAACTTAGAAGCCCTACTCCACAAATTCAACCTGCAAGAGAATGAAATAAAAAATGTATCTGCCAATTCCAAAGGTAAGGGGAAAGAAATCCAAAGATTTTGCTCAAAAAGCTTCAAGCAGCCTACACTGCATAAGGAGCACTCACCCAATTTACTAGCAAATAATCAAAATACCAAGCTTAAGACTACCCCTACACCCAATAAAATGCTTCAAAAACAAATTTTTACCCCACCTCAAAAGTGAAGCCCCAACCAGCTTTTACAAAGTGAAATTCCTGAGGCATTTCAGCCTACAAAGATAACATAGTTTATTATTAGAATCTTGCATTCATTAAAACTCACTTATAACTTTAATTGACTTTTCAGAAAGCATTCTGCGAGCACATTAAGCTTTTGTGGGGCCTAATCTGCCAACACTCTGTCCCCATATCACCCAACTACACCATGTTGAAAGAATTCAATACTCAATTCTCCTTCTTTAGTGACATTGTGACTCAATCAGAAAACCACAATACGCTTCCATTGGTTCCTTTAGGAGAGATACTCACTTTAAGAAATACTCCACCATGAAAGAAAAAACTCAGAAATACCATCATTCACATGAGTGCTTTCTCAATCAAATATGTTTTTGCATCTCTAGCAAAACTTGGGATTTGTCAATGGGCTCCCAATCTTAATGAGGCAAGTGATACCCTGTATAACCAAGCATGCAGGATCAGCACTATACAAACATTTCATCAAATAGATATCAGTGGAGCCTACGAGTACATGAATATAAGCTTGATGTATCTTGAGAACATTCAGCTACTCAACAATGTTTAAAACCACTTTTTTCACTGGTATATGCCCCAACAATTCAAGAAAGAGGCCAAGGAGGCTGGAAAACATGTGAAAGATCAAGAAAGAAAAGCAGTTTTGCAATATAGACTTAGGGTTAGTAAGGACTGATTATAAATAGGAGAAGCTTGACTGACCAAATTCTTGTTTTATTCTTAAGCTTAAAAATCTTTGATATACATTTGCTGTTGCCAATGGGCTTCCAAACAGATATCAGATAATCTTAGCCGACCCTGAAGCACACAGTGAGGATGAATTTGATCCAATAAGCCAAAAGTATACAATCAAAAAAATGGAATTCCATTCTGAAAAGGCCAACATTTTCATGCACAGGGTTGATGAATAGATTGTTAAAGCTGAACATACTAGTAGAAAAACGAGTCAAAGGCGTGAATGTCACATCGCAGAAGAAGGAAGGGGATCAATAAGCAATTTGGCTCCTAAAGACCTTCCTATTGAATTCTATGACCCAGATTAGTTTAATAGTCACACTTCTGGCCAAAAAAGATCAATTGCTGACATCAATCCGATTGCATTCCTTCCCAATGCCTCAAAATCACTTCTACGAACACCACATCCTGATGAAAGGCTAAGTGACAAAATATTTACTGCCTTGCATTGGGAGGAGGTAATTGAAGCATATGACATATCACATGAAATACAAAATGCCAATGAGCTAGAAATTGACCATAGCAATGACCTTGAAGATATTAGCGATGGAGAAGGTATAAACAAGGAAAAAAATTGTCAAGAAGAAATATTGACTCACCTATTGTATGAAGATATTGAAATGCAAGATTACCATAGTGATGATACACTCCAGCAATCGCAAAATACTTTTTTTAGCTTACCAAATGAATGGAACTCTTGAAAAATGGGAATCATGTATATATTTTTTATTGGGTCTGATTTATTTTATTTAAATATGATTAAGAGAATGAAGTATATAGAAAAATGGTAAAATATTAGCTATCACCTCAGGGATTTTACAATACATGGATTTTGATTTGAAACAATATAGTTTTTTAATGTTTTTGTGGTGTAAATAAGAATCGCGCTTGTGGGTTTTATTGGGTTGATGATGTGATTTAATACAATTGAAATTTGATTGTGATTAAAGGGGGAGTGATCGTAACATTTGTGATCCTGCATTTTTCAGACAGTTTTTGAACATGGGCAGTTTTCAACATGAATTGAATCAGTAGAAAAGTAAATTTTTAATTTATAAGACTTTCATAAAAATACAAGAAGAAGAAATATCTCAAATAATTTTTTTTAAGGAAAATATAAATTTTAACATGGGGAGAAAAAAATAAAAAAATCTAATCGAAACGTTCCAGTCACACCATTTTGTCAATGGGGAAGGCTAGAATACTTGCATCTTTGTAACCCAAAGTCCATGCAGGGACATTTAGGTATGCTCTGAGCCCCAAAATGGCTGATACCAATATGAAACCCACTGTATACTTCAATTTCAAATGTTTGAGTTTCCACTGAGCTAAAAAAGAATCCACCCCTTCAAATCCTACCTCTCAATTTCTAACAGATTCCATCAAATGTACCATCAAGATGGGGCCATTATGAATATCATTGTCTCCCAACTCAAGAATATGAAGGATCTTAGCAAATTGAATATCTGACTCTCCTTTCCTAACATGAACAATGTTATTTGGGAATCGCCTAGAAAGCTTCATTCCAAAATGCCATGAGAGATAAGTGTGTTCAGTTGCAAAATATCTCAAAACGGCTGAGCCCTGTGGATGTGGTAGTTTGCAATAATCACGGAGCTGAGGTTGAGTAGCTTTTAGATGTTTCAAAAGCTGGATATATGACACATCGTCTAAAATCTTTTGCTTGCTGCATGAAAAAATATACTTCTTAGAAGGAGCCAAGTGTAATTGAGGATCCACTTTGTGAAGCCTTTGCAGCTGGCCAAATTTCTTCATGATAGTTTGTTCAGAACATCCTAATGTCTCAACAAAACAACCTAATCAATTTTTTGAATAAAAATTACAATTTTGAAGATGTACCATTTCATGTATTCCAACCAACCTTTCTCCACCATATTCTGATATCCCATTGAGCGGGCCCCATCTCGATAGCTGTTCGGGGATGTGCATTGAATAATGATGATTAGGATTTGTTTGAAAATTGGGAAATAGTAAAGTCAAGGTGTTTTTATATGTATCATAAGCCTGGCGAAACAACTGGCCATCTTCTTGAGTGATGGATTATGCTCCAGCAATTTGAGTGCATTGAATCAGTGCACTAATGTTTATGAGAAGTACATTATTGTTTGGGCCTAGATCCCAGAAAATATCTAAGATGGTCAATGGTAGGTAAATGCTAAATAAGACCAACCATTCATTTGCTTTTAGTTTTCCATTTTGTTCTGTCCCTATTCCACTTGGTATATGACAGATGCCTTCTGGGACTACTACCTCATTTAGTCGCTTCTTGATTTTGTTGATTATTTCTTCAGAAAGATGACCTCTAATATCTAAGATATCTTGACTTCTTGATTGAATGTCCTCCATCAGTATATCTGATCCTGATTTGGATAGGGCCAATTGCTTTCTTTCATTTTGTATAATTTCTAAATAGAAGCCCCATCAATAGCAAAAATGGTGCTGGAGAACACATTCATACCAATTGTGAAAGACACCCAGACAAATATTGGTGACTGGGTCCCAATAAGGTAATTGATTAATTTTGGACCAGCAAATCCCAGAGTATTGAGAAAGTTTTTGTTGTACCTTGATAGTTCTTGCTTCATGCCATCTTCGAGAAGCACTTAAAACAGCCCTTCCATTTCTCAGCTTTCCAAGCTTTAAATTGGATCGCTCATTGGCTTTCAGCTCACACCAAGAGAAGAAATATTTCTTTGAATGTGACATAAAACCTCCTACTTTGTGAATTGCTACAATATCTCCAATTAAGCCAACTAGCTTCACAATAACTTTTCACCCATGGGGATGACCTGGAGTGCTGATATTCTTTTCATGGTTTAATTAAATGAGTTCTTAGACAAGTGGCTTCAAGACATTGTTCATTGTAAGCATATCTGGCTAGGTTGGAGCAGGTATTACCCCAGCCAGACAGGTATTCTGCTGTTGAAATTGCTCTTGTGGTCGCAGGGTAAGGCAATGCAGAGCAAGGATTCCCATAGAAACTTGTTTACACAAAGTTTTGTTGCCTCTTGGGTTGAACCAGTCTACACAAAGACTGAAACCTAATTCAAGACTTTGGTTTGACAGTGATTGAGATGGAAAAAGGCTTCTATAAGCTGTGCCTTGTGCAACATCGGAAACAATAGTGCTTTTGAGGCTGGAAAGTTCACATGCCCAGTCGTCAATTCCCTGTTCAATTCCTGGAACATTGAGAAACCACTCTAGCCAAGAAAGTAATGATTGTGAAAAAAAACTAGCTTGAGGGATACAAAGACGTGGCTGGTCTTTTAAGCGGATTTGACCTGATCTGTGAGATTGATTTTGGGGAGTAGAATTGTATGAGGTAAAGCTGATATCACCCAAAGGATTGATCTTCTGTTGGAAGAAAATTTCAGTTCCACAAGAAGTACCAGTAGCTGTGGGTTTGTAAATACAATCACCTGGTGCAACTTCCACATTGTAAAGTGAGTAGCAGCGTGGGCAACACACATTTTGTTCAAACGGAAAATCAAGCTTCAGTTGTTTTGATATTGTACCAACATTGAATGGTACCTTCAATTGAGGAACTTAATCAGAAAGGTTTTGAAGGATATGGACAAGCAGGTCTTGTGCTTTTTGGCATTTATCCCTGCTAAGTCCACAAGAAAGATATAACCACGTGATGAAATGATTGATGAGGCCTAACAAAAGGGAAAAATAAAATTAATTAAACTATAATTTGAATTTTATATTGAAGAGTAGTTAAAAATTGCAACTGATTGTTGAGCTAATAGCCTCTTTATTTCTTGGAGCAATCTCTGATGAGTCTCCATTTGATTCTTCATTGTTGATGGAGGACTGTGTAGTATGTGTTTCTTCATTAGGTTTTAGTGATAATTGAGGAAACAATTTATTAACAAGTGATTTGTCCTGATGTGATGAATCCTTGGCCCAATGCCTTCTTCGTGTGCTGGGATCGACATAAAGCCCTTGGAGAGTTTGTCCATTGGCACAGGCTACAGAATTCTTTCTACAGCTTGTGCAGGTGCAAAAGTCCATGGTGTATGTTGTTGACAAATTTAATTTTAAATGTTTGTCGTATGAATACAAACAGTAGATAAACTAAATGAAGTTATAAAAAAAACTTGAAAGAAAAAGGAGATAATCATGCAAGTGGTGGAGTTTTAATAGAAGATCTAATCAGGTGAAAAGATAGATGATGCAAAAAAGGACTGGTTGGGATTGTAAACATAATAATTGATAAATACTAATAATAGAGGGTGTAACAAAAAAAGGAATTTTGGAAGGGTAATTGTATTAGCTGAGAAATACTAAAGATAGAGAGACTTGGGGAAAAATTGAAAAGAAAATTGTGAAACTGTAATTGTAGAGAAAACTGGGGGGAAAGGTATTGGCTGAAACAAATAAAGAGGATCGCAGAATTGTAGTTGTAAAGAGAAATATGATATCATCTGAGGAAAAAAAATTAAAGATGAATTTCTAGAGAAGGATGGAATATTTGAGACTAAATAGTGTCACAGCTGTGTTGAAAGACACAATAAAATAATGCATACGTCAATGCATAATTCCTTGGAGGCGTCCGGGTGACATATGCATTTGTATGACACCTGCTTTGCGGAGGTGATTGGTTTGGGGGGTGGCTTGGCAAAATTGCGAAATATCAGAGGTACCGTGTTCGACTCCTGGGGCCTCCACACATATTGAAGCTGTTTAATAAGCTATTTCTTTGTCATTATATGGTATCTATGCCCAAAAATATTAGCAAAAGATGTGAAATTGGAGCTTGATCAGACCAGATATCAAGCTATCACTATTACAGAGGCAAAAAAACAACTATTCTCTACTTCTATTAAGAAAATTTGATATATTTGTGTGATGAATAGTGTGGGAAGGATAATTTCCAACTCTATTTATTAATGCTGCATACAAACGTGATTTATACAAAATGCAAGAAAAATGGATCTCATGGTGAATAGCTTAATTTAATATTTACCATTGAATCAAATAATTTCTATTTGAAAGAAAAATAAATTTATCACTCTAATTGAAGAACATGGAATTATGGTTTTAATGTGGCATTTTTTTTCAACCTCTTAATAATAAAAAGATCCTGGGTATTCATAGAGTGATTATTGAATATTGACTTGATGAGACTTTGAAAAGGGAGATGTACTTTCAAAAGATAAATAGAGAAACTCAAAGGATTCAGAGAATTGTAGCTCTACTGAAATGATTTCAATAGCTCAATTCGCAAAAAATACATCCAACTCAAATCTATTTCGAACAAAGGATTAATTTCCCCCACATATTTATTATGTGTACCTGTCTCATTGAAAACACTCACAATATGCACGACTGAGATACACTATGTTTGACTCACATGGGTTTAACCTCTTCATTACCCATCGTACCTGTGGGCCGCTCAAGCCTATTTCCTTGAATTATTCCAAAACACATCGATTACTTGTCTTCAATTTCATTTTTCTTCCAAAAATCAATAATAGTATTTCCATTGCGCCACCATAGGTAGATCTTCTGGAATGAACTTTCTTACCTCTCAAAAATGTAGTAAATAAAACACTACATATTGTTAAGGGAACCCCCTTAAATTTATCATCAAAAATAAAGCTTCAAAAGCTATGATGAAAGCTGAAAAAAGAATGCGAAATTTCTTCTTTATTTGTTGAAAGAACCCTCTTGGAAAATATTATTCATGAAAATATAAATACCTGAAACGAGATAATGTTTTTAGATATGATTAGTGGGAAGTAATAAACTCCCATATTTTTTAATCGATATTTTTTCTTCGGTTTCCATGTTTTGCATAATAATCTTCTTCAAACCCAAATTAAAAGAAACTAATGCCTTACCACAGGTAACTCGTGCAAAAATCATACCAACCTTTACCCTTTTCAGCTATATAGATAGTTTTGTAGGATGGATCATTTTTTGTAAACTCTTCAAGGGACAATGCTTTAGGGAGTTCTATAAGGAAATTAACTATACAAAATGTGGAAAAACATACACACTGATAATATGCTGTAATTTTTCACCTGTTTTTTGATGAAATTGATCAGCGTTTGACTACAAAAAAGGAACTTTTTATCAGTAAAAATGGACCATCTCAAGTATCAAAACGTCCAGATATCACAATTGAAACATTTATGTTTTGTTTTGAACATCAGTAATCTTTATTCTGTAAGTTCTCAAATTTACAAAACTTGTGTATCAAGAGTAAATGATAATTCTGGTTTGAATTTAATTTTATATCTGATCACCCGGGTTCTATTATACATATCTCTACTGAAATTTATTTCAAATAAGTTGATTTAAGAATGAATTGATTCAATATCACTAAAAAAGTTTATCCTTTATAATTTTTGTGAAATGAGTCTCATAATATAAAGTATAGCTTCCAAGTCAAATTCTTTTTGAGAAAGATTATTCTCCACCTCTTTGACTATAATGGTTCTACCAGAAGAAAATGTACCGAGCGGAATAGAATACGCACAAATGAAGTGAACTCTCAGGGAGGAAAGAAAATTCTAATCAAAAGGTAATTTGTCAAAAACTGTGAATTACAAATAAGATGATGCAGGAATATTTATCACCAAATCCAATGGTGATGGATAAGCTATCAGGATATTAAATTTCTTTTAAATTTAAAATTTAATGAGATTCGATTGATTTTATTGATTTCTTATTGGAAATACTCTTGATTGGGCTCATTTCTGTCAAATCTTTGAAAAATTAATGGTGGTTTGTTGAGCTTTTTGAAAAAATGAAGAAAGCTAAATATATAAGGGAAGTAAAGAAGAAAACAGCTCAAGCTTGAGTCCTCTAGTAGTAGAAACATTATCCACAAAAGCTACTATATGGGCTTATGATCAGAATAGAACTCTAATCTGGCACTCTCCAATGATATTCCTTCTCAAACACAGCTTACAAGCAGTATTTGAATCGGAAAAATGAATACTAATTCTATAAAGAAGGAAAATTAGATTTTGAAAATTTTCAAAACTCAACTACATTGAATGCTAAAGCAATAATATTCTTATGGCTGATTATATCATTTTGTTACATATCTTGAAAAAATTAAAGATGATTAAGGCTCATTAATTTATTTTTCTTATTTATATATCAGTATATAATTTGAAGCCTTTACTTCCAAAGAAGCCACAAGCCAGACACCTCAATATCACAAATAATGGTAATGAAATAGCATACACATAAAATGAAAAATTGGACAAATGGCTCATGAATGGTATCCATCTGAGGATGACAGATCTTTCATTTTAGAAGAAATAATTCTTATAACAATAGGATGAGAGAATTCCAAGGTATCTCAGTTCAAAACTAGAGATGGAAATAAGCCTTATATTTGACTCCTAATCCAAAATGCAAGGTATAATCCAGAAAAGCATTATTTTGGTATTTCATTTAATCTCTCAAAAAGGTCTATCAACTGGTTTTGTAAGATGTTTCTATGAAATTGATGATAATATTACTATTAATCCACAATACTATGACTGTTCTTATGAAATATAAGAATGAAATTGCTATAACCACAATTAAACAATTGATTCATTAAATATTTCTTTTACTTCTAATACAATATCAGTTATTATAACAGTAAGTAATAATTATCTACAAGAATCAATTACAAGAGTTATTAAAGAATAAACCTTCTTTATGTGAATAATGAAATCATTTTAATATAGGATTATCTTATACAAGAAAAAATTAATGATATAATTCTTGAATAAAACAACTAAAAGAGGAAAACTTAAAGAATTAATTATATACACTCACTAATACTTAAATGAACCTTGAAAACAAGATGGCAGAGAGATTTGATGCATAAATTGTGGATTTAAGGTATCAAAATTGATTTATAACAATATTACAAAAGTATATAGTTGATTTCTATGATTTCAAGTGTTTCTGATTGATTTAAAAAGAATTAAAGCACTTAAGAAAAGATTTAACTAATACTTACTTGTTGGTAACAAAGTCATAATTGGATAATAAGATGATTTTGGAAAAAACAGAAAGAGGAAGCCTCTTTTAAGTCAACAACAGCTCACAGAGGCATTCCATGGAGCAAACTAAAAGACCAGTGGGTCAGAAAACAATAATACCTTTTGGATTAATGACTGCATCATCTGTTTTCATGTAAGATTATTGTAATTACTTAATTAAAACGTTTATGTGAGTACCAACCCATTTATGGTTAAGAATAAAAGAAGTGACAACTGTAGATATTGTTTTATTTCAAAAGAAACATTAATTTTCCAAATATATCAATGTTATTTGAAATGTCAACCAGGTTGTATTTTCTGTGAATTTTTGAAGATTTAGTGTTTCACGTGAAATCATCAAAAATGGACTGTAAGTAAAACTTTGTTTTTACTTATGAAAATATGATTTTTTTTGTTTGATTTCTCAATAATACCACTCTTCATTAATACTTGAAGTTTCAGAAATATTCATTAGGAACTTTATGTTTCATAAATTTTTGAAATTTTTACCTCATTTCTACTTAAAATTCCAAATAGAAAAATTTTGCAGGTTTCTATGTGGTAAATGCATGGATACTAGTCCAAATAGGGTTTTAATTAGTCTTTTAAGATTTATTAATGTAAAATTATTAAGAATTGCTCTTTTACAGCAGTCCAAGTTGCTCCTTACCTCCCTGTCAAGTCAAAATAGCAGCTTATTTACAATTTTCTTATGATTTAATGAGTGTTTAGCTTGGTAACCAGTTTCCCAAAAGATTTTAATATACTGTTTGGACCATGATCAGCCATTGATTAAAGATTTAGAGCTATCCACACCTCAGAGGCCTCAGAAGTTGAATACCCTGACTCTTTTTGATGTCTTTTGTCCCCCTTAGCTATTTTCACGTCAAAAATAAAAATTCAGACTTAAAGACTGATATTCACTATGGGTGTATCAAAAATGTATGTAAGAATAGCATAATATTAAGCTCTACAAACATGCATAACACTATTCTTAGTGTATATGTAACATGGGATTTCTCGCATTCCCATTAATTTAGCATGAAATTGAGAAAAACAAAAATTTTCACACTTCTTTTATGTGGTATTGATGATGTGGTATTGAAGTATTTTCAACATTACCACATCATAAAGTTAATTTAAGCTTATTTACTCTATGGAGCTACACTAGGTGAATCTTTGTTTAGAATCCAAATTGTCAGGATGAAACTATGAAAGAGTGGTAATGTAGGCTATTTACAACTCAAACTATGTTTGTGACATGGTAAAAAATGCTTTAAGAAGGTTTTGAGATGATTCAAAATAAATTTAAAGGGCTTTACTATAGTGGTTATAGTGGTGGTGAGCGCTGTTGAAAGCCCTGGGTGCAGCTTTATCTGTTGGGTTACAATAATAAAAGACTACAATAATTAAAACTTATAGTTATACCTGATTATTAACCAAGATTAAAACTGTTTTTGACAGTTTACTACGTAGGTTATTCAAGAGAAGGATGAGGAAAGGTTTTTGGCTGTGAAAAGCCCTCCTTTTATCCTGAAATTGAGGTGGAAAGGCTGCTAGACCTTTCCACCTAGAGGAAGTGAAGATTTTTCACTCTCTATGACAGGCTTGTGGTTTGCAAACAGCCTGTATACTCTGTATTGGGCTCAGATGTGGTTTTGAAACCACATCTGGGCAGATTTCACCAATACAGGGTGAAAATTTTCATCTGGGGACCTCACAGCCTGATTCTGACGTGTATGACGCGTAGAATGCTGTACAGAAACTGTATGGGACCCCAGTATTGACTGACATATGAGGTATTGAAGTAAAAACATGCTTCTTTATCTATTTGACACCTCATATTCATGGTTATGGGATATTATCCCATGGTAAGGCTGTATCTGACAGCAGGTGGGATTTTGACCTCAAAATGGTCATACCTCTGTCAGTTTTTGAGATATCAAGCTCAAAGTTGGTTCATTGAATAGCTCTGTATGAGCTCTACACAATGGTACCCAACTTGACATGGTTATCATTAAATATGACAAAGTTATCCCATGTACAAGTATTTTTGTACATTGGCGTGGTCTGGGCAAAAGCTGTATTAAGCTTGTTTGGCCAATAACTTCTGTTGTAGTTGAGCTATGAGGAAATGGATGGCACCATCATATAGCCCTGATTGTGCTATTTCCAAAAAGACCCCACTTTAGGTATCTCACACTGAAACTGTAAAAGCTAGATGAGAGGTGAATGTTTTGTTCACCCTTATTTGGTCTGAATTTGACCATAACTCAAGTAATACTGGTGCTAGCTCAGTTTGGCTAGCACCATTAGATAGCCCTGGCTTAGAGCTTCATTTTTAATACCCATTTGATGGGGTTAAGCCTCTCCTTCTACATTTTAGATGAGAGGTGAAAATTAAGGTTTATGCTCAGCAATAACTTTGAGCAGGAATAGCTTTGTTATTTCTTGTCCTATGGTGATGGGACTTATATTTTCAGAAAGAGGTGAGTTTCCTCTTTCTTTTGATACCTTTTGAGCTAATTTGGCTCAGCTCCATGTTTTGGTGGTATCTTGGCTATACCATTGCTTTATGGTATTTTTGCTGTCATGCTTGTGCTCTGGTTTTCAGTCACAGGCTGACACAAATATTGCCTGAAAATCAGGGATTTACTTACTCACAAAAAAGCTATTCAGCTTTTCTGAAATCAAAAATGATTAATTCTGAATATATGCCTGACTTATTGGTTATGCATAGTTCATAATTTTTCTTAAAGTTAATTTTGGCCTGTTTGGGAATGTAAAAATATGCCTCAAGGTTCACAGGTTTATCCAAATGTCTGTAATCATCTTGTAACAGGAGTTATACTCCTTTCTGGAATAAAATCTCATCCAAAACATCAAATTCACATTATAGAGAAACTTCAGGTCTGTATAGCTTTTCCATAAATAGAGGAATACAAACCAAATCAGTCACAATTTTCAAACAATGATCAGGGGTCAAAAAATGAGGAAAAACTGGGTTCTTTATATTCAAAACTGAAAGATATATTCAGTTTTTATGTCAGGCTGAGCCTATGATGAAGCTAATAAAGATTAATCAGAAGCTTCAACTATGACTGTGACATGGTGAAAATGATTAAAAAGGTTTTTTTCCATGATAATAAGGGTTGACAATGAGGTATAAAGGGATTTACTATTGAGCAATAGTGGTGGTGAGCACTGTTGAAAGCCCTGGCTGCAGGAATTATCAGTTGGTTGAATATAATAACTACTAAAATAGTTGATATTATAATTATAACCTGATCATCTTCCAAGAGTATAACTGTTTTTGACAGTTTTCTTACGTAAGAATTCAATAGCAGGAGGAAGAAACCTTTTCTGGTGGAGAAAAGGCCCCTTTTTATCCTAAACCTGGGTGAAAAAGTCTTCTAGACCTTTCCATGTAGAGGAAGCAAAGATTTTTCACTTCAAATGACTGGCTTGTGGTCTTCAAAATTCCTTTATTGCCTTTCTTTGGTGTGCTTTACACCTCATAATCATAGTTATGGGATATTATCCCACAGTAAGGATGTATTGGTCTAACTGTGGGATTTTGACCTTAAAACTGCCATAATGTGGTCAGTTTTTGAGATAACAAGCTCAAAGATGGTTCATTGTGTATCCCTGGATGTGTTCTACACAAAGGTACCTCATTTGATAAAGCTATCTTTAAATATGGAAACATTATGCTATGTACAAGATCTTTGTACATAAGTATGATTTGCTTAAAATCTGTATGGTGCTTGTTTACCCCAGACCTTTTGTGCTCAATGCAATATGGGGAAATGGATTGCACCATCAGTCATCCCTGATTGTGCTCTTTCCAAAAAGACACCTCTTTAGGTATCTCACACTAGAACTGTAGAAGTTAGATGGGAGGTGAATATTTCTTTCATCCTTATTTGACCTTATTTTGGCCATAACTCCTGTATTTCTTGCTCTACCTAAATTTGCCTAGTACCATTTGATAGTCCTGAAATAGAGCTTCAATTGGAATACCAATTTGATGGGGTTAAGCCTCTTGCTTTGGATTGCAGATGAGAGGTGAAAAATAAGTTTTATGCTCAGAAACAACTTTGAGCAGGAATAACTTTGCTATTCCTTGTACTATGATGATGGGACTTGCATATTTGTGAATTGGTGGCTTTCCTCTTTCCTTTGCTAAATCTTAGCTGATTTAGCTCAGCTCCATGTTTTGGTGGTATCTTGGCTTTACCATTGGTTTATGGTATTTGGATGTCATGCTTGTGCTCTGGTTTTGAGTCACAAGCTGACATTTTAATATTAAAATATCTCACTTGGAGGTCTGGACCTTACTGTAAGGAAGTTATCCATAAAGCGGAATCAAAATCTAATCAATTGAATTAAATACTGTTTATTCTTTAATTAGTCATAACCTAACTAATAGAGTTCCTAGAGACATGTCCTGTAAGGTTCCTGATAAATCAGAGCCACTAGAAAACCCGGTAGATTCTATTGTTGAATGCCTTAAGCTGTTATTGGTAAAAATGGCAGCTTGTGGTTCTGAATCCACATATCAACCCAAAAACAGTCTTGATTTAATTCTTATGCCCACAATCCAGCACACAGTAGTGAGAACCTTCACTTTATTGCCGTGTTAAAATCTTAAAAGCCTTCTACTAACCCATAAAAAAATGAAGGAAGCATTCTAATACCCAAAAGAAAAACTAATCATCCTATATTTATCATTATTACATCATATAACTTCTTGATGAGTGATACCCTTAGAATTGAAGCAGTTTATTTCTTCAGTATTCATTCTTTTATGGTTCATTATCTTCAACTAACATACAAACTCTGCACTGATGGTTTTCAGAAGTATTTTTCTTCCCTATTAATTTTTCTTTTATCTTTCTTTTTTTCAGTATTTTTCTTCTCTTTTTACATATTTCTCTTTCTTCAAAAAATACAACAGTCTTTGGGTTTTTACCTTTGTTTTTTGACATTGTCACAGGGGCTCTTCCAATTGAAGAGGGCCTGGGACTTAGTAAACTGGGACTCACTTGCAGAGGGCGCATTGAAATAGTGTATTCCATATAAGGCTACTAGGAAGAATCAATAAGGAAAAAGAAACAAGAATAAAAAGTAATAAAATGTGTCAACCTTTCAGAAGGAAAGAGTGGGTTTGAAAAGGAATTGGCCACCAAAGCTCAACTGAGATATGTGGAAAGATGCACCAGGGTGAATTAGGCTTCAAGAGTGGGCTCTTGACTAGGAGTTGTGCTACCATCAAGCACCAGGAAGACATGCAGGTTTCAAGCATAATTTAAGAGATATTAATTTGCTTTTCATGACACAGTAATCACCAGGGATAATCACCTTTCAAGAATCAGAAATAAGTAGAAGGAATGATGCATTGCAGCTCTGGACCTCAAGCAGGCACCAGGGCAAATGACGTGTCAATCTTTGGAGATTTACTTCACATCAAGAAAGTGTCAAGCAATATAAAAGTCAAACCCACATCAAGCAAAAGTCAAGCAAAAATTGAGCACATGTCACACTCTGGTATTACAACAAACCCTGTGAAATTCACCAATATTGGTTCCCCTGTGCCTTAAACTCAGATTCCTGACCACCCAATTCTCCTGAAACCATCCAAACGTTGGTAGAAATAACACAAGAGCCACCTGTTTCCACATGCTTACATAAAATAGGTCCTTCAGAAAATCTTTATGAAGAGGAGGTGTATCTGACTTCCCTAGGTCATCCATGAAAGAACTAAGAATGAGCAGGATTGACACAGGTGGAGCCAACTGCAAAATGTGGGGGTGCAGGTGCGTAAATGTGACATGCACACAAAGGCCAAAGAATGTGTTGGCCTACTTTTGTGTAGCTATGAATCAGCTTGGCATGCGCAGGATTGAAATCGTGCGGGTGACACTGGTGGATCTTGCCATACAATAAAGTGGGTGCATGGGTGTGACACATGTACATGAAGGCAAAAGCATTTGAGGGCCTCATTTCAAGTGGGATTGACACATTATGCTTGGGGGTGTGGGGATGGCTACAGAAGGTGCATGTGCATTAGTTTGACACATTCACAAGAAGGCAAAAGGCATGTGATGCCCTCATGTCAAGTGGCATTGAAAATTTGCGGGTGACACTTGTGGAGCCACCTGCAGCAGGTGCATGAGTGTGACGCCCTAAGTCAAGCAGCAGCAACCATCTGCAGGTGAAATGTGTGGAAACACCCACAGCACCCGCATAAGTGTAACACACACAAAGGCATAAGCATGTGGGGACCTAATGTGAATCTGCATTGAGAATTTGCAGGTGACAGGTGTGGAGCCCATTACACATGGCTGCGGGTGTGGGTGCAAGTGCGTAAGTGTGACACATGCATTCAAAGGCAAAGAATATGAGGGCCTAATGTTAATAAGCATAGATAATTTGCAGGTGAAACATGTGGAGCCTGCTGCACAATACGGCAGGTGCAGGCTAGGGTGTGTAAGTGTGACCCATGCACACAAAGGCAAAATCATGTGTGGGGTAAGTTTTTGAAACCTAAATGTGCACAGCACCCACTAGGTGGATGTGAATGGTTTTTAGCTCATATCTCTTGAAATATAAAGGATAGAGAGTTGAAATAAAAATAAGGCTACTACCTAGTTACTTTTGGAATGCAGATAGAAAATTTCTTTGAAAAGTAGTAAACAAGGTCATAACTTGTAAGGATTTATTGAACAAAGTTTTTGTAGCTTTTGACCACTTTGTTGTGAAAGTGATCCACCCTTAAAAAAAAGTAGATTTTCATATTCTACTATCTCGTAAGTGACGAATTATGTAACATATATCATTAAATTCAAGGTATAACCCCTTGAAATCATGGTTCAAAGTTTAAAATAGTAAATTTTGACAGAAAAAATGAGTTACAAGAAAAATTGTCAAAAATAGAGTTTTGATCATGTAATGGAATGCTCTTGGAATTTTCTTAATGAAATGCCAAGGTATCAGAATTCACTCTCTTAATGGATGTAGCATTTATGAATCAAAAAGCATTAATTCTCACAATTAAGCTTAAGTTTGATCATTGATTATTACTCACTGTACTCTTATCTCAAGTTTAACAGTCATATAAGAAATGAAAGTGGCTAATATTATCTTATTAGGATTAAAAATGATAAAATCAAAAAAATTTGGATCTTCTTCCAAGCCTACAATGTCAGAAGACTTAGAGTTACTGTGAGCCTTAGAGGTAATTTCATATACCCAAAAGACCACAAATATAAAAAATAACATATTAATATGAATAAAATAAATTTATTTATATTATTAAAAATAAAAATCAAAATATAAATATAAAATTATATTAAAAATAAAAAATTAATTATAATTTAACAATAAAAAAAATACATTAAATTTTGTAAATATAGAATTACATTTATACTTGAAAAAATTAAGTAAAAATGAAATTTTAACAAAATTGTAAAAAAATAAATAAATTTGGAAAAAAGTTAAATAAAATTTATTATAACTTTTTATCCAATAAATAAACATATAAAATTTATTTCACCATTGGATTCCTCATAAAAAATCAGGTGGGGTCACCTCTGAGTGAAATTCTTGTAACTCAACTCTAAATAAGCTTAAATTAAGTTTCAGTATTTTTCAATACAAAAGTTGAAAATCCTCAAAACCTTAATTTAATTCACACCACATGTGGTGTTAACCATCAATTTTTATGTTAAAATTGAGGTGTTGTGTTTAGTTTAGAAGTTATGAGGAATTGAAGTATTTTCAATTGAATTCAATTGAAATGTCAAAATGTGCGCGTGTATTACATAAGTGAACTTTGATTTACATATGAGGTGTCAATTATTACTGTATTGTACTGTACAATTGAATTGAATTACATATGTAAAGTACAAGTATAATGCATGATGAGGAATTAAAGGAAAAAATAAATTGGAAAGATTAAATTGGGGGGGGAAAAGGAACTCCAGCTCTAAGGGGGAGCTAGACCCCCAAAATCCTTGCTGACAGGCGTGGGATGTCAAAATTCACGCAAAAGTTCATCACTTTTGGCCTGGAATTGAGTTACAGGGTCTGTGGACTCAATTGATGATGAGGTTTTGATACCAACTGGGGTAGTTTTAGCTGTTGCCAAGAGGGTAAAACTACCCTTAAGATAAAACAATCATAATAAAAACAGTTTTAACTGGTTTCTAAGCCTCTGACACACATTCTGACGTGTTTTGAAGGCTCTAGGCCTGGTATTGCTATAGTAATGGCTGATTTAAGGGTCTAAAATGGCTAAAAATGGCTAAAAATGGTTTAAACCAGCCCTTTTTTGGCCTCAACCAGGGTTCAATGATGCCATAATTGGCTTTTCTGTTGTCAGACTGTTTTTCACGACTGACAAGAGTAAATTTTACTTTTGGAGTAAGAGAATTGACGGCTATAAAAGAATGTCTTCTTTGCCCCACTTTTCTCTTCATGTTAGAATCTTTTTCCTTTTATTAATTAGTTTAAAACTGTTAAACCAATCAATCAAAGATTCCAACCACCACTTTTAAATCATTTTAATCCTTTTAACCACGTGAAAAAATCATTATAATCATTGTTTGTAACTCTTATAATCATTTTTACCCCTGAACCACCCCAAAAGTGAATTAAAGCATCTTTCATCACTGTTAAGTTTGTCACTTTGTTTCCAAATTCACTCTGGTCACTTTTGGGCGTGTTTTCTCTTTAATATTCTTTTTAAAGACTTTGTTCTTTAATTAATTGCTTGCAGTTCTTTGCTCAATTAATTCCAATTGAAATTGCTCTTGAAGAAATTTCTTTTGTAGTCTTAAAATATCTCTTGTAGAGTATTTTTTGGGATAAATCTTTATTGTTGGTAAAACAATAAATTTTTATATTATTGTTTTATACTGATAAAGTTATAAACAATAAAATTGGCGTGTTTTCTCTTAAAAATAATATTTCATACTATTTTTAACTGAATTTTACCTTATACAAATTTTGAGGACAGGAAAAGTACTTGATTTTTAATCAAAGTTTCATATCCACACCTTACATTTGGGGGCCCAGCCGTGATATTTTACCTGTGACATATTTTTTTTACTCTTTTTAAATCTTTTTTCTTATATTGAAAAATTTAAAAACACATAAAAAATACTTATAATTCAAAAAAAACCCATAAAAAATAATTTTTTTCATATTATAAGTGAGGCTTAAATTTTTATTTCTTTTTTTTGAAATATCCTTTTTTTTACTTAATTAATTGGCTTTTCGATTAATTTTAGTGTCTGACAACGTGGTAAGACAAGAAAACATTGAAACAGGCTCAACAGTAACCAGCATTATCCCTGCCAGTACTGTTAATTCTGATCATAATAGCACTGTTATTGTGACTCAAAAAAACCAGCCTGAACCAATATCTTCTGAATTAATTAACTTGGACATAAGTAATACCCTTCAGAAAGCTAAAAATTTGGCCAATAGTAAGTTTTTGACGTAAAAATACTATTTTAAACCTTTTTTAACCATAATTATTCCTTCAACCAGGTCAGGAGCCAGCTACAACCCCTCAAGCAGCTCCCAAAAAGGTAATAGACGTGATTATGGCAGAAGCCAACCAGGTACAGAAGGAAAAGGGTCAGTTGATGACTTCCAAACAACTAAATTGGGTCATTCTGAAGCTGATAATACTATTTTACCTTCAAAAAGAGCTGACACCGCCACAACAAGCCTCTGTGGACATATACAAAGCCAGCCACAGTGCATACAACAATGCACTTCAATTCAAGGAGTACCAGATCCTTGCAGACCTGTGGAAGAATTGCATGAATTCTTACCTGACAGTAAGAAAATTCTTGGGCCACCCCAACACTTGCAAATTGCTCAATGGATGGCATCCATTGATGGAGAAGAAAAACATGATGCTTTTGACACTAGAATGGAGGAAAAACAACCCTCCACCAGCCAAACCAGTGCCAAAAACAGCCCCATTGGCCAGCAGCAGCAATTCCAACGTGAAAAAGCAGCCACAAACTCCAAACAAGGGCAAAGGGAAGGCACCAGCCCCAAAACCTTACAGCCAGGGCTACAGAATCCCAAAGATTCAGCAGGATGCCATGGAAAATGTATTTCAGATGGCCAGAACCATGATGGAATTACAGAAAAAGGAGGAAGCCAGATTAAGGTTCCAGAAATGATTTCTGACATATTTGATTCCATCCCAGAGTTGTATAATGCTATAAATGACGTGAAAAAACATCTTTCTGATAAAAATGACACCATTTGTAACAACATTAAAACAAACAACCTGAGTCTGTGCCAAATTAATAAAACACTTATGTGTTTTGAAAAAGTTTTGAGAACAATTAAAAATTCCAATAATGATAATTCTTCTAACAATAAAATAAATGAACAATCTGCCATTATTAAATAATTAACAGATAAATATTCTAAATTCAATATTGATGACATAATTGAAACAAGAATTAAACAAGCAATAAATATTATCAAGACAGATAACAAGAAAGTCCTTGATGACATTTCAAATTCATTTACTGAAGTAAAGACATATACCATTGCCTTGAAAAAGTGTTTTGATGCTTCACAAGAAGAAGTATCAAAATTATCAATCAAATTGAATCAAGTCACTGCTGATAATACAAGACAGACAGAGTTATGGCAAGAACTTACACATAAAGAAGACATGTATAAAATTTAAGTAATACAAAACAAAGCTTCCAACATGAATACAGAAATTCCCAAAGGTGTAGCAACAGTAAAATGAATGACATTGAACAAATACTGAACACCTTACCAAGAATTTCTACACCTCTAAATCAAAATGAGGGCACAAGAATTTCAAATCCACAAGTATTGGATCCTGATAATTCACAATTAAAAAATGAATTATCCACTTCTTTTCATAACTTGGAACCATCAATGGGCCAAGCACTCTTGAAAGAAGTGCCAAAACTTAAAGAATGGCCCCACTTCAGTGGTGAAGGAGAGTATGACCATATGGAATTCATTAGAGGTATTGACATGATCAAAGAGGATTTTGAATTACCAGACAGATTGGTAACAGCCAGGTTTAACACCTTGTTTACCAGATCAGCTCACAGATGGTACATCAAAATAAGACAAGCACATGGACACCAGAGTTGGACTTGGTGGAAAACCCAAATCATCAACAAATGGGCAAATGATGCTTGGAGGTTTAAAGTTGAAACAGCCTTTGAATCTGCCAAATTTAATGCTGATAAAGACAAAGCTTTACCATGGTTTTGCCAACAGAAGGACAGATTAACAGCATTATATCCTGACATGTCAGAATTTATGATCCATAGAAAAATTCTGAGACAATGTGGGGGTGACTTAGAGCATGCTGTCAAAAGCAGGACTACTGAACAATCTTCAGCAGAAGATATTATCAATATACTAGAAGAAGTAACCACCAGAACCAAAATTGGTTCTAATAGGGTGAATCTCAAAACAAGGTTTAATACACCTTGGAAAGATTCTGTGGACAAAAACCCCAAAGAAAATTCTAGTAATATTAAATATAAATCTGCAGATACAGTCAGAAAATTCCATATTTGCCAAAGCACCACCCATTTAGCCAATGCATGTCCAAAGAGGGGGAAAATCAATGAAATTGACATTGAAAAGGAACCAGATGTTGAAAAAGAAGACATAATTGAAGACAATTCATATGATAAGTCATCCATATTTTCTGAATCTTCAAAAGATATAGAAAATATCAATGCCACTTTTGACATCATGGAATCTTATTCCCACTTACCACAATTGAGCAATGGTCAAGTTGATTTATCAAAAGTTCAAGATGCACAACTTATGAAGACAAAACCAAACAGAGGAAAAGGTTATACAGCTGGTAACTCCTGTATAACAGAAGTGGTGATTGACAACAAGCCCACCAAGCTTTTGCTTGACCCAGGAGCCTTCTGCTCTTGTGTTGGAAAATCCTTTCTTAAGACTTGTGTGCCAAATTTTGAAGACCAATTGTTAACAATTGATGGTATAAAATTCAACAGTGCAAGTAACCCAATGAAAGCATTGGGAATCTTTGAGACCAATGTCATATTCCCACACATAAATGGGAATTTAAGGATCACAGTTGAATTTGTTGTTATGGAAAATTGCTCTAGTACCCATTTTATATTGGTAAATGACTATTTGATCATGTATGGGATAGATTTACATAATAACAAAGACAGATACTTTACAATTGGGGACAATAAGCGCCAGAAATTTGCCTTTTTACCACTTAAAAGACAAATTACAGTAAACAAAGTATCACCAGTCAACTTAGAGTTAGAAAAATTCAAGTCTGAACAGTTAAATGAGGCTGAGATAAGCCTTCATCTGACTGATAAACAAGAAAATGAACTTTCTTCCCTTTTGTATGACCACAAAGGAGCATTTGCTACAGACAAAGAACCTCTGGGAGCAATTATTGGTCATGAAGTTGACATCATTCTTAACATTGAGAGACCTTATCCACCACTCTTAAGAAGACCTGCTTATCCAGCAAGTCCAAAATCAAGAGAAGCTCTAGAAATTCATATCAAAGAACTTCTAGACCTTGGTGTAATAAGAAAAGTAGGCCACAATGAGGAAGTAGAAATAACTACACCAGTCATAGTGGCGTGGCATAATGGAAAATCCAGAATGGTTGGGGACTTTAGAGCTCTGAACACTTACACTGTTCCAGACAGATACCCAATACCAAAAATCCAAATTGCCCTTACTCAAATATCTCAAGCAGTGTATATAACCACTATGGATGCCCTTAAAGGATTCCATCAAAATGTGGTAACACCAAGAGCAAGAAAATACTTGAGAATTATTGTTCATTGTGGAGTGTATGAATACTTAAGGATGCCCTTTGGTATCAAAAATGCACCTTCACACTTCCAAAGAATGATGAATGAAATCTTCCCTGAAGAACTCTCAGAGGGATGGTTAATCATTTACATTGATGACATTATTATCTGTTCAAAGAATTGGGAGGAGCACATGTACAGATTATCAAGAGTTTTGACAAAAATCCAATCAGTAAACATGAAAATCTCCTTGAAAAAATGTCATTTTGGATTTAAAGAACTTAAGGCACTAGGACATGTTGTATCTGGTTTGTCCCCTGAAATTGATAAAAACAAAGTTGCAGCAGTATTGTTAAAACCCATGCCTCAGAGTAAGAAGTAAATTCAGTCATTCTTAGGTTTTGAAGGATATTACAGGCAACACATTAAAGACTTTGCATCCATAGCAAGACCACTTTATAAGTTGTGTGACAAAGACACAGTATTTGAGATGACTGTTGACAGAGTCAAAGCTTTTGAATCTCTAAGAGAAGCATTGACCACTGCTCCACTCTTACTGATGCCAGACTTCAAATTGCCTTTCAAACTGTATATTGATGCATCAGGGGATGGACTAGGTGCTGCACTTCACCAAGTTCAGATCATAAATGACAAACCTGTAGAAGGACCAATATGTTTCATATCCAGGCAAATCAAACCAACTGAATCCAGATATGGAGCAAGTCAAATGGAATGTCTATGCCTTGTCTGGGCCTTGGAGAAATTGAACTATTTCTTAGAGGGATGTGTTTTTGAAGTAATAACAGATTTTACAGCTGTGAAATCACTTTTGAACATGAAAACACCTAACAGACACATGCTCAGATGGCAAATAGCCATACAAGAATACAGAGGCAATATGACTATTGTTCATAAGGATGGGAATATTCATAAGAATGCAGATGGACTAAGCAGATGGCCATTAACAAATAACATTGATAATCCTGCTTATGTTCCAGAAGAAGCTTCACCACAAATTCCAATAGAAGGAATAAGTGTTACAGACTTGAATACCACCTTCTTTGAAGAAGTCAGAAATAGTTACACTCAAGATAAGAATTGTAGCATCTTATGCCAATTACTTAACAAAGACTGTAAAGACAACTCTCTAATACATGCCTTGGATGAAGTATGGAGAAAATCTTATAATGAAGGAAGATTTCACCTACTGGATGGTATAATTTACCACAGAACCAAGCACACATGTGTCATGACAGTTGTAGACAGGTCATTAATCAATCTTGAACTGAAAGAATGCCATGATAGTCCCTTTTCAGGACATCTTTCTGAAGACAGAACAAGAGAGAAAGTGAAGACCTGCATATGGTGGCCAATGTGGCAAAAAGATGTTGCAGAGTATTGCAAAACCTGTGACAGATGCCAAAAGTCAAATAAATCCACTGGCAAAAGACTTGGAAATATGATAAAGATCCAAGAACCAAACAGACCTTGGGAAATTGTCCATATGGATTGGGTAACTGGCCTACCACCACGAGGTGACAGGAGCTATAATGCTTGCCTAGTAATTGTGGACAGATTCAGTAAAACTCCAATCTTTTTACCATGTCACAAAGATGATACAGCCATGGATACAGCTCTTCTGATATGGAATAGAGTAGTGTCATGGACTGGGATATTTACAAATATCATCAGTGATAGAGATCCCAAATTCACTTCAGCACTATGGACAAATCTTCACCAATTATTTGGCACTAAACTGTCTTTCTCTACAGCCTACCACCCACAAACTGATGGCCTGGCTGAAAGAATGATCCAAACCTTAGAGGACATGGTGAGAAGATTTTGTGCATATGGCCTTGAATTCAAAGATTGTGATGGATTTACCCATGATTGGTGTACTCTGTTACCAGCACTGGAATTAGCATATAAAACATCAATCCATGCTAGTACCAATCAGACTCCTGCTATTCTAGAAAAAGGATGGAACCCCAAGTTACCCCAAGACTCCTTGAGGAAAGACTTAATTGAAATACATCCCTCAGCTGCTAGCTTCAAAGGAATGCTAGACAAAGCTAGAAAGCATGCAGTAAGATGCATGGAGGACTCTTTTGCATATGCTAAAGACAAATGGGATAAATCTCATGCAACTCCAGATTTCAAAGTGGGGGACCTAGTTCTTGTATCCACCACTAACTTCAATAACATCAAAGGATGTAAAAAATTGAAAGACTCCTTTTCAGGACCTTTTGTGATTAAGGCCCTCCATGGAGAGAATGCTGCTGAAGTAGAGTTATCTGAAGAACTTAGCAATAAGCACCCTACATTTCCAGTGAGCTTGATAAAACCATATAAATCTAGTGATGCTGAGAAATTTCCCTTGAGGAATAAGGTTCCCCAAGTTATACCTCCTATTGAGATATCTGGTACTAAGAAAATAACCAAAGTTCTTAAAGAAAGGAAATTAAGAACCAAGAAAGTAAGGGAATACCTTGTTAGGTACAGTGACCCAACTTGTGAAGATGAATGGTTAGAAGAAAAAAATATACCAGAAGCTACCAAACTCCTGAGGAGATTCAGACACACTAGAAACACCAATATTACAAAGTAATATTCTTTTTTAGGGGGAGGGAATGTGAGCCTTAGAGGTAATTTCATATACCCAAAAGACCACAAATATAAAAAATAACATATTAATATAAATAAAATAAATTTATTTATATTATTAAAAATAAAAATCAAAATATAAATATAAAATTATATTAAAAATAAAAAATTAATTATAATTTAAAAATAAAAAAAATACATTAAATTTTGTAAATATAAAATTACATTTATACTTGAAAAAATTAAGTAAAAATGAAATTTTAACAAAATTGTAAAAAAATAAATAAATTTGGAAAAAAGTTAAATAAAATTTATTATAACTTTTTATCCAATAAATAAACATATAAAATTTATTTCACCATTGGATTCCTCATAAAAAATCAGGTGGGGTCACCTCTGAGTGAAATTCTTGTAACTCAACTCTAAATAAGCTTAAATTAATTTTTTAGTATTTTTCAATACAAAAGTTGAAAATCCTCAAAACCTTAATTTAATTCACACCACATGTGGTGGTAACCATCAATTTTTATGTTAAAATTGAGGTGTTGTGTTTAGTTTAGAAGTTATGAGGAATTGAAGTATTTTCAATTGAATTCAATTGAAATGTCAAAATGTGCGCGTGTATTACATAAGTGAACTTTGATTTACATATGAGGTGTCAATTATTACTGTATTGTACTGTACAATTGAATTGAATTACATATGTAAAGTACAAGTATAATGCATGATGAGGAATTAAAGGAAAAAATAAATTGGGGGGGGAAAGGAACTCCAGCTCGAAGGGGGAGCTAGACCCCCAAAATCCTTGCTGACAGGCGTGGGATGTCAAAATTCACGCAAAAGTTCATCAATTTTGGCCTGGAATTGAGTTACAGGGTCTGTGGACTCAATTGATGATGAGGTTTTGATACCAACTGGGGTAGTTTTAGCTGTTGCCAAGAGGGTAAAACTACCCTTAAGATAAAACAATCATAATAAAAACAGCTTTAACTGGTTTCTACGCCTCTGACACACATTCTGACGTGTTTTGAAGGCTCTAGGCCTGGTATTGCTATAGTAATGGCTGATTTAAGGGTCTAAAATGGCTAAAAATGGCTAAAAATGGTTTAAACCAGCCCTTTTTTGGCCTAAACCAGGGTTCAATGATGCCATAATTGGCTTTTCTGTTGTCAGACTGTTTTTCACGACTGACAAGAGTAAATTTTACTTTTGGAGTAAAAGAATTGACGGCTATAAAAGAATGTCTTCTTTGCCCCACTTTTCTCTTCATGTTAGAATCTTTTTCCTTTTATTAATTAGTTTAAAACTGTTAAACCAATCAATCAAAGATCCCAACCACCACTTTTAAATCATTTTAATCCTTTTAACCACGTGAAAAAATCATTATAATCATTGTTTGTAACTCTTATAATCATTTTTACCCCTGAACCACCCCAAAAGTGAATTAAAGCATCTTTCATCACTGTTAACTTTGTCACTTTGTTTCCAAATTCACTCTGGTCACTTTTGGGCGTGTTTTCTCTTTAATATTCTTTTTAAAGACTTTGTTCTTTAATTAATTGCTTGCAGTTCTTTGCTCAATTAATTCCAATTGAAATTGCTCTTGAAGAAATTTCTTTTGTAGCCTTAAAATATCTCTTGTAGAGTATTTTTTGGGATAAATCTTTATTGTTGGTAAAACAATAAATTTTTATATTATTGTTTTATACTAATAAAGTTATAAACAATAAAATTGGCGTGTTTTCTCTTAAAAATAATATTTCATACTATTTTTAACTGGATTTTACCTTATACAAATTTTGAGGACAGGAAAAGTACTTGATTTTTAATCAAAGTTTCATATCCACACCTTACAGTTACAGTGATAACTATAAATAATGACATATTAAGGAGATAAGATGGTTTAATTATGGTGAAATCATCACTATATCTTAAGTTACTGAGTAATTCCAGTTGCTACCATCTGTCAACAGATAGTAGAATCTATCTGGACTCTAGGAAGAAGGATTTTACTATGAATAGAGTTTTTTTTACCTCTATTTCCCCCTCAGACACTTCAAAAACAATCAAAAGAGTAAATCAAAGGTTATATCTTTATTTTTGAAAATTTATCTATTATATTAGTAAATAAAAAAGATAATATTTCTTATAATTACAAGCTTTGATTTTAGTCACTCAATATTTTGTTTGTTTTTTTAAAATCTCTCTAAAAAATTTCTCATTCCATGTAAAAATAAGAATATTTGTAATTTCTTCTATTTTGAATTGTAAATACAATTTAAACAAGTTTTATGTAAATTTTTAGGCATAAATTTATTCAAAATTATCATATTTGGTGTCAACAGTAGGTTATTTTTATCTTTTATAATAATTTCTCTTTATTATTGCTTTGATCATTCTTTTATTAATCTAATCAGCATATATATGTGTATATAAATTTAATATTTGTAATATTTTTCTTCTAATATTTTTATGCCTTAAAAAACAATTCTTTATGCCTTTATTATTTTTCGGTATCAATAATAAATCAAAATTAACATGTTAATTAGTAAATATTAATATATTTATTCTTATTATATTATTTTTTTAAAATATGATTTACATTCTTTTTTTTCTTTGATAACATGAATATTTTATTCCATAACTATAATAATTATTTTTTATCTTATCATTCAATTTCACAAGGAAATGCATAGTAAAATAAGTAAATATTGGAAATATTTAATTATTGTTTCATAGTCAGAAATTACAGAGAGCATTGGTCATTTGGAATTTTGGATGTGGTGAGACAGGAGGATATTTAAATCAAATGCTTGTGTGAAAAACCTCTGACCCTGAAAATTAGAATTAAAAAGTTCAATAACAATTCCCAATACAAATTATGTGAAAGCAAATGTTTCTGTGAGCATAAGGGTGACCAATTGGGGAAATGAACATCCCTTGGTGGGCAAGACAATCATTGCATGAGCACAAGGATGGTAAATTGAGAACATAAGAGGGAAGTGAAGGAGCATAAGCAGAATAACATGTGGAGATGATGAGGCAGAGGTGCAAATGCAAAAGTATGGGAAACAGGGGAGATGTGGAAGCCAATCTTTTAATAAGTAGAAATATGGAAAATTGAGAAAATGAACAGTCTTCCATGCATAAGCCAATCATTGAATGAGCATAAGGATGGTAAATTTAGAACATGAGGGGGAATTGTGGCAGCACAAGAATTTTAATTTGCCAAGGTCATGAGGCAGGGTGCAAAAGAACAAGGGTGGTATATGGCAGAGACAATGAGGCAGTGGAGGGGAAGCCCAACTTTGTGCAGAAGCCAATTCATGCATTAGAGTTGGAATGGTAAGGGGGGAAATGATCAGCCAGAAGTGTGGAGGTCATCTCATGCATGAGTTGAGAATTCCAAACTTGTGGCTTGCACCATGTGGTGTAATCACCCAAAGATTTCAAATGGTCTTGATAAGGTATTTTCCTTTGAGTGAAATACTCATGTTACAAATTTGATGATTGATGTTGTGTTTATTCAGAAATGAGGTGACCGCCCAAATCCAGTGAGTATAATGCCAAACTAACGCAATTGAGGCAAGATTTTCTACTGACAGAGGTGTCAATTGCCAGTGCTTTATGTGAAATTTGCCCTGGTGAATTATGCATAGCAAATATCTATTGCATAAACAGAAAAATAATCCAACAGTCAACTCAACTGACATAACTCCTTCAAGAAACTTTACACCCCCTGAAACCCACCATACAGTAAAAAATATAAAGAACATTCCTCATAGAAGAACAGGTCTTTGAATTTCAACAAAACCAACCAATCCAGCCAAAAATTTCATCATTTTTTCTATTATGAACAGGAATAACACTTTCATAAAAACAACAGTCATCCAACACATAACCCAAATGACAAAGCTCCTTCATTCAATTTAGAGCGTCTCAGTAAACCAGAATAAAGCACATGCATTAAAATGAATAACAAAATGTGTGCGACCTCATAATCACCTGCATGAGAATACATAACCTTCTTCAACAACCCTCAAACTTCCTTCAATAATGTTAACAATTAAAACATAGGAACTCTATTTATTAAAAAAACACATTACCCGATAAAGAATAATAATCCTGGAAGTTCAAACACCTTGCCTCAGTTCAATAGTTGTTTAAAAAAAAGGTCACCAGAAATCATATTAGGATGTGAGTTTTTAATAATTATATAAAGTGGATCAATTACATTTACTCGTTGGGAATATCTTACAATCTGGAATACCTGATGGGGTAAAATGAATCTTTACTGTAAAAAATGAGGCCGCATTGAGAAAAAGGGGTATTCTAAACAACAGAAATGTATTATCTATCTTTCTCAATTTATTGTTTACTTCCTCAGGTGACCAATTCTATTGAATGATTCTTTGCAGATCAATAAATCAGAAAGAACCACCCTGAAACTAGCAGCAGTTACAGACCTTATAATACTATTTCTTCCTGAGTAAAGGATATCAGTATCCGAAAAACTAATCTAATGGTATCCAATAGTGTAACATGATCATTTTTGGATAAATATATCACATATAACCATTCCTGAAACTAGAAGGTATCTGAAGATTCAAATTTAAGGTCTTTGATATTTCATACTTTAACGGCTTTCAACTCTGGTTCTTTATATCCTGAATATTAGATAGAAGCCTTATTACTTTGGAAGTATTGTTATATATTAGTGAAGGAAATTTTTCACGGAAATGTGTACTATTTGTTTCCTTTTTTTAAATACCACATCCAGGAGTTACACCCAGATTTTTGAGAAGCTTCTAGTCAGAAATAAAAAATATCAGATAGCATTGAAAATCAAAAATAGAAGACAGGATTCAACTAATTTTAGCAAATTAGGGTATGAAAAATTTCTTCCTTATATTTTCTACTTTGAGGAATAAAAACAAATGTGCAAGACAAAAGAATCAAGCAATATTAAAAAATAACTGGGGAAACAATGAGTAACTATTCACTTGTGAAAATACAATAAAATGAAGAATGGGTGGTTTGTTAGACTCCAGATCATTGATTTTTTATTGATAAAATATGCCTTCTCTTCAGTTTTCAAGAACTGATATGATAAAGAGAAATTCATTATTATTAATCTTGAAATGTACTTTTATAAATGAACCGTCCCACATTTCATTGGTTGAAGCACAAGAAATTAAGATTATTTTTCAGTTGCTAAAAGAACTTGTTTCAGCCTTTGGGATATGAAGGAATATCCAAAAAGATGAAAAAAAGACTTTAAAATACTTATTTTAACAAGTAATAGTGGAAATTATTATTTTAAAATAAGTAAGAATTCCATAAAGAAGCATAAAGCTTTGATTATCTCCAAAACCAATGGATAAAAATTTGAAAGAAACTGAAATATTGGATTTACCATGAAAAAGTACACATATAAAATCTTTAGGTCATATCTGAGAAGTCAATAATTTCTGAGATCATGTGAATATATGCACTTTTATGATCAGAAAATATATTCATGGTTTTTAAATCATGTCTTTTGAAATGTACACTATAAAGGGTTAAGCCAAAGATAAGTTTACAACTTAATCAGTTTAACAATACATATATAAGCTTTATTTGGCAAGCTATAAACAAGGTTATAACTTACAATGGTTTATGGATTAAAATAAGAAAAGCTGTTGACCACTTTCTAATGAAAGTGATCCAAACTTAAAACAAAGGAGATATTCAAATTCTAATAGCTCATAAATGAAGAATGAGGTATTTTTATTATTCTATTGAAGGTAACACCCCTTGAAATCATGGTTTGCAGTTTAAAATAGTGAATTTTGATATAAATGATGAGTTACAAAAAAATCATCAAAAATAGATTGTTAATGATTTGATAAAAACTCTTTTTTCTGTGCAATGAATACACACCAAGCTATGAAAATTCACTCTCTGAATGGATTTAGTGTGTATAAATCAAAAGGTATGAACCATCAAAATCCAAGCTCAAAATTGATCATTTATGACCACTCACTGTAATTTCAGTTCAAGTTAAAGAGTTATATAAGTGATAAAACAGTTGGATACTATTATATTATGATTAATAATAAGAAATTAAAAAAGCTTAAGCCTGTTCCAAGCGTATGATGTCAGCAAACTTCAAACTCTAGTGATAACTCTAAATAATGGTGTAATAGTGGGATAAGCTGATTGAATTATGATGTAATCATCACCAAACCTTGAAATACTGAGATATTTCAGTTTATACCATCATTCAGCATCTAATAGAAGCCTTCTGGACTCTAGGAGGGAGGCCTTTACTATATATTGAGCTCTTTTTACCTCTATTTCCCCATCAGATGCAACCAAAACACTGAGAATATCAAAACCAAAGGTAAAAACATTATTCTTTTCATATAATTATATTATATTATCAAAATTCCAAGTTAATATTTGTATTAATCATCAATTACTTAATTTTTTTGTTAAATTTCTCTCCAAATACTTAATTCCAAGTAAGATCAAGAAAATTTGTAATTTATTTATTTTTTACTTGTAAACAAAATCAGAATAAGTTTTATTCACATTATTTGGCATATAATAATTCACAATAATTATATTGAGTGTTGGAATTAGGTCATATTTCTCCCTATTTATATTCTTAACAATTCTTTTTTCATATAAATAGTATTTATATTGATATATGACTTTACTATTAGAAATATTATTGTTATAAATTGGTTTTTATTAATAGACCCAATTTTCCACAAATTTATTATTTTTTGAATTGATAATGAATATCCACAGATATATCAATATATTCAATTCTATTATATTATTATTTAAAAATAGAACTTATATAATCATATTTATTCAATGATATGTATATTTTACAACATAATGATAATAAATCTTTATTATTATAGTTTCTCTTAATCTTATTCATTACCTCAATAAGGACATTCAGAGTAAAATAAGTAATATATTAGTAATATCTACTTATTTTCTCATATTCAAACCTTATACCTGATCCAGTTGGTAGAAATATCTATATGTCATTTTTTATTCTTATATAATGGATTTCATAAAAAAATCAATAGGTCCAGAAAATTTCAATGAAATCTCAGGGCTAATGAAAACGTTTTTTATCCATAAGATTTCAAGAGATACATAGCGTGTCAATCATAGAATAGAACTAATGGAAAAGAGACCTATCATTGGGTGAGACTTTGAATTCCATAAGAAATGGCCACAAATAGCATACCATACCCTGAAGTGAAATTTGCATCATATTTACTTCCCAAATCAGAATCTGAATAGCTTGTCATGGTGGTTGCTTTGAAGATACCTTCAATAGTCAAACCAGAGCTTTAATTTCTGTGACAAAATTTTGGAATGCTATTAAAGGTGGGTACATAGTGAACTGATTCTTTGTAGAGTAAATAAAGAAGAGAAATGTGTAAATAGGAAAAGTTGGGGCAAGAAAACGTTTTCAGATAATCTGAAGCCCCCACATCTTTTTTATAACTAAAAGAGTGATACTCATTAATATTGTTAGATATTTCAAGACCTATTCTATGATCAATTGGAGTAGCAATTCATTTGAAATATTCCATATCAAATCACTTAGCTATCTTATTTATGTAAAGTTTCTCACAATGGGCAATAGTCCTTTTTAAGCAATTGAAATTGGTCTTCATTTCCAGGAGTAACATAACCTCAGCCATGTTCCCCCTTAAAAATCCCTCTTATATCTCTTTTGAAGGTTCCAACTATTTTCATCCTCCACATATAATTGTGTAATCAATTTACATAGTATCAGAAGGAAAGGGTTTGGTACCAATTGAAAGAAACAGATTGGCTGAACTTGTTTTAAGCACAGGTTATCAAAAATGGAAGCAAGAATTTGATAGAATCCTTGGTTCTTTCTAAGAACACATCATGATTTCATAATGTTCAAGGATCCAGGACAATCTTTGTGAGCCTTGAGGTATATTTTACATACCCAAATAGGCCACAATTATCTTAAAAAGAAATTTTGAATTATGAAAAACTCATAAGTCATGCATATATCCAAAATTCATCATTTTCAATTTCAGAAAAGATGAATAACTTTTTATTGAGTAAGTAAATCCATGGATTTAAGACCAGATTTGGATTCTACACAAAAATTCACCTAGGGTAGCCCCATAGAGTGAATAAGCTCAATTTAAGTATTTGAGGTGGTAAAATGGAAAATACTTCAATACCACATCATTAATACCACATAAAAGATCCGTGAAAATTTTTGTTTTTCTTGATTTTTAGCCAAAATAATGGGAAAGTGAGAAATCCCATGTTACATATACACTAAGAATAGTGTTATGCATGTTTTGAGCACTTAATATCATGGTATTCTTACATGGACTTTTGGTACACCCATAGTGGATATCTCACTTTAAGCTTAAATTACTATTTTGACGTAAAAAATAGGCAAGGGGGACAAAAGACATCAAAGAGAGCCAGGGTACCCAACTTCTGAGGCCTCAGAGGCGTGGATAGCTCCAGAGCATGGATCCATGGCTCATCTTGGCCCAATTGGTAAACTAAAACTCTTTGGGAACTTGGTTACCAAGTTACAACTACTGTAAAACATCAGAAAATAGCAAATAACCTGCTATTTTGACGTGCCAAGGAGGTAATGAGCTACTTACACTCCTGTAACCATGTCAATTACTAATGACTTTCCATGGATAAACCCCAAAAGAGTAATTAAAACCCTTTTGGGACCCATATTCATTGATTTACCTCATAGCAACCAGCAAAACACTGCTATTTGCAATTCTACGTAGAAATGAGGTAAAACCTTCAAAAATTCATTAAAAATACAATTCTTACTGAATCTTTCTGAAACTTTCAGGACTAAAGGAGAACTGTATCATCTATGGTACAACCAAAAAGAATTACAGTTTTACTAGTAAAATTAAAAGTTTTACTTACAGTCCATTTTTGGATATTCTACGTGAAACACTGAATCTTCAAAATTTCACAGTAATTACAACCTGTGATGAAATTGGCAATAACATTGATAACTTTGAGAAATCAATGATTATTTTAGAATAAAAGAAGATTTACAAGTGTTACTCCTTTTATTCTTAACCATATTGGGGTTGGTAGTCACGTAAAAGCATCAATTAAGTAATTATGATAATCTTACATGACAACAGATGATGCAATCAATAATCCAAAAAGGTTTATTGTTTTCTCACTCACTGGTTTTTCAGTTTGCTCCATGGCACGCCTCTGTGAGCTGTTGTTGACTTAAAAGAAGCCTCTTCTTGCTGTTTTTTCATCATCATCTTATCAATTTATTAAATCTTTATTACCAACAAGTAAGTATTAGTTCAACTATTCTTAAGTGTTTTAATTCTTTCAGAATCAATCAGAAAGACGTCAAATCATAGAATCCAACTATATATTGTTGTAATACTGTTATAAATCCTTTTGATCCCTTAAATCCACAATTCCACGTCAAATTTCTCTACTTTTATTATCAATAAGTTCTTTGGAGTATTAGTGAGTCATTTATCTTTAATTCTTAAAGTTTTTCTCTAGTAATAGTTTTCTTCAAGAATTATCTTTATAATTATTCTTGCAAAAGATAATTATATATTAAAATAATTTTATTATTTTAATAAAGAAGTTTTTATTATTAAATTCTTCTTGTAATTGATTCTTGTAGACAATTACTTGCTCACTGTTAAAATCACTAGTAGTGCTTAACACGTGAAAGAAATAATTTTTTAATTATTTAATTGTGGTTATAATAATATTTTATTATTATATTTCATAAGAACAGACATAGTACTGTTGTTTAATAGTAATATTATCATCAGTTTCATAGTCACATCTTACATTTGGGGGCCTGGCCGTGATTTTATCCATAGACTTGGCTTTAATCATATTCTAGACTTCATTTTTTGTGTTCAAAAAACCACCATACCTACCACATCTTACATTTGGGGGCCTGGCCGTGTTTTTTGAACCTTGTACCCTTAATTAATATATTTTTAAGCTCTAAAATATATTAATTTAATTAATTTTTTTCTTTCAATTTGGAGTTAAAATATTTTTATTTTTGAAATTGTTTTAAAATCTTTTTCATTGAGGAATTTGGTTTAATTTTATATTGTTTTTACACGTGGCTTTTTCACATCCAAAAAACTTATAAAATTATTCTTTGAGTTACTCTGAATTAATTTTCATTCAAAATCTTAAATTTTAATTTTTTTTCTTTAAAAAGAATAATTTTTTTAATATTAAAAAATATAAAACTTATAAAAAATCTTTAAAAAATATTTTAAAAAGTATAAAAAATAATTTTTTCTCTTTTATAATTTCTTTTAGTGTCTTTAATCAAATACTGTGCAGCTGGCAACAGACTCAGTAAAAGATATATCACTAGTCCAGAATCTTCAGAAGCAGAATCTGAAGACAGTATTGAGGTGCAGATTGCTAAAAGAGGCACCTTATTCAACTCAGAAAAAGCTAAATTACCACCAAAAGGTGTGTATTTTACCTTATATTTTCACCTTTTATCTTTAAATTGACGTGAAAATGGTGCATACCAGAAATGGAAGCAACTATTCAGTCCAACCAGATGGATGTGGACAAGGAAGAGGCAAGACCAAATCCAGAAGTGCCAAATCTTCCACAAGAAAGGCACATCTGGAGGATGCCAGAGTTGCCCCCATTCCCCAAGGTCTGTACCAACAGATTTTGACGTGAATTCTGAGCCTGAACTAATTTATGATAATATTTCCAGGGCTGAACCATTTTCAAGTGGCAGCAATAGAAATATATCAGAGCCAGTACAAAAATTGGTTCAGAGCCGCCAAAGAAGAGGAGTGGGAAATCTGCCCAAGCCTTTGGCAGGGGGCCATGAACTCCTACTTACACATCAAGAGCTTTCTGGGTCAGGAGAAGACCATAGAACTCTTAGGAGGTTGGAGCCCCCTGTCTTGCAAAGACAAGGTCAAAAAGATAAAGAATTGGTTGAAGAACCAGAGTCTTTTATCCATAGACCAGAAGAAAGAATTGGAAATGACTCCAACTTTGGAGACAGAGGCACCAGTGGCATCTACCAGCTCCAAACCAGCTCCAGAAGCATCCAAGGACAAGCCCAAAGGACCTCAAAAGAAACAGAGAGGTCCCAAGAACCATCAAGGCAAGGGCAAAGGCAAAGCCAATTGGCACAGACCTTACCCACAAGGGTACAGGATCCCCAGATTGGAGCCTTCAGCCGTGGACAGTGTCTTCAATATGGCCAGAACTCTTATGGAATTCACAGCCAAAGAGCAGGAAAGGATGAACAGGACTTTTCCACGCAAATAAATGATGTACATAGAAGTATTAGTGTAGAAATTGGCAAACTTGAGTCAAAGTTAAAGCAAATTACATTAGACATCAATGATTTAAAGAAAAATGATAAGCAACATTCTGATTGGCATAAATTGACAACTGTCACCCTTGAGTCAATTAGCAATGCTTGTGAAAGAATTGAGAACCAATGTCAAAATAATGACACAGAGGATCTTTCCATCTTTAAAGTAAATGATAGACTTAAAACTCTTGAAGACCATGTCTTACAAATAGTCAAGAACACCAATCAATTTGCTATACATTTAGCAAAAAGTGACAGTGAAAGGCAGAAATTGAAGAATGAAATAATTGCAAGTGTGGAGCAAATTCATAAGAATCATGAACCACATATGCCAAGACATTCTACACCTTTGACTGAAGAAAAACTTTCTGTCAAAGAAAGTTTGACTCCATTCTTAGGAGAGAATGTTATTTCTGCAAAGGATATTCCCAAATTAGAAGAATGGCCAACATTCTCTGGTGAAGGAGAATACAACCATATTGAATTCATCAGGACTGTTGATATGTTGCAAGAAGACTTTAATATACCTGATGAAATCATAGTAGGAAAATTACATTGTTTGTTTACCAAGACTGCAAAGAAATGGTATTACAAGATGAGAATAGATCATGGAAGACATGACTGGTCTTGGTGGAAATCTGAAGTGATTACCAAATGGGCCAATAATTCTTGGAGGTTTAAAATGGAGAATGCTTTTGAAAGTGCCATTTTTAACTCAGAAAAAGACAAACCACTTACTTGGTTCTTCAAACAAAAAGACAGATTATCTGCTTTACACCCAGATATGTCTGACACTATGATTAATATGAAAATATTAAGAAAATGTGGAGGAGAACTGGAACATGCTATCAAAAGCAGATGTGTGGAACCCTGTTCAACAGAGGACTACATTAATGCTATGGAAGATATCATTACCAGAACAAGAATTGGTAAAAGTTGGGTTAGAAACCCAATAGAGTCCAAAATAGTCTCAAAGATTCCTAGAGAGGAAAGAAGACCAGAAAGACCTGTCTTGAAGTGTCATAAATGTGGAAGTACTTCACATTTAGCCAACACTTGCCCTAAGAAGACAAAGATCAATGAAGTTCAAATCATTGAAGACATTCAGTGTACTGAAGAGAAAGAAGAGTCTGATCAAGATTCTGCAGTCTCTGAAGATACACCAGTAGAGGACTATCCCATTGAAAACATTTCAGCTTTCTTTGAGGTCACAGAAGTCCATACCCACTTGCCACAGTGCAGTGAGGATTGCTACAACCTGATCAATATCCAAGATGCCAGAATGTGTAAAACAAAACCTGCTAGAGGAAAGGGTTACACTGCTGGAGCATCCTGTATCACATCAGTTCTAATAGGTGATATTGAAGCCAAAGTAAATCTGGATACAGGGGCATTTTGCACTTGTATTGGCAAGGATTATCTCCAAATTATACTTCCTGAATGGAAAAACCATCTATTACCAATAGAAGGTGTACAGTTCAGTAGTGCCAGTAACAATATGTACCCCTTGGGCATATTGGATACTAATATTGTATTCCCACATCCAGCAGGAAGTGTAAGAATGAAAACTGAGATTGTAGTAATGGATAATTGTACATCTCAGCATATCATTCTTGGGAATGATTACTTGAATATTTATGGTATTGATATAAATAACCATAAAGACAGATATTTCACAATTGGAGATAACAAAAGGCAAAAATTTGCTTTCTCCAATATGCCAAAACAGATATCTGTAGTATCTTCTGTCAAAGATACTTACAAAGATGAATTTGTGTCTAAACAACTTGTTGAAGCACAAATTAATCCATCATTGTCACCAAAGATGAGGAATGGACTTATTGATGTATTATATACATACAAGAATGCATTTGCATCTGATAATGAACCATTAGGCGCTATAAGGGGACATGAAATTGATATTACTCTTAATATTGATAGACCATATCCTCCAGTACTTAGAAGACCAGCTTATCCAGCCAGTCCCAGAGCTAGAGAGGCCTTGGAAAAACATATCCAAGAGTTGATCCAACTTGGTGTGCTAAGGAAAGTAGGCCATAATGAGGAAGTTGAAGTGACAACACCTGTTATTATTGCATGGCATAATGATAAGTCAAGAATGGTTGGAGATTTTAGAGCTTTGAATACCTACACAGTTCCAGATAGGTATCCAATCCCTAGGATCCAAGAAACCTTGACTCAATTGTCTAAAGCCAAGTATATAACATCAATGGATGCATTAAAAGGCTTCCATCAAAATGTTTTGACGCCTAAAGCTAGGAAATTACTTAGAATTATCACTCACTGTGGTATTTATGAGTATCTTAGAATGCCATTTGGCATTAAAAATGCTCCATCTCATTATCAAAGAATGATGAATACCATCTTCCCCACAGAATTGTCTGAAGGATGGCTTATCATTTATATTGATGATATTATTATATGTTCTGACTCATGGTCTTTGCACCTTGAAAGACTTGCAAGAGTACTTCATAAAGTTGCAGAAGTGAACATGAAAATTTCACTTAAGAAATGCAATTTTGGTTTTGAAGAACTCAAAGCATTAGGACATGTTGTTTCTGGTTTGAGCTTGGGTATTGACAAGAATAAAGTAGCAGCAGTGTTACTTAAGCCAATACCCCAGAATAAAAAAGAAATGATGTCTTTTCTTGGATTTGCTAGCTACTATAGGCAACACTTGAAAGATTTTGCAATTCTAGCCAAGTCACTTTATAGAATCTGTGATCAACAGACTGTATTTGAAATGACACAGGAAAGAATTAAAGCTTATGAGAAGATAAAGAAAGCCCTTACAGAAGCACCTTTACTCCTCATGCCTGACTGGAATATTCCTTTTAAATTGTACATTGATGCATGTGGAGATGGATTAGGGGCAGCCCTACACCAAGTCCAAATTATTGATGACAAACCTACAGAAGGACCAGTTTGTTATATCTCAAGACAAATCAAACCAACAGAAGCCAGATATGGTGCAAGCCAAATGGAGTGCTTATGTTTGGTATGGGCACTTGAGAAATTACACTATTACCTTGATGGCAGTGTTTTTGAAGTGATAACTGACTGTAATGCCGTGAAATCACTTCTTAACATGAAAACTCCCAACAGACATATGTTGAGATGGCAAATAGCCATTCAAGAATATCGAGGAAACATGACTATAGTTCATAAAGCAGGAAACATTCACAAAAATGCTGATGGACTTAGTAGATGGGCTTTAGCCAACACTCCTGATAACCCAGCTTATGTACCTTTGGAAGCTGAACCACAGATTCCAATTGAAGGGATTAACATAACTGATATTGGGACTGAATTCTTTGAAGAGGTCAGAGAGTCTTATAAACAAGACAAGAATTGCCATATCTTGACTTCTTTATTGGATAAAGACTGCAAAGACACATCTTTGGTTAATACACTAGATGAAGTTTGGAAAAATTCCTATTCTGAAGGGAGATTTCACTTGTTTGATGGGATTATTTACCATAGAACAAAACATTCTTGTGTGATGACATTGTGTAGTAGATTGCTCATCAATACCATTCTTCATGAATGCCATGATAGCATTTACTCTGGACACCTATCAGAAGACAGAACACTTGAAAAGGTGAAGAACTGTGCATGGTGGCCATCTTGGAGAAAAGAAACCATTGAATATTGCCATACCTGTGATAGATGCCAAAAAGCAAACAGGAGTACAGGCAAGAAATTTGGATTAATGATCCATATTCAAGAACCAAAATCCCCTTGGGAAGTTGTTCACATGGATTGGGTCACAGCACTTCCTCCAAGTGGTGACAAAAGTTATAATGCTTGTTTAGTCATTGTAGACAGATATAGCAAAACTCCCATATTCTTACCATGTCATAAAGATGACACTGCTATGGATACAGCTCTTCTTTTATGGAGTAGAGTTATTTCTCATACAGGGTTATTTAAGAATATCATAAGTGACAGAGACCCCAAGTTCACATCTGCACTTTGGACCAATCTTCATAGATTGTTTGGGACTAAGTTATCATTCTCTACAGCATATCACCCTCAAACAGATGGGCTAGCAGAGAGGATGATTCAAACTTTAGAAGACATGATCAGGAGATTTTGTGCTTATGGATTAGAATTTAAAGACTCAGATGGCTTTACCCATGACTGGTGCACTCTGATACCTGCATTAGAATTGGCATACAAGACATCAGTCCATTCTTCCACAGGACAAACTCCTGCTATGTTAGAAAAAGGATGGAATCCAAGACTCCCAGCAGACACACTGAGGAAAGACTTGATTGACATTCATCCTACAGCCTCCAGCTTCAAATTAATGCTTGATAAAGTAAAACACCATGCAAAACAAAGTATGGATGATGCTTTTGATTATGCAAAACAGAAGTGGGACAAGAGTCATAAAGTACCAGACTTCAAAGTAGGGGACTTAGTTCTAGTTTCAACCTTGAATTTTAATAATATCAAAGGCCCAAAGAAACTTAAAGATTCTTATGTAGGACCTTTTGTTATTGTTGCTTTACATGGAACCAATGCAGTTCAAGTGGAATTGAGTGGTGAATTGGAAAATAAACACCCCACATTTCCAGTCAGCTTGATAAAACCTTATCAACCAGCTGATAAAGAATTGTTTCCTTTAAGAAACCCAACTCCTTTAACTGTACCACCTGTGGAACAGAATGAAGACAGAAAGATAAAGAAAGTCATTAAAGAAAGGAGACTTAGGGGTAAAAATCAAAGAGAATATCTTGTCAGATATAGAAATCCAGTACATGAAGATGAATGGATGGCAGAATCAGAAATACCTGACTCAGATAAACTCTTAAGAAGATTTAGACATGAAAGAAGGCCACAAGCCTGAATATGTCTATAAATGTGCTTTAAATTACTTGATCTGAGTAATGTGAAGAGGTTGGACAGTGGACATTAACCCCCTTTTGGGGCCTTATTCTTTTTATCACTCATAAAATTGTAGTACAATTTTATTTTTTGGTGGGAGGGAATGTGAGCCTTGAGGTATATTTTACATACCCAAATAGGCCACAATTATCTTAAAAAGAAATTTTGAATTATGCAAAACTCATAAGTCATGCATATATCCAAAATTCATCATTTTCAATTTCAGAAAAGATGAATAACTTTTTATTGAGTAAGTAAATCCATGGATTTAAGACCAGATTTGGATTCTACACAAAAATTCACCTAGGGTAGCCCCATAGAGTGAATAAGCTCAATTTAAGTATTTGAGGTGGTAAAATGGAAAATACTTCAATACCACATCATTAATACCACATAAAAGATCCGTGAAAATTTTTGTTTTTCTTGATTTTTAGCCAAAATAATGGGAAAGTGAGAAATCCCATGTTACATATACACTAAGAATAGTGTTATGCATGTTTTGAGCACTTAATATCATGGTATTCTTACATGGACTTTTGGTACACCCATAGTGGATATCTCACTTTAAGCTTAAATTACTATTTTGACGTAAAAAATAGGCAAGGGGGACAAAAGACATCAAAGAGAGCCAGGGTACCCAACTTCTGAGGCCTCAGAGGCGTGGATAGCTCCAGAGCATGGATCCATGGCTCATCTTGGCCCAATTGGTAAACTAAAACTCTTTGGGAACTTGGTTACCAAGTTACAACTACTGTAAAACATCAGAAAATAGCAAATAACCTGCTATTTTGACGTGCCAAGGAGGTAATGAGCTACTTACACTCCTGTAACCATGTCAATTACTAATGACTTTCCATGGATAAACCCCAAAAGAGTAATTAAAACCCTTTTGGGACCCATATTCATTGATTTACCTCATAGCAACCAGCAAAACACTGCTATTTGCAATTCTACGTAGAAATGAGGTAAAACCTTCAAAAATTCATTAAAAATACAATTCTTAATGAATCTTTCTGAAACTTTCAGGACTAAAGGAGAACTGTATTATCTATGGTACAACCAAAAAGAATTACAGTTTTACTAGTAAAATTAAAAGTTTTACCTACAGTCCATTTTTGGATATTCTACGTGAAACACTGAATCTTCAAAATTTCACAGTAATTACAACCTGTGATGAAATTGGCAATAACATTGATAACTTTGAGAAATCAATGATTATTTTAGAATAAAAGAAGATTTACAAGTGTTACTCCTTTTATTCTTAACCATATTGGGGTTGGTAGTCACGTAAAAGCATCAATTAAGTAATTATGATAATCTTACATGACAACAGATGATGCAATCAATAATCCAAAAAGGTTTATTGTTTTCTCACTCACTGGTTTTTCAGTTTGCTCCATGGCACGCCTCTGTGAGCTGTTGTTGACTTAAAAGAAGCCTCTTCTTGCTGTTTTTTCATCATCATCTTATCAATTTATTAAATCTTTATTACCAACAAGTAAGTATTAGTTCAACTATTCTTAAGTGTTTTAATTCTTTCAGAATCAATCAGAAAGACGTGAAATCATAGAATCCAACTATATATTGTTGTAATACTGTTATAAATCCTTTTGATCCCTTAAATCCACAATTCCACGTCAAATTTCTCTACTTTTATTATCAATAAGTTCTTTGGAGTATTAGTGAGTCATTTATCTTTAATTCTTAAAGTTTTTCTCTAGTAATAGTTTTCTTCAAGAATTATCTTTATAATTATTCTTGCAAAAGATAATTATATATTAAAATAATTTTATTATTTTAATAAAGAAGTTTTTATTATTAAATTCTTCTTGTAATTGATTCTTGTAGACAATTACTTGCTCACTGTTAAAATCACTAGTAGTGCTTAACACGTGAAAGAAATAATTTTTTAATTATTTAATTGTGGTTATAATAATATTTTATTATTATATTTCATAAGAACAGACATAGTACTGTTGATTAATAGTAATATTATCATCAGTTTCATAGTCACATCTTACAATCTTCATGAGCATACCTTCTGGATACTTACTAAAAAATCTTGATTTGGTTACTCCATTCTCAAAAGAACTTAAAAAATGTATGGGATGGAGTTTATAATAATGAATGGAGCCATCTAATAAAATAAACTTAAGAGGGGTAACTGCTCCAGAAATGGAATGATTTTCATCATAGTCAATTTTGTAAGATGTGACTATGAAACTGATGATAATATTACTATTAATCAACAGTACTATGTCTGTTCTTATGAAATATAATAATAAAGTATTATTATAACCACAATTAAATAATTAAAAAATTATTTCTTTCACGTGTTAAGCACTACTAGTGATTTTAACAGTGAGCAAGTAATTGTCTACTAGAATCAATTACAAGAAGAATTTAATAATAAAAACTTCTTTATTAAAATAATAAAATTATTTTAATATCTAATTATCTTTTGCAAGAATAATTATAAAGATAATTCTTGAAGAAAACTATTACTAGAGAAAAACTTTAAGAATTAAGAATAAATGACTCACTAATACTCCAAAGAACTTATTGATAGATAAGAGTAGAGAAATTTGACGTAGAATTGTGGATTTAAGGGATCAAAAGGATTTATAACAGTATTACAACAATATATAGTTGGATTCTAGGATTTCACGTCTTTCTGGATGATTTGGAAAGATTTGAAACACTTAAGAATAGCTTTAACTAATACTTACTTGTTAGTAATAATGATTTAATAAATTGATAAGATGATGATACGGAAAAAACAGCAAGAATAGGCTTCTTTTAAGTCAACAACAGCTCACAGAGGCGTGCCATGGAGCAAACTGAAAAACCAGTGAGTGAGAAAACAATAAACCCTTTTCGATTAATGATTGCATCATCTGTTGTCACGTAAGATTATCATAATTACTTAATTGATGCTTTTACGTGACTACCAACCCCAATATGGTTAAGAATAAAAGGAGTAACATCTGTAAATCTTCTTTTATTCTAAAATAATCATTGATTTCTCAAAGTTACCAATGTTATTGCCAATTTCATCACAGGTTGTAATTACTGTGAATTTTTGAAGATTCAGTGTTTCACGTAGAATGGTCAAAAATGGACTGTAGGTAAAACCTTTAATTTTACTAGTAAAACCATAATTATTTTTAGTTGTACCATAGATAATACAGTTCTTCATTGGTCCTGAAAGTTTCAGGAAGATTCATTAAGAATTGTATTTTTAATGAATTTTTGAAGTTTTTACCTCATTTCTACGTAGAATTGCAAATAGCAGTATTTTGCTGGTTGCTATGAGGTAAATCAATGAATATGGATCCCAAAAGGGTTTAATTACTCTTTTAGGGTCTAGTCATGGAAAGTCATCAAGAATTGACGTGGTTACAGGAGCCTAAGTAGCTTATTACCTCCTTGGCATGTCAAAATAGCAGGTTATTTGCTATTTTTCTTATAATTACAGTAGGTGTAACTTGGTAACCAAGTTCCCAAGGAGTTTTAGTTTACCAATTGGGCCAAGATGAGCCATGGATCCATGCTCTGGAGCTATCCATGCCTCTGAGGCCTCAGAAGTTGGGTACCCTGGCTCTCTTTGATGTCTTTTGTCCCCCTTGCTTATTTTTTACGTCAAAATAGTAATTTAAGCTTAAAGTGAGATATCCACTATGGGTGTACCAAAAGTCCATGTAAGAATACCATAATATTAAGTGCTCAAAACATGCATAACACTATTCTTAGTGTATATGTAACATGGGATTTCTCACTTTCCCATTATTTTGGCTAAAAATCAAGAAAAACAAAAATTTTCACGGATCTTTTATGTGGTATTAATGATGTGGTATTGAAGTATTTTCCATTTTACCACCTCAAATACTTAAATTGAGCTTATTCACTCTATGGAGCTACCCTAGGTGAATTCTTGTGTAGAATCCAAATCTGGTCTTAAATCCATGGATTTACTTACTCAATAAAAAGTTATTCATCTTTTCTGAAATTGAAAATGATGAATTTTGGGTATACGCATGACTTATGAGTTTTGCATACTTCAAAATTTCTTTTTAAGATAATTGTGGCCTATTTGGGTATTTAAAATTACCTCAAGGCTCACAAATTTACTCAATCTTGAGAGGCCCTTTGAATTAAAAGCTTACTTTTCATCTTATTAATTTGTGTTTTCGGTCTTCCTCTCCAAAAATTGCTATTTTTGATTATTTGAAGTGGGGTTGTTTGTGGTAACAAACTGAATTTTTAATCATTATTGCCACCCTATGATACCAAATCTTTGAGCAAGTTTTGAGGTATTTGCAATACTGCATATGACTGATAGCTTGAAGTTAAGCTTTGGGAGTTTTTATAATTTAGTGAGTCCCTAAGTTGGCAAATTAACTTCAGAGATTGGCAGAATATTTTATTCATCAAAATTATTAGATATGTTCTTTGGTTATTTTTCATCAATTTCTTACATTAGCCAGGATTTTCTAGGTTTAGAGTGGTCAGATAGCCAGATGATGATGCATTAATACTTATTTTGGAAATGGAAATTTCATCAGAATCTTCACCCAATATTTCAAAAAATATGCAAACTGTGTGATAGAATTATGCAGGACTGGGGTGATGAATATCAACCATATTAGTTCAAAGACAAGATGTTTTCTTTGAAATTTTATTCACTTTCAAGAAGGAGTCATATTAATCCATGGTGTGAAGAGTGGGGTTGCTTGTGGTAACAAACTAAATTTTTGATCTTTATTGTCTCAATTTGATGGCAAATCTTCGAGAAATTTTAAGAGTTATATTTTCAAGACTGCATATTACTGATATCTTGAGAGTAAGTTTTTGGAGATTTTATATTGTCGTGAGTCCCTAATTTGGAGAGTTGACTTCATCCATTGGCTGAATATTTAATTAATCAATAGTATTAGATATGTTCTTTGGTTCTTTTAAAGGAACCTCTTACATTAGACATAATTTCTTTAGGTTTAGAGTAGTCAACTATCCAGGTGATAATGCATCAAGCCTTCTTTTGTTAATGTAAATTTCATAAGAAAACTCACCCAATATTTCAAACAATATGCAAGGTGTGTCAAACAATTATGCAGAACTGGAGTGTTCAATATCATCCAAATGAGTCCAAAAAGAAGGTTTTTTCTTCTAAATCTTGTTTCATTCAAAGAAGGAGTCATATTATCTCATGGGGTGATTGAGGAACCTCAAGCTTTGAAATTCCCTTACTCCAATCATTCTACAACATCCCAGAATCAGTCATCATCCCAAAGGAATTAATTAATGATTTAGAGCGTTCCCATTTAAAATTGAATCCCCTTGACGGTTCATGTCCTTCTGAGTTACCAAGAAAGCAAAACTCTTCAGAATTGGAATATAAATTGGATTATATTTTCAATTTATTTAAATGTAAATAGAATAATCAGACCGAAATAGTTAGGCTGTTTATCTTCAGAATTGTGTTAAAAATTGATTCAAAAGCAGTTTTGAAATATGAGGAAAATATAGGCGCTTCATTCAAAAAACAGGCAGAAAGAAAAAAAGCTTCAACCCAGCAATCATCAGTCATTTCTGAGTAAAGCGTGAGAAAATGAACTCTCTCCATTATGGTTCTGTTGGATCTCCATGCAGGATAGTTTTTCCAATGAGTATATGGGCCTGCAAGTAGTGAGTCAATTCCTTCAGGAAGAAGAAATTGACAGAAACTCAGATGCAATAAACTCTCCCCCATTATTTAAAATGACCTTCTTAATTTAAAAATTTGTCTTTTTTCAATGAAACATTCAAAATTTTTCAAATAAACAAAGAACTGTAGCCTTTCTGAGATATAATAAATCAAACAAAATCTGGTTTTTTTGTTATTTACTTGAAAGATACATCAATTTTTTTGTGTCAAAACAGTCTTTATTGGACCACAAGTATTTATTTGTAATCTTTTAAAAGGTTAGTATGTCACAAGAGAAGCTCTGTTAAAAGGCAGTTTATGCGCTTTTCAAAAAACGCATTATTTCAATTCAAGCTTTGAAGACTCCGAGAACAGAAATAGATGTGAAGAATATCATTTTCTAGGGTGTTTTAATTCCCTGTAGAAAGTGAATAAAATAGCACTTTCCCTTGTGAAGAGGAAACTTGTAATCCAAATACTTATAGAGGTAAAATTGTGAAAGAACTTCCCTTAAATCAATGTCTCATTTTTCTGATCACAAAGGGTAACTCTTTCTCTCTTCCCTGGGAAAGGAAATTCTGCCAAAATAAAAGGAGCGTAATTGTCAAAGAAGTAGGTGTGATTGATTAAAGATTCTGGTGTGTTTCGATATTTTATTTAAAGCTTAAAACTGATTGATTACGATAAAATGATAAAAGGAAAAAATTGATGATTTATATACAACGTGAGTCCAGTTGACTCTTTATTTATACCCATAGAGCTTTTCTACGATCTCTTATTCTTTTGTAGTTAATCAAATACTTTACATCTAATTCTTTGTGCTTTTTCCTTTGTTTGTGCTTATTGCTATGGACAGCAGGTGCTTTTCTTTTTATAGTTCTATTGTACTTTCTTTCTATACTAACTTCCCTACAGATCTTGTACCCAATAAGTTCGTCCAGTACTTTTATATCTCTATCGATTAGCTTTTCATGCTTATCGATTAGTTCTTCTAATAGCTGAGTTTCACTTTTGATAATCGTTCCTCTAACACGCCCCCTCGATTGAGAAAGTTCAGTCACGTTTTGTGCTACATTAGCAATAGTATTTATTTGTTGTATTAATCCCATCTTCTTATTGAAATATTCTTGTTTGTTACGATCCAGTGCTTTTGTGAGACAATCTGCAATAAGTTCTTCAGTCGGTAAGTACTCAAGTTTTACTTCTCCGTTTTCTATTGAATCTCGAATGCTATTGTAGTGTACTTCAATATGTTTAGTTCTTGAGTGGTATATTGGGTTTTTTGCTCTACTGATTGCACCCTGGTTATCGCTGTAAATTGAAATGCTTTTTGAGTCTTTATTATTGATTTCGCTTTGAAGGAGAGCTAGCCACTTAGATTCATGAAAAGCTGCAAGATATGAGCGATATTCTGCTTCTGTTGACGAAGCACTTACACCTCCCAATTTCTTGCTTCTCCAACTAATGATTCCTCCTCCATAGAGGAACGCATATCCTGACCAAGATCTTCTGTGTAGATCTTCAGCCCAACTGGAATCGGAATATCCTATTATTTTATCTGTTTCATCTTTATAGTAATTTATACCAAGATCCTTAGTTCCTTTAAGGTAACGTAGTATTCTTTTGAAAGTGTTCCAGTGGTTTATATTTGGTTTCTCTAGGAATTGTGAGAGATGTCCTACAGCATATGAGATATCTGGACGGGTGCACTGTGAAATGTAGTTGAGGCTTCCTATGGCAGCTCTATAGTCAAGATTTAGTTTCTTGAATTCATCGGCTTCTTCATCTCTGGATGGTTCTAGTTTATTGTTACTCTGCATAGGAGTTGATGTTGTTTTACAATCTTCCATGTTATACTTCTTCAGAAGCTCATTAATATAGTGCGTTTGATTGATTACTACATGATTTTCCCTATCTCGTATAATTCGTATTCCAAGTACATGGCTTGCGAGTCCTAAATCTTTGATTTTGAAGCTACTCTTCAGTTCATTTATTATTTGACTTGAGTCTTTTACAACTACTAGGATGTCATCAACCCAGGCAAATAGAATCGTCTGATTTCTGATGAATAAACAAGGATCTGCATTACTAATTATAAATCCATACCCAATGAGCCAGTTCTTCAATGTTTGATACCAGCTTCTTGCAGCTTGTTTCAAACCGTATAGGGATTTTTTTATTTTGAGAACATAGTCAGTCGGACTATTCATAAAGCTCTTTGTTTTTTTATTTTCATATATTTCTGGCTTTGATTCTCTAATCCATTCAACAAAACCTTCAGGTGGAAACGAAAAAACAGATTATTCTTCACTTAATTCTGAGTTGAGGTATGCTGTAACAAAGTCGGCTTGTCCAATTTGTTGTTCAGTTTGTACTGAGTAGCTTATCAGAAACCTTAGTGTTGATAGACGTCCAGTTGGTGAAAACGTTTCTTGATAATCTATACCACTCTTCTGTTTAAAGCCTCTGGCCACACATCTTTTTTTGTATCTTTCTAGATTACCATTTTGATCAAACTTCTTGGTGAACACCCATCGAGTGTTTATGAGTGTTTTTTCTTTAGGGACTTCTTGTCGTGGGATAATCTCAAAAACATTTTGATCTGCGATACAGTCTAATTCAGTGAAATATGCTGATTTCCACTTCATCCAATCATTCTTGGTCCTTGCTTCCTTCAAGTTGTTAGGATTTCCTTCTTCAAAGTTAATGTTTGTATCCATTTCGGTCAGAAGTATTTTGTCGTTTTTTGAGAATGCTTCATCTTTTTGTTCAGAAGCTTCTATTCCCACGTTGGCAATCAAAGATTGGTTAGTTCGGGATTGTCTTTCTATGATGTTTTCTTGCGAAATATTTGAGTTAATGTCATTTGGTGCTTTTGTGCAGATTTCCCATTCCCATCGCGGTCTTTGTTTATTCTTCCTTGAATTCGCCCCCTCATTAACTTAAGTAATTCTATAGCTTTGTTCTTCATTTCTTGGTATTTGTAGTCTTATTCGAAGCGGTTCTCTTGTATCTTCTTGAATTGGTACACTTTGTTCTATATCAACTTCTTCTTGTCTGACTGGTCTGATTTCTTCTTCAGATGTATTTTCCATTTCAGTCGGTTTTGTAGTAACGTTGTCATGACTTTTTAATGGAATTTCATCTTTGTTAAACCTGACATCTCGGGAACAAATGATTTTTCCATCTTCAAGGTAGATGCGATAAACTCCGAAATCTGGTTCATATCCTACAAGGACTCCTTTAGTTGCTCTTCTATCTAATTTTTGTTTATAGTTGTTAATTGTTACAAATGCTCTACATCCAAATCTTTTTATTTGACTGAGATTTGGTTTTCTGTGGAATAGTTTTTCAAAAGGACTTTTACCGTTTTCTGCTATTCTTACTCTTAGGAAATTAGCTGTGTTTATTAACTCAGCCCAGAGTTCTTTGGGTACTCCAGAGTCGATCATGAGTGTCCTAGCTTTGTCCATTAATGTTCTGTTAATTCTCTCGACTATTCCATTGTGTTGTGGAGTGTACGGCGTTGTAATAGTAAGTTTTATTCCTCTTGTCTCACAAAAGTCTTTCATGAGGTTATTTACAAATTCTTTGCCTCCATCGCATATAATTTGTTTTACTTGTTTTTCTAAGGAAGTTTCAGCTTGTGTAATAATTTTAGCTAATTCGTGTTTTGCGTCCTCTTTACTCTTTAGGACCCTAACCCATGAATAACGAGTATAAGAATCAACAACAACAAGGATATATCGTGCACCTCCTAAGGATTTTGGTGTGATAGGTCCCATGAGATGGATAGAAATCTCCTCAAGTTGAGTATCTGGTCTTTTAATGTTGCCATTAAATGCAATTCTTGTTGATTTACCAATTTTACATGCTTCACAGTTGTTTGACTTGCCAGTGTGTCCGAAACGTTTGTGTTCACTTATAAGTGCCTTATTATTCTCAAAGTCAATGTGTAAGAGTCCATTCTCTATATGTCCTCCAAATATTTTTATTTTATTTTTGACCACTTGAAATTTATTATTGTGAAGTCTTTCTAAATCACCTTTTATTATACGGTAAATCAGGAACATAAAGAGCGTTCTTGAAAATGATTTTATTTTTGTCGGATTGTTTTATAACATTTCCTCTGCCTCTTATAGGGATCTTGACACCCTCTTGCCCAATTTGAACGCCCCCAGTTGATTCCTTTAAATCGATGAAGTCACTTTCACTGGTGAACATATGGTCATTTGCTCCCAAATCGAGGATTGTTTGTTTTTGTTTATTTGCCATTAAGGCACAATCGTTTTTGGGATTTATTGCAACAAATGCAATGGTTGGTTCCTCTTCTTCATTTTCAGCTATTCTTGCATGTATATTCTTATTGAACTGATTATTACTTTTGCTTCTACAATTTCTTGAAATATGACCTTTCTTTCCGCAATTGTAGCAACTTCTTGTTTCTCTGTCTGCTGGTAAGGCCACTTCTTCTTTTGATTCGGTTTTTACTTGGAATAAAGCACGGTCCTTTTCAACATTCACAATGATATCCTCACTCGTGGGGTATTGGTTACCGTATGTGAGTATTCTTATTAGCGATTCATACTTATTTGGTAGGGTCCTAATTGCTAATCTGGTGACTAACGCATTATTAACATCGGTTCCAGTTAGTGATCTTCGTCTAGTGGTAGTTCGAAGGTCTTCAATCCATTGGTCGAGGTCTCTAAATTTTAATTCCAGGAACTTGTCCAATGCCACTCCTTGTGCTTGTACTCCGGAACCAACAAACTTATCTCTGAGCATTTTCCATAATGCCCTGCCGTCTCCTTTTTCTTCTGGTGCAATTTTGTTTCCTACAAACGCAACGATGGATTTGTCTAAATGTCTCATGATGAGGCAGTAGGATTTTTCCTTTTTTTCTTCTGTTACGTCATTGTCGGTTCCATCAACAAATCGCCAACAACCTATGTGTCGTAGTTCTGCTTCTATTGCAGTAACCCACGTAACATAGTTTCCATCTTTTAGAAATATTTTTCGACTACTTTCTGATTTATCCATTTTTGATTTTTGGGGTGGTTTAGTACCTTAGACACTGGTACTGATAATGTGTCAAAGAAGTAGGTGTGATTGATTAAAGATTCTGGTGTGTTTCGATATTTTATTTAAAGCTTAAAACTGATTGATTACGATAAAATGATAAAAGGAAAAAATTGATGATCTATATACAACGTGAGTCCAGTTGACTCTTTATTTATACCCTTAGAGCTTTTTTACGATCTCTTATTCTTTTGTAGTTAATCAAATACTTTACATCTAATTCTTTGTGCTTATTGCTATGGACAGCAGGTGCTTTTCTTTTTATAGTTCTATTGTACTTTCTTTCTATACTAACTTCCCTACAGATCTTGTACCCAATAAGTTCGTCCAGTACTTTTATATCTCTATCGATTAGCTTTTCATGCTTATCGATTAGTTCTTCTAATAGCTGAGTTTCACTTTTGATAATCGTTCCTCTAACAGTAATAAATAAAAGGATATTTCCCTATGAGAATTATTAATTAATTTTTGAGATGAATGAAGGAACCATTTCATCTACTTATGGTTAGAAGACTCCCAAAACCTCGATTCACCTACAACTCATTATGTTGTACTCATTATAGACTTTTTTCAAAAATAATGGTTCTAGGTTCTCAAAAAAAGAGTTCATGACTATTCTGTTCAGACAGTTTCTGTAATGTCTTAGTGGCACTTATTTCCCTCATTGACTCATGTATATCCAAGGAAACACTCGATAAGAGAAATTGCCGTGATTTTGAATAAACGCTGAACTAGGAAAATAGAGCGGTATCTTCGTCTATATGTTGGGTAATTTCTGTATGAAAACACAGAAAAATGAATCATGTTGGATTGTTTTTGTTTTCTTATGCTTGGGTATCCAGGGGAGGTAAGCAATTATTATCTTGTAATATTTAAGTGAATGGAATTGTATTTGAATTCTTGCCACATAACTTTGGATAAGTCTGCTAGCAATTTGGGATTATAAAATTATTGAGTAAAAACGTATAGAGATGGCTTTTGGCGGAAATAGCTACTTGGAAATAATTGCTGCCCAACTTCATATTCTAAGAACTTATGGTCATGACAAGCTTCAGTGGTCTCCAATTCAATCAAAATTGAGCTTTCAATGTTATAAAGAAAAGCTGAAATACGTATTTTGGATTCAAAGTCTTTCATTTGATTATCCTCTTATTGAAAGTGCTCAAGAAGACAAAATCTTGTTTTAATTAGTTACTTCTCATCGAATCTAGACGAAATACCCATTTTTTGAACAAGAGATTTTCTATAAAATTCATTCTTCTATGTTTTGTCAAAACTTCCTTCCAGGAAGGCTCTCAAGATAGTGGCTGTCTGAATCAGAGAAGACTGGAAAATTTGTCAAGTGGTGCGCACGTGCTTTTTCAACCCTCCATTGACCAACATGGAACGGAACATAGCCCAAAGCGTCTTATGAATCGGTCTCATTTATCAGTTAAAATGGGCAAAGTAAATAAAAACCAAGTTAGTTTAACGGTAGAATGACTGCCTCTCAATCTTGAATGCACACTCGAAATCATTCAAGAGCCCGAAGAGCTGTGGACGGGGGTTCGACTCCCTCACTCGGTGAGATGCCGAAGTTTTTTATCTTGCATCTTAATTCCAGCTTGTTTCATCAGCTCTTTAATTGAACTTCAAAAGATCTGGCTCAATCTAGGAAGTTTTGAATTGACTTTTCTATGCAACACTGTTGAAATTCCTTGTTCATACTCTTATGAAAAACTGCCGCTTATTCTATTGATTTTTCATTTTGAGTTAAGTCTAAATTTTCTTTCTATTGTCTATAGCTTTGGCCAAAAACAATCCAATAAATATCCAATATGCCAACATTTCTTCCGCAAAGATTGACCATACAATCATCTTTAAAGCTGCAAAATGAACCTTTCAAATCATTTTATTTGAATAGTATAGCTTACTCATAATAACAGATTTCTTATCCAGTACGAGATAAATCTTCAAGGGGAAAAAATAATATTTGAAATGAAGTATTCATATCTAATTTCTATCAGAAAAAACTTCAATAATATCCGGATTTCCATTTATTCTGGATTTTCCAAACACCTCATAAATATAAGCGGGGTTTTCAGATTTATGTATCAATACAATCCTGAATAACGATAGCAAATAGCTACACAATAAGACACGTGATATAGATTCAATTGGATTACGGCTCAACCTTTATTCAGAGGGTACTAAGTGGATTTCATTGATGACCTATTTGAAACCTGAAATCTCCTTGAATATTCATTATTAAAACTGAGAACCCTTTCTCATTGCAATGGGTTGAAAGAAATCATATTATTCAACTATTATTTGTATAGTCGTACTAATAGATGGGATCCATGAGTATAATCATTTATTTCGTGTTATATAGCTGTTTTTAATTGTCATTTTCTTTCATTATGAAGCAGCTTTTTGTGATATTGAATTTTTGAGTATATATTTCCCTTGAATGGAAGATATGATATTCACTTCTAAAAATATATCGGAAACTTCCAAGATTTGGCATTCTGTCAACTTTATGACAAGAAATATACCTAGGAATCCTTTGCTACAACCCGCTGATGTGAATGATAAATGTGCCTCAATCTTTCCTGAATTATACATCATCATATATTGTTAACTCATCTCTATTTAGGTTTTTCATTCAATGGTTAAGTTAAATCTTTTCAGATTCTTTCATTCTTCCCATGTTTTTGGTCTGTTAATCCCACGTTATAGACCTATTCATGAAATTAAACAGTACTTATACCGCAGGAATTTAGTAAAAATGCTTTGAAGAATATTAGCTTCCTAACCATCTTAGTATTGATTTAATTTGTTCTCGACTACATCAATCATGATCACTCAATCTTTGATATAAGTTTTTATTTATGTAATCATTCTCAAAGAAAGATTTAAATATCCAAAAATGGAGTTTTTATAGTTAGATCTCTTAGTTTCAATGTATTCACAATTTGCTTTACATTCATTAGTAAGTGTCTTTTTCCAAGGGATTGTAAGCTGAGAAATATTAAGCATTAGAATCATTTTATTTGTTTTTCTGCGCTGTTGTGGCATCGAATCTTTTTGTGATGGAATGTGCCTTGTGATATTCTTTCAACTCTAGTTGTTCAATTCATAAAATATAAATTAATCAAATTTTTGAGTATACAGATTTATTAATTATGAAGTTTCACTTGTTAAGAGTTTGAATCCTTTTTATTTCTAACTAGAAATCATTTCTAGTACAACTTTAGGAATTAAACATCGCTCTAGGTCCTCTTTTCATACCTTTAACAAACCACAATTCTCCTGAGTATATAATTTTGAAATTGATAATTGATATTTTTCACAAGTAGTCAGCTGAATACTTACCGGTGTGCAATTTTTCAGGAAAACATGGCTCAAGAACTTGAGGCAGAAAGAATTCTTCCCAGATCTAAGAAAAAGCCTTTTCTTGGGATGGGGACATATTTCAGCCTCTAAAAACAAACCTTTAATCTTTCCTCAATATTTCTCAGTTATATTAGTAGTTATTCCAGTACTTAGTTATTTTCTATGCTTTGTGAAGCAGCTCAGTAATGCCAATTACACATCAAAAATAAAGATCTTCTATCTTCCCTTACCAGTTTCTATTTCTTCACAAGGAAGATAAAGAATTATTCGACCCCTCACTCAATCTCTTCTTCATTAATAAGGAAAGCTTTTTTCTTTATTTCCTGGCTTCTATTTTGGTCCATATTCCTTGTGAGGGCCAGAATTGAAGATTTTCATCTAGTTTTAAGAAAATTGTTATAGTGGGAAATTCCCAAGAAATTATTCTTTCTCAATGGAATAATTTGTCAATTATGAAGTTTTTATAGAATTCTACTCAATTCAGAATCTGTTCCGAATATTTCAAATAATGTAGTTTTGAATGCAATTTTTCTTGAACTGGAAAAAATTTACCTGATGGCTATAGATATTTTACATAAGCCTTTATAATTGACGCGAATCAATTTTTTATCCAAAGGAGATTAGTCTATTATTGATATTTCCCCAAGGGATTTTCATTTCATAAAAGCTTTGATTGTATAATGAAAAAAGAATTCATATAATTTCATAAGTCTCAATTTGTATAACAAACAAGATTTATAAATAGATCCCTCCTGTATTTCATTATTTTGAAAGTGATATAGTCATGCAATGGAAAGAGTCATGTGAGACTGCTGCAAGATGGATAAAAAATGATTAATGCGTAAAAAAATAATACTTAAAACGCTTCAGAGACAGAATGATCTTTAGGCAGAAGATGAGCATTTATAATTAAGCATAAGTCTAAATATCTAACAAGGACCAAAGTTAATGTGTAAGATTTTCATCTGAAACCCATTATAATAGCAGAGACATTTAATATAAATATTACTTTCCTCAAACTATAATAAAATAAGGCTTGGAATTACAGTAATCAATATAAATATTTACAAAGGTACTATCAAAATGTTGGAGCTTTAAATAAGCAAAATTATAATGAATATATTTCAAAATTAATAGAATCCATCTATTAAGCTATATGAAACCAAGAGTTTTACTAAAGTAAATTGAAAAATATACTAAGGAGAATATTATTTTCTTTTATTTATGGGTGCCAAGATATAAATAATGCAAATAGTTCTTTGAAATCTTTTACCATGGGCAAGAGTTTTCTATTGATTTGAGGACAATGATGATCTCGAGAAACAAGATATAAATGGGAAACTCATTTCCAAGTTATTTTATAAAAGATAGAATGAAGGGACTCAGAAAGTGTTTTAAAAATATTTATTAAACAGCATTTTACAAAAAACAATATCATTGATTATTTTGAAGAATAAAAGAAAGCTCTAATGCTTAAGCTCTTTCAATGGAAGATTGTAATAATGAGAAAATGAAAGTCTAATAATACATATATGAGATCTTATTCTACAAGTTTATTTTATTTCTCAGATTAATTATATTGAATTATGACAAAGAATTACCAACAAAATGGCCTTTTAATATTACGATGCCTCATATGTGTTGAAGCATCCTTTAAGAGGAAATTTACACTACCAAACAGGAAAAATTCAACATGATGAATAAATTTTCAACCCAAAAAGCCTGCACCTTTGACTAAAATTAATGTTACTAGTGTCATTCTTACCTCAAATTATCTTCAAGTGAAATGTGGGTATATATACTTTGAACGTCATTTTGAGAATATCGTAAAAATAAATATTCAGGCACTTATATTGTAGTTAATCATTTGAATGAGTCTTCAACTTAATTTTAACGCTCTTAAAAATAATTCAATATGGTAATTCAAAGCCTTGAGTAAGAATATTCTAAGAGATAAGGTAATATTTATCTTTGGCTTATAAACAGATAATAAGGAGTATCTGTCTATGTGAATACAGTAAGTTCAACTATTGAGATATGGATTTTATGCATATTTTTGAAGTAATTTCTTTCCCATGCAAAAATATCAACATATACCAAATCTTAAGCTTTTACAATATATTGTGGAATATATCTTAATTGTTAACTTTTTGGACATTTGAAAAGATTCAAAAATTTTCAAAAACTAGATTGAAAAGATGCAAATGGTATCTAAAATTAAGATGCACTTAATTCCTTCAAAATTGAGGATAAATTTGTTTATTATTGAAAACAAGATTAACTTCTACTAATCAGATTGAAAAAATGTTTAAATCCCCTCAATAAAGGAGTTAAAACTTGATTGGTATTCTGATTATCATTAGGTGAAATTCCATGAAATAAGTTGCCTCTCACTCTGTATCCCCCTCTCCTTGGGATTAACCAACTTATTCATTGGAAGCCATACCAAAGCTTCAAATTAACTCTTATGAATCTCATGAATAATTTCAATATAAATGACTTAACTTCACATATGTTTTGAAATTGACAAATGGAAAAAATATACCAATTTGTGAAGGCTTTTAACTTTTCTGAAAAAGTCTGCAATCTTCTGATAACAACTAATATTATCATGTTTGGGTAAAACACCCTATGGATGTTACCTACATTTTTCTTATTCAGAATTCAAATATTTAATAATGATCCTAGCTTGGTTTATCCACTTTGAACATGGATAGAAGGTAAGTTTGTTTATTTGAAATTTATTTGAAAGGGAGTCAATGATGAAATATGATATTCAAATAATTTTTTTGGACCTCTGGGAAGGATTAATATTCATAAAGGCTTCACAGAATGAAAGACTCATGTTGAGTATATTCACCAATAATCCTATTGAGGAAATGATCTATTAGGGAGTCTCTGCAAACTATCACATATTTCAATGACTAGGAGAAATAAATACCTTTGAACAATATGGCAAAATGAGAATGCACTGTTTGTTGTTAAGATTATCATTTAGGCTAGGAATTTCAGAATAATCCAGATATAACTCAAAGGAAAGCTTTAAAATTGAATGATAAACCTTTGAAAAAATACAAATGAACACCTGAGAGAGATTTGATAGACCTTTTCGTCCTTTTGTGGGGATTCAGAGCCTTCAACATTACTTAACTATTTGATTAATTGTGGTATTTTTACAGGTGGAATTGTATTAGATTATGACATCAAAAAATCACAATCATAAAGCCCATGGTTTATTATGATTATCAATCAGCAGGGAGAATTTTCGCCAATCGCTGGTGATTGACATCACATTGCACCACTGTCAGTATAAAATCATGCTTCAGCAGTGTAAGATGTGTCTATGAAACTGTTGATAAAATTACTATTAATCAAAATTACTATGACTGTTCTCATGAAATCTAATAATAAAAACTATTATAACCACAATTAAACAATTAAAGAATTATTTCTTTTACCTCTTATACACTACTAGTGATTATAACAGTAAGCAGTAATTGTCTACAACAATCAATTACAAGAAGAATTTAATAATACAAACTTCTTTTATTAAAATAATAGAAGCATTTTAAGATATGATTATCTTTTACAACAAGAATTATAAAGATGATTCATAAAGAAAACTAATTTCAGAGAAAAAATTTAAGAATTGAAAAAAATCACTCACTAATACTCCAAAGAACTTATTAAAGATAAAAGTAGAGAGATTTGATGTAGAACTGTGGATTTAATGGATCAAAATTGATTTATAACAGGATTACAACAATATATAGTTGAATTCTATGATTTCACGTCCTTCTGATTTATTCAGAAAGAATTAAAACACTTAAGAAAAGCTTTAACTAATGCTTACTTGAGGGTAATAAAGGTATAATGTAATAATGTGATGATGATGATGTGGAAAAAACAGCAAGAGGAGGCCTCTTTTAAGTCTAAGACAGCTCACAGAGGCGTTCCTGGAGCAAACTGAAAGACCAGTGAGTGAGAAAACAATAAACCTTTTTGGATCATTGATTGAATCATCAGTTGTCACGTAAGATTATCATCATTGCTTAATTGAGGTTTTTGTGTGACTACCAACCCATTTATGGTTAAGAATAAAAGGAGTAACAACTGAAAATATCCTTTTATTCCAAAACAATCATTGATTTCCCAAAGCTATCAATGGAATTGGAAATTTCATCACAGAATGTATTTTCTGTAAACTTTTAAAGATTCTGTGTTTCACATGGAATCCTCAAAAATGGACTTTAAGTAAAACTCTTAATTTTACTTATAAAATTAGAATTCTTTTTGATTTTTTTATGAAGTATTCAGTTTTAAATTGGTCCTGGAAGTTTCAGAAATATTAATTAAGAATTGTATTCTTAATGAATTTTTGAAGTTTTCCCTCATTTCTACGTAGAATTGCAAATAGCAGTCTATGGCTGGTTGCTATGAGGTAAATCAATGGATACTAGTCCAAAAAGGGTTTTAATTACTGTTTTGGGGTTTATCCATGGAAAGGCATTAAGAATTGACATGGTTACAGGAGTCTAAGCTGGTCTTTACCTCCTTGGCACGTTGAAATAGCACGTTATTTGCTATTTTCTTATGATTTACTGAAGTTGTCACATGGTAACCAAGTTCCCAAAAGCTTTTAGTTTACCACTTAGGCCCATATCAGCCATGGATTCAAGCTTTGGAGCTGTCCACACCTCAGAGGCCTCAGAAGTTGGATACCCTGGCTGTTTTTGATGTCTTTTTTCCCCCTTGCCTATTTTTTATGTCAAAATGAAATTTTAAGCTTTAAGTGAGATATCCACTATGGGTGTACCAAAAGTGCATGTAAGAATACTGTAATGTTAAGTGCCCAAAACATGCATAACACTATTACTGGTGTAGATGTAACATGGGATTTCTCACATTCCCATTATTTTGCCTTGAAAAAGAGAAAAACAAAAAATTTCATGGATTTTTTCTTTGGTATTGATGAGGTGGTATTGCAGTATTTTCCATATTACCACCTAAAAGAGTTAATTTGAGCTTATTCACTCTATGGAGCTACCCTAGGTGCATTTTTGTGCAGAATCCAAATCTGGCCTTAAATCCATGGATTCACTTACTCAATAAAAAGTTATTCATCTTTTCTGAAATCATAAACAATGAATTTTGGATCTATGCATGACTTATGGGTTATGCATAGTTCAGAATTTATTTTTAAAATAATTGTGGCCTATTTGGGTATGCAAAATATACCTCAAGGCTCACATTCCCTCTCACCCAAAAAAATAACATTGTACTACAATTTTATTAATGGTATAAAAGAAGAAAAAGGCCTCAAAGGGGGTTAATTTACACTGTCCAACCCCTTTACATTACTCAGATAAAGTAATTCAATGCACATTTATAGACATATTCAGGCTTGTGGCCTTCTTTCATGTCTAAATGTTAATAAGAGTTTATCTGAGTCAGGTATTTCTGATTCTGCCAGCCATTCATTTTCATGTACTGGATTTCTATATCTGACAAGATATTCTTCCTGATTTTTACCCCTAAGTCTCCCTTCTTTTATGACTTTCTTTATTTTTCTGTCTTCACTCTGTTCCACTTGTGGTACAGTCAAAGGAGTTGGGTTCCTTAAAGGAAACAATTCTTTTTCTGTTGGTTGAGAAGGTTTTATCAAGCTGACTGGAGAGGTTGGGTGTTTATTTTCCAATTAAACACTTAATTCCACTTGAACTGCATTTGTTCCATGTAAGGAAAAAATAACACAAGGTCCTAAATAAGAATCTTCAACTTTATTTTGGCCTTTGATATTATTGAAATTCAAGGTTGAAACTAAGTCCCCTACTTTGAAGTCTGGTACTTTGTGACTCTTGTCCCACTTCTTTTTAGCATATTCAAAAGCATCATTCATACTCTGCTTTGCATTATGTTTCACTTTATCAAGAATTATTTGGAATCTGGAAGCTGTAGGTTGAATGTCAATCAAGTCTTTCCTCAGTGTATCTGGTGGGAGTCTTGCATTCCATCCTTTTTCTAACATAGCAGGAGTTTGACCTGTAGAGGAATGGACTGATGTCTTATATGCCAAATCTAATGCAGCCATAATAGTGCACCAGTCATGGGTGAAGCTATCTGAGTCTTTGAATTCTAACCCATAAGCACAAAATCTCCTGATCATGTCTTCTAAAGTTTGAATCATTCTCTCTGCCAGCCTATCTGTTTGCGATCAATATGCTGTAGAGAATGATAACTTAGTCGCAAAAAATCTATGAAGATTGGTCCAAAGTGCAGATGTGAAGTTGGGATCTTTGTCACTTATGATATTCTTAAATAATTGTGTATGAGAAATAACTCTACTCCATAGAAGAAGAGCTGTATCCATAGCTGTGTCATCTTTATGACAGTGTAGAAATATGGGAGTCTTTCTATATCTGTGTACAATGACCAAACAAGAATTATAGCTTTTGTAACCACTTGGAGGATCTGCTGTGACCCAATCCATGTGAACAACTTCCCAAGGGGATTTTGGTTCTTGAATATGGATCATAAGTCCAAATTTCTTGCCTGTACTCCTGTTTGCGTTTTGGCATCTGTCACAGGAATGGAAATATTAAATGGTCTCTTTTCTCCAAGATTGCCACCATGCACAGTTATTCACTTTTTCAAGTGTTCTGTCCTCTGACAGGTGTCCACAGTAGATGCTATCATGGCATTCATGAAGAATGGTATTGATAAGAAGTCAACTACAAATATCATCACACAAGAATGTTTGGTTCTGTGGTAAATTACTCCATCAAACAAGTGAAATCTTCCTTCAGAATAGGAAATTTTCCAAGCTTTATCCAGTGCATTGACCAAAGATTAATCTTTGCAGTCTTTATATGATAAGGAAGTCAAGGTATGGAGATTCTTGTCTTGCTTATAAGATTCTCTGACTTTTTCAAAGAATTCAGTCCCAATATAATTTATGTTAATTCCTTCAATTGGCATCTTTGGTTCTGCTTCCAAAGGTACATAAGCTGGGTCATCAGGAGTGTTGGCTAATGCCCATAAGTAAATGAGAATTCTTGCGAATGATTCCTGCTTTGTGAACTATAGTCATGTTTCCTCTATATTCTTGAATAGCTATTTGCCATCTCAACATATGTCTGTTGGGAGTTTTCATGTTAAGAAGTGATTTCACTGAATTAAAGTCAGTTATCACTTCAAAAACACTTCCATCAAGATAATAGTGTAATTCCTCAAGTGCCCATACCAAACATAAGCACTCCATTTGGCTTCCACCATATCTGGCTTCTGTTGGTTTGATTTGTCTTGAGATGTAAGAAACTTCTCTATATGTAGGTTTGTCAACAATATTATGGACTTGAAGTAGGGCTGCCCCTAATCCATCTCCACATGCATCAGGGTACAATTTAAGAGGTATATTCCAGTCGGGCATGAGGACTAAAGGTGCTTCTGTAAGAGCTTTCCTTATCTTCTCATAAGCTTTAATTCTCTCCTGTGTAATTTTAAAAACTGTTTGTTCATCACAGATTATATAGAGTGACTTGACTAGCATTGCAAAATTTTTCAAGTGTTGCCTGTAATAGCTGGCAAATCGTAGAAAAGACATCATTTGTTTTTTATTGTTGGGTATTGGTTTGAGTAACACTGCTGAAACTTTGTTTTTGTCAATACCCCAGCTCAAACCAGAAACAATATGTCCTAATTCTTTGAGTTCTTCAAAGCCAAAATTACATCTCTTGAGTGAAATCTTCATATTCACTTCTGCAACTTTGTGAAGTACTCTTGAAAGTCATTCAAAGTGTAAATACCATGTATTGGCCCATTTGGTAATCATTTCAGATTTCCATCAAGACCAATAATGTTTTCCATGATCTATCATCATCTTGTAATACCATTTTGTTGCAGTTCTGGTAAACAGAGAGTGAAATTTTCCCACTATAATTTCATCAGGTATGTGAAATACTTCTTGCAACATATCAATAGTTCTGATGAGCTCAATATGGTTGTATTCTCCTTCACCAGAGAATGTTGGCCATTCTTCCAATTTGGGAATACCTTTTGCAGAAGTGATATTTTCTCCTAAGAATGGGGTCAAACATTCATTAACAGAAAGTTTTTCTTCAGTCAAAGGTGTAGAATATCTTGGCATATAAGGTTCATAATTCTTATGAATTTGTTCTATATTTGCAATTGTCTCATTTGTTAACTTCTACCTTTCACTGTCACTTTTTGCCAAATGTGTGGCAAACTGATTGGTATTTTTAGCTATTTCTAAGACAAGATCTTTCAGAATTTTAAGTTGATCATGAATGTTTAAAATGGAAATATCTTCCATTTCACTATTTTGAGCTTGATATTTACTCTTAATTCTGTCACATTTATTGTTAAGTAATTCCAGTGTGGTAATTCCAGACTTATGCATTTCAGCAGAATTTTTGTCATTCTTTTTTAAGTCATTGATGTCCAATGTTATTTGAGTTAACTTTGCATCAAGTTTACCAATTTTTACATCAATATTGGATTGAAAAAAATTTATTTCATTCTCTTATTTGCATGGAAATGTTCTGTTCATCCTTTCCTGCTCCTTGGATGTAAATTCCATGAGAGTCCTGGCCATATTGAACAAACTGTCCATGGCTGAAGGCTCCAATTTGGCAGTTCTGTACCCATGTGGGCAAGGTTTGTGCCAATTGGCTTTGGGCTTTCTGTCAGGGTGAGTCTATATAGTAGCTATAAAATGTAGTTACAAGCTATTATTGTGACTGTGACACGTCAAAAAACAAATAAATTTAAATCTTCAGGTCTTACTGCTACGTGGTAACAGTGGTGATGAGTCTGTTGAGGACCTGGGTTGCAATACTCTAATATCTTTGACTGTAAAGAAGTACTACAATAATTATATTCTAATTATATCTTTAATGATAACTCTAAGGACACTACTGATTGATAACAGTTTTGTCACATAAGAATATGGATAATAAGATAAAGATGATGGGTTTTCAAGGAAAAAACCCTTCCTTTTATATCTTTAAAGACTGTCAAGAGTTATTAGCTCTTCACGCATCAGAGGAGTGAAACTTTTCACTCCAATGATCATTCTGTGGTTCTGGATCTTCAATTCTGACGTGAATAGAGGCAGAATTGTGGTTTTGGAACAACAAATGATCATTCTGGATCAATACAGGGTGAAAAAACTTTTCACCTGCCACGTCAGCACTCGGATGACATTGTTCTGGTGTCTGTATGATCAATAATGCTGATTTTAGAGAGGTTATATCTTCATAAGTATATTATTTTAAGTATGAGAGCAATACTGTTTGATACAAGTTTGATACAGTCAAGTATTGCTAGAAAATCCTTCCAATCAAGATATCTCAGTCAGTTCTTAAGATATCAAGAAACCAAGAGCACAGAATTGAAGGGCTTAGTGAGCTCTTCAATTTGGTATGCTTTATGTTTATCCTTCTTTAAAATAGAAAAAGCTATAAGGGTTTTAAGTTTTTGGATGTATTTTTGTACATCAGTATGAGGCTTCAAAAACTTCCATACCAGATATCTTCTTCAATTTGGAAGGTATCTGTATTCTGATGATACAGTCTTGTAGGGCTTGTTAGCTCTACAGTTTTGTATATTACACTGTACAGTTGTATGAATGTATGCCAAAGATACAGGGGTTTGTTTACATTGTTGTTTTCAGAATATCTGTATTTTGGTTGTTAAACCTTTGAACCAAGATCCCTCAGTCAATTTAAGAGATACAGAGGTCTAAGGTGTCTCAAATTAAAGCTCTTGTTTAGATCTTTAATTTGGTTATACTTTTGTACAGTTTTGTACAAGCCCTCTTTGACTTTCAGGGGGGTCTTGGTTTTAAAATAAAGGTCATATGGTATCTCCAGTTGTAGTGGTGTTACAGCAACATGGATGATACCATTGTGTAGCTCTCTATGTGAGCTTTACGAAAAGTACCATTTTGGTATAGAATAACTTAAATATGCATAAGTTAGATGAGAGGTGAAAATAAGGGTTTTGACTTGTTTATTCTCCTCTAGGTTTCCTTATTCTGTTTGGATAAGGTTGGTGTTTAATTTAAGAGGAGTTTTTTCCTCTTATTTATTACCTGTATTGACTATGTTTGTTCAACACTTGTCATACCATTATTTATGGTATGTTGGATGTCATGCTAGTGCTCTGTTTTGAGTCACAGGTTGACATACCCTCCCTCAAAAGAAGGATCATCATTGATGAGACTCTTCAGCCCTTCTGGAGGCTCTGAATCTTCTGAGGTGTATTTTTCCATCTGGGATTTCTTACTCAGTTAACCATTTAACTTTATATGCTGGTTGATTCTTGAATCTAACCAGATATTGCCTGTTGTCTTTCCCATTAATTCTTATTTTCCTGGCTTTAATGATCTTTTTCACTGGTCCAGGTGAGTCATCTTCCTCTACCAATCTTTCATGGGTGACTGTCTTCTTTCTGTCAGGGAATTCCTCCTCATCTTTTTGGTGATAAGGTTTAACCAGGCTCACAGGGAAAACTGGGTGTTTCCTAGAAAACTCTTTGGTCAGGTTGACTTCTACTGCATTCTTTCCTATTAATTTAATAATGGTTAATGGTCCTATGAATGAGTCTCTCATCTTCTTGGGTCCTCTTAGATTGTTGAGGTTAAGAGTTGAGATTAGAACTTGGTCTCCTTCTTTGAAATCAGGTTCTTGGTGACTTTTATCATATCTCTGTTTGTTGTATAATTTAGCTTCAGCCACACATTATTCTGCTTTTTCACAGGCAGTTTTCCACATTGTGTGGAAGTCTTTAGCTGTTGGGTGTACTGAGAGGAGGTTCTTCTTCAAGTAGTCTACTGGAAGTAGTGGGTTCCATCCTTTCTCTAATGTGGCAGGGGTTTTTCCTGTCACTGAGTGTATACTTGTGTTGTATGCCAATTGTACAGCTGGTAGGAGGGTTACCCAGTCATGGGTATATCCCTCATTGTCTTTATATTCCATGCCATATGCACAAAATCTTCTAATGATGTCTTCTAATGTTTGAATCATTCTTTCTGCTAGACCATTGGTTTGTGGATGGTAAGCTGTGAAGAATGCTAGTTTGGTTCCCAGCATCTCAAATAGATCAGTCCAAAATTCTGATGTGAATTGAGGGTCTCTCTCACTAATTATAATTCTTGGAACTCCACAGTTTGCGATCACATTGTTCCAGAAAAATATGGCTGTGTCCATTGCTGTGTCCTCTTTGTGACAGAGGAGACATCTGACACTCTTGCTGTACCTGTCTACTACTACTAGGCATGCATTAAAGCTGTCTTTCTCTCCAGGGACCAGGCCTGTCACCCAATCCATGTTTATTATTTCCCAGGGGTGTTTGGGCTCCTCTATACTCTGGAGCAATCCATATCTTTTGCCATGACCTTTGTTGGCTTTTTGGCATCTGGTACAAGTGTTGATGTATTCACTCAAGTCTTGTTCACACTTTGGCCACCAAGCTGTGCTAAAGACTCTTTCTTTATTTCTTTCTTCACTCATATTTCCCATGTATGGGCAGTCATGGCATTCCTGTAGTATCAGGGAAATATGTTCTCTATTTATTATTACCATGGCACTTGTGTGTTTTTCCCTATGGTATAGTAGATCATCTATCAGAAAAATCTATGCTCTTTGAAGTTTTTGAGCCATGGCTCTTCCAATTTGCTCTCTAGTTCAGGACTCCGGTACTTTTGTTTTAATAGTTGTATCAATATACTACACTGTTTGTGTTTATTTTATGATGATTGTACTATACTAAGGAACTCTGTATTTTGATTAGAGGAGCTGATTCCCAATATGGGTATCTCTTTGCTCTCCCCATAGCTCTGTGCTGGGTTTGATGGGTCATTCCCTAATGACCAGTTTGCTAGTTTGAAGTTCTTTCTCCTATCTATCTCCATGCATTGTATGGGTATTTCGGCCCCATTTTCTGGGTCATATGCTGGATTCTCTTGGTCATTCTTCAGTGGCCACCTGCTGAGACCATCTGCATTAGTATGACTTTTCCCTTCTTTTTAGATAGTAGTCATATTCCCTCTGTAATCTTGTATGGCTCTTTGCCACCTGATCATGTGTCTGTTTGTTATCTCCATGTTAAACAGTGAGTTGAGGGCTGTGCAATCAGTAAAAACTTCAAATACTGCTCCTTCTAAGTAGTAATGGAGTTTTTCTAATGCCCATACCAAACAGAGACATTCTGTCTGAGTAGCTCCATATCTGGCTTCTGAGTCTTTCAGTTGTCTTGATATATAGCAAATTACTCCTTCTTTGGGTATTCCATCCACTAGTTGCCTCTGTTGTAGTGCTGCTCCTAGTCGTTGGCTACATGCTGCATCTATATATAGCTTGAATGGTAGTTCAAACTTAGGCATCATTAGGACAGGGCATTGGTCAGTTCATATTTGATCTTCTCAAATGCATCTCTTCTTTCTTTCGTAATTTCAAAGACCATATCTTTTGAGCACAGTTTGTATAGGCTACTTGTGATGTGTGCAAAGTTTTTTATGTGGCTCCTGTAGTAACTAGCAAAGCCCAAAAAATATTGCATTTCTTTAATGTTCTTTGGTACTGGTTTCTTCAGTACTGCAGCAACTTTATTTTGGTCTATGGCTAGACTTAAACCTGAAGCTTTGTGTCCTAGGGCTAGGAGTTCTTGCTGTCCAAAGTTACATTTTTTAAGAGATATTTTCATGTTGATTGGTGTACATTTTCCCAATATTTTATCAATTTTCCTCACATAGTCTTCCCTTGTTTCTGAGTATATTATGATATCATCAATGTACACTACCATCCACCCTTCCATTATTTCATCTTGAAATATGGTATCCATCATCCTCTGAAAATGGGCTGGTGCATTCTTAATGCCAAATGGCATTCTAGTATATTCATATATGCCCATATGGCATATAATTCTTAGCAATTTGATGGAATCTGGTTTCACCCCATTCTGGTGGAAGCCTTTCATGCAATCCATTTTTGTAATAAACTTGGCTTTTGCTATCTTATCTAGTGCATGTGGTATCCTTGGGATGGGGTACCTATCTGCTTTGGTGTAATTATTCAAAGCCCTGAAGTCCCCACATAGTCTGGATTTACCATCATGCCAAGTTATAAGGACTGGTGTAGTGACTTCTACTATCTCATTGTGTCCTATTTTCCTTATGACCCCCATTTCTAGGAGTTCATTGATATGTTTCTCAATTTCTTTCCTAGTTTCCATGCTGGCTGGGTATGGTGGTCTCCTAAGCATAGGTGGATATGGTCTTTATACATCCAGATATAATTCTATATCATTTCCTCTGATTTTTCCTAGTGGTTCATCTCCTATTGCAAAAGCTCCTCTATGCTTCCTCAATACTTTCAGTAAGCTGAGTTTCATTTTACTGGTGAGTTGAGTGCCATATTGGGATTCTTTGAATTCTTCCACTAGTTCTTTCAGGGTGCTATCATTTCTTATATTATTTATGTCAAAGGAACATTTTTTGTCTTTGTTTGTACCTATGGTAAGATATCTATTTTTACTATTGCAAATGTCCATACCATACATTCTTTGGTACTCTGTACCTAGTAAGACTCCTTGTACATGTGCATTCTCTAAAACTACAAATTCAGGTTCTAGTCTGATAATTCCTTTTTGGTGTGGGATAATTATCTCTTTGATTATTGTCCCCAGTGAGTGCATTTTGCCTGATGCACTTTTAAAGTTTCTAGCTTTTGTTGGGATTATATCCTCTTCCCATTCGGGGAAGTGTTGTTTTAAGTATTCTTTCGCCACTATGGAGCAACTTGCTCCTGTGTCAATGATCATTGGATGTCCACAGTTCTCAATGTAAACTGTCAATTTTGTTGGTGTTCCATGAATGAATCCCATCCCTCTATTTGGGGTTACCAGGAAACTTTGTGCATTCTGTGTGTGCTTACAGAGCTCTTTTTCTGTTGTTATTTGTGGTATTCCTGAATATAATTCAATGTCTTGTATGTCAAGTGAACTTTCTTCATTGCATTCCACTATGTATTCTTCTATGGTATCAGGTTCACTTTGTGATTATGCTCTCATACCATTTCCCATGCTGTCAGAATCAGATTTGTCACCTGTTTGTTCTTCTTCTGATTCTTCATCAATTGCATATATTTTCTTTTTTGGTTTTGTGCAATTGTTAGCATAGTGGTCTGGTGATCCACATTTGTGGCACACATATTTCTTTTTTAGTGTTTCTTTCCCTTTCTCTTTGTTTGTTTCTTTAACTTCAGACTTCTTGTCTTTGAAGTTTGGTTTATAGGATGTGTACCTTCCTATGGAGGTTTTTTTCCTCACATCTTGTATGACATTTGCTATGTCATCAATGCTGCTGATGTTGTTGCATCAGCATTTGACTGCATGTTCTAGATCCCCTGGCAATTTTGCTAGGAGCTTATGGTTTCTCATTTCTATTGTCATATTGGGATCAATAGCTTTTAGCCTTTTTGTTTGTTTGAGACACCATTCATATGGGTCTTTTTCTGTGGAGTATCTATCACTTTCAAAGGACATGGTCTTTTGCCAGATCCAACTACCATTGCTATACTTTTGTATAATCTGGTTGCTCCACCATGTCCAGCTTTTCCTGCCATGTATTTCTTTCATCTCAGTATACCATATGTTTGCATGGCCTCTGAAGGCTGTTTTAAGTCTTGTTGTGATCCAGTAGTCTGGTATCTTTGGGACATCAACAAAGAGTCCATCAATATAGTCAATGATTTCCATATGGTCATATTCCCCAATTCCTGAGAACTTTGGCCAGTTTGCCACTTCTGGTAACTGTTTTAGTGCCTGTTTCTCTGAATAGCTGAGATTTTCCCCATCTTGGTACATTTACTGTGATCTTGACTATGGAATCTGATGATCAGGTTCCTGGTCATAGTCTTTATCCTCTTCTTTTAATTTTGTAGAGGTAGTGGGTTGACCTTGTGTTGGAGGGTATTGATTATCTTCTCTGTCATAGAGGTAATCAATTTCTTTATCAAAGCTATCCTGTTACTGCTGGATACTTCTCAGGTCTCTCCTCACAGTTTGTTGTTCTTCTAGAATTGAATTCAACTGTCTGTTAGTTTTTTCAAATTTTGTCAAAATCTTGGCCAGATTTGTATTCAAGTCTTTTATGACTCTTGCTTGGAAAGCATTTTCTTCTTTCAATGTTTCCACTTCTGTCCTCATTTTTTCTGAGGTTTCATGTATCCAATCCATGAATTGGGCCAATTTGGTCCATGTGAATTTGTTTTCAAGCTCATGAGTGTGGATTGTAGTCTCAGTTATTAATTCTGGATCAATTGAGTCAGAACTATCAAAACTATTTGTAGGTACAACTATTTTTTGCTTTTGTGTACTTCTTGGACTAAGTACATCAGCTTTTTCATCAATGGGTCTGCTTCCTTCTTCCTCTGGTTGAAAGAAGTTTTGTTTCTCCCTTGGGCTCATTTTCTCCTGTTGGAAACTACCTGGAATGGTTGGGGAGCCTTGGATGAAGTTTCCTTTGGCTTGTAAGGCCTGGAACTGCTGGATTGTTGTGGGGAAGATGGGACTTCTCCTTCCATTTCTTGGGGTACCTGAATCTGACTGGGCTCTTCCTTGTGCCAAGATCTCTCTATGGCTTGTATGGCTGCCTGGTTCTCTTTGATTCTGATTTCTCTTTCTTCTAAGAGTTTGAAATTCTTGTTGGGATTCCAACCTTTCATTTATGTCATAAGCTCCATCCAAGCCATTTTCTTGAGACAGATCTTCTTAGTTGTTATCCCCACTTCTGCCCATGATGCTGCCATAGTGAACATTTTGTTGTCCATGCTCCATGTGAAGAGGTCTTTCAGGAGTTTGTGTATTTGAAGGACCTGTTCTGCATCTGTCCAATCTCCTGGTTGGACTTCTGGGTTGAATTTGATTTGGAATAAGACCTTGGGTAGGAGTTCCCTGATGGTAAGTCCTTTGCTGGTCATTTGATCCAGTGATTGGCTGTCTTCTTCCTCTGTGTCTCCTTGGCCAGTGTTCTGGTTGATTTCTTTGGAATCCAAGATCTGTAAGAAGTGGAGGTGTCATGTTAACAATGTTAAAAAATGACAGACAATGAAAAATGTTGTATGTTTCAAGGTTTATTTACCTTCAAAAGGCCCTTGTACAAATTTATGATCTATACTCTTTGGCAATTTGCCTTTAGAGTTTACAACTGGGTTGATAACAGTGATTTTCTGTTTTTCAATTTGTTTTGGTGATCCAACTGGTTTTGTTGGAGCTTTTCTGGGTTTTTTGGCCCTTGGAACGGCTATTGGTGTCCAATCCTTTGAGTTGATTGTCACTTCACTGTGTCTTTTCGGCTTGCCCTTGGTTTTTGGCAGCACCTCTCTGTCTTCTGAGGCTGTCACAGATGGATTTCGTTGTGACTGGGTTTCTAATGGAATATAGTCTCTTTCCACTATTCAGAAAAGATATTTCAAATTGTATATCAGTATTTTATGATAAAACAAAATGATTTTATTCAATTCTACTGTTATTTTTCGAAATTTTTAAGTATTCTTATTATAATATGGTTTTTTTTTATATGTTTTTTATTGAAAAATAACAGTTTTTGGGTTTTTCACTTATGTTTTATAAGTGAAAACTGTAATATCCAAGTGTTTTGTGAATGATTCACTTGGATATTATTATGTTTTGTATAAACACGTCAAATTTATTAAATTATAATAATTCTGTTTTTTCATTATAAATATTATAAATAATATTTATTTTAGCACATGATTTTTGATTAAAATATCAATCAATTACAAGTTTTCACGTCAATTTGAGTGATGTCTTGTTTTAAAGGAAATATTTAATTAAAATATTCCTTATAAATAATAAAAAATTATTTTATTATTTAATATTTATTAATTGTTTATTAATAAATGTTTCTTTATTAATTTTCACGCACTTTGGGGAAAAATAATAGTAAAAAATAAGTAATATACTGTTTGTATATTATTTTTTATATTGAAATTGAAATAATACTGTTGTATTATTATCAAATTTCGTGAAAATTATTGCAATATAATGAAATAAAGAGGATTTGTACTCTTACTCTCAACAAAAATATTTGTAATATATATTTTTGGAGAATAAAAATATGTATATAATATATGATGCTATATTATATATAAAAAAATGATAATAATAGAAAATAAGATAAATTCAAAATTTTACTCACTGTTGGTAAAATACCTTTTAAATAACTGAATTTTTACGCCTAATTCAGTACAAAACATGTCCAATAAGGTTGAAAACCCACGGCCAGGCCCCCAAAATGTCAGGGTGAGTCTATATAGTAGCTATAAAATGTAGTTACAAGCTAGTATCATGACTGTGACACATCAAAAAACAAATGAATTCAAATCTTCAGGTCCTACTGCTATGTGGTAAAAGTGGTGATGAGTCTGTTGAGGACCTGGGTTGCAATACTCTAATATCTTTGACTGTAAAGAAGTACTACAATAATTATATTCTAATTATATCTTTAACGATTATTCTAAGGACACTACCGATTGATAACAGTTTTGTCACGTAAGAATATGGATAATAAGATAAAGATGATGGGTTTTCAAGGAAAAAACCCTTCCTTTTGTATCTTTCAAGACTGTCAAGATGTCACAACCATGGCAATTCACTCCCTTGGATCTCCATATGGCATATCAAGCCACAGTTCTTTTATGGCCAATTGGCCATATCCATCACCAGTGGCCAATATGGCCACGTCATCATCTTATGGACCATTTATGGCCATTTGTGTTTTGGGGCCTTCATGGCCCTTCACCTCAATCCAGCACCCATAGCGGCAATTTATGCCCAAATGGGTATTTCTGGTCATTTCCCTCAAAACCAGGGGAAATGGCCCAAATGGCTGTTTTTGGCCATTTGGGCTCATAATGCGCATTTGCGCATTTTTGCGCACTTTTGCGCATTTGCGCACTTTTTGCGCATTTGCGCACTTTTGCGCATTTGCGCATTTTGCGCAGTTTTTCGCACTTTGCGCATTTGCACACTTTTGCGCATTTTGCGCATTTTTGCGCACTTTGACGCAAAGTGTCCAAAAGACACTTTCCCGCCTTTTGGGCCAGTTTTTGGCTCAGAACCCAAAAATGGCCAAAACCCCCAAAAGGCCCAGAAACACCATTCCAAGCTCTGAAGCCATTACATCCATCTTTTTCCCTCTGCCTTTCCATCTCAAGACCTTTGGACGTAATCTTCTTGCCAATCAACCAATATGCCAAAAATGATGTTATATATCATTGTGCATCATTTTTCAACAGCAATTCAATGGTGGCAATATCAAATGCTCATTTCAACATTCCAACATCCCATCACGTCATCAAGGCACCCAATCATTCAGAGGAATCATCAAGGCTCAAGAGCAAGTGTTTCAGCGTCAAAGACCAATGACGCCATCAAGCAGTCATTGGTTATTCTCATTCCAAGTATTCCTTCCAAGGGAATACTTTCAATTCATTCTCAAGTGTATTCAAGAGGCAGTGCCAAAAAGAAGTTGTCAAGTGTCAAAGCTCCACTCAATCCATCTTGGCAACCATATTCATTTCAATACAGTCTGGATCCATCAAGACCTGTATTTCATTTTCAATCATGGGAAATTCATTCAACCCAATTCAATTTCAATATTAGCCAGCTGTATCAATTCCCAAAACAATCAATACAGCCTCAAGGATCAATACAGATCAGTTTTCAGCCTGAAGAACTCAAGCTCCCAACTTTTCACATATACCGGCTACCCTTTCCACCCTGGGGGGTTTTCCCCAGTTAATTAATATATTTTGATTTTATTTTATCTCTATTTTCTTTTCATTTTAGTGAAGCAAATACTGATATTATTAAGTCAGTCATTTAGCACTTTTCTCTTTCTCTTTCTTCGCCTGTCAATGGATATTTGGTGGTCATATCCTTACTAATTCCATTATTCATTTTTGGCAGGTTGAAACAGTGATTAAGGACTTACTTGGTTGGCTCTTTGGCCGTTTGGCTTCCCTTTCCTCTTTTGCATCTCATCTTGTACCTGCATATCTTTTAGAGGAATTCATTCTTATTATTTTTATTCTTTATCCTTTTGGAGTCTTCCAAGTGAGTTCCCTGATTGCTGAGTGCCAGGCCACTCTTGTATTTCTGTCCAAGAGCCCCTGTGACACAAGAGTTATTAGCTCTTCACGCGTCAGAGGAGTGAAACGTTTCACTTCAATGATCAGTCTGTGGTTCTGGATCTTCAATTCTGATGTCAATAGAGGCAGAATTGTGGTATTCGAACCACAAATGATCATTCTGGATCAATACAGGGTGAAAAAACTTTTCAGCTGCCACGTCAGCACTTGGATGACGTTGTTCTCAGTCAGTTCTTAAGATATCAAGAAACCAAGAGCACAGACTTGAAGGGCTTAATGAGCTCTTCAATTTGGTATGCTTTATGTTTACCCTTCTTTAAAATAGCCAAAGTCATAAGGGTTTTAAGCTTTTGGATGTATTTTTGTACATCAGTATGAGGCTTCAAAAACTTTCATACCAGATATCTTCTTCAATTTGGAAGGTATCTGTATTCTGATGATACAGTCTTGTAGGGCTTGATTAGCTCTACAGTTTGGTATAATACACTGTACAGTTGTATGAATGTATGCCAAAGATACAGGGGTTTGTTTACATTGTTGTTTTCAGAATATCTGTATTTTGGTTGTTAAACCTTTGAACCAAGATCCCTCAGTCAATTTAAGAGATACAGAGGTCTAAGGTGTCTCAAATTAAAGCTCTTGTTTAGATCTTTAATTTGGTTATACTTTTGTACAGTTTTGTACAAGCCCTCTTTGACTTTCAGGGGGGTCTTGGTTTTAAAATAAAGTTCATATGGTATCTCCAGTTGCAGGGGTGTTACAGAAACATGGATGATACCATTGTGTAGTTCTCTATGTGAGCTTTAAGAAAAATACCATTTTGGTATAGAATAACTTAAATATGCATAAGTTAGATGAGAGGTGAAAATAAGGGTTTTGACTTGTTTATTCTCCTCTAGGTTTCCTTATTCTGTTTGGATAAGGTTGGTGTTTAATTTAAGAGTAGTTTTTTACTCTCATTTATTACCCGTATTGACTATTTTTGTTCAATACTTGTCATACCATTATTTATGGTATGTTGGATGTCATGCTAGTGCTCTGTTTTGAGTCACAGGTTGACATTTTCCCTTGCCTTTATGGTTCTTGGAACCTCTCTGTTTCATCTGAGGTCCTTTGGGCTTGTCTGTGGACACTTCTGGAGCTGGTTTGGAGCTGTTAGATGCCACTGGGCCTTCTTTCTCCAAAGTTGGAGTCATTTCATGTTCCTTATGGTCTATGGATAAAAAACTTTGGTTCTTCAACCAATTCTTTATCTTTTTGACCCTCTCTTTGCAAGATAGTGGGATCCAACCTCCTAAGAGTTTTATGGTCTTCTCCTGACCCAGTAAGCTCTTGATGTGTAAGTAGCAGTTCATGGCCCCCTGCCAAAGGCTTGGGCATATTTCCCACTCCTCTTCTTTGGCTGCTCTGAACAGATTTTTCTATCGGAATTGATAAATTTCTATTGCTGCCACTTGAAAGTGGTTCAGCACTTGAAATATCATCATGAATCAGTTCAGATTCAGAATTTAAATCAAAGTTTGTGGGTACAGACCTTGGGGAATGGGGGGCAACTCTGGCATCCTCCAAATGTGTCTTTCTTGAGGAAGACTTAACACTTCTGGATTTGGTCTTGCCTCTTCCTTGGCCACATCCATCTGGTTGGACTGAATAGTTGCTTCCATTTCCATTATGCACCATTTTCACGTCAATTTTAAGATAAAGAGTGAAAATATAAAGATAAAACACACCTTTTGGTGGTAATTTAGTCTTTTCACAGTCAAACAAGGTACCTTTTTTAGCAATTTGAAACTCAATAATGTCCTCAGATTCTGCTTCTAAAGCTTCTGGACTGAAAATATATCTCTTAGTGAGTCTGTTACCAGCTGCACAGTATTTGATTAGAGACACTAGAAATGTTATAAAAGAGAAAAAAATTATCTTTTATACTTTTTAAAATATTTTAAAAGATTTTTTATAAGTTTTTTTTTTTTTGATATTAAAGAAAATAATTCTTTTTAAAGAAAAAATGACAATTTAAGATTTTGAATGAAAATTAATTCAAAGTAACTGAAAGAATAATTTTCTAAGTTTTTGGATGTGAAAATGCCATGTGTAAAAACAGTATAAAATTAAACCAAATTCCTCAATGAAAAAGATTTTAAGACAATTTCAAATATAAAAAAATCCCAACTTTAAATTGAAAGAAAAAAACATTAAATCAATATATTTTAGAACTTAAAAGTATATTATTGAAGTCAAGAACATTATCAAAGGCAAGTCTATGGTTAAAATCATGGCCAGGACGTCAAATGTAAGTATGTCTATGAAACTGTTGATAATGTTACTATTAATCAACAGTAGTATGACTGCTCTTATGAAATATAACAATAAAAATTATTATAACCACAATTAAAAAATTGAAGAATTATTTCTTTTACGTGTTATACACTGCTAGTGAGAATAACAGTAAGCAATAATTGTCTACAAGAATCAATTACAAGAAAAATTTAATAATACAAACTCCTTTTATTAAAATAATAAAAGGATTTTAATATATCATTATCTTTTACAAGAATAATTATAAAGATAATTATTGAAGAAAACTAATTTTAGAGAAAAACTTTAAGAATTAAACATAAATCACTCACTAACAATCCAAAGAACTTATTAATGATAAAGGTAGAGAGATTTGACATAGAATTGTGGATTTAATGGATCAAAATTGATGCATAACAGGATTACAAAAATATATAGTTGATTTCTATGATTTCACGTCCTTCTGATTTATTCAGAAAAAATTATAACACTTAAGAAAAGCTTTAACTAATACTTACTTGTTGGTAACAAAGGTATAATGTAACAATGTGATGATGATGATGTGGAAAAAACAACAAGAGGAGGACTCTTTTAAGTCTAAGAAAGCTCATGGAGGCGTGCTTGGCAGCAAACTGAAAGAGCAGTGAGTGAGGAAACAATCAACCTTTTTGGATTATTGATTGAATCATCAGTTGTCACATAAGATTATCATAATTGCTTAATTGAGGTTTTTACGTGACTACCAACCCATTTATGTTTAAGAATAAAAGGAGTAACAACTGTGAATCTTCTTTTATTCCAAAATGTATCAAAGTTATTAAAAATTTCATCACAGAATGCATTTTCTGTGAATTTTCAAAGATTCTGTGTTTCACATGGAGTCCTCTAAAATGGACTGTAAGTAAACCTTTTAAGTTTACATATAAAAGTATCAATCTGTTTGATTTTTATATGGATTATACAATTTTCAATTGGTCCTGAACAATTCAGAAAAATTAATTAAGAATTGTATTTTGAGTGAATTTTTGAAGTTTTACCTCATTTCTACATAGAATTGCAAATAGCAGTCTATGGCTGGTTGCTATGAGGTAAATCAATGGATACTAGTCCAAAAAGTGTTTTAATTGATCTTTTGGGTTTTATCCATGGAAATTCATTAAGAACTGACATGGTTACAGGAGTCTAAGTTGGTCTTTACCTTGTTGGCACATCAAAATAGCAGGTTATTTGGTATTTTCTTATGATTTACTGAAGTTGTAACATGGTAACCAAGTTGCCAAAAGGTTTTAGTTTACTAATTTGGCCAAGATCAGCCATGGATCTGAGCTTTGGAGCTGTCCACGCATCAGAGGAATCAAAAGTTGGTTACCCTGGCTCTCTTTGATGCCTTTTGTCCCCCTTGCCAACTTTTTATGTCAAAATCAAATTTTAAGCTTCAAGTGAGATATCCACTATGGGTGTACCAAATGTGCATGTACCGATACCATAATATCAAGTGCCCCAAACCAGCATAACACTATTCTTAGTGTATATGTAACATGGGATTCCTCACATTCCCATTATTTTGGTGTGAAATAGAGAAAAACAAAAATTCTCACCGATCTTTTATGTGGTATTGAAGTATTTTCCATTTTACCACCTCAAAGAGATAATTTGAGCTTATTGACTCTAGGGAGATACCCTAGGTGAATCTTTGTGTATAATCTAAATCTGGCCTTAAATCCATGGATTTACGTACTCAATAAAAGCTTTTTCATCTTTTCTGAAATCAAAGATGATGAATTTTGGATATATGAATGACTTATGGGTTATTCATAGTTCAGAATTTATGTTTAAGATAACTTTGGCCTATTTGGGTATGGAAAATATACCTAAAGGCTCATAAGTAGCATTAGTGTCACATTATACTCACTGGATCTAGTGGTTCAGGTCAAGTCTGCATCAAGACAGTGTCAATGTTCAAATGTGTCACATGAGTATGTCAGTCAAAGCAGAAACCCATATCAACACTTTTTGCAAGGTTCAGGTAATTATAGCTCATGGCTTAAGGCAGCAGTTTGGAATGCTCATATTTGTGCCTGAGATTACTTTCTCCCCTCTTCCTGATCAACTCAACCTTTACCATGGCTTTTGTCATTCATTAATTGGCTTCTGCACTCCCTCCTAATCCTCTCTTCCACTTACCATTCACACGCTCCTGCAGTGCTCTCAATATATGCCTTCAATGCAGCCCTCACCCAACCTTATGCTTGCCCATCCTCGCTTCTTACCATGCTCACACTCCCACCATTCCCTTAACATATGCCTCCAAGGCCTCCCACAGAGCCCTCAAGATATGCCTCCAATGCCACCACCTCATTACTGCCCTCACCTCTTGTATGCTTCCACACCCCTGCCACTTACCATGCTTATCCTCCCACAGAGCCCTCAAGATATGGCTCGAAGACTTCCACCCCATCTCTTCCCTCACCCCTCCTTATGCTTCCGCACCCCTGCCTCATCCTCATGGTCTGACATTAGAGTCATGGGGTACATGTGCAACCCAATCACAGAAATTGTCACAACCATGGCAGTTCACATATACATGCTATATCCAATTTATGGAAATTTGGCCATATCCATAATCACTGGCCAAATTGGCCATTTCTTCTTGTTTGGTGTTTTATGGTTATTTCACAATCTGGACCCAACTTAGCCCTTTCATCATCATCAGGCTTTCCCTGGCCAGGTTTTGCATTTGGGAAGACTTTTGTATTTTCCAGTAAGCAGGGAAAATACAGCCCAAAAGTGTGTATTTTTCTTTTGAAGCTTTAAATACTTTTCCCCTTTTTGTGAATTTCTGAAAATTTTGCGCATTTTTTGCAGACTTTGCACAAATAGAGTTTTAAAGCTGTATTATCTTTATTTTGCCAAAAAATCAAAATAACACTTTTCCACCTCTGAAGCCACCAAAACCCATTTTCCACTCTTATCCTCCTGGCGTCATCCCAAAAGTCCTTTGGCCATTTTCACCCTCCAATAACCAAAAGTGCCATAAGTGGTGTTATAAAACATTATGCATCTTTTTTCACCATAAATCCAATGTCACCACTATTGAATTGTTATTTCAACATTCCATCAGGTCATCAAGGCATCATATCATCCAGGGGATTCCTCAAGGCTCAAGGACAAGTTCTATTATCAAATATCAATGCTGCCATCAAGCCATCATTGTATATTCTCACTTGAATTATTCCTCCAAGGGATTAATGGCACTGAAGTTTAAAGTGGTATTAAAGAGGTAGTTCCAAAACAATCTGTCAAGTGTAAATGCTCCATCCATCCACCTTGACAGCCACATTCATTCAATATAGTCTGGATTCATCAAGACCTGTATTTCAATCATACACAATGGGGAGATCATTCAACCCAGTTCATTTCTCGATTTGGCAAGGTATAAATTCTATCAGAAAATTGATACAGCTCCCAGTTTTCAATACAAACTGGCTGACAGCCCAAAGGAGTCAAGTGCGCAATGTTTCACAAATACCAGCGTACTTTGACCCTGGGGGTTTTTTGCCCCAGTGAATTAAACTGTTTTGATTTTATTTCATCTTTATTTACCATATCGCTTTGTTACAATTGGTCATTTATGATCACTGAGTGTAATCTTATTTTAAGCTTAACAGTTACACAAGTGATAAAACTGGTGAATACTATTAAATTATGATTAATAAGAGTAAAATAACAAAATATATCCTTCTTCCAAGCCTATGATTTCATCAAACTTAGAGCTATACTGATAACTCTAAATAATTGTGTAATAATGAGATAAGATGGTTTGATCATGGTGTCATCATCACCAAACCTTAAAATACAGATAAATTCCAGTTTATATCATCGGTAAGCGTCTACTAGAAGCCTGCTGGGCTCTAGAAGGGAGGAATTTACTATAAATAGAGCTCTTTCACTTTATTTCCCCCTCAGATGCATCAAAAACAATATAAAATTAAATAAAAAGGTAAAATATTTATTCTTTATATATAAATAATCTATATTATCAAAGACCAAAGGTAATCTTTATTCCCATAATCAATCTTAATGTGATTACTCCATTTGTTTAATTTCTTTTTGCTTTATAACTCGATAAATCTTATTTTCCATGCAAAATTGAGAATATTTGTAATTTTCCTCTTTTATTTTTTAAGAAATTTTAAACAAGGTTTATTTACATTTTTTGGCATAAAGTCTTTCAAAATTATTTGATTAAGCGCTAAAAATAGGTTTTTTTCACTTTTGTAATAATTTATTTCTATTATTACTATTAATAGCTCTTTCATTAATATAAATAGTATTTATATTAATATATAACATTAATATTGGTAATATTATTGTTATTAATTGTTTTTATTGTTGAAAAACAATTTTTTACACCTTATTATTTGTTAGTAACAACTATAAGAGCTTTAAAAGTACGAATATATTTCTTTTGATTATATTATAATTTTATAATATAAATTGTATTATTATATTTACATAATAAGATAATAATTTTATGCCATAATTGTGATAATAATTTAGATTATAATTATTCTTTATTTTATTCATCTAATAAGGACATTCTTTGTACAATAAGTGAAATGTTTGTAATATTTACTTATTGGTTCATAGTCAAACCTTATATTTGGGGGCCTGGCAGTGATTTTTACTTGAAGACTTTTGAAAAAAGATTAATTTTGGTTTTATCCAATAATAAATTATATTCATAATTATGAAATTATATAATAATTTTATATTCATTGATTTTAAGAGCTATTGAGGAATTTGGAAAGGAATTGTAGTGTCTTACACATGTTTTTTCACATCAATAGACTTGCAAGAACTTTCTTTGAGTGACTCCAGTGATTAGAAAGGATATTTCTAAATTAAAAATAAATTCATATTTTAAATAAATTTCAAAAAGAATCATATTAATTCTATTTTATTCTTCAAAATTAAAAATATCAAAATAATAAACAACATATATATAAAAGAAAAAAACCATAAAAAATGTTATTTTCATTATTTTTTATCATTTATTTTATGCATTTTCTTGATTCAAAAGATAATAAATCAATTTTTACATGGAAATTGCCATATCTTATGAAAAATAATGCTTATTGAAAAAGACTTATATTTGTTTGTATTTTTAGTGTTTATCAAACCACTGTTGAGATATTGGTGGAAGAAATCTTTCCAAGTTATCCAAAACTAATTCTCACTAAAAAGAAGAAAGCTAAGAAATTAGTATTTCCAGGACCCACTATTCAGGACTCTGAGGGTGAGTACCTCCTTTTTAATTTCCATAAGAAGGTTTTTTGTGTTTGCAAATATTTTCCAATAACATGTAGGTGGACTCAGAAATAGAGTTTCTTCCACAAAAGGGGGAAGTAAGAGCAAAATCCCCAGTGGAACTGAATAAACACAAGGAAGTGCCACATCCAAAAGGCAAGTCTCAGATATGCCCATTATTTCTGAACTGGAATTGGAACTAAGTAGGAGCAATCCCAACATGGACAAATGTCACAGGGGCTCTTGAACAGAAATACAAGAGTGGCCTGGCACTCAGCAATCAGAGAACTCACTTGGAAGACTCCAAAGAATAAAGAAATAAAAATAAAGAATAAATTCCTCTAAAAGATATGCAGGTACAAGATGAGATGCAAAAGAGGAAAGGGAAGCCAAACGGCCAAAGAGCCAACCAAGTAAGTCCTTAATCACTGTTTCAACCTGCCAAAAATGAATAATGGAATTAGTAAGGATATGACCACCAAATATCCATTGACAGGCGAAGAAAGAGAAAGAGAAAAGTGCTAAATGACTGACTTAATAATATCAGTATTTGCTTCACTAAAATGAAAAGAAAATAAAGATAAAATAAAATCAAAATATATTAATTAACTGGGGAAAACCCCCCAGGGTGGAAAGGGTAGCCGGTATATGTGAAAAGTTGGGAGCTTGAGTTCTTCAGGCTGAAAACTGATCTGTATTAATCCTTGAGGCTGTATTGATTGTTTTGGGAATTGATACAGCTGGCTAATATTGAAATTGAATTGGGTTGAATGAATTTCCCATGATTGAAAATGAAATACAGTTCTTGATGGATCCAGACTGTATTGAAATGAATATGGTTGCCAAGATGGATTGAGTGGAGCTTTGACACTTGACAACTTCTTTTGGCACTGCCTCTTGAATAAACCTTGAGAATGAATTGACAGTATCCCCTTGGAAGGAATACTTGGAGTGAGAATAACCAATGACTGCTTGATGGCGTCATTGGTCTTTGACGTTGAAACACTTGCTCTTGAGCCTTGATGATTCCTCTGAATGATTGGGTGCCTTGATGACGTGATGAGATGTTGGAATGTTGAAATGACCATTTGATATTTCCACCATTGAATTGCTGTTGAAAAATGATGCACCATGATATATAACATCATTTATGGCATATTGGTTGATTGGCAAGAAGATTACGTCCAAAGGTCTTGAGATGGAAAGGCAGAGGGAAAAGGATGGATGTGATAGCTTCAGAGCTTGGAAAGGTGTTTCTGGGCCTTTTGGGGTTTTTGGCCACTTTTGGGTTCTCAGCCAAAAACTGGCCCAAAAGGCGGGAAAGTGTCTTTTGGACACTTTGCGTCAAAGTGCGCAAAAATGCGCAAAATGCGCATTATAAGCCCAAATGGCCAAAAACAGCCATTTGGGCCATTTCCCCTGATTTTGAGGGAAATGACCAGAAATACCCATTTGGGCATAAATTGCCGCTATGGGTTCTGGATTGAGGTGAAGGGCCATGAAGGCCCCAAAACACAAATGGACATAAATGGTCCATAAGATAATGACGTGGCCATATTGGTCACTGTTGATGGATATGGCCAATTGGCCATAAGAGAACCGTGGCTTTTTATGCCATATGGGGATCCAACGAGGTGAATTGCCATGGTTGTGACAGTACCCCCCACCTTGGAATGGTGAGCTCCTGAGCACCAATAAAAGGTGAAGCCTGTTGAGGCTATTGGAAAGATTTTGAGAAAGTGATTCAAGAGGATTGATTAAGATAAAAAATTTGAAGACTGATATTAAGAATTTGACATTTGACACAGGACTTGCTTGATCTTCTTTTGACATTGGCTTCATGATTTGAATTTAATTTTGAAATGAATGAAAATTTTTGATGTGATAATTGACGTAATAAAAGAAAATTTAAAATGAAAGTAAAATAGAAATAAAGAATGAAAATGAAAATAAGAAAAGAAAAGGAAAAAGAAAAAGAAAAATGAATTGAATCTTGAAGAGGTTGCAATCTTCATCACGGAGGTTGATAACTGATTTTGAAATTGGCCAAGGACCTGGAATGATAAATTTGATGCCAGGTGCTCACAAAGTGGCCAAGGTGATGTTTTGACAAGATTGTAGACCCCTCAGGGAAGTGCACACCAGGAGAGGAACTTACGTTTGGTAGTTACCACTCCCGCCAGTGCCATAAAAATAAAACAAAAATGCTGAAGGAATGAATTCGAATTTTGAAGTTTTGGGAATGAATTGAAAAGTGAATGGCCCATTGTCCCAAGTGAACATGGCCATAAGATTGGAAATGAAGTTGAAAGCCATGCCAAAGATCTGTGTTCAAAACTGCAAAGTGCTCACAGAGTGGCCAAGGTGATGCTTACAACAAAAAGAGTAGAATACCCCTAAAGGTGCATACCAGGAGTGGGACTTACGTTTGGTAATTCCTCTCCCCACCAAGCACCATAATGAATCAAGCTTTTGAAGAATTTGGCCCAGGCTTGTCAGGATATAATGAATGAAAATCTTTGACAAGTTCAGGACAATTCTTGAGGTTTTCGGTTGGTTCCCAAGTGGATCTTTCTGGGTTTTGACTGAAACCTTTCCATTCCACCAGATACCATAATTTTGCTCTCTTGAGCTTTGAGTCCAGTATTTGAGAGACTTCCCATTCCTCTTCTTCTTCAATGATTATTGGAGGAGGAGGCTCTTGATGCCTATTTGGGATTGTTGATGTCTTGACTGGTTCCAAAAGAGAAATATGGAAAACTGGATGGATGGACTTCCATTGAAATTGGAGCTTGAGGTGGTAGGCATGAGTACTGACTTTCTTCAAGATTGGAAAAGGACCCAGCCATCTTTCAGACAGCTTTTTGGTGGGTCTGGTTGATTTGATGTTCTTGGAAGAAAGCCATACCATGTCACCGGGATTGAAAACAGGTGGACTTGCTCTACTTTTATCTGCATACCTCTTAAACCTGTTTATGGCAACTTCAAGTTCTCTCTTGACATCTTGCTGTACTGATTGGATTTTTGTTGATAACTTTCCAGCAGGAGTATCTTGAGTGATGTGAACTGAGTCAAAATGAGGATCTCTTCCATAAATAGTGAAAAACGGTGATTGTTTTGTTGAAGAGTGGTCAGAGTTATTGTAGGCAAATTAAGCCAGAGGGAGCCAGGTGTTCCAGTCATCTTGATGATAACTGACATACATCCGAAGGTACTGTTCTAGTATCTGATTTACCCTCTCTGTCTGTCCATCAGTTTCTGGATGATAAGCAGTTGACAAGTCTCTTGAAATCTTGAGCTGCTGACAAAGGTTGGTCCAAAAGGAAGGAACAAAAAGAGAACCTCGATCACTAACAATGCTTGAAGGAAGGCCATGCTTTGAGAAAATATTCTTGATGAATAAATGGGCCAAATCTAATGAAGTGATTGAAGCTATTGTTGGAATAAAAACCGCCATTTTTGAGAATCTGTCCACTATGACTAAAATTGAATCAAAGGAATTGGACAGTGGCAATTGAGTGATGAAATCCATTGAAAGACAAATCCAAGGACCACTTGGAATTGGAAGAGGCTTGAGGAGTCCAAACTTCTTGTGATGAATATTTTTGTTTCTTGAACACTGTTGACAGGATGATACATAATCCTTGATAAATTGAGTCATGCCGGACCAGTTGAAATCCCGCTTGACAAGTTTGAGAGTCTTCTCTTGGCCAGGGTGTCCAGCTAGAGGAGAGTCATGCCGCTTTTGAAGTATATTGAGTTGAATTGTGGGTTCATTTGGGACCACCACCCGATCTTTGAAAAGGAGAAGTTTGGAAGAGGAATCAAGAGAATAATCTTGGACAGATTTACCTTTACCCAAATCTTCAAGGACACTTCTATATTGAGAATCTTGCCACACTGCCTTCTGAATTGAATCAATCAAGTTTGAAAACGAATCCACCTTGACTGCAAAAAACTTTGAAGCTTGAATTTCATCTTGCTTGATTATCTTCTGATAGTTCATTGGATTCTTGCTGATGAAATCCTCCCCCCTCTCTGGGTAAACGTTGTCCCGACGTGACAAGGCATCTGGAAGGGTGGCCAAGCGGCCAGGGCGGTAAGTGATTGAGAAATGGAATTCAGATAAAAATTCAGCCCAGCGGGCTTGACGGCGAGTGAGAATCTTGGAAGACATCAAATATTGAAGAGATGAATGATCGGTGAGAACTTCAAAAGGGGAAGAAATAGAAAGAAGAAAAGCTCTCCGGCGGTTGAGAGCCCAGACTATACCAAGGAGCTCCTTGTCATGAATCTCATAATTGAGCCAGCTGGGAAAAGCTTGCGGCTATCAAATGCAATGGGATGTTTTCCTGAGTCAGAGACCTGACTCAGTACAGCACCCAAGGCATAATCTGATGCATCGGTCTCTACAATGGTGGGTAGAGAAGGATTGAAATGAGAGAGGATTGGAGCAGTGGTGAATGCCTCCTTGAGTTGATGAAACTGTCTAAGAGCTTCCTCATTGAGGGGAAAACAGGAATCTTTCTTGAGGAAACTAGCGAGTGAACTAATCTTATTTGAATAATTCTTGATGAAACGGCCATAAAAATTGGCAAAGCCAAGGAATGATTGAAGAGCCTTGAGGTTTCTTGGAGGTGGCCAATTGAGAATTTGCTGGACTTTTGCTTGGTCCATCTTGAGGCCTGCAGAAAAAACTACATAACCAAGATATTCCACACTTGAAACATGAAATAGGCATTTGGACGCCTTAGCAAAGAGGTTATTGGCTCTGAGTCTGGAAAGGACAGTGGACACATGAGTGACATGTTCTTCCTCAGATTTGGAAAAGACCATAATGTCATCCAAATAAACCACAACATAAACATCAAGAAGATCATAAAAAATATCATTGACGAGATTTTGAAAAGAAGCAGGAGCATTGGTAAGCCCAAATGGCATAACCAAGTACTCATAACTACCATATTTGGTTCTAAAACAAGTCAAATGTTCATCACCTTCCTTGATTCTGAGCAGGTTATATGCACCACGCAAGTCAATCTTGGAGAAGATAGAAGAACCATTGAAAACAGTGAGAAGCTGATTCATAGGAGGAACAGAATACTTGTTCTTCCTAGTAACAGCATTGAGCTTGCGGTAATCAACACACAAACGGAGGCCACTATCTTTCTTTTTGACAAAAAGAACAGGTGCTCCTGTAGAAGAGGAGCTTGGCCCGATGAAACCTTTCTCTACATTCTCTGAAATGTAGGCCCTGAGTGTATCTGACTCTTGGTTTGATAAAGAGTAGATCACCCCAGCTGGAGGTAGAGACCCCTCCAGCTCGATATGATGATCACAGGCGCGGTGAGGAGGAAGTTTTTCTGCTTTCACCTTGGAGAATACATCCAAGTACTGGTGATAAACAGAAGGAACAAACTTCATCATGGTTTCTATTTCTTCTGGCTCTTCCTCTTCATCCCACAACTCCTCCAGGGAGTCATGATAAGATGAAGGAGGAAGGTCCATATTCCCAAAGAAGAGATGAAGTGAAGATACAGAATTATCTTCTCCAACATCTTGAATCTCTTTGAAGACTTCATCTCTAGATGATAGTAATGACTGATGGGAATTAAGGGAAGAAATATGGACAGAAGACAGAAATGATGGTGTTCTAGAATCACCAACCAGAGCTGCACATGATTTTGCAGAAGAAAGGTCATTACTAAAAGAAAATGAAGGATCATGATAGTCCTTATGATCAGAATTAAAGGTGATCAATCCTTGCCTCCAATCAATAAATGGATTAAAATGATTAAGAAAGTCAAAACCCAATATGAGGTCTTCTCCCTTGGGAGTATCAATGACTAAAAAGTCCCATTCAAAGCTTGGGAAGGAAGGGATCTCAACCATATATTTAGTATGGTGAGTCACAAATAAAGAAGGAGACTCAGAGCAGTCAAGAATAATAAGGGGAATCTTCTCCGGGAGTTCTGACATGGTCAAAGAATACTTGTGAACAAACTTCTTTGCAATAAATGAGTTGGTAGCACCAGAATCAATGAGAATACTGTAAAACATATCAGAGAGAGAAGAAAAAACAAAACATTTAAGAGAATTTTTGACACAAGTATTCAGAATGCACAATTGAGCTCTGGATCGAAAACTGTGAAGACCATTGAACACAAAAGGATCTTCATTCAGGCTTTTACCTGGCTGGGAAATTTGCCTGACGGTTGGGTAAGCTTGTTTTGAGGCCTTTTGGAATAGGACTCAAGACTATGCTTCCCCCCACAATAGGTACAAAGACCCTCCTTGATTCTTCTTTCTTTTTCAGAGTTCATGAGCTTGAAATTTTTATTCAACAAAGAAGAATGCGGCTTGTCCCTCTTCTGAAAATTCTTCTTCTTCTTATGACTTGAACTTGAAGAATTTTGAGGATGAGAAGAACTTGACTTTGAGGCTTCTGGCTTCTTCTCTTGATGATGACTCTTTTCATTTTGCCTTTCATGGTACCTGGTATCAAGTTCCAGGGTAACGTCCATTAAGTCTTGAAGAGAGTCAATTCTTGAAGGATGGGAGGCCAATTGATCCAAAATCCTGGATGGAAATCCCTTCCTGAAATGATGGATGAGAGCTCTTTCACCCCAATCACTGATTCTTGAGACCAAACTTCTGAAATCAGCAATGTATAAGGATACATGCCCACCTTCTTTCATTCTTAAAGAATCCAACTCAGCTTCTGCTTTTCTGACTTCATTCGGGTCACCAAATAGAGTGAAGAGTTGAGATTCAAACAAAGGCCAAGAAATGAGAAGGTAATTTGAATCTTGATTGGTGAGATTGGAAAGATAAGGCTCAATCCATTTTGCAGCCCTGCCAATGAGGAATGAAGTGGCATAAAGGACCTTCTTTCTGTCTTGAGCGAAGTTTGCCGGATCATTATGAAAAATCAATTGAAAGGATTGAATGAAACTTCTAACTTTGAAGGGCTGAGTCCCATCAAAGCATTCCGGTGCCTTCATAGATGGAGTCTTGAAGGCTGGTGGTCTTGATGCTTCAGAGGATGAATCTGCTTGAAGATTGGCCATAATCTGAGTCATTTGCTGCATGATGGCCAATAAAGATGGTTCAGACTGATGAGAGACAGGCTGATTAGACTGGGCTAGAGTTGGCCCTCCAGTACCTAGGGATGCCTCCACCGGAGCAGGGACACCTTCAGTACCATCAGACTCTTCCTCTTCCACAGAATTCTCCTCCTCCTCTTCATCATCTTCACCTGGACCTTTGAAAATAGTCCTTGAAGTTCCTGGAAATCCGCCAACTACTCCTGAAAATGAACTTGATCTTCTCAGCCCTCTTCCTTCCTTCCTGGATGGTGCTGCTCCTTCCATGCGGGGTCCTCTATCTAATTGGGCCCTCAGTTGGGGAACTGCTGGGGTGCCATCTAGAGGAGCTCTTGGAGTTGGAGTGAGAACAGCTTGAGCTCTGGCCTGAGATCTTGTCTGTCTTGCCGGAGGTGAGTGTTGAACAGGCATGATGTCAGGAATAAAATGAAATAAATGAATTTAAACCAAAATTTGCTGGAAGTGAACAGAGTCAAAAATCAAATCTTGAGGAAAAAATCAATTAATAAAAATGAAAATCTTCAAGTACGTCAATAAATCAAAATCAAATGAAGTCTTGAAGTCAAATCAAATCAATGTCTTGAAGTAAATCAATGAATCAAAACCAAATGAGATCTTCAAGTCAATAAATCAATCAATCAAATCAATCAAAATCAAAATCTTGCAAAAATCAATCAATCAAATGAAATCTTGAAGAAAAATCAATTTATGTCAAAATTCTTGATGTGAAAAAATCAGCAAAATCAATGAAATCTTCAGGTCAATCAATTTTCTTGAGGTCAATATCAAATATGTCTATTTAATCAATCAATCAAAATCAAGTGAATTATTCTTTAGAAACCAAAATTCTTGAAGAATGAATCAATTATGAATCTTGATGTGAATATTGTGTCTGAATATCTTGATGAAAAATTTGAGAATCAAAGAAAATCAAGATGAAGCCTGAATTATGAATTAGAATGAAAATTTGATGATTTGAAAAAGATTTTAAAAAGAATAACAAAATAAAAAATGGGTCAGCTTTCAATTTTCAAAATGAAGAATGAGTGAAAGAAAATTGAGAGGTGACAATGAATCATTAAGTTCATAAGCGTAAAAGAATCATAATTTCGATGAAATGAGTGAATGAAATTATAAAGAAAGAATGAACAGATTGAAAAAGAAATTATGAGTTAATTAATATAATGTCACAAGGGCTCTTGGACAGAAATACAAGAGTGGCCTGGCACTCAGCAATCAGGGAACTCACTTGGAAGACTCCAAAGAATAAAGAAATAAAAATAAAGAATAAATTCCTCTAAAAGATATGCAGGTACAAGATGAGATGCAAAAGAGGAAAGGGAAGCCAAACGGCCAAAGAGCCAACCAAGTAAGTCCTTAATCACTGTTTCAACCTGCCAAAAATGAATAATGGAATTAGTAAGGATATGACCACCAAATATCCATTGACAGGCGAAGAAAGAGAAAGAGAAAAGTGCTAAATGACTGACTTAATAATATCAGTATTTGCTTCACTAAAATGAAAATAAAATAAAGATAAAATAAAATCAAAATATATTAATTAACTGGGGAAAACCCCCCAGGGTGGAAAGGGTAGCCGGCATATGTGAAAAGTTGGGAGCTTGAGTTCTTCAGGCTGAAAACTGATCTGTATTGATCCTTGAGGCTGTATTGATTGTTTTGGGAATTGATACAGCTAGCTAATATTGAAATTGAATTGGGTTGAATGAATTTCCCATGATTGAAAATGAAATACAGTTCTTGATGAATCCAGACTGTATTGAAATGAATATGGTTGCCAAGATGGATTGAGTGGAGCTTTTACACTGCCTCTTGAATACACCTTGAGAATGAATTGACAGTATCCCCTTGGAAGGAATACTTGGAGTGAGAATAACCAATGACTGCTTGATGGCGTCATTGGTGTTTGACGTTGAAACACTTGCTCTTGAGCCTTGATGATTCCTCTGAATGATTGGGTGCCTTGATGATGTGATGAGATGTTGGAATGTTGAAATGACCATTTGATATTGCCGCCATTGAATTGCTGTTGAAAAATGATGCACAATGATATATAACATCATTTATGGCATATTGGTTGATTGGCAAGAAGATTACGTCCAAAGGTCTTGAGATGGAAAGGCTGAGGGAAAAGGATGGATGTGATAGCTTCAGAGCTTGGAAAGGTGTTTCTGGGCCTTTTGGGGTTTTTGGCCACTTTTGGGTTCTGAGCCAAAAACTGGCCCAAAAGGCGGGAAAGTGTCTTTTGGACACTTTGCGTCAAAGTGCGCAAAAATGCGCAAAATGCGCAAAAGTGCGCAAAAATGCTCAAAATGCGCAAAAGTGCGCAAATGCGCATTATAAGCCCAAATGGCCAAAAACAGCCATTTGGGCCATTTCCCCTGATTTTGAGGGAAATGACCAGAAATACCCATTTGGGCATAAATTGCCGCTATGGGTTCTGGATTGAGGTGAAGGGCCATGAAGGCCCCAAAACACAAATGGCCATAAATGGTCCATAAGATAATGACGTGGCCATATTGGTCACTGGTGATGGATATGGCCAATTGGCCATAAGAGAACTGTGGCTTGTTATGCCATATGGGGATCCAAGGAGGTGAATTGCCATGGTTGTGACAACAAAGCACATTCAGAGGGCTCAAATAGAACGTTAAATGAGCCAGTAAAGGAAGTTTTACACAGTGTACCAGGATATTGATTGAACAGAAGCAAGGTATGGAGAAAGCCAAATCAAATTCCTTTGCTTAGTGTGGGCTTTAGAAAAACTATATTATTATTTGGGTGGTACAGTGTTTGATGTAATTACAGACTGCAATGCTATGAAATCTTTGTTGAACATGAAGACCCCAAATAGAAACATTCTTAGATGGCAAATTGTTATCCAATAAAATAGACAAAATATCACTTTAGTTCATAAATCTGGAAATATTCATTAAAATTCAGATGGCCTTAGTAGATGGGCTTTAGAAAATATAATTGAAAGCACAGCATGGGTACCAGAGAAAGAGCACCATATAGAAGGCATGTGTGTCACAGATATTGGCACAGAATTCTTTAATCAAGTTTGAAAAACCTAAAATATGGATGAGAGGTGTAATATCCTATGCCAACTGCTGATGAAAGACTGCAAAGACCCCTAGCTTGCATCCAAACTAGATGAAATATGGAAAAAGGATTCCGCCTCCTTGATGGAATACTGTATCATAGGACAAAACACACATTTGGCATGCCCTTAACAGACAGAACCTTGATGAATACTATATTCTATGAATGTCATGATAGTGTTGTTTCTGGACATCTCTCAGAAGATAGGAAACTGACAAGGGTTAAAACATGATCTTGGTGGCCAAATTAGAGAAAAGATGTTTCACAATACTGCCAAACCTGTTAAAGATGTGAAAAAGCAAACAGAACCACAGGAAAGAAATTTGGAATGATGATCCAAATCCAAGAACCAAAATCCACATGGGAAATATTTCTTATGTTTTGGGTAGCAACATTACCTCCAGGAGGAGACAGGAGCTACAATGCATGCCTAGTACTGGTTGACAGATACAGCAAAACTCCAATGTTCCTACCATTTCATGAAGATGACACAGCTATGGACACAGTCATAATGATATGGAATAAAGCTATTAGCCACACAGCCTTATTCCAAAATATCATAAGTGACAGAGACCCAAAATTCACTTTAGAATTCTGGACAAAACTCCATAGCTTGTTTGGAACAAATTTATCATTCTCAACAGCTTACCACCCTCAAACTGATGTTCTATCAGAAAGAATGATACACACCTTGGAAGACATGATCAGTAGATTCTGTGCTTGTGGCTTAGAGCTCAAAGACTCTGATGGCTTGACAAATGATTGGTGTACCTTAATGCCAGCTCTTGAGCTGGCATATAAAATATAAATCCGTTCTTCAACTGGCAAAACACCAGGAATGTTAGAAAAAGGTTGGAATCCAAGGCTTCCTTATGACACCCTCCAAAAAGACTTAGTTGATATACATCCAACCGAAAGAATCTTGAAAACAATGCTTGAAAAAGCAAGACATCATGCAAACAAATGTATGCAACACTCTTTTAAATATGCAAACGACAGATGGGATAAAAGCCATAAACTGCTGGACCTTCAAGTAGGAAACTTGGTCTCAGTATCAACTCTGAATTTTCATCATATCAAAGGCAGAAAGAAATCAAAATTTTCCTTTGAAGCAACATTTATGATAAAAGCACTACATGAACCTAGTTCTGTGCAATTAGAGCCTGGCAGGTGAACCTATGTAAAAACACCCAGATTTCCCTGAAAGTTTGATAAAACGTTACAGCTCAAGTGTCAAATATTTATTTCTACTAACAAATAGATCCCCACTTGAAATTCCCTCCCTAGAAGAAGGAGAGGAAAAGAAAATTGTAAAAGTCCTTAAAAAAAGAAGGACAAGAGAAACAAAATAAAGGGAATACCTTATAAGGTATAGAAACCAAACTCAAGAAGATGAATGGCTACTTGAGAAAGATGTAACTAACTATGATAAGCTACTAAGAAGGTTCAGACATGAAAGCAGACCTCAATCATAAAAGAGCTAAGCATGATTGAGATTCATAACTAAGAAAGTCTAATGAAGAGGTGGCACAGTGGATGATACCCTAATTAACCATATCACATTGTAGTACAATCTTTTGTGGTGGTAAATAATGTGAGCATTGGAGATATGAGCACACATCCAAGGAGGTCACAAGAGAAGGTTTACAATAATTATTACTCCAAATAATTATCTTAAAACAAGCAAAAATACCATACAAAAGGAAAAATGCTGAGTTAACTGAGACTCTGATGGATAAACATGTGAGATGAATTATACCATTAGATTCTTCATGATAAAACACACATAAATAATTTCTATGGCATATTTGTAAAGTCAATAACTAATGAGGAAGGAGCAAAAAATGCCATCAAAAGACATAAATTCTTATTTATTTAAGAAACAAATGAACCAACATGTGAAGGAAAATTGCACCATTGAATTCCCCATGAAAAACTACACATAAAGCAATTTTATGTCATTTCTTTAAAGTTGATGCTTAAGGAATTAAGCTGAATATATCCACCTTTTTGGTCAATGCATACATGCATGGGTTTTAGCTAATATCACTTGGAATATACATTATAGCAATTTAAACCAAAAATAAAGATACCAATTAATTACTGTAAGAACACAGATATCAACTTCATTTGACAAGCTATAAACAAGGTTATAACTTGTAAGGGTTTATTGAACAAAACTCTAAGAGCTGTTGACCACTTTGTTGTCAAAGTGGTACAGACTTGAAATAAAGTGGATATTGAGGTTATAATAGCTCATAAGTGAGGAGTTCTATATATCTTTTATCATAATATTCAACGTAAAACCCCCTGAAATCATGGTTTTAATTTTAAAACATTGAATTTTGACAGAAAAGATGGGATACAAGAAACATTATGAAAAAAATTGTTTTGATGATTTAATGAAATGCTCTTGGAATTTCAACAAGGAAAGGCCAGGATATAAGAATTCAATCTCTGAATGGCTTTATAGTGTATGACTTCAAAGTTATTAATGATCAAAGCTTAAGCTTAAAATTGATCATTTATGATCCCATACTGTAATGTTATATTAATTTTGACAGTTATATAAGTGATAAAAATGGTGAGTACTATTAAATTATGATTAATACTGATAAAGTCCGTGAAGCTTAGGCTTCTTCTAAGCCTATGATCTCATCAAACTTAAAGCTAAAGTGATAACTTTAAATAATGGCCTCATATTGAGATAAGAAGGTTTGGTCATGATCTAATCATCACTAAACCGTGAAATACAAATCATTTCCAGTGGATACCATCAATACATGCGTACTAGGAGCCTTCTGGACTCTAGAAGGGAGGAAGTTACTAAAAATAGAGCCCTTTTTACTCTATTTCCCCCTCAGACATATCAAAAACAATAAAACATTAAACAAAAAGGAAAAATCTTCATTATTTATATAAAAATCACTTATATAATCAAAGACCAAAGGTAATATTTATTATTTCGTCAGTATTAATGTGATTACTCCATTTTTTAATTGTTGTTGCTATATTTATCTATACATCTTGTTTATTTTGTCTTTATTCTTTGGAGTCTTGGAAGTGAGTTACCTCATTTCTGAGTTCCAGTCCAATTTTTTTTTCCCTAAGAGCCCCTGCTGAGTTAACTGAGACTCTGATGGATAAACATGTGAGATAAATTATACCGTTAGATTCTTCATGATAAAACACACATAAATAATCTCTATGGCATATTTGTAAAGTCAATAACTAATGAGGAAGGAGCAAAAAATGCCATCAAAAGACATAAATTCTTTTTTTTAAGAAACAAATGAACCAACATGTGAAGGAAAATTGCACCATTGAATTCCCCATGAAAAACTACACATAAAGAAATTTTATGTCATTTCTCTTAAGTTAATACTTCAGGAATTAAGCTGAATATATCCACCTTTTTGGTCAGTGCATACATGCATGGTTTTTAGCTAATATCACTTGGAATATACATTATAGCAATTTAAACCAAAAATAAAGCTACCACTTAATTACTGTAAGAACACAGATAACAACTTCATTTGACAAGTTATAAACAATGTTATAACTTGTAAGGGTTTATTGAACAAAATTCTAAGAGCTGCTGACCACTTTGTTGTCAAAGTGGTCCAAACTTGAAATAAAGTGGATATTGAGGTTATAATAGCTCATAAGTGAAGAATTCTATATATCTTTTATCGTAATATTCAAGGTAAAACCCCCTGAAATCATGGTTTTAATTTTAAAACATTGAATTTTGACAGAAAAGATGCGATACAAGAAACATTATGAAAGATATTGTTTTGATTATGTAATGAAATGCTCTTGAAATTTTGACAAGGACTGGCCAGGATATAAAAATTCAATCTCCAAATGGCTTTATAGTATATAACTTCAAAGTTGTTAATGATCAAAGCTTAAGCTTAAAATTGATCATTTATGATCCCATATCGTAATGTTATATTAAGTTTGACAGTTATATAAGTGATAAAAATGGTGAGTAATATTAACTTATGTTTGATACTAATACAATCCATGAAGCTTGGGCTTCTTCTAAGCCTATGAATTCCTAAACATAGAGTTATAGTGATAACTCTAAACAATGGCCTAATATTGAGATAAGAAGGTTTGGTCATGATCTAATCATCACTAAAACTTGAAATACTAATCCTTTCCAGTGGATACCAACAATACATGCCTACTAGAAGCCTTCTGGACTCTAGAAGCGAGGAATTTACTAAAAATAGAGCACTTTTTACTCTATTTCCCCCTCAGACACATCAAAAACAATAAAACATTAAAAAAAAGGTAAAATCTTTATCATTTATATATACATCATTTATATAATCAAAGACCAAAGGTAATATCTCTTATAATTGTAAGTATTAATGTGATTACTCCATTTTTTAATTGTTGTTGCTATATTTATCTATACATCTTATTTATTTTGTCTTTATTCTTTGGAGTCTTGGAAGTGAGTAACCTGATTGCTGAGTTCCAGGCCAATCTTTTTTTCGCTAAGAGCCCCTGTGACATTATATTAATTAACTCAAAATTTTGTTTCATTCTGTTCATTATTTCATTATAATTTTATTCACTCATTGATTGAAATCATCCCTATTGAATGTTTATAGAGCTAATAATTCATTTTCATCTGTCACTTTTCTCACATTCATTGTTCATTTTGAAGATTGTAAGCTGAACCCTGTTTTTTTGTTTTCCTTGTATATATTTACTTCAAATAATCAAGTTTATTTCATTCATAATTAAAGCTTATTTTCATTTGATTTTTAAATTGTTCATCAGGTGTGAGCCTTAGAGGTAATTTCATATACCCAAAAGACCACAAATACAAAAATAACATATTAATATTAATAAAATGAATTTATTTATATTATTAAAATAAAAATCAAAATATAAATATAAAATTATATTAAAAAGAAAAAATTAATTACAATTTAAAAATAAAAATACATTAAATTCTGTAAGTATAAAATTACATTTATACTTGAAAAATTAAGTAAAAATAAAATTTTAACAAAATTGTGAAAAAATAAATAAATTTGGAAAAAAGTTAAATAAAAATTATTATAACTTTTTGTCCGATAAATAAACACATAAATATTATTTCACCATTGGATTCCTCATAAAAAATCAGGTGGGGTCACCTCTGAGTGAAATTCTTGTAACTCAACTCTAAATAAGCTTAAATTAAGTTTTTAGTATTTTCAATACAAAAGTTGAAAATCCTCAAAACCTTAATTGAATTCACACCACATGTGGTGTTAACCATCAATTTTTGTGTTAAAACTGAGGTGTTGTGTTTAGTTTAGAAATTATGAGGAATTGAAGTATTTTCAATTGAATTCAATTGAAATGTCAAAATGTGTGCGTGTATTACATAAGTGAACTTTGATTTACATATGAGGTGTCAATTATTACTGTATTGTACTGTACAATTGAATTGAATTACATATGTAAATTATAAGTATAATACATGATGAGGAATTAAAGGAAAAATAAATTGGAAAGATTAAATTTGGGGGGGAAAAGGAACTCCAGCTCTAAGGGGGAGCTAGACCCCCAAAATCCTTGCTGACAGGCGTGGGATGTCAAAATTCACGCAAAATTTCATCACTTTTGGCCTGGAATTGAGTTACAGGGTCTGTGGACTCAATTGATGATGAGGTTTTGATACCAACTGGGGTAGTTTTAGCTGTTGCCAAGAGGGTAAAACTACCCTTAAGAAAAAAAAAACCATAGTAAAAACATTTTTAACTGGTTTCTACGCCTCTTACACACATTCTGACGTGTTTTGAAGGCTCTAGGCCTGGTATTGCTATAGTAATGGCTGATTTAAGGGTCTAAAATGGCTAAAAATGGCTTAAACCAGCCCTTTTTGGTCTAAACCAGGGTTCAATGATGCCATAATTGGCTTTTCTGTTGTCAGACTGTTTTTCATGACTGACAAGAGTAAAATTTACTTTTGGAGTAAGAGAATTGATGGCTATAAAAGAATGTCTTCTTTGCCCCACTTTTCTCTTCATGTTAGAATCTTTTCCTTTTGTAATTAGTTTAAACATTGTTAAACCAATCAATAAAAGATTCCAACCACCTTTTTTTAAATCATTTTAATCCTTTTAGCCACGTGAAAAAATCTGTGAGCCTTGAGGTATATTTTACATACCCAAATAGGCCACAATTATCTTAAAAAGAGATTTTGAATTATGCACAACTCATAAGTCATGCATATATCCAAAACTCATCATTTTCAATTTCAGAAAAGATGAATAACTTTTTATTGAGTAAGTAAATCCATGGATTTAAGACCAGATTTGGATTCTACACAAAAATTCACCTAGGGTAGCTCCATAGAGTGAATAAGCTCAATTTAAGTATTTGAGGTGGTAAAATGGAAAATACTTCAATACCACATCATTAATACCACATAAAAGATCCGTGAAAATTTTTGTTTTTCTTGATTTTTAGCCAAAATAATGGGAAAGTGAGAAATCCCATGTTACATATATACTAAGAATAGTGTTATGCATGTTTTGAGCACTTAATATCATGGTATTCTTAAATGGACTTTTGGTACACCCATCGTGGATATCTCACTTTAAGCTTAAATTACTATTTTGACGTAAAAAATAAGCAAGGGGGACAAAAGACATCAAAGAGAGCCAGGGTACCCAACTTCTGAGGCCTCAGAGGCGTGGATAGCTCCAGAGCATGGATCCATGGCTCATCTTGGCCCAATTGGTAAACTAAAACTCTTTGGGAACTTGGTTACCAAGTTACAACTACTGTAAAACACCAGAAAATAGCAAATAACCTGCTATTTTGACGTGCCAAGGAGGTAATGAGCTACTTACACTCCTGTAACCATGTAAATTACTAATGACTTTCCATGGATAAACCCCAAAAGAGTAATTAAAACCCTTTTGGGACCCATATTCATTGATTTACCTCATAGCAACCAGCAAAACACTGCTATTTGCAATTCTACGTAGAAATGAGGTAAAACCTTCAAAAATTCATTAAAAATACAATTCTTAATGAATCTTTCTGAAACCTTCAGGACTAAAGGAGAACTGTATTATCTATGGTACAACCAAAAAGAATTACAGTTTTACTAGTAAAATTAAAAGTTTTACTTACAGTCCATTTTTGGATATTCTACGTGAAACACTGAATCTTCAAAAATTCACAGTAATTACAACCTGTGATTAAATTGGCAATAACATTGATAACTTTGAGAAATCAATGATTATTTTAGAATAAAAGAAGATTTACAAGTGTTACTCCTTTTATTCTTAACCATATTGGGGTTGGTAGTCACGTAAAAGCATCAATTAAGTAATTATGATAATCTTACGTGACAACAGATGATGCAATCAATAATCCAAAAAGTTTTATTGTTTTCTCACTCACTGGTTTTTCAGTTTGCTCCATGGCACGCCTCTGTGAGCTGTTATTGACTTAAAAGAAGCCTCTTCTTGCTGTTTTTTCCGTATCATCATCATCTTATAAATTTATTAAACCATTATTACCAACAAGTAAGTATTAGTTCAAGCTATTCTTAAGTGTTTTAAATCTTTCAGAATCAATCAGAAAGACGTGAAATCATAGAATCCAACTATATATTGTTGTAATACTGTTATAAATCATCTTGATCCCTTAAATCCACAATTCTACGTCAAATTTCTCTACTCTTATCTTTCAATAAGTTCTTTGGAGTATTAGTGAGTCATTTATCTTTAATTCTTAAAGTTTTTCTCTAGTAATAGTTTTCTTCAAGAATTATCTTTATAATTATTCTTGTAAAAGATAATTATATATTAAAATAATTTTATTATTTTAATAAAAGAAGTTTTTATTATTAAATTCTTCTTGTAATTGATTCTTGTAGACAATTACTGCTCACTGTTATAATCACTAGTAGTGTATAACACGTGAAAGAAATAATTTTATAATTATTTAATTGTGGTTATAATAATTTTTATTATTATATTTCATAAGAACAGACATAGTACTGTTGATTAATAGTAATATTATCATCAGTTTCATAGTCACATCTTACAAAATCATTATAATTATTTTTTGTAACTCTTATAATCATTTTTACCCGTGAACCACCCCAAAAGTGAATTAAAGCATCTTTCATCACTGTAAACTTTGTCACTTTGTCACTTTTTTTCCAAATTCACTCTGGTCACTTTTGGGCGTGTTTTCTCTTTAAAATTCTTTTTAAAGACTTTGTTCTTTAATTAATTTCTTGCAGTTCTTTGCTCAATTAATTCCAATTGAAATTGCTCTTGATGTAATTTCTTTTGTAGCCTTAAAATATCTCTTGTAGAGTATTTTTTGGATAATTTTTTATTGTTGGTAAAACAATAAATTTTTATAATATTATTGTTTTATACTAATAAAGTTATAAACAATAAGATTGGCGTGTTTTCTCTCAAAAATAATATTCCATACTATTTTTAATTGATTTTTACCTTATACAAATTTTGAGGACAGGAAAAGTACTTGATTTTTAATTAAAGTTTCATATCCACACCTTACACTTGGGGGCCCAGCCGTGATATTTAACTGTGACATATTTTTTTTACTCCTTTTAAATATTTTTCTTATATTGAAAAATTTAAAATCATATAAAAAATACTTATAATTCAAAAAATCCATAAAAAATAACCTTTTTTCATATTATAAGTGAGGCTTATATTTTTATTTCTTTTTTGAAATAACCCTTTTTTTTAATTAATTAATTGGCTTTTTCATTAATTTTAGTGTCTGACAACGTGGTAAGACAAGAAAACATTGAAACAGCCTCAACAGTAACCAGCATTATCCCTGCCAGTACTGTTAATTCTGATCATAATAGTACTGTTATTGTGACTCAAAATAACCAACCTGAACCAATATCTTCTGAATTAATTAACTTGGACATAAGTAATACTCTTCAGAAAGCTAAGAATTTGGCCAATAGTAAGTTTTTTGACGTAAAAATACTATTTTAAGCCTTTTTAAACCATAATTATGCCTTCAACCATGTCAGGAGCCAGCTACAACCCCTCAAGCAGCTCCCAAAAAGGTAATAGACGTGATTATGGCAGAGGCCAACCAGGTACAGAAGGAAAAGGGTCAGTTGATGACTTCCAAACAACTAAATGGGGACATTCTGAAGCTGATAATACTATTTTACCTTCAAAAAGAGCTGACACCGCCACAACAAGCCTCTGTGGACATATACAAAGCCAGCCACAGTGCATACAACAATGCACTTCAATTCAAGGAGTACCAGATCCTTGCAGACCTGTGGAAGAATTGCATGAATTCTTACCTGACAGTAAGAAAATTCCTGGGACATCACAACACTTGCAAATTGCTCAATGGATGGCATCCATTGATGGAGAAGAAAAACATGATGCTTTTGACACTGGAATGGAGGAAAAACCACCCTCCACCACCCAAACCAGTGCCAAAGACAGCCCCAGTGGCCAGCACCAGCAATTCCAACGTGAAAAAACAGCCACAAGTTCCAAACAAGGGCAAAGGGAAGGCACCAGCCCCAAAACCTTACAGCTAGGGCTACAGAATCCCAAAGATTCAGCAGGATGCCATGGAAAATGTATTTCAGATGGCCAGAACCATGATGGAATTACAGAAGAAGGAGGAAGCCAGATTAAGATTCCAGAAATGATTTCTGATATATTTGATTCCATCCCAGAGTTGTATGATGCTATAAATGACGTGAAAAAACATCTTTCTGATAAGAATGAAACCATTTGTAACAACATTAAAACAAACAACCTGAGTCTGTGCCAAATTAATGAAACACTTATGTGTTTTGAAAAAGTTTTAAGAACAATTAAAAATTCCAATAATGATAATTCTGCTAACAATAAAATAAATGAACAATCTTCCATTATTAAAGAATTAACAGATAAATACTCTAAATTCAATATTGATGACATAATTGAAACAAGAATTAAACAAGCCATAAATATTATCAAAACAGATAACAAGAAAGTATTTGATGACATTTCAAATTCATTTACTGAAGTAAAGACATATACCATTGCCTTGAAAAAGTGTTTTGATGCTTCACAAGAAGAAGTATCAAAATTATCAATGAAATTGAATCAAATCACTGCTGATAATACAAGACAGACAGAGTTATGGCAAGAACTTACACATAAAGAAGACATGTATAAAATTGAAGTAATAAATTTAAAACAAAGCTTCCAACATGAATACAGAAATTCCCAAAGGTGTAGCAACAGTAAAATGAATGACATTGAACAAATACTGAACACCTTACCAAGAATGTCTACACCTCTAAATCAAAATGAGGGCACAAGAATTTCAAATCCACAAGTATTGGATCCTGATAATTCACAATTAAAAAATGAATTATCCACTTCTTTTCATAACTTGGAACCATCAATGGGCCAAGCACTCTTGAAAGAAGTTCCAAAACTTAAAGAATGGCCTCACTTCAGTGGTGAAGGAGAGTATGACCATATGGAATTCATTAGAGGTATTGACATGATCAAAGAGGATTTTTGTCAGGATGATACTATGATAAAGGTATAACTAGGCTAATTACAACTTTAACTGTGTATGTGACACGCCATAAAATGATTAAAAAAGAGCTATAAAGGTTTTATAATGAGATAAAAGGGTTCTACTATTGAGAAATAGTGGTGGTGAGCACTAATGAGGACCCTGGGTGCAGGCTTTATCTGTTGGATTACAATAATAAAGTCTACAATAATTAAAGATTATAATTATACCTGATTATTTAACCAAGAGTAAAACTGTTTTTGACAGTTTACTACGTAGGTTATTCAAGAGCAGGATGAGGAAAGGTTTTTGGCAGTGAAAAGCCCTCCTTTTATCCTGAAATTGAGGTGGAAAGGCTGCTAGACCTTTCCACCTAGAGGAAGTGAAGATTTTTCACTCTCTATGACAGGCTTGTGGTTTGCAAACAGCCTGTATATCCTGTATTGGGCTCAGATGTGGTTTTGAAACCACATCTGGGCAGTTTTCAACAATACAGGGTGAAAACTTTCATCTGGGGACCTCACAGCCTGATTCTGACGTGTATGACGCGTAGAATGCTGTACAGAAACTGTATGGGACCCCAGTATTGACTGACTTATGAGGTATTGAAGTAACAACATGCTTCTTCGTCTATTTGACACCTCATATTCATGGTTATGGGATATTATCCCATGGTAAGGCTGTATCTGACAGCAGGTGGGATTTTGACCTTAAAATGGTCATAACTCTGTCGGTTTTTGAGATATCAAGCTCAAAGTGGGTTCATTGAATAGCTCTGTATGAGCTCTACACAATGGTACCCAACTTGACATGGTTATCATTCAATATGACAAAGTTATCTCATGTACAAGTATTTTTGTACATTGGCGTGGTCTGGTCAAAAGCTGTATTAAGCTTGTTTGGCCAATAACTTCTGTTGTAGTTGAGCTATGAGGAAATGGATGGCACCATCAAATAGCCCTGATTGTTCTCTTTCCAAAAAGACCCCACTTCAGGCATCTCACACTAAAACTGTAAAAGTTAGATGTGAGGTGAATGTTTTGTTCACCCTTATTTGGTCTGAATTTGACCATAACTCAAGTAATACTGGTGCTAGCTCAGTTTGGCTGGTACCATTGGATAGCCCTGGCTTAGAGCTTCATTTTGAGTACCCATTTGATGGGGTTAAGCCTCTCCTTCTGGATTTTAGATGAGAGGTGAAAATTAAGGTTTATGCTCAGCAATAACTTTGAGCAGGAATAACTTTGTTCTTTCTTGTCCTATGGTGATGGGACTTATATTTTCAGGAAGAGGTGAGTTTCCTCTTTCTTTTGATACCTTTTGAGCTAATTTGGCTCAGCTCCATGTTTTGGTGGTATTTTGGCTATACCATTGGTTTATGGTATTTTGGCTGTCATGCTTGTGCTCTGGTTTTGAGTCACAGGCTGACAATTTTGAATTACCAGACATATTGGTAACAGCCAGGTTTAACACCTTGTTTACCAGATCATCTCACAGATGGTAAATCAAAATAAGACAAGCACATGGACACCAGGGTTGGACTTGGTGGAAAACCCAAATCATCAACACATGGGCAAATGATGCTTGGAGGTTTGAAGTTGAAACAGCCTTTGAATCTGCCAAATTTAATGCTGATAAAGTCAAAGCTTTACCATGTTTTTGCCAACAGAAGGACAGCTTGACAGCATTATATCCTGACATGTCAGAATTTATGATCCATAGAAAAATTCTGAGACAATGTGGGGGTGACTTAGAGCATGCTGTCAAAAGCAGGACTACTGAACAATCTTCAGCAGAGGATATTATCAATATACTAGAAGAAGTAACCACCAGAACCAAAATTGGTTCTAGTAGGGTGAATCTCAAAACAAGGTTTAATACACCTTGAAAAGATTCTGTGGACAAAAACCCCAAAGAAAATTCTAGTAATATTAAATATAAATCTGCAGATACAGTCAGAAAATGCCATTTTTGCCAAAGCACCACCCATTTAGCCAATACATGTCCAAAAAGGGGGAAAATCAATGAAATTGACATTTAAAAGGGACCAGATGCTGAAAGAGAAGACATAATTGAAGACAATTCAGATGATAAGTAATCCATATTTTCTGAATCTTCAAAAGATATAGAAAATATCAATGCCACTTTTGACATCATGGAATCTTATTCCCACTTACCACAATTGAGCAATGGTCAAGTTGATTTATCAAAAGTTCAAGATGCACAACTTATGAAGACAAAACCAAACAGAGGAAAAGGTTATACAGCTGGTAATTCCTGTATAACAGAAGTGGTGATTGACAACAAGCCCACCAAACTTTTACTTGACCCAGGAGCCTTCTGCTCTTGTGTTGGAAAATCTTTTCTTAAGACTTGTGTACCAAATTTTGAAGACCAATTGTTACCAATTGATGGTATAAAATTCAACAGTGCAAGTAACCCAATGAAAGCATTAGGAATCTTTGAGACCAATGTCATATTCCCACACACAAATGGGAATTTAAAGATCACAGTTGAATTTGTTGTTATGGAAAATTGCTCTAGTACCCATTTTATATTGGGAAATGACTATTTAATCATGTATGGAATAGATTTACATAATAACAAAGACAGATACTTTACAATTGGGGACAATAAGCGCCAGAAATTTGCCTTTTTACCATTTAAAAGACAAATTACAGTAAACAAAGTATCACCAGTCAACTTAGAGTTAGAGAAATTCAAGTCTGAACAGTTAAATGAGGCTGAAATAAGCCTTCATCTGACTGATAAACAAGAAAATGAACTTTCTTCCCTTTTGTATGACCACAGAGGAGCATTTGCTACAGACAAAGAACCCCTGGGAGCAATTGCTGGTCATGAAGTTGACATCATTCTTAACATTGAGAGACCTTATCCACCACTGTTAAGAAGACCTGCTTATCCAGCAAGTCCAAAATCAAGAGAAGCTCTAGAAATTCATATCAAAGAACTTCTGGACCTTGGTGTAATAAAAAAAGTAGGCCACAATGAGGAAGTAGAAATAACTACACCAGTTATAGTGGCGTGGAATAATGGAAAATCCAGAATGGTTGGGGACTTTAGAGCTCTGAACACTTACACTGTTCCAGACAGATACCCAATACCAAAAATCCAAATTGCCCTTACTCAAATATCTCAAGCAGTGTATATAACCACTATGGATGCCCTTAAAGGATTCCATCAAAATGTGGTAACACCAAGAGCAAGAAAATACTTGAGAATTATTGTTCATTGTGGAGTGTATGAATACTTAAGGATGCCCTTTGGTATCAAAAATGCACCTTCACACTTCCAAAGAATGATGAATGAAATCTTCCCTGAAGAACTCTCAGAGGGATGGTTAATCATTTACATTGATGACATTATTATCTGTTCAAAGACTTGGGAGGAGCACATGTACAGATTATCAAGAGTTTTGACAAAAATCCAATCAGTAAACATAAAAATCTCCTTGAAAAAATGTCATTTTGGATTTAAAGAACTTAAAGCATTAGGACATGTTGTATCTGCTTTGTCCCTTGGAATTGACAAAAACAAAGTTGCAGCAGTATTGTTAAAACCCATGCCTCAGAATAAGAAGGAAATTCAGTCATTCTTAGGTTTTGAAGGATATTACAGGAAACACATTAAATATTTTGCATCCATAGCAAGACCACTTTATAAGTTGTGTGACAAAGCCACAGTATTTGAAATGACTGTTGACAGAGTCAAAGATGTTGAGTCTCTAAGAGAAGCATTGACCACTGCTCCACTCTTACTGATGCCAGACTTTAAATTGCTTTTCAAACTGTATATGGATGCATCAGGGGATGGACTGGGTGCTGCACTTCACCAAGTTCAGATCATAAATGATAAGCCTGTAGAAGGACCCATATGTTTCATATCCAGGCAAATCAAACCAACTGAAGCCAGATATGGAGCAAGTCAAATGGAATGTCTATGCCTTGTCTGGGCCTTGGAAAAATTGAACTACTTTTTAGAGGGATGTGTTTTTGAAGTGATAACAGATTGTACAGCTGTCAAATCACTTTTGCACATGAAAACACCCAACAGACACATGCTCAGATGGCAAATAGCCATACAAGAATACAGAGGCAATATGACTATTGTTCATAAGGATGGGAATATTCATAAAAATGCAGATGGACTAAGCAGATGGCCATTACCAAATAATATTGATAATCCTGCTTATGTGCCAAAAGAAGCTTCACCACAAATTCCAACAGAAGGAATAAGTGTTACAGACTTGAACACCACCTTCTTTGAAGAAGTCAGAAGTAGTTACACCCAAGATAAGAATTGTAGCATCTTATGCCAATTACTTAACAAAGACTGTAAAGACAACTCTCTAATACATGCCTTGGATGAAGTATGGAGAAAATCTTATAATGAAGGCAGATTTCACCTACTGGATGGTATAATTTACCACAGAACCAAGCACACATGTGTAATGACAGTTTTAGACAGGTCATTAATCAATCCTGTACTGAACGAATGCCATGATAGTCCCTTTTCAGGACATCTATCTGAAGACAGAACAAGAGAAAAAGTAAAGACCTGCATATGGTGGCCAATGTGGCAGAAAGATGTTGCAGAGTATTGCAAAACCTGTGACAGATGCCAAAAGGCAAATAAATCCACAGGCAAAAGACTTGGAAATATGATAAAGATCCAAGAACCAAACAGACCTTGGGAGATTGTCCATATGGATTGGGTAACTGGCCTACCACCAGGAGATTCAGACACACTAGAAACACCAATATTACAAAGTAATATTCTTTTTTAGGGGGAGGGAATGTGAGCCTTAGAGGTAATTTCATATACCCAAAAGACCACAAATACAAAAATAACATATTAATATAAATAACATGAATTTATTTATATTATTAAAATAAAAATCAAAATATAAATATAAAATTATATTAAAAATAAAAAAATAATTACAACTTAAAAATAAAAATACATTAAATTCTGTAAGCATAAAATTACATTTGTACTTGAAAAAATTAAGTAAAAATAAAATTTTAACAAAATTGTGAAAAAATAAATAAATTTGGAAAAAAGTTACATAAAAATTATTATAACTTTTTATCCAATAAATAAACACATAAAAATTATTTCACCATTGGATTCCTCATAAAAAATCAGGTGGGGTCACCTCTGAGTGAAATTTTTGTAACTCAACTCTAAATAAGCTTAAATTAAGTTTTTAGTATTTTCAATAAAAAAGTTGAAAATCCTCAAAACCTTAATTTAATTTACACCACATTTGGTGTTAACCATCAATTTTTGTGTTAAAATTGAGGTGTTGTGTTTAGTTTAGAAGTTATGAGGAATTGAAGTATTTTCAATTGAATTCAATTGAAATGTCAAAACGTGCGCGTGTATTACATAAGTGAACTTTGATTTACATATGAGGTGTCCATTATCACTGTATTGTACTGTACAATTGAATTGAATTACATATGTAAATTATAAGTATAATACATGATGAGGAATTAAAGGAACAATAAATTGGAAAGATTAAATTTGGGGGGGAAAGGAACTCCAGCTCTAAGGGGGAGCTAGACCCTGAAAATCCTTGCTGACAGGCGTGGGATGTCAAAATTCACGCAAAATTTCATCACTTTTGGCCTGGAATTGAGTTACAGGGTCTGTGGACTCAATTGATGATGAGGTTTTGATACCAACTGGGGTAGTTTTAGCTGTTGCCAGGAGGGTAAAACTACCCTTAAGATAGAACAACCATAGTAAAAACAGTTTTAACTGGTTTCTACGCCTCTTACACACATTCTGACGTGTTTTGAAGGCTCTAGGCCTGGTATTGCTATAGTAATGGCTGATTTAAGGGTCTAAAATGGCTAAAAATGGCTAAAAATGGCTTAAACCAGCCCTTTTTGGTCTAAACCAGGGTTCAGTGATGCCATAATTGGCTTTTCTGTTGTCAGACTGTTTTTCACGACTGACAAGAGTAAAATTTACTTTTGGAGTAAGAGAATTGATGACTATAAAAGAATGTCTTCTTTGCCCCACTTTTCTCTTCATGTTAGAATCTTTTCCTTTTATAATTAGTTTAAACATTGTTAAACCAATCAACAAAAGATTCCAACCACCTTTTTGTAAATCATTTTAATCCTTTTAGCCACGTGAAAAAATCATTATAATCATTGTTTGTAACTCTTTTAATCATTTTTACCCCTGAACCACCCCAAAAGTGAATTAAAGCATCTTTCATCACTGTAAACTTTGTCACTTTGTTTCCAAATCCACTCTGGTCACTTTTGGGCGTGTTTTCTCTTTAAAATTCTTTTTAAAGACTTTTTTCTTTAATTAATTGCTTGCAGTTCTTTGCTCAATTAATTCCAATTGAAATTGCTCTTGATGAAATTTCTTTTGTAGCCTTAAAATATCTCTTGTAAAGTATTTTTTGGATAATTTTTTATTGTTGGTAAAACAATAAATTTTTATAATATTATTGTTTTATACTAATACAGTTATAAACAATAAAATTGGCGTGTTTTCTCTTAAAAATAATATTCCATACTATTTTTAATTGATTTTTACCTTATACAAATTTTGAGGACAGGAAAAGCACTTGATTTTTAATCAAAGTTTCATATCCACACCTTACATCAGGATTCTTCAGACACATTCTTCAATTCAAGATTCATATTGATTCATTCTTCAAGAATTATCATTTTTAAAGAAGAAATCACTTTATTTGATACAATGGATTGTTTTGACATAAAATTGATATTGACCTCAAGAAAATTGATTTACCTGGAGATCTTATTGATCCTGCTGATATTTTTATTTGGGAATTAATTTGATTGGTTTATTTACTGGAAGATGTTGGTTTAGATTGATTTGAAATATTGATTTATTGACTCCAAGATCTCATTTGACATTGATTTTTTGACTTGTAGATTTAATTTTGACATTTGTTAATTGATTTACCTTGTCAGGGTGACTCTATGATATAGCTTCAGAATGATAATAAATGCTATAACTCTGAGTGTGACACGAAAATAATGATCATATTAGAGTGAGAATATGAGTGAAAAGGGCTATACTAAAATAATTTAGTGATGGTGAGTACTGCTGATAGCCCTGGGTGCAGTGTTTGCCTGTTGGTTTACAATAGCAAACCCTACAATACTTAAACTTAAAGTATACCTGTTAAATTCTAAGAGTATCACTTCTTTTTTTAAGAAGTTATACCACCTAAGAATATCAAGAACAGGATGCTGGATTTGCTTCCTGGTGAGGCAAAGCGTCCTTTTATCTTGTTCTGGGGTAGTGGGAGGTGGTTTACCTCTGCACACGACCACAGAGTGAAAATTTTCACTACCGTGGGCTGGTTTGTGGTTCTATACACTCAATACAGGCTAGTATTGGGTTGAAATGTGGTTTTAGAACCACAAGTAGTCTTTTTACCCTATACAGGGTGAAAATTTTCACCAATGGTGTTTACAGGTGTATTCTGGTGCTCCTGACGCGTCAGAAACTGTACAGAACCTGTATGGACCTCTATATTTGACTTAATTATGAGGTATTGAAGTATAAATAAGCTTCAGCGTCTGTTTGACACCTCATAATCAGAGTACAACTGTATCCTGTCATAATACAGCTGTATTGGTCATATTGTCGGATTATAGCTTTCAAACAGCCATACCTCTGTCAGTTTTTGAGATATCATGCTCAAAGTTGGTTCAATGGATAGCCCTGTATGAGCTCTACACAATGGTACCCAATTTGGTATGGTTATCATTCAATATGACAAAGTTATCCCATGTACAAGTGTTTTTGTACATAGGCGTGGTTTGGGCAAAAAGCTGTATTGAGCTTGTTTGCCTCATAACTTCTGTTATAGTTGAGATATGAGGAAGTGGATGGCACCATCAGATAGCCCTGATTGTGCTCTTTCCAAAAAGACCCCACTTCAAGTATCCCACACTAAAACTGTAGAAGTTAGATGAGAGGTGAATGTTTTGTTCACCCTTATTTGGCCTGAATTTGACCGTAACTCAAGTAATACTGGTGCTACCTCAGTTTGGCTGGTACCATTGGATAGCCCTGGCTTAGAGCTTCATTTTGAGTACCCATCTGATGGGGTTAAGCCTCTCCTTGTAGACTTTAGATGAGAGGTGAAAATTAAGATTTATGCTCAGCAATAACTTTGACCAGGAATAACTTTGTTCTTTCTTGTCCTATGGTGATGGGACTTAAATTTTCAGAAAGAGGTGAGTTTCCTCTTTCTTTTGATACCTTTTGAGCTGATTTGGCTCAGCTCCATGTTTTGGTGGTATCTTGGCTATACCATTGGTTTATGGTATTTTGGCTGTCATCCTTGTGCTCTGGTTTTGAGTCATAGGCTGACATACCTCAATATTTTATTTTGACTCATTTTTTTTTTGATTTTTACTTCAAGTTTTCATCTTTAAACTTTTGATTTTATTATTTTCATTTCATTTTATTCCTGAAATCATGCATGTTAAACATTCACCTCCTGCAAGACAGACGGAACTCAGGCAAGAGCTCAAGCTTTTCTCACTCCAACTGCAAGAACTGCTCTTGACGGCACCCCAGAAGTTCCTCCACTGAGGGGAACAATCAGACAGAGGACCCACTTTTGAAGGAGCAGCACCATCCAGGAAGAAAAGAAGAGGGCCAAGAAGATCAAGTTCTTTTGAAGGAGTAGTTGGTTGGTTTCCAGAATATTCAAGGACAGCTCCCAAAGGTCCTGGTGAAGAGGAGGAGGAGAATTCTGTGGAAGAGGGAGAGTCCTATGGTAGTGAAGGTGTTCATTCTCCTGTGAGGGCATCCCAGGGTACTGGAGGGCCAATGCTAGCCCAGTCCAAGAATCTTGTCTCTCATCAGTCTAAGCCATCCTCATCTGCCATTATGCAGCAAATTACTCAGATTATGGCCAATATTCAAGCAACTTCATCTTCCGAAGCATCAAGACCACAAGCCTTCAATACTCTATCTATGAAGGCACCAGAATTCTTTGATGGGACTCAACTCTTCAAAGTCAGAAGTTTCATTCAGTGCTTCCAGCTTATCTTTCATAATGATCTGGCAAATTTCTCTCAATACAGTAAGAAATTCCTTTAGAACACTTCATTCCTTATTTGCAGGGCTACAAAATGGATTGAGCCTTATCTTCTAAATCTCACCAATAAAGACCCAAGATGCCTTGTCAGTTCTTGGACTTTCTTTGAATATCAACTGTTTAGTTTGTTTGGGGACCCAAACAAAGTTAGAAAAACTGAAGCAGAGGTGGATTCCTTAAGAATGAAAAAGGTGGAAATATTTCCTTATACATTTCTGATTCCAGAAGTTTGGATTCAAGAATTGGAGATTGGGGTGAAAGAGTTCTCATCCATTATTTCAGGAAGGGATTGCCATCCAGGATTGTCAATCAATTGGTCTCCCATCCTTCAACAACTGACTCCCTTCAAGACTTAATGGATATTACCCTGGAGATTGATACCAGGTAGCATGACAGCCAAAAGGAGAAGACTCATCAGCAAGAGAAGAATCCTGAAGCCTCAAAGTTAAATTCTTTTCATACTCAAAGCAATTCAAGCTCAAATAGAAAGAAGAAGAAGAATTTTAAGAAGAGTTACAAGCCCCATTCTTCTTTTTTGAATAAATTTTACAAGTTTTTGAATTATGAGAGAGAAAGAAGAATTAAGGAGGGCTTATGTACCTATTGTGGTGGGAAGAATACTCTTGAGTCTTGTTTCAAAGGATCTCAAAACCAGCTTTCCCAACCATCAGGAAATTTTCCCAGCCAGGGAAAAGGCTGATTGAAGATCATGTTGTGTTCAGCGGTCTTCACTGATTTCCATCCAGAGAACAATTGTGCATTCTGAATACTGGTGTTAAGAATTCTCTTAAATTCTTTGGTTTTTATTCTCTCTCTGATATATTTTACAGTATTCTCATTGATTCTGGTGTTACAACTCATTGATTGCAAAGCAGTTTACTCAAAAGTATTCTTTGACCATGCCAGAACTCCAAGAAAATAATAAGCTTATTGTCTTGGACTCTTCTGTGTCCCTTTCTCTATTTTTGAGCTAACATACCAAATACATGGTTGAGCTTCAATATTTCCCAAGCTTTGAATGGGGTTTTTTTGTCATTGATACTCCCAACAGAGAATACCTGATATCATTCTTTAACTTTATTAATTATTTTAATTGATCTATTCATTGGAGGCAAAAGCTGATCATCAGGACAAGCAAGATCCTTTTAAATCTTTCAGTAATGAATTTTCTTATGCCAAGTCATGTGCAGCTCTGGTTGGTGATTCTAGAACACCATAATTTCCATCTTCTGTCCGTATTCCTTCCCTTCATTCCCATCAGTCATTACTATCCTCTATAAATGAAGTATTCAAAGAAATTCAAGATGTTGGAGAAGATAGTTCTGTATCTTGAATTAATCCCTTTTTTGGGAATATGGACCTGCCTCCTACATCTTATGATGACTCCCTGGAGGAGTTGTGGGATGAAGAGGAAGATCAGGTGTTACAACCATCGAAATTCACCCTCTTTGACCTCAATATGGAATATACATGCCATACCCAATTTATGGAAATTTGTCCATATCCGTAATGATTGGCCAAATTGGCCATTTCATATTTTTTGGCCTTTTATGTTCATTTCACTATATGGGCCAAACTTGGACCCTTCATCATCATCAGGCCTTTCCTGGCCTTTTTCCACTTTTGGGCAATCTTTTTTATCTTTCATACAACAGGGAAAATACAGCCCAAATGTCTGTATTTGGCTTTTTAAGCTTTAAATACAGATTTGCGCATATTTAACAAAAATTTTCACATTTTACTTTATTTTCCATTTTAGGCTATTTTACTATTTAATATGGAAAATATTCCCAAATGGCCATATTATGGCATTTAGGGCTTCATTTCAAGTTTTTTGCACTTTTTCATGTTTTTTACACACTTTACAAAAATGCAGTTCTAATGGTGTATAAGCTGTATTTGGCCAAAAACCCAAAATTGGCTGCAACATCCAAAAACCATTTTGTCACCTATGAAGCCACCCAAACCCATTTTTCACCTATATCCTCCTGGTATCCTTCCAAAAAAACCTTTGGCCATTTTTACACTCCAAGAACCACAAGTGCCATAAATGGTGTTATACACCATTATGCAAATTTTTTCGCCAGAAATGCAATGTCACCAATTTCCCAAGGTTATTTAAGCATTTCATAAGGTCCACAAGCCATCACATGATCCATAGGATTCATCAAGGCTCAAGGACAAGTGTTCCTCTTAAATATCAATGGTGCCATGAAGCCATTATTATATAGTCTCATTCAAACTATTCCTCCAAGGGAATAATTGCAGTTAATTCTCAAGGGGTATTAAAGAGGTAGTTCCAAAACAAGCTGTCATGCTTCAATACTCCATGATACACCTTGGCGACTACATTCATTGAATAGAGTATGGATTCATCAAGACATGTATTTCAATCATACACAATGGGAAGATCATTCAACCCAGTTAGTTTCTCAATTTGGCAGGGTAAAAATTCCATCAGACAATCAATAAAGCTTCTGGTATTAAATACACACCAGCTGCCAGCCTGACGGAGTCTGGCTCTCAACATTCCAGATATACCAGCCTCCTTTGACCCTGGTGTGTTTTCACCCCTCTTGATGAATATATTTTGATTTTATTTTATCTTTATTGATCTTATATTTTTGTTAAGTGAATACTGATAATATCAAGTCAGTCATTTAGCAACTCTTTTATTTTATTTTTTTGCCTGTCAGCAGATATTGGTGGTCATATCCTTTACTAATTCCATCATTCCTTCTAGAAGGTTGAAACAGTGATTAAGTACTTACTTGGTTGGCTCTTTGGCCATTTGGCTTCTTATTTATCTAATTAAATCTCATTTTTGTACCTGAATATTTCTTAGAGAAGTTCATTTCCATTATCCTTGTCTTCTTTATTCCTTGCAGTTTTCCAAGTGAGTTCCCTGGCTGCTGATTGCCAGGCCACTCTTGTTTTCCCCAAGAGCCCCTGTGACAGATTTTCACTGTTGAGGAAATAAGGAAATGAAACGGAAACAAAGAATGTAAAATAGAATGAACAATTCTTTCATTGATTAAAACTAAATTCTTTGAATGAGTGTATTACAAAAGTAAATACTTGAAAATGTTTCAAAACCTTTTTTCTTGTTTTTCATCTTTCTAGAAAGTTTGAAACTATCCGTGTTATGTCTTCCTTTGGATAAGCCTTTGATGCATGGCCAAGGAGGGAGTTTGGTTCCTTGTGAAATTCCTGGTGAATCTCATTTTGATGGATTGCATCCACAAAGGGAATCATGTAGAGAAATTGGCAATGCTCCAACAAGATTTAGTTGATTGATTTATGGAAGATTGCTTGAGGAATCATGAGAGTTATTTGCAAGTTGGTGCATTCCTGCAGAGCCTTCTGGTGGGAATGAGGTGAGCTGTGCACTGGGGGGAGGAGGTAACAGGAGGTCTCTCTGGGGGGAATTTCAGAACAGGGAACAGGAGGGGAAGGCTGGGGAGGGGGGGTTCTTACAGGTGTATTGTCAAAGGTGATTATTGAGCAGGACATGGAAGGAAAAGGTGGAGATGGTCAAAGGAGTGGTGAGGGAAGGTTGGTAAGAGGAAAAAAGTAAGTATTGGTACTTACCAAAAGGTTTCTCCGTTTATTGTATTGGAGCCACCTCAGGTTCAGGACCAAGAGTTGAATTGTTCTCATGTGAAGGTCATTGAGAATCTGAGGCTTGACTCAGGCCTGGAAGAGGTGGGGTGGGGCTGAAAATGGGTGGCTCATCCTGTTGGGAGGGTTCTACAAACATAGGCAGAGTCAGTTCACTTGATTTGAAAGTTAAAATGAGAAATGGAAGAGCTTTCTGCTTACTTACAAATAAGTCCTCTGACCATTAGGTGCCACTCAGCCCTTGAGTGTGCTGCCATAGAGTTTTCTTGCAAGGCATATGGAGAATGGGAGACTCTTGTTAAGGAAAAGTTGGTGGGTTTTGTTCTATGGGTGGAGAAGAAGATTCAGGGTTTTTGCATGAAACAAAATGAGTCAAGGAGGAGAAAGAAAACATACTTTGCCACTTAAATCCCATGGGTGATGATAAGCCCAAGCTCAAAGGTCCTCTGACAATGGCCATCTTTAATTGGGCTGGATAATCACTTTGTTCCAGTTTAGGAGTCAAGTTACCATTGGATGAAGGCCTAAGAGGAAGAGTAGAAAATTCAATTCTGGGGGGAATTGGGCTAATCATGTGGAAGTGTTCCCAGGGTCAATTTGCACTCAGGAGTGCTCTCATCATTTTCAAATAGAAAGGGGTCCTCACAACAGCTTCTGGAGGGTAAACCCTTCTGGATGCAGGGTCAGAAGGGGCATGCAACAAACAAGAAATATTTGTGTGCATGTTGGCAAGCATCACAGGCATAGGCCATTGGGGAGAAGTGAATTCAGGGGATACCCTGCTAAGTGCACAAATTGCATGAAATATAAAATAAAGAAAATTTAGATTACTAACTGAATAGAAAGCAAAGTGTGAAGAAAAAATGAATACATACATCTTTTTAAAAATGTAAAATTTAAATCAATTATCACAATTCTACTAGTGACTTTTTAAAAGTCTGAAAGAAAGTCATAATGAAGCTTGAGTATCAAGAGAAGTACATAATATATACAAAAGTGTCAAATCGAGAATATTATGCATGATGTAGATAGAAGCAGGGTTCTTTACATATAATCAGGAAAAAAATACAGCAAAAGGGAAGGGGAGTGGTTAGTTTAGTGTGGTAAAAAGATTGGAGAGGCAGGAAGACCATGTGAAACATACACAAGAATGAGAAGAGCGGAAGAAGTGGAACAAGGTGAAGCGGGTGAGAAAAAGAGGGAAGTGTGTGTGAGGGGAAGATAGTCTTTTATACCAGGAAGAAGCTGAGCCAGTTGCAGCAGTCACAGCAGCCACCAATGTCTCAGATTCAATGTCAGTCAGTGAAATGAAGCTCATTCACAGTCAATGCTGCATATGAGAAGAAAACCCCACTGAGTATAGCAATTGGATCACTTTTAATACTCAGTACTCCTTTGTTGCATTAAAAATTCCCACAATTTCCTGGGAGTGCTTTTGTGAGGTCATTGTTGAATCTGCATGGGGCTTCAATCCACAAATGCACCATGCAGAAAAGTACATGGTGCATTTGGTCTCAGGTCACTGCAGCAAGCATGCCACCATTATGGCTGTGTAATAGAGGTTGAAAAAGTGGTGGAGAGGCTGTATAATGAGTGAATGCAGCATGAGCTTAGGTTGACCCATTGCTCAGGTCTGCTTTGATGTCATAATTGAACTGCTCAGCTGGTGAACAATTGAAGTGCACATCTGTTGAGCTATTTTTAGAACAATAACAAATGCTCCCCTGCTGAGCTATTGCTATATAATCTTTGTAAGGAAACAAACTGAAAATTTGGCACAACATCGGAAAAATGCATGGCAGGCCTAGCATTTCACATGCTTTGATGAAGTGCACAGAAGTGGGCCTTCCAATAAATCATGGCGAAGAGTGCTCCAACCATGGCACTCCAAAGAATTTACACTCTGATCTTTTGAAACTGCATTGTGAAAAGCTATACATGCTGAGCTTGTGGGTGCAAGTCAGGTGATTCACCACACTGAGCTTGTGGCACCAGAGCTGAATGTGTGCCAATAATGGGAATGTGGATACTAATCTTTAATATGCATGCATTCTGAACTCTTATTACACTATCCTAATTTGTAGATTAGCCAACATTTTAGTACATACTGTATACCTTTGGTGTGCTTTGCAGGGCTGAGAAAATGCTGTACAAGAATCTAACATGCAATCACCCCAAGGAATATAGTGAGATTTCTAAAATGCATCCCTTTGATGCACCTTGTTGAATATTTACATGTAGCTACCACACATATGCTGGTGTCTGCCAGGTTATGCTTGACGTCGAATTGTGGATTGAATGGATCAAAATCGATTTATAACAGTATTACAACAAATTATAGTTGATTTCTATGATTTCAGGTCTTTCTTGTTGATTTATGAAAGAATAAAACACTTAAGAAATAGTTTTAACTAATACTTACTTGTTTGGTAATGAAGGTATAATATAATAATGTGATGATGTGGAAAAACAGCAAGAGGAGGCCTCTTCTAAGTCTAAGACAGCTCACAGAGGGATGCCATGGAGCAAACTGAAAAACAAGTGAGTGAGAAAACAATTAACCTTTTTTCATTGTTGATTGCATCAGTTGTTGTGACGTAAGATTATCATAATTACTTAATCGAGGCTTTTACATGACTACCAACCAATTTAAGGTTAAGAATAAAAGGAGTAAAAACTGTAAATCTTCTTCTATTCCAGAATAATAATTGATTTCTCAAATTTATCAATGTTATTGGAAATTTAATCACAGAATGTATTTTCTATTAATTTTTAAGGATTCTGTGTTTCACATGGAATCATCAAAAATGTACTGTAAGTAAAACTTTAAATTTCACATATATCAGTAAATTTTTTTTTGATCGTTATATTAATTATAAAGTTTTCAATTGTTCCTGAAAGATTCAGAAAGATTCATTAACAATTGTCTTTTTAATTATTTTTTGAAGTTATTACCTCAATTCTACATAGAATTGCAAAAAGCAGTGCATGGCTGGTTGCTATGAGGTAAATCAATAGATAATTGTTGAAAAAGGGTTTTAATTACTCTTTTGGGGTTTATCAATGGTATTTCATTAAGAATTTACATGGCTACAGGAGTCTAAGTTGTTCTTTGCATTGTTGGCATGTCAAAATAGCAGGTTATTTGCTATTTTCTTATAATTTACTGTAGTTGTAACATGATAACCAAGTTCCCAAAAGGTTGTAGCTAACTAATTGGGCCAAGATCAGCCATGGATCCAAGCTTTAGAGCTCTCCACGGCTCAGAGGCCTCAGAAGCTGGGTACACTGGCTCTCTTTGAGGTCTTTTGTCCCCCTTGCCTATTTTTTATGTCAAAACAGAATTTTAAGCTTCAAGTGAGATATCCACTATGGGTGTACCAAAGGTGCCTGTAATAATAACATAATATTAAGTGCTCAAAACATGCATAACACTATTCTTAGTGTATATGTAACATGGGATTTCTCACATTCCCATTATTATGGTGTGAAATAGAGAAAACCAAAAGTTCTCATGGATCTTTTATGTGGTATTGATGATTTGGTATTGAAGTATTTTCCATATTACCACCTCAAACAGTTGATTTAAGCTTATTCACTCTATTCAGATACCCTACGTGAATGTTTGTGTAGAATCCAAATCTGGCATTAATTTCATGGATTTACTTACTCAATAAAACGTTATTCATATTTTCTGAAATCAAAAACAATGAATTTTGAATGTATGCATGACTTATGGGTTATGCATAGTTAAGAATTTATTTTTGAGATAATTGTGGCCTGTTTGGGTATGTGTCAAAGGGGCTCTTCTAAAATGAAGAGGGCCGGGCACTCAGTGGACAGACATACTTATGGAGGGCTCAGAAGGAATACTCAAATGATAAGAGTGATGAAATATGATAATAATTTCCTAGTCATAAAATAATAAGAATTAAAATATATGAGAGGAAAACAAAAGCAATAATAAAGAGCCAACCACAAATAATCCTGTACCACTGTTTCAACCTGTTCAGAAAAGAGAAAAGGATCAATAAAGGATATGGCCACCAGGACTTTACTGAACAGGTGAGGGAAGGCAAAGACTAACTTAATAAATAATAAAATAATATTTCTTTGATGAGAAATAAAATAATATTAAATAATAAATCCAATAATTTAATTAACATGGGGAAAAAACCCCCAGGCGGATGAAGAGGGGCTGGTATATGTGAGAAATACCAGCCTTGGAGTTTTAGTGTTGAGATACTGGCCTGTATGCTGGAAGAAGTTGGATGTGGGATTGAGTCCTGTATTGTTGAATCCAATACAGGTTATACAGTAAATACAGGTATTTGCGCCTGTATTGATGACAGGACTGTATTTGGTGAATCCTGTATTTGGGTCTTTCCTGTATGAAACTGTATTGAGGTCTGGAAACTGTATTTGGAGAATGTTGAATGAAACCCCCTTGCTGATTGGGTTTTGAAGGGTATCATTGAAATAATTATTGTTGCTGATTGGGTTTTGAAGGGTATCAATGAAGTAATGATTGTTGAGGATGATTGGTAATGCCCCTGCCTCCTTGGCTGTGACATTATCCCGCTCTTGAAAGTGGTGAGCTCTGAGCACCATAAGTATAGTGAGTCTTGATGAGCTTGCAATCAATCCATACAGTTCTTTCCCCCAATTCCTTAAATGTATCCCATTAAACTTTCTTCTTCAATCAATACTCAAACAAAAATCTTCATTTAATCACTTTTAGGTATCTTCTCCTTGCTCTTGATTCTGAATTCCCTCTTTTCCTTCAAAATGCCTTCATTCTTCTGAAAAAATGTTCATTCTTGTCTTGAGTGTCTTCACTAAACTTTTCTTGACTCCTCATGGCTTTTGAAAAGGGGGTGACCTGGGCTTATGTCCCAAGAACACCTGATTTCATCATAATTTTGAATCTTGAGAGTGTTGGTATGAAGTGGCCAATACTTGAGGTTTTGGACCATTTCAGAAGTCCTGGCCAAAATCCCTGATTTTGTGATTGAAGGGGTTTTTGGCCAATTTGCGCAAAATTTGTGCAAAGTGCGCAAATGCGCATATATGCCATAATGGCATATATTGGTGAAAAAATTGAAAAAAACTGGATTAATGATGAAAAAATGGCCTTACAAGGTGTTCTGGCCATTTTGCGCATTTTTGCACAAAGTGCGCAAATGCGCATATATTCCATAATGGCATATATTGGTGAAAAAATTGAAAAAGTTGATTAATGATGGAAAAATGGCCTATAAGGTGTTCTGGCCATTTTGCGCATTTTTGCCCAAAATGCGCAATTATGATGAAATTGGCCAAGAAGGCCTTTTGAAGCCTTTTGACAAGATAAACAGGCGTTTTGCGCAAAAGTGCGCAAAAGTGTGCAAATGTGCAAAAATGCGCAAATTTGTCAATATGCCTAATTAAGCATATTTTGATGAAAAATGATAAAACTGAGATATTTTGAAGTTTTGAGGTTTGATATGGCCATTTGTGCAAAAGTGCATAAATTCATGAAATTGGCCAATTGGGCCATTTGAAGCAGGTTTTTCCTTTTTGATCTTGATTTCTTCCTGAATGTCTTTCTTCTTATCTCCTCCTGGACTGGTCAATTGCCATAAATTCCTTGCTGATTGGGTTTTTTGCCTTTCAAGTTTGATCTTAAGGAATGAGTTTAAAGCTGACTTGAACAAGTTTTGATGAGGGTTATCTGTAGGTGGTCTTTACCATTACTAGTGTTTTGCTCTTTGATTATTGAATGAATTGACTCCCCAAATGTGATATGGGAGTGATGACTACTGCTTTTTGAAATAAGAAATAAAAAATAAAAATAAAAAATAAAAGTAAAAGTAAAAGATACAAGTAAAAGAAAATGAAATAAAAAAATCAAAATGAAAAGGAATTGAGAGAAAAAGAGAGTAAAGAAATAGAAATAAGAAAATGACTGAGGGTTGTCCTTCTTGTGGTAAGTTGCTTGATTCTGGCCAAAATGTTCTGAAAGATAAAACCAAGCATTTGATGCTCACAGCGTGGCCAAGGTAATGTTTTACAAGAAGTAGACCCCTCAGGGATGCATACCAGGAGATGGAACTTACTTCCATAACTTCCACTCCCCACCAAGCGCCATAAATGAAAAGGAATTATGCCATAACATGAATTGTGGTAATTAATGTCTTGAAAGATAATTTATGGCATGATTAAAAAAAGAAAAGAAAATAAGAGAAAGATTGGGCCATATCTTGATGAAAGGTCCAAATCTTGAGGGTATGATGTTGCAAGGCCTTCTGAACCTGTCCAAAGAATTGACAAGTCCTCACAAAGTGGCCAAGGTGATTCTTACAACAAATTTGGGTAGAATAACCCCTTAAAGGTGCATGCCAGGAGAGGAACTTACTTTCATAAACTCCAATCCCCACCAAGAACCATAAATCAAACTCTTGAGGCATTTGGGCCAGGCTTGTCTGGATACAAAGTGTGAAAATCCTTGACAATGTCTGGGGAGTTGGTAAGGTTGGAAGCTGGTTGCCAAGTTGTTCTTTCTGGGTCTTCATTGAATCCTTTCCACTCCACTAAATACCATAATGAACCTCTCTTGAGGTTTGAGTCCAGAACCTGAGCCACTTCCCATTCTTCTTGCTCTTCCACTATTACTGGAGGTAGTGGCACTTGGTGTCAATTTGGTATAGTTGTTTGCTTCACTGGTTCTAACAAGGACACATGGAAAACAGGGTGAACTGACTTCCATTGTTGAGGCAACTTGAGGTGATATGCATGGCTGCCAATCTTCTTGAGAACTTCAAAGGGTCCCAACCATCTTTCTGAAAGCTTTTTGGTGGGTCTTGTTGTCTTGATGTTCTTGGAAGCTAGCCATACTTTGTCCCCAGGTTGGAAATCAGGTGGAATTGCTCTATTTCTATCTGCATACTTCTTAAAACGCTTTATTGCTGACTCTAATTCTTCTTTGACAAATTGATGTACTGATTGGAGTTCTGATGATAACTTTCCAGCAGGTGTATCTTGAGAAATGTGAATTGAATCAAAGCTGGTATTTCTTCCATAAATAGTGAAAAATGGAGACTGTTTTGTTGATGAATGTTCTGCATTATTATAGGCAAATTCAGCCAGAGGGAGCCAGGTGTGCCAGTCATCTTGATGGCAACTGAAATACATCCAAAGATACTGTTCTAGAATCTGATTTACCCTCTCTGTCTGTCCATCTGTTTCAGGGTGAAAGGCAGTTGAAAGATCTCTTGATATCTTGAGCTTCTGACACAATTGAGTCCAAAATGATGAAACAAATAATGAACCTCTATCACTAACAGTGCTGATTGAAAGACCATGTTTGGAAAAGACATGATTAATGAATATTTGAGCTAAGTCCAAAGCAGTGATTGTTGAATGAGTTGGAATAAATATTGCCATTTTTGAAAATCTGTCTACAACTAATAAAATTGAATCAAAGTTGCTTGACAAGGGCAATTGAGTGATCAAGTCCATTGATAAAGAATTCCAAGGACCAGATGGAATTTGAAGAGGCTTGAGTAACCCAAACTTCTTATGGTGGATGTTCATGTTTCTTGAACATTGCTGACATGAGGACACATAGTCCTTAATGATTTGATTCATTCCAGCCCAATAAAAATCCCTCTTGATGAGCTTGAGGGTCTTCTCCTGGCCAGGATGCCCAGCCAACGGTTAGTCATGACACTTTTGAAGAATGTCCAATTGAATCTCATGATTGCTTTGAATGACTACTCTATCTTTGAACAATAATAATTTTGCTTGAGGTTTAAGAGAATAGTCTGGGACTGATTCTCCTCGTGCTAATTTCTTGAGGATTTCCTTATAATCTTTGTCTTTCCATACTTGTCTTTGAATTTGATCAACTACATCTGAAAAAATATCAACTTTTATTGAAAAGAATCTTGACTCTTGAATTTCATTTTGCTTGAGAACTTGATGAAAATTTTGGGGATTCTTGCTGATGAAATCCACCTCCCTCTCTGGGCACATGTAGTCCTGACATGACAAGGCATCTGGCACAGTGGCCAGTCTGCCTGGGCGGTAAGTGATGATAAAGTGGAATTCAGATAGAAATTCTGCCCAACGGGCTTGACAACAAGTAAGGACTTTAGAGGACATAAAATACTGAAGGGAACAATGGTCTGTAAAGACCTCAAAGGCATCAGAAAGAGAAAGGAGAAAAGCTCTCCAGCGCTTGAGAGCCCAAACTATGCCAAGGAGTTCCTTGTCATGAATTTCATAGTTGAGTTCAGCTGGTAAGAGCTTGTGACTATCAAATGCAATGGGATGCTTTCCTGAGTCATTCACCTGGCTCAGTACAGAATCCAAGGCATAATCAGAAGCATCAGTCTTTACAATAGCTGGTAGAGAAGGATTAAAATGAGAGAGAATAGGAGCAGTGGTGAAAGCTTCTTTGAGTATTTGAAACTGACTAAGAGCTTCCTCATTGAAGATAAAGGGATAATCTTTTTTAAGGAGGGAAGTGAGAGCAGAGATTTTTTTGGAATAATTTTTAATGAAACAACAATAAAAGGTTGCAAAGCCAAGAAAAGATTGGAGGGCCTTGATGTTCTTGGGCTGAGGCCAATTGAGGATTTGTTGAGCTTTTGAAGGATCCATCTTGAGGCCATCACTTGAGACAACATAGCCCAAGTATTCCACACTTGAGGCATGGAATACACACTTGGAGGCTTTAGCAAACAAATTATTGTCTCTCAGTCTTTGGATAACAGAGGCCACATGTTTAACATGTTCATCCAAAGAGCTAGAGAAGACCATAATATCATCTAAGTACACTACAAAAAATGTCCAAATAATCTGCAAAGATATCATTCACCACATTTTTGAATGAAGCTGGAGCATTGGTTAAGCCAAATGGCATAACCAAATACTCATAACTGCCATATTGGGTTCTAAAGGCAGTTAAATGCTCATCCCCCTCTTCAATTCTTAGGAGATTATAAGCACCACGCAGATCTATCTTGGAGAAGATAGTAGCACCGTTAAAGATGGTAAGAAGCTGATTCATTGGAGGAACAGGATACCTGTTCTTCCTAGTGACAACATTAAGTTTGCGGTAGTCAACACACAAACAAAGACCACCATCCTTTTTCTTGACAAAAAGGACAGGTGCTCCTGTTGAGGAGGAGCTTGGTCTGATGAAACCTTTCTCTACATTCTCTGAAATGTAGGCCCCCAGTGTTTCTGACTCATTCTTTGATAAAGAGTAGATAACACTAACTGGAGGTAGAAGACCCTCCAGTTCAATATGATGATCACAGGCACGGTGTGGAGGAAGTTTCTCTGCTTTCACTTTGGAGAATACATCCCAATATCTGTGATAAACAGGAGGGACTACCTTCAGCACAGTTTCAATCTCTTCTGGCTCTTCCTCCTCATCCCACTGCTCCTCCAGGGAGGCATGAAAAGATAAAGGAGGAAGGTCCATATCCCCTTGAAAGAGATGAAGTGAAGATATAGCAACATCTTCTCCAACATCTTTTATCTCTTTGAAGACTTCATCTCTTAATGCAAGTAATGACTGAGAGGGAAAAATGGAGGGGTTATGGACAGAAGGAGGAAGGGAAGGTGTCTTAAGTTCACCAACCAGAGCAACACTGTTGACAGCAGTGGATAAGTCATTACTAGTAGAAGAAATAATACCACTAGAATCCTTATGACTAGAATCATAGGTGATCAATCCATTTTTCCAATCAATAATGGGACTAAAATGGTAAAGAAAATCATAGCCCAATATTAGGTCTTCTCCTTTGGGTGAATCTATGATAAAGAAATCCCATTCAAAGCTTGGGAAGGAAGGTAAATCAACAACCCACTTGGTATAATGGGTGATGAACAAGGAAGTGAATTCACTGGAATCCAGAATGAAAAGAGGAATCTCTTCAGGGAGCTCTGACATGGTCAATGAGTAGTTGAGAACGAAATTCTTTGCAATAAAAGAGTTTGTAGCACCAGAATCAATGAGAATACTATGAGAAATATCAGAGATTGAAGAAAAAATAAGAAATTTTAAAGATTTTTTGACACTAGTATTCAGAGTGCAAAATTGTTCTCTTGAAGGAAGTAAGTGAGAACCATTGAACACATCATGATTCCCACTCAGGATTTTTCCTGCTTGCTAGGGAAGCCTTTTGATGACCCTTGCCTATTTTCAGGCCTCTTGAAGCATTTTTCAAATGGGTGTTTACCACCACAATAATTGCACAAGCCTTCTTTAATCCTCCTCTCCTTTTCAGAACCAATTAGTTTGTTTTCCTTATTGAGGAGAGCAGCATGAGGCTTGTCTTTAGACACTTGAAAATTCTTCCCCTTCTTATTCTTCTTGTGATAAGGATTCTTCAATGATGAACTTTGAGGGGGCTTGGAGGAGTTGGATCCACTGATTGGAGGCTTCTTCTCTTGATGACTGCCCTTTTCCTTCTGCCTCTCATGTTACCTGGTATCTAATTCCAAGGTGATATCCATGAGTTCTTGAAGACTATCAAACGTTCCAGGGTGAGAAGCCAATTGGTCCAACAATCTTGATGCCAAGCCTCTTCTATACACATGAATATAGGCCCTTTCCCCCCAGTCTCCAATTCTTGACATTAAACTTCTGAAATCAGCTATGTACAAGGAAACTTGACCACTTTCCCTCACCCTCAAATTGTCCAACTTTTGTTCAGCTTTTCTGATTTCATTGGGATCACCAAACAGAGTGAATAGCTGGGTTTCAAACAACTGCCAGTTATTGAGGAGATAAGAAGGGTCTTCATTGGAGATATTTGAGAGGTAAGGTTCAATCCATTTGCCAGCTCTCTCAGTAAGAAAAGAAGTTGAGTAAAGCAACCTCTTCCTGTCAGAGAAGAAGTTTGCTGGGTCATTATGAAAGATTAATTGACAGGATTTAATGAATCCTCTCAATTTATGAGCTTTAGTACCATCAAAAGAATCAGGTGCCTTCATTGATGGAGTCTTGAATGCAGGGACTTTTGAAGTGTCCCTTGGGGCAACTGCTTGAGTGAGTTTTCCCATAAGCTGAGTCATTTGCTCCATCATCTTGAGGAAATTTGGTTCAGCTTGAGAGACAGAAGGTTTATTAGAAAGGGCTATATTAGGAGCCTAAGGAGCTTCAGGAGCACCTGCCAAGGCAGCTGCCACTTCAGTCTCCTCAGATTCTTCCTCTTCCACAGACTCCTCCCCCTCCTCATCTACAGCTTCCCCCAATCTACTTCTAGGCCCTTGAGAAACACCAGGATAACCACTCAATAGTCCAGAGAATGATCTTGATCTTCTAGACTTCACACCTCATCTTCTGGAGGGTGCTGCTCCTTCCATTGGTGGTCCTCTGTCCAAATTTGCACTCAGTTGATGAACTGATGGTGTGTGGTCAAGAGGATCCCTTGGTGTAGGAGTGAGAACAGCTTGATGTCTCTGGGAGCTTGTATTATTGGCTGGTGGGCTATGCTGAACTGGCATCATGAAAGAAGAATGAATAAAAACTTGATGATACTTTGAATAAAATAAGGCTTGACCAAAACAATCAAATGAGAATCTTGATGAACTTGAGAAATCAATCAATAGTGTTGAAGTGAATCAATATGAATAAATCCTGAATAGTGAAGATGACAAAGTCAAATTCTTATGAATAATCAATTTCAATCAATAATTCAAATCAAGTAAATCAAAATGAAATCAATTAAGTCTTGAGGAATTCAATCAATATCTTCAAAAAATCAATTCAATTTTCTTGAGGAATCAAATTCAAATCAATCAATTAAATCAAATCTTGAGGATAAATCAGCTATCTTGAAAAATCAAATGAAGTCAATCAAATCAATTCAATCAAAGTCAATTCAAAATCTTGAGGTGAAATCAATGTCTTGAGGAATCAATCAATAAACTTGAGAAATTTCAAAACCAAAATCACTGAATACCCCAAATCAATAAAATCCCTGAATGATGAATCAATTAACCCAAATAATTCCACTCAAATAACCTGATAAAAACCTGAATTCAGACAAAAAGAGAAATGAGAATGATAAAGAATAAAGTGAAATGGTCAGCAGAATTTTTGAAATGAGAAAGAGAATCAATTTTCATTTGAATGATATGAATGAGATGAAAATTTATTAGAGATAATGAAATCATAAAAATCATAATAATCATAAAATCATGAAAAGATCATAATTTAAGAAAGAGAGAAATGAATAAAATGAATGAAAGAAAAAGAAGCAATTATGAGTTAATTAAAATAATGTCACAGGGGCTCTTCTAAAATGAAGAGGGCCTGGCACTCAGTGAACAGACTTACTTATGGAGGGCTCAGAAGGAATACTCAAATGATAAGAGTAATGAAATAAGATAATAATTTCCTAGTCATAAAATAATAAGAATTAAAAGATATGAGAGGAAAACAAAAGCAATAATAAAGAGCCAACCACAAATAATCCTGTACCACTGTTTCAACCTGTTCAGAAAAGAGAAAAGGATTAATAAAGGATACAGCCACCAGGACTCTACTGAACAGGTGAGGGAAGGCAAAGACTAACTTAATAAATAATAAAATAATATTAAATAATAAATCCAATAATTTAATTAACTGGGGGAAAAACCCCCAGGCAGATGAAGAGGGGCTGGTCTATGTGAGAAATACCAGCCTTGGAGTTTAAGTGTTGAGATACTGGCCTGTATGCTGGAAGAAGTTGGATGTGGAATTGAATCCTGTATTGGTGAATCCAATACAGGTTATACAGTCAATACAGGTATTTTCGCCTGTATTAATGACAGGCCTGTATTTGTGTCTTTCCTGTATGAAACTGTATAGAGGTCTGGAAACTGTATTTGGAAAATGTTGAATGAAACCCCCTTGCTGATTGGGTTTTGAAGGGTATCAATGAAATAATGATTGTTGCTGATTGGGTTTTGAAGTGTATCAATGAAGTAATGATTGTTGAAGATGATTGGTAATGCCCCTGCCTCCTTGGCTGTGACAGTATGGCAAATATACCTCAAGGCTCACATTCCCTCCCACCAAAAAAATAAATTGTACTACAATCTTATCAATGGCATAAAGAAGAAAAAGACCCCAAAGGGGGTTAATGTCCACTGTCCAATCTCATTTGATTACTCATATCAAGTAATTAAAAGCACATTTATAGAAATATTCAGGCTTGTGGCCTTCTTTCATGTCTAAATCTTCTTAAGAGTTTATCTGAGTCAGGTAACTCTGATTCTGCCAGCGATTCATCTTCATGTACTGGATTTCTATATCTGACTAGATATTCTCTTTGATTTTTACCCCCAAGTCCCCTCTCTTTAATGACTTTCTTTATCTTTTTGTCTTCATACTGTTCCACTGCTGGTTCAGTCAAAGGAGTTGGGTTCCTTAAAGCAAAAAATTCTTTGTCAGTTGGTTGATAAGGTTTTATCAGGATGACTGGAAAGGTGGGGTGTTAATTTTCCAATTCACCACTCAATTTCCCCTGAACTGCATTGGTTCCATGTAAGGCAACAAAAACAAAAGGTCCTAAATAAGAATCTTTAAGTTTCTTTGGGCCTTTGATATTATTAAAATTCAAGGTTGAAACTAGAACTAAGTCCCCTACTATCAAGTCTGGTACTTTCTTACTCTTGTCCCACTTCTTTTTACAATATTCAAAAGCATCATTCATACTTTGTTTTTCATGATGTTTTACTTTATCGGGAATTACTTTGAAGCTGAAAGCTGTAGGATGAACTTCAATCCAGTCTCCCCTCAGTGTATCTACTGGGAGTCTTGGATTCTATCCATTTTCTAAAATAGCAGGAGTTTGACCTGTGGGAGAATGGACCAATGTCTTATATGCTAATTCTTGTGCAGGTATAAGAGTGCACCAGTCATGGGTAAACCCATCTGAATCATCGAGTTCTAACCCATAAGCACAAAATCTCCTGATCATGTCTTCTAAAGTTTGAATCATTCTTTCTGATAGACCATAAGTTTGAGGGTGGTAAGCTGTTGAGAATGATAAATTTGTCCCAAAAAAGCTATGGAGGTTTTTCCAGGATTCTGAAGTGAACTTTGGGTCTCTTTCACTTATGATATTTTGGAATAAGGCTGCATGGCTAATATCTTTACTCCATATCATTATTGCTGTGTCCATAGCTGTGTCATCTTCATGAAATGGTAGGAACATTGGAGTTTTACTGTATCTGTCAACCAGTACTAGGCATGCATTGTAGCTCCTGTCTCCTCCCCGAGGTAAGGTTGTTACCCAAACCATATTAAATACTTTCCATGTGGATTTTGGTTCTTGGATTTGGATCATCATTCCAAATTTCTTTCCTGTGGCTCTGTTTTCCTTTTGACAGCTCTCACAGGTTTGGCAGTATTGTGAAACATATTTTCTCTAATTTGGCCACCAAGATCAGGTTTTAGCCCTTTCCTGAGGGTGATATTCTGTAGAGAATGATAACTTAGTTCCAAACAATCAATTAAGATTGGTCCAAAGTGCAGACATGAACTGGGGATCTCTTTCACTTATGATATTCTTGAATAGTCTTGTATGAGAAATAACTCTACTCCATAGAAGAAGAGCTGTATTCATAGATGTGTCATCTTTATGACATTTTAAGAATATGGGAGTCTTACTATATCTGTCCACAATGACTAAACAAGCATTGTAACTCCTGTCACCACTTGGAGAAAGTGCCGTGACCCAATCAATGTGAACAACTTCCCAAGGGGATTTTGGTTCTTTAATATGGATCATAAGTCCAAATTTCTTGCCTGTACTCCTGTTTGCCTTTTGACATCTGCCACAGGTATGGCAATATTTGATGGTCTCTTTTCTCCAAGATGGCCACCATGCACAGCTCTTCACTTTTTCAATTCTTCTGTCCTCTGACAGGTGTCCAGAGTAGATGCTATCATGGCATTCATGAAGAATGGTATTGATAACCAATCTGCTACACAATGTCATTACACAAAAATTCTTGGTTCTGTGGTAAATAATACCATCAAACAAGTAAAATCTTCCTTCAGAATAGGAATTTTTCCAAACTTCATCCAGTGCATTGACAAAAGATGTATCTTTTCAGTATTTATCTAATAAGGAAATCAATATATGGAAATTCTCTTCTTGTTTATAATATTCTCTGACTTCTTTAAAGAATTCAGTCCCAATATCAGTTATGTTAATTCCTTCCATTGGAATCTGTGGTTCTGCTTCCATGGGTACATAAGCTGGGTTATCAGGAGTATTGGCTAATGCCCACCTGCTAAGTCCATCAGCATTCTTATGAATGTTTCCTGCTTTATGAACTATAGTCATGTTTCCTCTATATTCTTGAATGGCTATTCTTCATCTCAACATATGTCTGTTGGGAGCTTTCATGTGAAGAAGTGATTTCACAGCATTACAGTCAGTTATCACTTCAAAGCCACTGCCATCAAGATAATAGTGTAATTTCTCAAGCTCCCATACCATACATAAGCACTCCATTTAGCTTGCACCATATCTAGCTGCTGTTGGTTTGATTTGTCTTGAGATGTAGCAAACTTGTCCTTCTGTAGGTTTGTAATCAATGATTTGGGCTTGATGTAGGGCTGCCCATAATCCATCTTCACATGCATCAATCTACAATTTAAAAGGTATATTCCAGTCAGGCATGAGAAGTAAATGTGCTAATGTAAGAGCTTTCCTTATCTTCTCATAAGCTACAATTCTCTCGTCTGTCATCTCAAATACCGTCTGTTGATCATAGATTCTGTAGAATGACTTGGCTAGAATTGCAAAGTCTTTCAGGTGTTGCCTATAATAACTGGAAAATGCTAGAAAAGACATCATTTCTTTCCTATTCTGGGGTATTGGCTTAAGAAAACTGCTGCCACTTCACTTTTGTCAATACCCAAGCTTAAACCAGAAACAATGTGTCATAATGCTTTGAGCTCTTCAAAACCAAAGTTTCATTTCTTTAGTGAAATCTTCATATTCACTTCTGAAGCTTTGTGAAGTAATCTTGCAAGTCTTTCAAGGTTCAAAGACCATGAATCAGAACATATGATAATATCATCAATATAAATGATAAGCCATCCTTCAGACAATTCTGTGGGGAAGATGGTATTCATCATTCTTTGATAATGAGATGGTGTATTTTTAATACCAAATGGCATTCTAAGATACTCATAAATACCACCGTGAGTGATAATTCTAAGTAATTTCTTAGCTTTAGGCATTAAAATATTTTGGTGAAAGCCTTTCAATGCATCCATTGATGTTATATACTTGACTTTAGATAATTGGGTCAATGTTTGCTGAATTCTAGGTATTGGATACCTATCTCAAACTTTGTAGCTATTCAATGCTCTAGAATTTCCAGCCATCCTTGATTTATCATTATGCCAAGCAATAATAGCAGTTGTTGTCACTTCAACTTCTTCATTATGGCCTACTTTCCTTAGTACACCAAGGTTGATCAACTTTTGGATATGTTTTTCCAAGGCTCCTCTAGCTCTGGGACTGGCTGGATAAGGTGGTCTTTTAAGTTCTGGAGGATATGGTCTGTCAATATTGAGAGTAATATCAGCTTCATGTCCTTTTATAGCACCTAATGGTTCATTACCAGAGGCAAATGCATTATTTCATTTGTATAAGACATTAATAAGCTCATGTCTCATCTTTGGTAACAATGATGGATTAATTTTTGCTTCAACCAGTTGATTAGTCACAAACTCTTCCTTATAAGCATCTTTCATAGAATATACTCGTGATATTTGTTTTGGAATGTTGGAAAAAGCAAATTTTTGTCTCTTGTTTTCTCCAATTGTGAAATATCTATCTATATGGTTATTGATGTCAACACCATGAATATTAAAGTAATCATTTCCAAGAATCATGTGTTTAGATGTGCAATTGTCCATTACTACAATCTCAGTCTTCATTCTAATACTCCTGTTGGGTGTGGAAATATAAGATTAGTGTTTAATATACCCAAAGGGTACATATTATTACTGTCACTACTAAATTGCACTCCCCCTATTAGTAATAGATGATTTTTCCATCCAGGGAGTATGGTTTGAAGATAATCTTTGCCTACACAAGTACAAAATGCCCCTGTATCCAAATTTACTTTGGCTTCAATATCATTCATCAGAACTGATGTGATACAAGATGCTCCAGCAGTGTATCCTTTGCCTCTAGCAGGTTTTAATATACACATTCTGGAATCTTCAATATTGATCAGGTTATGACAGTCCTCACTGTACTGTGGCAAGTAAGTATGTACTTCTGTTACCTCAAAGAAAGCTGTAATGTTTTCAATGGGATAGTCCTCTACTGGTGTATCCTCAGAGACTGCAGAATCTAGGTCAGATTCTTCTTTCTCTTCAGTGCACTGAACTTCTTCAATGACTTGAACTTCATTGATTTTTGTCTTTTTGGTGCAAGGTTTGGCTAAATTTTATGTGATTCCACATTTATGAAACTTCAAGACAGGTCTTTCAGATTTTCTGTCCTCTCTGGAAATCTTCGGGACCATTTTGGACTCCATAGGGATTTTAGTCCAAGTTTTACCAATTCTTGTTCCAGTAATTATATCTTCCATTGCATTGAGGTAGCCCTCTTTTGAACAGGGCTCTAAACATCTGCACTTGTTAGCATGTTCCAGCTCTCCTCCACATTTCCTTAATATTTTCATATAAATCATGGTGTAAGACATATCTGGGTGTAAATCAGATAACCAGTCTTTCTGCTTGAAGAACCAAGTAAGTGGTCTATCCTTTTCTGAGTTAAAAATGGCAATTTCCAAAGCATTTTTCATTTTAAACCTCCAAGAATTATTGGCCCATTTGGTAATCATTTCAGATTGCCACCAAGACCAATCATGTTTTCCATGATGTTGTGTCATCTTGTAATACCATTTTTTTGCAGTTCTGGTAAACAGAGAGTGTAATTTGCCCACTATAATTCTATCAGGTATGTGAAAATCTTCTTGCAATATATCAATAGTTCTGATGAATCAATATGGTTATATTCTCCTTCACCAGAGAATGTTAGCCATTCATCCAATTTGGGAATATCTTGTGCAGAGATAACATCTTCTCCTAAGAATGGGGTGAAACTTCTTTTAACAGAAGTTTTTTTTTCAGTCAAAGGTGTAGAATGTCTTGGCATATGTGGTTCATACTCCTTATGAATTTTTCTACATTTGCAATTATTTTGCTCTTTAGCTTCTGCCTTTCACTGTAACTTTTTGCCAAATGTGTGGCAAACTAATTGGTAATTTTAGTTATTTCCAAGACATGGTCTTTCAGAAAGCTAAGTTGATCATTAATGTTTAAAATTGAAAGATCTTCCATTTCATCATTTTGAACTTGACAATTACGCTCAATTCTGTCACATGTATTGGTAATTGAATCAAGTCTGACATTTGTTAATTGATACCATTCAGTATACTTTTTGTCATTTCTTTTCAATTCACTCATGTTCCACATGATTTTATTTAACTTTGCATCAAAATTTTCAAGTTATACATCAATACTAGATTTAACAAAGTGTATTTCATCTATGATTTGAGTGGAAAACTCCTTTTCATCCTTTCCTGCTCTTTGGCTGTGAATTCCATCAGAGTTCTGGCCATATTGAAGACACCGTCCACTTCTGAAGGCTCCAATTTTGGAATCCTGTACCCTTGTGGGTAAGGTCTGTGCCAATTGGCTTTGTCTTTGCCCTTGCCTTGATTGTTCTTGGGACCTCTCTGCTTCTTCTGAGGCCGTTTGGGCTTGTCCTTGGACACTTCTGGAGCTGGTAGATGCCACTGGGCCTTCTGTCTCCAAAGATCGAGTTATTTCCAACTCCTTCTTCTGGTCTATGGATAAAAGGCTTTGGTTCTTCGACCAATTTGTTATCTTTTTGACTTTTTCTTTTCAGGAAAATAGGCTCCAACCTCCCAAGAGTTCTATGGTCTTCTACTAACCCAGAAAGCTCTTGATGTCTATGTAAGAGTTCATGGCCCCCTGCCAAAGGCTTGGGCATATTTCCCACTCCTCTTGTTTGGCTTCTCTGAGCCAATTTTTGTGTTGGAATTGATAAATTTCTATTGCTGCCCTTGAAAGTGGTTCAGCCCTTCAAGTATTATCATGAATCAGTCAATATTCAGAATTCATGTCAAAATTTGTGGGTACAGACCTTGGGGAATGACGGGAAACTCTGGCATCCTCCATATGTGTCTTTCTTAAGGAAGATTTGACACTTCTGTATTTGGTCTTGCCTCTTCCTTGTCCACATCCATCTTTTTGGACTGAATAGCTGCTTCCATTTCTGGTATGCACTATTTTAATGTCAATTCAAGATAAAATAAGAATTAAAAACAATAAACACACACCTTTTGGTGCATGTTGGGATTGTTCTGATTTAGATAAAGTGCCTCTTTTAGCAATTTGCACTTCAATACTTTCTTCAGATTCTGGACTAGTAATGTATCTTTTACTGAGTCTGTTTCCAGCTGCACAGTATTTGATTAAGGACACTAGAGAAGGAATTGATAAAAGAAAATTATTTGTTATGCCTTTAGGATAATTTTAAGATTTTTTAATATTAAAATATTATTCATTTTAAAGGAGAAGAAATTAAAATTTAAGATTTTGAATCAAAATTAATTCAGAGTAACTCAAAGAATAATTCTATAAGCTTTTGGATGTGAAAAAGCCATGTGTAAAAACAGTAGAAAATTAAACCAAATTTCTCAATGAAAAAGATTTGAAGACAACTTCAAAAATAAATATAAATTTAACTTTAAACTGAAAGACAAAAATTATTAAATGAATATATTCTAGAACTTAAGAATATATTAATTAAGGGTACAAGGCTCAAAAAACATGGCCAGGCCCCCAAATGTAAGATGTGTCTATGAAACTGTTGGTAATATTACTATTAATCAACAGTACTATGACTGTTCTTATGAAATTTAATAATAAGAAATTATTATAACCACAATTAAATAATTAAAGAATTATTTTTTTTACGTGTTATACACTACTAGTGAATATAACAGTAAGCAGTAATTATCTACAAGAATCAATTACTAAAATAATTTAATAATAAAAACTTCTTTTATTGAAATAATAAAATTATTTTGATATATAATTATGTTTTACAAGAATAATTACAAATATAATTATTGAACAAAACTATTACTAGAGAAAAACTTTAAGAATTGAGATAAATTACTCACTATTAATCCAATGAACCTTTTAGATGATAATAGTAGAGAAATTTGACGTGGAATTGGGGATTTAATGGATCAAAATTGATTTATAACAGGATTAAAACAAATTATGGTTGATTTATATGATTTCACGTCTTTTCGATTGATTTCTGAAAGGATAAAACACTTAAGAAATAGCTTGAACTAATACTTACTTGTTTGGTAATAAAGGTATAATATAATAATGTGATGATGTGGAAAAAACAGCAAGAGGAGGCCTCTTTTAAGTCTAAGACACCTCACAGAGGCATCCCATGTAGCAAACTGAAAAACGAGTGAGTGAGAAAAAAATAAACCTTTTTGGATTATTGATTGCATCATTTGTTGTCATGTAAGATTATCATGATTACTTAATTGAGGCTTTTACATGATTACCAACCCATTTAAGGTTAAGAATAAAATGAGTAACAACTGTAAATATTCCTTTATTCCAAAAAAACCATTTATTTCTCAAAGTTATCAATGTTATTGGAAATATCATCCCAGAATGTGTTTTCTGTAAATTTTTAAGGATTCTGTGTTTCAAGTGGAATCATTAAAAATGGATTATAATGAAAACTTTCAATTTTACTAATCAAAGTATAATTATTTTTGGTTATTATATGAACTATAAAGCTTTCAATTGGTCCTGAAAGGTGCAGAACAGTTCATTGAGAATTGTGTTTTTAACAAATTTTTGAAGTTTTTACCTCAATTCTATGTAGAATTGCAAATAGCAGTGTATGGCTGGTTGCTATGAAGTAAATCAATGGATACTAGTCCAAAAAGGGTTTTAATTACTCTTTTGGGGTTTATTCATGGCAAGTCATTAAGAATTAACATTGTTACAAGAGTCTAAGCTGTTCTTTACCTTCTTGGCACATCAAAATAGCAGGTTATTTGCTATTTTCTTATAATTTACTGTAGTTGTAACATGGTAACCAAGTTCCCAAAAGGTTTTAGTTTACTAATTGGGCCAAGGTCAGCCATAGATGCAAGCTTTGGGGGTGTCCACGCTTCATAGGCCTCAGAAGTTGGGTACCCTCGCTCTCTTTGATATCTTTTGTCCCCCTTGCCTATTGTTTATGTCAAAATAGAATTTTAAGCTCAAACTGCAATATCCACACCATGGGTGTACCAAAAGTCCATGTAAGAACACCAGAATATTAAGTGCTCAAAACATGCATAACACTATTCTTAGTGTGTATGTAACATAGGATTTCTCACATTCCCATTTTTTTGGCGTGAAACAGAGCAAAACAAAGATTTTCACAGAGATTTTATGTGGTATTGAAGTATTTTCCATATTACCACCTCAAAGAGTGGCTTTGAGCTTATTCACCCTATAGAGATACCCCAGGTGAACGTTTGTGTGGAATCCAAATCTGGCCTTAAATCCCTGGACTTACTTACTCAATAAAAAGTTATTCATCTTTTCTGAAATCAAAAATGATGAATTTTGAATATATGCATGACTTATGGGTTATGCATAGTTCAGAATTTATTTTTAAGATAATTGCGGCCTATTTGGGAGTTTAAAATATACCTCAAGGCTCACACTAAGCCTGAAAGTGATACTGAAACCTATTCTGTAGAACAAAAAAGAAATTCAGTGACTTTTGGGGTTTTCAGGATATTACAGGCAGCATATTAAGGATTTTCATCCATAGCAAGACCTCTCTATAAATTTTGTGACAAATACACAGTATTTCAAATGACTGTTGACAGAGTAAAAGCCTTTAAATAATTAATACAAGCCTTGACCACTGCTCCACTCTTATTGATGCCATACTTTAAGCTGCACTCAAAGATTTATATTGATGAATCAGGGGATGGGAAAGGGGCTGCGCTTCATCAAGCCCATATTATAAATGACAAACCTGTGGAAGGACCAACATGTTTCATATCCAGGCAAATCCAACCAACTGAAGCTAGATATGGAGCAAGTCAGATGCAGCTTTTATTCCTTTTCTGGCCCTTAAAAAAACTCAAAGAATTCCTGGAAGGATGTCATTTTGAAGTGATAACAGATTTTACCACTGTTAAATCACTTTTTCACATGAAAACACCCAACAAGAATATGCTCAGATGGAAAATAGCCATACAGGAGTATAGAGGTAATATGACTATTGTTCACAACAATGAAAATATTCATAAAAATGCAGATGGACCGCACAGATGGCCATTGCCAAATAATATTGATAATCCAGCTTATGTGCCAGAAGAAGCCTCCCCACAGATCCTAAAAGAAGGAATAAGTGTTACAAATCTTCACACAACATGCTTTGGGGAAGTAAGAAGTGGCTATACTGAAGGTAATAATTTCAACATCCTATTCCAATTACTTAGAATGGAGCTAAACATATCTCCATAAAGATACTCAGAATTATATGCCATATTGGTATATATGAGTATATAAGGATGCCATTTGGCATCAAAAATGCACCATCCCACTTTCAAAGGATGATGGACACAATATTTCAAGAAAGAAATACTGGAAGGCTGGATGGTAGTATATATTGATGAAATCATCATATACTCAGAGACATGGGAGGGCCATGTGCAGTACATAGACAGGGTACTAAGTGAATGCAAAACTGTCAATATGAAATTTTCACTTAAGAAGTGCAATTTTGGCCAACAATAATTACTGCCCCTAGGAAAGAAAGTCACAGGCCCTAGTCTGGCCATAGACCAGAAGAAAGTAGCAGAAGTACTGCAACAACCAGTACCAGATACCATCAAAGATATGTCATTCTTCCTTGGGTTTGCTAGCTACTACAGGCACCACATCAAAAGGTTTGCCCACATAACTAGTAGTCTATACAAGTTATTTTAAAAAGATGTAGTTTTTGAAATCACCAAAGAAACAAGGGATGCATATGAGAGGATCAAAAATGAACTCACCAATGCACCTGTACTGATACTCCCTGACTATTAATTACCATTGAAATTGCACATAGATGCAGCTTGCCATCAAGGTTGGGGAGGTTCCCTCAACCAAAGAAAAATTGTAGATGGTGAACCAAGGGAAGGGGTAATATGCTACATCTCAAGGCAACTGGAAGTTTAAGTTGCTAGTTATGGAGCAAACCAGAATGAATGCTTATTCCTATTCTGAGCCCTAGGGAAACTCCATAATTATATGCAGGGTGAAGTCTTTGAAGTCTACAAAGACTTAAAAGAACTCAAGTCTTTCCTTGACATGAAGACTACCAGCAGACATATGCTGAGGTGAAAAATAGCTATGCCAGAGTATGGAGGTAATATGACCATCATACACAAATAAGGCAAAAGCAACACCTATGAAGATGGTCTCAGTAGAGGTCCACTGGACAATGTCAAAATTAACCCAGCCTATGACCCTGGTATAGCTGCAAAAATCCCTATTAATTTCATGGAAATAGATGGAAGGAGAAACTTAAGATTTTCTGAATGGGAACCAGAAAATAGTACCCCAGAAAATCACCTAAGTGAACCAGAAGGGTCAGGAACACCCATATTTGGGAAAGGTTCCTCTGAACTTCACACAGAAGTTTTTAATTGAGTGATGAAAACCAATGCCAAACATTAAAAGTGTGCCATTTCATTACAACTCCTTCAACAGAAATACCAGAGCACAGAACTGGAACCCCAGTTCGAGGAGCCCTGGTTGAGGGATTATGAGGACAATAAATTTTTCCTTATAGATGGTCTACTCTATCACATAGATAAAAAAACTAGTGCCCTCACAGTGATGGATACAGACCACATATCAATGATCCTGCCGGAATGCCATGATGGCCCATACATAAGACACAATGAAACCTTGGTGGCCCAAATGGGAACAAGAGTTGAGTTAATACATAAACACTTGTGAAAGGTTGCAGAAGCCAAACAGAAAACATGGGAAAAAATATGGGCTTCTTAAGCACATAGAAGAACCCAAAAGCTCATGGGAAACCATCAACATGAACTGGGTGACAGGACCTTTCTCAGGAGGAAAATAAAACTACAATGCTTTCCTAGTCATAGTTGATAGGTATACTCAAGATGTAAGGTGCCTACCATGTCACAAGGAGGACAAAGCTATAGATACAGCATTTATATTCTGGAAGAACATTATATCCGCATGTAAATCCCCTAAATTAATCAGTATTGATTGAGACCGTAAGTTCACATCAGAATTCTGGACCAACCTCTCTTACATGTTTGGAAAAAAACTTGCATTTTCTACAGCTTATCATCCACAGACAGATGGTTTAGCTGAAAGGATGATCCAGACAATGGAGGACATCATCAGAAAATTATTTTCATATGGCATGGTGTACAAGGACCATGAAGGATACACACACAATTGGGTCACACTCCTTCCAGCAGTCCAACTGCCTTACAACAAAAGCCTGCACTCTACCACAGGTAAATGAACCTCACTGGTAGAAAAAGGGTGGAAGCCCGTATTATCTGTGGATCACTTGAGCAAAAATCCCCTGACTATCCACCCTACAGCTAAAGACTTCCATTACATTTGGAAGGGAGAATTTGATACAGCTTCCCAGTGCATAGCTGAGGCTAAAGAGTACAACAAACAGAGGTATGACAAAATACACATGGAGCCAGACTTCAAAGAAGGGGACCAAGTGTTGGTTTATACTCTTAACCATAATAACCTCAAAGGCCAAAAGTAAATGAGGGACTTATTTGTAGGACCTTTTACTCTCATCAAACTGCTAGGGAAAAATGCAGTGGAGGTTATACTTACAGACGTACTATCTAGGAAACACCCAGTATTCTAAGTAACTTTGGTCAAACCCTATTTCCAGATAGGAGAGGATAAGTTCCTCTCCAGGAACATTAACCACACTCCATACCAAATGGTGGAAGTAGAGGACCCCCCTGGCCCTGTGAAAAAGATCAGACTGAATGGGAAAGACTAGAGGCAATACCTGGTCAGATTCAAAACCAGACAGCAGATAAGGACACATTGTTTGCAGAAGATGCCATACCAGATCTTAATCTCCATTTGAGAAGATTAAGAGCCTCTACAAGATCTGAGAAGTCTGATCAATGATGAGCCTTTTTTTAAGGTAGGGTATGTCAGCCAGTGACTCAAAACTAGATCACAAGCGTGACAGCCAAACACCATAAGCCAATGGAAGAGCAAAATACAACCAAAATATGGAGCCAAGCCAAACCAGCTCAGAAGGTATCAAAAGAAAGAGGAAAGTCACCTGTCTCCAAATATGCAAGTCCCATCACCATAGGACAAAGAATAACAAATTTATTTCTTCTCAAAGAAGTTGCTGGGCATAAACTTTAATTTTCACCTCTCATCTCAAATCAAGAGGAAGAGGCTTAACCTCAGAAAATTGTTATTCACATTGAGGCTCTAGGTCAGGGATATCAAAATGTACTTGCCAAACTCAGTTAGCCCCAAAAATACAGCGCTTATGGCCAAAATAAGGTTAAATACGAGTGAATGAAATATTCACCTCTCATCTAGCTTCTACAGTTTTAGTGTGAGATATTTAACATGGGTTCCGTTTGTAAAGAGAACTATTAGGGCTATCCAATGGTGACATCTGTTTACCAATATCTCATCTTGAACAAAAATTATAGGATAAATAAGTTTCATACAGATTTTGAGGAAATCCTATATTTGGATAACAACATTTGAAAATGGAATAACTTTGCCATATTTAATGTTAACCATACCAAATGAGGTACCATCTTTCATATCCCATTAAGGCATACAAAATGAACCAAATGGACCTCAATATCTTAAAAAAGGACAAAGTTATAGCATTTTTAAGGTCAACCCCCACAGTAGCACATATAACAAAAAAGTGATTGATGATCAATGTTGAAGCTTGAAATTTATAATTCATGATGACTCAGTGTAGCCTTATTTTAAGTTTGAAAGCTATTGAAGTGATATAACTAGTGGCTAATAGTATATTATGATGAATACTAATAAACTCTACAAGGCTCAGGCATCTTCCATGCCTATGATCTCCGCAAACCTAGAGTTATAGTGATAACTCTAAATAATGGCATAATAATCAGATAAGATAGTTTAATTATGATTCACTTCCAGTGGATACCATCATTGAGGTTTTACTAGAAGCATTCTGGACTCTATGTGACAGGGGCTCTTTGAAGTGAAGAGGGCCTGGAACTCAGTAGACTGGGACTCACTTATGGAGGGATCAAGGATATGGTAAGAAAGGATACACTTAGGAGTGTTAAGGATGACTTAATAAAAGAAGAATATAAGAAAGCAGCAACAAAAGAAAAAAGTAAAGAATAGAAGAGCCAACCACAAACAAGTCCAAGTCCACTGTTTCAACCTGTCAGAATGAAAAGAGAAGGGTTAATAAGGATATGGCCACCCAACTCATACTGCACAGGGAAAGAGAGAAATGCAAAGACTAACTTAATATTGAATAAACATAATACCCAAAAATAAGGATAAGAATATTCATAAAATAATAAATAACTAAATTAATGAACTGGGCAAAAGTCCCCAGGGGGGAGAAGGAGGGGCTGGTATATGTGAGAATCACCAGCCCTGATCCAGCGGAAGAGTTTTCATGAGAGGATTGAATGATTGAATTGAGTCTGGCCAATAGAGGTCCTGTACAGCTGTACAGAACCTTTACAAGAGGTGTGGTGTATTTGAGTGATCATACAGTTTAATGCTGATGTATTGAAACTGTATTGGGTGAATCCAACCTGTACAGATGTTGACATGCTGTATTGAAGTACCAAGCTGTATGCATGTTTCAGCAAGGAAGATTACTGAAACTGAATTCTGATGCAGATGGTGGATCTTCTGATTTGAGGTGTTTGAGTGGGTGTATTTATGAATACCCTTACCCCTGGTGAGTGGTTTTTACAGTATCCCTCTCTTAAAACTTGTGGGCTCCTGAACACCATAATACCCTGCCATTGTTGAGTGGCATCTCAATATCCCCACATTTTTTTCAAAAACTTTCTTTTTAATTTTCTTTTCCTCTTGACCATTATCCTGAAAATCCTTCTTCAATTCTTCTCTGTCAAATTCAATTGATTCCCCCCTTCTTTCAATTTTTGAGTAAGTCTTCCACTTTGAAATATGCATTTCCTTTCTTCTCAATCAATCAATCCTGCCCTTGGGGTATGGGCTTGGGATATATCCCAAAATGATGGCCACTGAGCTCTTGTGCTCAAAGAATGATGCCCAATGAGTATATGAAGTGTACTCATTGGGCAAGGCTTAATCCAAATGAAATCTTGAAAAAATTCCTCCAACGGGTCTTGTCCCCATTGTCCATGGAAATTGCCTCAAACAGCCCTCTAAAATGTTTTTTGGGCTGTGGCCTCTTCCCTGATGAATCTTGATAATCCTTGATTTTATGGCCTTTTTGGCCTTTTTGGGTGTTTTGGTGATTTTTAGTGATTTTCTGATTTATGGCCATTTTTGGTCTTTGGGGTCCTACGGTCCGCGGGCTGTACGCCGCGGTCCGCGGTCCATGGGGGCTATTGGAGGCCCTCAGGACCAAAATGGACCCCCTGGGCCCAATTTTGCTGGGGACCCAGGGTGACCAAGGGGCCATGAATTGGCCCAAACCCAAAAACTTCACCATATATGGCCTGGACCCATTGATGGGGTCCAGGACCATCAAGATCCTTGCCTCCCCAAAGTTGCAGGGGAGGCCCTGGGTGATGGGTTCAGCCCAAAGGGGTATGAACCTTCACCTTAGAGGCTTTGAGGGGGGCATAATTGAGTTGGGGCCCCCACTACCTTGAGGTCAAAAGTTTTTTCTTGATCTGGAGTGGATTGATTCTGATGTCTTGAATCTTCTGCTTGCATATTCTTCAGTTATGAGTTCCAAACTGACTGAACTCACTGAATCTTCTCCTTCTGCACCGCCACCATCTGTTCTTTGTGGTTCTGGAATCTTCAGTCAATTATCCTCCCCTTTGATGACATCTTCTGTTCATTTTGATCCCTCCCAAACCTATGATGGGTTCAGAGAAGTTGAAGTTCTTGACCCTGCCTGTACTGAATGTTTGGCCAAGGGTAAGGATTGCTTTCAACATTACAATCCCCGATCGTCAAAATGCCATTTTTGCTTCATTGGAAGGAAACCATGTCGTCGTAGCGGGTTGACTTTGTCCAACCTCAGGAGGCATTTATGGAGTAGAAAAGATGGGCTTTTTGGGCAGGAATTTCCCATTCCTGAGGAACCTACTCCTGACTCAACCTCAGGATTTTCTCAATGTGAGTGATTTGCATATCTTGATTGAATTGGTACTGATATTTTGATGTAGTGACTGGTTCCAGGCAGAGGGATGTGGCCAGGTGGACTAATGTTGGAGGGCCCATTCCAATTGGTGGTAGGCCCATACATTACAGCTCAGAAGTCCCAATCTCCAGGACCAATACTGATGGAGTAGTGAAGGTAGTGAAAAAGATAAGAAGGATTGCTGATTCCCCATCTGATCCAGATGCTGATGGGAGTGATGAGTTGGATGGTGAAGAAGTTGAAGTTGTTCCTCATTCAGTTGGTCATCCATCCAGCAATTCCTCTGTTCAGCCTCTTGCAAACAGATTCCAAATCCAAGTAATTCCCAGTACCCCCAGAACCTTCCAACCAATGCTTGCTTCCATTCCTTCCACAATTCCTCCTCCTTCACCAACTACTTCCCATGCCAGGCCTGCCTTGAATGCAGAAGTAAGGCCATCACCAGTCCAACCATCCAGAATCTCACCCATGACCACCTCTTGTCAACTCCAACCTGAGGCCAGCTCCAGTAGAAGAAGGGATGGTTTGTCTCCTTTACATTTTCCTGCCGCTCAAGTGTTTCAAAGAAGGGATTGTTGGCCTATCCGAGTTACCAGAGAAGATCCCAATTCAGCGAGTGAAAATCAAGATGTTGTGGCCAGATTATTCAGGAGGGTTGATAGAAATAGCAGAGAGGTGATCATGTATGCCAATGATAGAATGATTCAAGTGACTGCTTCTGAAGAGATGGCTGCTAAATTTGCCTGGTATGAAGATGAGTTGATAAATGACTTCCAGAGAACCTTTGATGATTTGGGTAGAGATGACTAGTTTTCCTTTTCCTTGTTTGTGTTTGGTTTGACTTCTATCCCCAATCTTATAAATACTAAAAAATTAAAAAGATAATGGAACCTCCCAATACATGATTTGGGGAGGGGATGCTTCTGCTTTAAAGAGATAAAAGAAAGAAAACTATACAAGTAAAGAAAAAAATAAATAAAAGAATAAGATAAAATGAGAGTAAAGAAAAGAAATAAAGATAAATCCCAATGGCTGGTCCTCCTTGTGGTGAGTTGCTTGATTCTGGCCAAGAAGTGTCTGGAAAATGAAAACCAAGTATTTGATGCTCACAGAGTAGCCAAGGTAATGTTTTACAAGAATTAGAACCCTCAGGGATGCATACCAGGAGATGGAACCTACTTTCATAACTCCCACTCCCCACCAAGCACCATAAAACTGAAATAATTTGCCATAAATGACTTCTGAAATGAATTGCCATAAATTAATTCTGAAATGAATTGCCATAAATGACTTGAAGTAATGAATGTCTTGGATTATGATGATTGGCATAAATGGAATTATAAATAAAAGAAAAGAAAAAGAAAAAGACAAAGAAAGAAAGAAACATTTGGCCATATCTTGATAAGGTCCAAATAGAGGGTATTGATGTCGTATGCTTCCTGAACCTGTCCAAAGAATTGACGAGTGCTCACAAAGTGGCCAAGGTGATGCTTACAACAACATATGGGTAGAATACCCCTTTAAAGGTGCATGCCAGGAGAGGAACTTACTTTCATAACTTCTTCTCCACGCCAAGCACCATAATCAAACTCTTGAGGTATTTGGACCAGGTTTGCCTGGATATAATGAATGGAAATCCTTGACAAGGTCTGGTGAGCTGATAAGGTTGGAAGCTGGTTCCCAAGTGGGTCTTTCTGGGTCTTCACTGAATCCTTTCCACTCTACAAGATACCATAGATTACCTCTCTTGAGTTTTGAGTCCAGAACCTGAGCCACTTCCCATTCCTCTTGCTCCTCCACTAAGACTGATGGTGGTGGCAATTGATGTTGATTTGGGATAGTTGAATGATTCACTGGTTCTAATAAGGACACATGGAATACAGGGTGAACTGACTTCCATTGCTGAGGCAACTTGAGGTGATATGCATGGCTTCCAATCTTCTTCAGAACTTCAAAAGGTCCCAACCATCTTTCTGATAATTTCTTGGTGGGTCTTGGTGTCTTGATGTTCTTGGAAGCTAGCCATACTTTCTCCCCATGTTGGAAATCAGGTGGAATTGCTCTATTTCTATCTGCATACTTCTTGAATCTCCTTATTGCTGACTCTAATTCTTCTTTGACAACTTGCTGTACTGATTGAAGTTTTGTTGATACCTTTCCAGCAGGTGAATCTTGAGAAATATGGATTGAGTCAAAGCTGGGATTTCTTCCATAAATTGTGAAAAAAGGTGATTGCTTTGTTGATGATTGTTCTGCATTATTATAGGCAAATTCAGCCAGAGGGAGCCAGGTGTACCAGTCATCTTGATGATAGCTGACATACATCCAAAGATACTGTTCTAGAATCTGATTTACCCTCTCTGTCTGGCCATCTGTTTCAGGATGAAAAGCAGTTGAAAGATCTCTTGATATCTTGAGCTGCTGACATAATTGAGTTGAAAATGATGAAACAATTAAAGATCCTCTATCACTGACAATACTGACTGGAAGGCCAAGCTTGGAAAATACATGACTAATGAAAATTTGAGCTAAGTCCAGAGCAGTGATTGTTCCATAAGTTGGAATGAAGATTTCCATTTTTGAGAACCTGTCCACAACTACTAGAATTGAGTCAAAGTTGTCTGACAAGGGCAATTGAGTGATAAAGTCCATTGATAAGGAATTCCAAGGACCAGATGGAATTGGAAGAGGCTTGAGTAGTCCAAAATTCTTGTGCTGAATGTTCTTGTTTATTGAACATTGCTGACATGAGGACACATCGTCCTTGATGAATTGATTCATGCCAGCCCAATAAAAGTCCCTCTTGATGAGCTTGAGGGTCTTCTCCTGGCCAGGATGGCCAGCCAAAGGTGAGTCATGACGCTTTTGAAGAATATTGAGTTGAAGTTCTTCATTTCTTGGGATTACCACTCTATCTTTGAATAATAACAACTTGGATTGAGGTTCAAGAGAATAATCTGGAATTGATTTGCCTCTTGCTAGCTGTTTGAGTATTTCTTTATAGTCTTTGTCTTGCCATACTTCTTTTTGAATCTTGTCAACTAGATCTGAAAACACTTCCACTTTGATTGAAAAGAATCTTGACTCTTGAATTCCATCTTGCTTGATTACTTGATGAAAATTTTGAGGATTCTTGCTGATGAAGTCCACCCCCCTCTCTGGGTACATGTTGTCCCAACGTGACAAGGCATCTGGCAAAGTGGCCAGCCTTCCTGGGAGGTAAGTGATAGTGAAGTGAAATTCTGAAAGGAATTCAGCCCAACAGGCCTGACAACAAGTAAGAACTTTGGAAGACATAAAATACTGCAAGGAAGAGTGGTCTGTCAAGACCTCAAAAGAATTGGAAAGAGAGAGAAGAAATGCTCTCTAGCACTTGAGAGCCCAAACTATGCCAAGGAGTTCCTTGTCATGAATTTCATATTTCAGCTCAGCTGGGAGAATCTTGCAGCTATCAAATGCAATGGGATGCTTTCCTGAGTCATTCACCTGGCTCAGTACAGCACCCAAAGCATAATCAGAAGCATCAGTCTCTACTATACTAGGTAGAGAAGGATTGAAGTGAGATAAGATAGGAGCAGCGGTGAAAGCTTCATTGAGCGCTTGAAACTGACTAAGAGCTTCCTCATTGAATGTGAGAATTGAGGTATATTTGAAATACCCAAATAGGCCACAATTATCTTAAAAAGAAATTTTGAATTATGCATAACTCATAAGTCATGCATATATCCAAAATTCATCATTTTTGATTTCAGAAAAGATGAATAACCTTTTATTGAGTTAGTAAATCCATGAATTTAAGGCCAGATTTGGATTCTACACAAAAATTCACCTAGGGTAGCTCCATAGAGTGAATAAGCTCAAATTAACTCTTTGAGGTGGTAAAATGGCAAATACTTCAATACCACATAAAAGATCCGTGAAAATTTTTGTTTTTCTTAATTTTACGCCAAAATAATGGGAAAGTGAGAAATCCCATGTTACATATACACTAAGAATAGTGTTATGCATGTTTTGAGCACTTAATATCATGGTATTCTTACATGGACTTTTGGTACACCCATAGTGGATATCTCACATGAAGCTTAAATTTCTATTTTGATGTGACAAATAAGCAAGGGGGACAAAAGACATCAAATAGAGCTAGGGTACCCAGCTTCTGAGGCCTCCAAGGTGTGGACAGCTCCAAAGCTTGGATAGATGGCTGATCTTGGCCTAATTGGTAAACTAGAACCTTTTGGGAACTTGGTTACCATGTCACAAATACTGTAAATCTTAAGAAAATATCAAATAACCTGCTATTTTGACGTGCCAAGGAGGTAAAAAGCTACTTAGACTCCTCTAACCATGTCAATTCTTAATGATTTTTCATGAATAAACCCCCAAAGAGTAATTAAAACCCTTTTTGGACTTGTATCCATTGAATTACCTCATAGCAATCAGTGAAATACAATTCTTAATGAATCTCTCTGCAGCTTTCATGAACAATTTAGAACTGTATTATCTATGGTACAAGAAAAGATGAATAACTTTTTATTGAGTTAGTAAATCCATGTATTTAAGGCCAGATTTGGATTCTACACAAAAATTCACCTAGGGTAGCTCCATAGAGTGAATAAGCTCAAATTAACTCTTTGAGGTGGTAAAATGGCAAATACTTCAATACCACACAAAAGATCCGTGAAAATTTTTGTTTTTCTTAATTTCACGCCAAAATAATGGGAAAGTGAGAAATCCCATGTTACATATACACTAAGAATAGTGTTATGCATGTTTTGAGCACTTAATATCATGGTATTCTTACATGGACTTTTGGTACACCCATAGTGGATATCTCACTTGAAGCTGAAATTTCTATTTTGACGGAAAAAATAAGCAAGGGGGACAAAAGACATCCAAGAGAGCCAGGGTACCCAACTTCTGAGGCCTCAGAGGCGTGGACAGCTCCAAAACTTGGATCCATGGCTGATCTTGGCCTAATCGGTAAACTAGAACCTTTTGGGAACTTGGTTACCATGTCACAAATACTGTAAATCTTAAGAAAATATCAAATAACCTTCTATTTTGACGTGCCAAGGAGGTAAAAAGCTACTTAGACTCCTGTAACCATGTCAATTCTTAATGATTTTCCATGGATAAACCCCAAAAGAGTAATTAAAACCCTTTTTGGACTTGTATCCATTGAATTACCTCATAGCAATCAGTGAAATACAATTCTTAATGAATCCCTCTGCAGCTTTCATGAACAATTTAGAACTGTATTATCTATGATACAACCAAAAAGAATTACAGTTTTACTAGTAAAACTCAAAGTTTTACTTACAGTCCATTTATGACTATTCTACGTGAAACACTGAATCTTCAAAAATTTACAGTAATTACAACCTGTGATGAAATTGGCAATAACATTGATAGCTTTGAGAAATCAATGATTATTTTTGAAGAAAAGAAGATTTACAGATGTTCCTCCTTTTATTCTTAACCATATTGGGGTTGGCAGTCACGTAAAAGCATCAATTAAATAATTATGATAATCTTATGTGACAACAGATGATGCAATCAATAATCCAACAAGGGTTATTGTGTCCTCACTCACTGGTTTCTCAGTTTGCTCCATCACACACCTCTGTGAGCTGTTGTTTACTTAAAAGAGGCCTCTTTTTGCTGTTTTTTCCACATCATCATCTTATTATCATTTAAATCATTATTACAAACAAGTGAGTATTAGTTATACCTACTCTTAAGTGTTTTAAATCTTGCAAAATCAATCAGAAAGACGTAAAATCATAGAATCCAACTATATATTGCTGTAATACTGTTATAAATTCATTTTGATCCTTAAAATCCACAATTCTACGTCAAATCTCTCTATCTTATCTTTCAATAAGCTCTTTGGAAGATTAGTGAGTGATTTATTCTTAATTCTTAAAGTTTTTCTCTAAAATTAGTTTTCTTCAAGAATTATCATTATAATTATTCTTGAAAAAGATAATTATATATTAAAATAATTTTATTATTTTAATAAAAGAAGTTTTATTATTAAAATCTTCTTGTAATTGATTCTTGTTGACAATTACTTGCTCACTGTTAAAATCACTAGTAGTGTTTAACACGTGAAAGAAATAATTCTTTAATTATTTAATTGTGGTTATAATAACTTTTTGTTATTATATCTCATAAGAACAATCATAGTACTGTTGATTAATAGTAATATTATCATCAGTTTCATAGAAAAATCTTACATTTGGGGGCCTGGCCGTGATTTTATCCCTAGACTTGGCTTTAATCATATTCTAGACTTCATTTTTGTGTTCTAAAAAACCACCATACCTACCTAATGTTACACTTGGGGGCCTGGGTGTGTTTTGTTTGAAGCTTGTACCTTTAATTAAAATATTTTTCAGCTCTAAAATATATTAATTTAATAGTTTCTTTCTTTCTTTTTAAAGTTAAAATAATTCTTATTTTTAAAGTTGTTTTGGAAATCTTTTTCATTGAGGAATTTGGTTTAATTTTATACTGTTTTTACACGTGGCGTTTTCACATCCAAAAACTTATAAAATTATTCTTTGAGCTCCTCTGAATTAATTTTCATTCAAAATCTTAAATTTTAGTTTTTTTTTTTCAAAAAGAATAATTTTTTATTAAAAAATATAAAGAATATAAAAAATCTTCAAGAATATTCTAAAAGTTATATAAATCAATTTTTCTCTTTTATAATCAGTTTTTAGTGTCTTTGATCAAATACTGTGCAGCTGGCAACAGACTCAGTAAGAGATATATCACTAGTCCACAATCTTCAGAGGCAGAATCTGAAGACAGTATTGAGGTGAAAATTGCTAAAAGAGGCACCTTATTTAACTCAGAAAAAGGTAAATTACCACCAAAAGGTGTGTATTTTATCTTATATTTCACCTTTTATCTTTCAATTGACGTGAAAATGGTTCATAACAGAAATAGAAGCAACTATTCAGTCCAACAAGATGGATGTGGACAAGGAAGGGGCAAGACCAAATCCAGAAGTGCCAAGCCTTCCACAAGAAAGACACATTTGGAGGATGCCAGAGTTGCCCCCCATTCCCCAAGGTCTGTACCAACAGATTTTGATGTTAATTCTGAGCCTGAACTGATTCATGACCATATTTCCAGGGCTGAACCATTTTCAAGTGGCAGCAATAGAAATATATCAATGCCAGTACAAAAATTGGTTCAGAGCAGCCAAAGAAGAGGAATGAGAAATATGCCCAAGCCTTTGGCAGGGGGCCATGAACTCCTACTTACACATCAAGAGCTTTCTGGGTCAGGAGAAGACCAGAGAACTCTTAGGAGGATGGAGCCCCCTGTCTTGCAAAGACAAGGTCAAAAAGTTAAAGCATTGGTTGAAGAACCAAAGTCTTTTATCCATAGAACAGAAGAAGGAACTGGAAATGACTCCAGCTTTGGAGACAGAAGCCCCAGTGGCATCTACCAGCTCCAAACCAGCTCCAGAAGTGTCCAACGACAAGCCCAAATGGCCTCAGAAGAAGCAGAGAGGTCCCAAGAACCATCAAGGCAAGGGCAAAGGCAAAGGCAATTGGCACAGACCTTACCCACAAGGGTACAGGATCCCCAAATTGGAGCCTTCAGCCATGGACACTGTATTCAATATGGCCAGAACTCACATGGAATTCACATCCAAGCAGCAGGAAAGGATGAACAGGACTTTTCCATGCAAATAAATCATGTACAAAGAGCTATTAATGTAGAAATTGGTAGACTTGATTAAAAGTTAACTAAAATAACATTGGATATTAATGACTTGAAAAAACATGACAAGAAATATACTTAATGGTATGAAATAACAGATGCCAAAAGTGATTCAGTTATCAATGCTTGTAGCAGAATTGAGAGTACATGTCAGATTCAGAATGATGAAATGGAAGATATTTGCATTTTTAAAATGAATGATCAAATTAAAACTCTACAAGCCCATATCTTAAAGATAGTTGAGAATACCAATCAATTTGCTACACATTTGGCAAAAAGTGACAGTGAAAGGCAGAAGTTAAAGAATGAAATCATTGAAAATGTAGAACAAATTCATAAGAATTATGAACCACCTATGCCAAGACATTCTACACCCTTGACTGAAGAAAAACTTTCTGTTAAAGGAGGTTTTACCCCACTTTTAGGAGAAAATGTTGTCTCTGTCAAAGATATTCCGAAATTAAAAGAATGGCCAACATTCTCTGGTGAAGGAGAATATAACTATATTGAGTTCATCAGGACTATTGACATGTTACAGGAAGACTTTAATATACCTGATGAAATAATAGTAGGGAAATTACACTCTCTGTTTACCAGAACTACAAAGAAATGGTATTACAAAATGAGAGTTTATCATGGTAAACATGATTGTTCTTGGTGGAAATCTGAAGTAATTACCAAGTTGGAAAACAATTGTTGGAGGTTTAAAATGGAAAATGCTTTTGAAAGTGCCATTTTTAACTCAGAAAAAGATAAACCACTTACTTGGTTCTTCAAGCAAAAGGACAGATCATCTGCCTTACACCCAGATATGTCTGACACTATGATTAATATGGAGATATTAAGAAAGTGTGGAGGAGAACTGGAACATGCTATCAAAAGCAGATGTGTAGAGCCCTGTTCAACAGAGGACTACATTAATGCAATGGAAGATATCATTACCAGAACAAGGATTGGTAAAACTTGGACTAAGATCCCTATGGAATCCAAGATGGTCCCAGAGATTCCCAGAGAAGATAAAAGACACGAAAAACCTGTCTTGAAGTGTCATAAATGTGTAAGTACTTCACATTTAGCAAACACTTGCACCAAAAAGACAAAAATCAATGAAGTTCAAGTCATTGAAGAAATTCAGTGTACTGAAGAGAAAGGGGAGTCTGATCAAGATTCTGCAGTCTCTGAGGATACACCAGTGGAGGACTATCCCATCAAAAACATTACAGCTTTCTTTGAGGTCACAGAAGTCCATACCCACTTGCCACAGTACAATGAGGATTGCTGCAACCTGATCAATATCCAAGACGCCAGAATGTGTAAAACAAAACCTTCTAGAGGAAAGGGTTACACTGCTTGAGCATCCTGTATAACATCAGTTTTGATGAATGATATTGAAGCCAAAGTAAATTTGGATACAGGGGCATTTTGCACTTGTGTAGGCAAAGATTTCCACACCCAGCAGGAAGTGTAAGGATGAAAACTGAGATTTTAATAATGGATAATTGCACATCTCAGCACATCATTCTTGGAGATGATTACTTGAATATTTATGGTATTGACATCAATAACCATAAAGCAAGATATTTCACAATTGGGGATAACAAAAGACAGAAATTTGCTTTTTCCAATATGCCAAAACAAATATCAGTGGTATCTTCTGTCAAGGATACTTATAAAGATGAATTTGTGTCTAATCAAACTTTTGAAGCACAAATTAATCCATCATTATCAACAAAAATGAGGAATGAACTTATTAATGTGTTATATACATACAATATTGCATTTGCCTCTGATAATGAACCATTAGATGCTATAAGGGGACATGAAGTTGATATTACTCTTAATATTGACAGACCATATCCTCCAGTACTTAGAAGACCAGCCTTTCCAGCCAGTCCCAGACCTAGAGAAGCCTTGGAAAAACATATCCAAGAGTTAATCCAACTTGGTGTACTATGGAAAGTAGGCCATAATGAGGAAGTTGAAGTAATAACACCTATTATTATTTCCTGGCATAATGATAAGTCAAGAATGGTTGGAGATTTCAGGGCATCAAATACCTACACAGTTCCAGATAGGTATCTGATGCCTAGAATTCAAGAAACCTTGACTCAATTATCTAAAGCCAGGTATATAACATCAATGGATGCATTGAAAGGCTTTTATCAAAATGTTTTGACGCCCAAAGCTAAGAAATTACTTAGAACTATCACTTACTGTGGTATTTATGAGTATCTTAGAATTCCATTTGGCATTAAAAATGCTCCATCCCATTATCAAAGAATGATGAATACCATCTTTCCCACAGAATTGTCTGAAGGATGGCTTATCATTTACATTGATGATATTATCATATGTTCTGATTCTTGGTCCTTACACCTTGAAAGACTTGCAAGAGTACTTCACAAGGTTGCAGAAGTGAATATGAAAATTTCACTTAAGAAATGCAATTTTGGTTTTGAAGAACTTAAAGCATTGGGACATATTGTTTCTGGTTTAAGCTTGGGAATTGAGAAAAACAAAGTAGCAGCAGTGTTACTTAAGCAAATACCCCAGCATAAGAAACAAATGATGTCTTTTCTTGGGTTTTCCAGTTATTATAGGAAACACTTAAAAGACTTTGCAATTCTAGCCAAATCACTTTATAGAATCTGTGATCAACAGACTGTATTTGAGATGACACAGGAGAGAATTAAAGCTTATGAGAAGATAAGGAGATCTCTTACAGAAGCACCTTTACTCCTCATGCCTGACTGGAATATTCCTTTTAAATTGTACATTGATGCATGTGGAGATTGATTAGTGGAAGCCCTACATCCAGTCCAAATTATTGATGACAAACCTACAAAAGGACAAGTTTGCTACAGCCCAACACAAATAAAGCCAACAGCAGCCAGATATGGTGCAAGCCAAATGGAGTGCTTATGTATGGTATGGGAACTTGAGAAATTACACTATTATCTGATGGCAGTGGCTTTGAAGTGATAACTGACTGTAATGCGTTGAAATCACTTCTTCACATGAAAGCTCCCAACAAACATAAGTTGAGATGGCAAATAGCCATTCAATAATATAGAGGAAACATGACTATAATCCACAAGTCAGGAAACATTCACAAGAATGCTGATGGACTTAGCAGGTGGGCATTAGCCAACACTCCTGATAACCCAGCTTATGTACCTTTGGAGGCTGAACCACAGATTCCAATTGAAGGGATTAACATACCTGATATTGGGACTAAATTCTTTGAAGAGGTCAGAGAATCTTATAAACAGGACAAGAATTGCCATATCTTGACTTCTTTATTAGATAAAGACTGCAAAAATACATCTTTGGTCAATGCACTAGATGAAGTTTGGAGAAATTCTTATTCTGAAGGAAGATTTCACTTTTTTGATGGGATTATTTACCACAGAACCAAACATTCTTGTGTAATGACATTATGTAGCAGATTGCTTATTAATACCATTCTTCATGAATGCCATGATAGCATCTACTCTGGACACCTGTCAGAAGACAGAACACTTCAAAAAGTAAAGAACTGTGCATGGTGGCCATCTTGGAGAAAAGAAACCATTAAATATTGCCATACCTGTGACAGATGTCAAAAAGCAAACAGGAGTACAGGCAAGAAATATGGACTTATGATCCATATTCAAGAACCAAAATCCCCTTGGGAAGTTGTTCACATGGTTCGGGTCACAGAACTTCCTCCAAGTGGTGCAAAAGCTACAATGCTTGTTTAGTCATTGTATACGGATAAAGCAAGACTCCCATATTCTTACCTTGTCATAAAGATGACATTGCTATGGATACAGCTCTTCTCCTATGGAGTAGAGTTATTTCTCATACAGGATTATTTAAGAATATCATAAGTGACAGAGATCCCAAGTTCACATCTGCACTTTGGACCAATCTTCATAGATTGTTTGGGACCAAGTTATCATTCTTTACAAGCATATCACCCTCAGACAGATGGGCTAGCAGAGAGGATGATTCAAACCTTAGAAGACATTATCAGAAAATTTTGTGCCTATGGGTTAGAATTGAATTTCAGATGGCTTTATCCATGACTGGTGCACTCTGATACCTGCACTAGTATTGGCATACAAGACATCAGTCCATTCTTACACAGGACAAACTCCTGCTATGTTAGAAAAAGGATGGAATCCAAGAGTCCCAGCAGACACACTGAGGAAAGACTTGATTTAAATTCATCCTACAGCTTCCAGCTTCAAGATAACGCTTGTAAAAATGAAACATCATGAAAAACAAAGTATGAATGATGCTTTTGATTATGCAAAACAGAAGTGGGACAAGTACCAGACTTCAAAGTAGGGGACTTAGTTCTAGTTTTAACCTTGAATTTTAATAATATCAAAGGCCCAAGGAAACTCAAAGATTCTTATGTAGGACCTTTTGTTATTGTTGCCTTACATGGAACCAATGCAGTTCAAGTGGAATTGAGTGGTGAATTGGAGAATAAACACCCCCCCTTTCCAGTCAGCTTGATAAAACCTTATCAACCAGCTGATAAAGAATTGTTTCATTTAAGGAACCCAACTACTTTAACTGTCCCACCAGTGGAACAGAATGAAGATAAAAAGATAAAAAAAGTCAATAAAGAAAGGAGACTTAGGGGTAAAAATCAAAGAGAATATCTTGTCAGATATAGAAACCCAGTACATGAAGATGAATGGCTGGCAGAATCAGAAATACCTGACTCAGATAAACTCTTGAGAAGATTTAGACATGAAAGAAGGGCACAAGCCTGAATATGTCTATAAATGTTCTTTAATTACTTTATCTGAGTAATGTAAAGAGGTTGGAAAGTGGACATTAACCCCGTTTGGGGCCTTTTATTCCTTATACCATTGATAAAATTGTAGTACAATTTTATTTTTTGGTGGGAGGGAATGTGAGCCTTGAGGTATATTTTACATACCCAAATAGGACACAATTATCTTAAAAAGAAATTTTGAATCATGCATATATCCAAAATGCATCATTTTTGATTTCAGAAAAGATGAATAACATTTTTTTGAGTAAGTAAATCCATTGATTTAAGGCCAAATTTGGATTCTGCACAAAAATTCACCTAGGGTAGCTCCATAGAGTGAATAAGCTGAAATTAACTCTTTGAGGTGGTAAAATGGAAAATACTTCAATACCACATAAAAGATCGATGAAATTTTTTGTTTTTCTTAATTTCACGCCAAAATAATGGGAAAGTGAGAAATCCCATGTTACATATACACTAAGAATAATGTTATGCATGTTTTGAGCACTTAATATCATGGTATTCTTACATGGACTTTTGGTACACCAATAGTGGATATCTCACTTGAAGCTTAAATTTCTATTTTGACGGAAAAAATAAGCAAGGGGGACAAAAGACATCAAAGAGAGCCAGGGTACCCAGATTCTGAGGCTTCAGAGGCGTGGACAGCTCCAAAACTTGGATCCATGGCTGATCTTGGCCTAATGGGTAAACTAGAACCTTTTGGGAACTTTGTTACCACGTCACAACTACTGTAAATCTTAAGAGAATAGCAAATAACCTGCAATTTTGGCGTGCCAAGGAGGTAAAAAGCTACTGAGACTCCTGTAGATATGTCAATTCTTAATGGTTTTCCATGGATTAACACCAAAAGAGTAATTAAGACCCTTTTTGGACTTGTATCCATTCAATTACCTCATAGCAACCAGTGAAACACTGATATTTGCAATTCTACGTAGAAATGAGGTAAAAACTTCAAAAATTCATTCAAAATACAATTCTTAATTAATCTCTCTGCAGCTTTCATGACCAATTTAGAACTGTATCATCTATGGTACAACCCAAAAGAATTACAGTTTTACTAGTAAAACTCAAAGTTTTACTTACAGTCCATTTATGACTATTCTACGCGAAACACTGAATCTTCAAAAATTTACAGTAATTACAACCTGTGATGAAATTGGCAATAACATTGATAGCTTTGAGAAATCAATGATTATTTTTGAATAAAAGAATATTTACAGATGTTCCTCCTTTTATTCTTAACCATATTGGGGTTGGCAGTCACGTAAAAGCATCAATTAAGTAATTATGATAATCTTATGTGACAACAGATGATGCAATCAATAATCCAACAAGGTTTATTGTGTCCTCACTCACTGGTTTCTCAGTTTGCTCCATTGCACACCTCTGTGAGCTGTTGTTGACTTAAAAGAGGCCTCTTTTTGCTGTTTTTTCCACATCATCATCTTATTATCATTTAAATCATTATTACAAACAAGTGAGTATTAGTTATACCTATTCTTAAGTGTTTTAAATCTTTCAAAATCAATCAGAAAGACGTAAAATCATAGAATCCAACTATATATTGCTGTAATACTGTTATAAATTCATTTTGATCCTTAAAATCCACAATTCTACGTCAAATCTCTCTATCTTATCTTTCAATAAGCTCTTTGGAATATTAGTGAGTGATTTATTCTTAATTCTTAAAGTTTTTCTCTAAGATTAGTTTTCTTCAAGAATTATCATTATAATTATTCTTGAAAAAGATAATTATATATTAAAATAATTTTATTATTTTAATAAAAGAAGTTTTATTATTAAAATCTTCTTGTAATTGATTCTTGTTGACAATTACTTGCTCACTGTTAAAATCACTAGTAGTGTTTAACACGTGAAAGAAATAATTCTTTAATTATTTAATTGTAGTTATAATAACTTTTTGTTATTATATCTCATAAGAACAGTCATAGTACTGTTGATTAACAGTAATATTATCATCAGTTTCATAGACAAATCTTACATTGAAGATGAAGGGAGAATCTTTTTTAAGGAGGGAAGTGAGAGAAGTGATCTTTTTAGAATAATTTTTAATGAAACAACAATAAAAATTGGCAAAGCCAAGAAAAGATTGAAGGCCCTTGATGTTTTTGGGCTGAGGCCAATTGAAAAGTTTCTGAACCTTTGAAGAATCCATCTTGAGGTCATTACTTGAAACAATATAGCCCAAGTATTCCACACTTGAGGCATGGAATACACACTTGGAGGCTTTGGCAAACAAATTATTGTCCCTCGATCTTTGGAGGACAGAGGCAACATGTTTGACATGTTCCTCCTCAGAACTGGAAAAGACCATAATATCATCTAAATAGACCACAACAAACACATCCAAGAAATCTGCAAAGATATCATTTACTAGATTCTGGAAATAAGCAGGAGCATTGGTAAAACCAAATGTCATGACCAAATACTCATAAATACCATATTTGGTTCTAAAGGCAGTTAAGTGCTCATCCCCCTCTTTGATTCTCAGAAGGTTATATGCACCACGCAAGTCTATCTTGGAGAAGATAGTGGAACATATGAATACGGTAAGGAGCTGGTTCATAGGAGGAACAGGGTACCTGTTCTTCCTAGTAACAGCATTAAGTTTGCGGTAATCATCACACAAATGAAGACCTCCATCCTTTTTCTTAACAAAAAGGACAGGTGCTCCTGTTAAAGAGGAGCTTGGTCTAATGAAACCTTTCTCTACATTCTCTGAAATGTAGGCCCATAGTGTTTCCGACTCTTGATTTGATAAGGAGTAGATAACACCAATTGGAGGTAGAGGACCCTCCAATTTGATATGGTGATCACAGGTGCAGTGTGGAGGAATTTTCTCTGCTTTCACCTTGGAGAATACATCCAAGTATTGGTGATAAGCAGGAGGGACTACTTTCAACACAGTTTCAATTTCTTCTGGCTCTTCCTCCTCATCCCACTGCTCCTCCAGGGAGGCATGAAAAGATAAAGGAGGAAGGTCCATATCCCCTTGAAAGAGATGAAGTGAAGATATGCCAACATCTTCCCCAAAATCCTTTATCTCCTTGAAGAATTCATCTCTTAATGGAAGTAATGACTGAGAGGGAATGATGGAAGGGGTATGGACAGAAGAAGGAAGGGAAGGTGTCTTAAGTTCACCAACCAGAGCCACACTGTTGATAGCAGTGCCTAAGTCATTACTACTAAAAGTAATAATACCACTAGAATCCTTATGACTGCAATAATTGGTGATCAATCCATTTTTCCAATCAATAATGGGATTAAAATGGTAATGGAAATAATAGCCCAATATCAGGTCTTCTCCCTTGGGTGAATCTATGATAAAGAATTCCCATTCAAAGCTTGGGAAGGAAGGTAAGTCAACTACCCACTTGGTATAATGGGTGATGAACAAGGCAGGAGATTCATTAGAATCCAGAATGAAAAGAGGAAAATTCTCACGGAGCTTTGACAGAGTCAATGAGTACTTGAGAACAAAATTCTTTGCAGTAAAGGAGTTTGTAGCACCAGAATCAATGAGAATACTATAAAGAATATCAGAGACAGAAGAGAAAATAAGAAATTTTAAATATTTCTTGACACTAGTATTCAGAGTGCACAATTGTGCTCTTGAAGGAAATAAGTGATAACCATTGAACACATCATGATCCCCACTCAGGCTTTTCCCTGCTTGCTAAGGAAGCCTCTTGTTGATGACCCAGGCTTGTTCTGAGATCTCTTGAAGCATTTTTAAATTGGGTGCTTTCCACCACAATAAGTACACAACCCCTCTTTAATCCTCCTCTCCTTTTCAGAACCGATTAATTTATTGTCCTTATTGAGGAGAGCAGAAAGAGGCTTGTCCTTTGAAGATTGAAACTGCTTGCCCTCCTTGTTCTTCTTCTGGTGAGGAGTGAGGAGGCCTAGATTGATTGGATCCATTGACAGGAGGCTTCTTCTCTTGATTGCCACCCTTTTCGTTTTGCCTCTCATGATATCTTGTGTCTAACTCTAAAGTGACGTCCATAAGTTCTTGAAGAGTATCAAATGTTCCAGGGTGAGAAGCCAACTGATCCAATAATCTTGATGCCAATCCTCTTCTGTAAACATGGATATAAGCTCTTTCCCCCCAATCTCCAATTCTTGACATTAAGCTTCTGAAATATGCAATGTACAAGGATACATGACCACTTTCCTTCATCCTCAAATTGTCCACCTCTTGTTCAGCTTTCCTGACTTCATTGGGGTCACCAAACAGAGTGAATAATTGAGATTCAAATAATGGCCAATTATTCAGGAGGTAGGAAGGGTCTTCATTGGAAATATTTGAGAGATAGGGTTCAATCCACTTGCCAGCTCTACCAGTGAGAAAAGAAGTTGAGTAAAGAACTTTCTTCCTGTCAGAGAAGAAATTTGCTGGATCATTATGGAAGATTAATTGACAGGATTGGATAAATTCTCTCAATTTATGAGCTTGAGTACCATCAAAAGAATGAGTTGCCTTCATGGATGGAGTCTTGAAAGAAGGGGCTTTGGAATTGTCCCTGGGAGAAACTGCTTGAGTGAGTTGCCCCATGAATTGAGTGCTCTGCTCTATCATCTTGAGGAGACTTGGATCAGTTTGATAGACAAGAGGTTTGTTAGAAAGGGCTAGATTAGAACCCTGAGGCACCTCTGGAGCATTTGCCAAGGCATCTTCCACTTCAGTCTCCCCAGAATCTTCCTCTTCCACAGACTCTTCCACCTCTTCATCTTCAACTTCCCCTAATCTTGCTCTTGCACCTTCAGACATGCCAGGGTAGCCACCCAAAAGTCCAGAAAAGGATCTTGAACTTCTAGATTTCATTACACCTCTTCTTGAGGGTGCTTCTCCTTCCATTGTTGGTCCTCTGTCCAAGTTTGCACTCAGTTGATGAACTGATGGTGTGCGGTGTGGGAACTCCTTTTGGTGTGGGATGAAATAAGGCAGTACCTTGAGGGGGAAATTATTGGTAAGTCTGTTTTTAATTTCAGAATTGTCCAATAACCATGGGTGCTAAGGTGTATTAGCTGCCCCTCTAAGTAATACTGAATAGTAAGCCTACAGAGAATCACAAAATAACATAAGATTTGTGCCTTTAACAGATAGAGGAGACTTATCAGCAGTCTCTAAATCAGACCTATCAATAACAATACAGTAAAAACTCTGATCTAAAATTTCTGGTAAAATAAACACTAAGATTTTTTTTACTTTATTTTAATAAAAGTGATGATAATATATATATATGTTTTGGGTTTCTGTTATTTTAATAAAACTAATAAGTATATTTTTTTGTTTATTTTTTTTAATAAGAATGATAAGAATATATATTTTTTTTTGGTTTAGGTTGATTATAAGGATTTTTTTTTTTGATATGAGTACTAATAATACGACTACTGGATTTGATTCTTTTAAATTTTTTTTTCTTTTTTAATACTGAGTTTTATATCAAGACCACTTTTCTTTTAATAATACTAAACCACTGAGCAAGGCTACTGAGCTTTTCACTATGTTGATACTACTTTTATTCACTAATACTAAGATACTGAGCTTTCACTATGTTTATACTACTATTCTTCACTAATACTAAGCTACTGAGCAAGGCTACTGAGCTTTTCACTATGGTTATACTACTATTCTTCACTGATACTAAGCTACTGAGCAAGGCTACTGAGCTTTTCACTACTAAAACACTACTACTTTTCTAGATATCCTGCTAGTTCAGGGATGGTTGTGATCCTGGATAGTGGGAACTTGTTCCATGATGATGGGAAAAATGAGGGAGAGAGGAACTGTATTTATAACTTTTGGGCCTCCATAGAGCTTCTCAAAATAGGGTACTTAGAAAAAATCATAGTTGAGAGGTTTTAGCTAGTGAGACGTGTAGTTTTGGTGTAGCAACGTGTTTGCTGAGAGAATTATGCTGGTGGTGATTTTTATTATCAAAATCATGTGATGTATTTGAGATAATTTGGCTGGTGAGATTTTCTTTTTATCGGAGTCATGTGCGGTCATTGAGAAAATATAGCTGGTGATGTTTTCTTGAAGGTGGGGAAAGTATTTTTTGTTTCTATTTTTACGTATGTTATGAGAGAATTATGCTGGTGGTTCTTTTCCTTATCAAAATCATGTGATGTATTTGAGATAATTTGGCTGGTGAGTTTTTCTTTTTGCAAAGAAAGTGGAGAAAATACAGCTCCTGACAATTGAACTTTCTTCTAGTCATATGATATATATGAGAAAATTATGCTGGTGTTTCTGTTTCTTATCAAAATCATGTGATGTCTTCGAGATAATTTTGCTGGTGACACTTTCATTTTTGGTGACTTTGTTACATATTTTCTGATAGAATTATGCTGGTGGTGCTTTTTCTTATCAAAATCATGTGATGTATTTGAGATAATCTGGCTGGTGAGTTTTTCTTTTTTGCCAAGAAGGTGGAGAAAATACAGCTCCTGACAATTGAACTGTCTTCTAGTCATATGATATATATGAGAAAATTATGCTGGTGTTTCTGTTTCTTATCAAAATCATGTGATGTCTTTGAGATAATTTGGCTGGTGATGTTTTCTTGAAGGCAGAGAAAGTATTTTTGTTTCTATTTTTTACGTATGTTCTGAGAGAATTATGCTGGTGGTTCTATTTTAGTGTTGTATCATTTCATATGGAGGTTTTATCATTTCTATCAAGTTTGATGCGTGTTATTATTACTAAGGAAGCATTTGTTCTTGGAAAATATATTGTAATTTTATGCATAGCCTTGAGGTATTTCTTCTTTCAATTGAATCAAGGTGGGGAAAATAAAGCTCTGATGCTGTGGTCCGTCTTCATATACCTTTATTTACATTAACTCCTTTTAATTGCATAATTTGTTATTGATGATGCAATAAGGTGGATAAATTCTTTGATACTATACTGTTTTGATAAGATCTTGAGGCTGTGTATTGTATATTTCTTTTCAAAATTTGTAATTGTAATGTGTAAATCTGTTTTGTGTAATTCTTTTTATTATCATTTTTTTTCTTTTGTTTTATTGGTAAGCTTGAAACTGGCACTAATGGTATGGAATACCACAGCGGTCAAGAGGAGCCCTTTCTGTAGGAGTGAGAACAGCTGGAATTTTTTGGGATCTAGTGTTCTTTGCTGGGGGACTATGCTGAACTGGCATTATGAACAGAAGTTGAATAAAAGAAACTTGATGGTATTGAGAACAGAAATCAAAATTTGGCCAAATCAATCACAATAAAATCTTGATGAGTCTTGAGGAATCAATTCAATTCGTGAGGTGAAATCAGCTTCAATCAACAATAAATCAATTCAATCAATAATCAACAATAAATCAAATTCAAATCAAATATCAATAATCTTGAGTAAATCAACAATCAATCAATATTCAATCAATAAATCAGTGTCTTCAATATGAATCAAGGTCTTGAGGAATCAATCAATCAATTCAAAATCTTCAGAAATCAATTCAAATAAATTGATGATTCAAATAAATCAATAATCAAAATCAATTCTTGAGGATCAATAAAATATCTTGAGAATTCAAAGTCAATTAATCCAATCCAAATGAAAAATCCTGAATTTCTGAATCAATAAACCCAATGAATCTCAATGAATAATCCAATCAATTAAAGCAATCACTAATTCCTAAGTAAGACCTGAATGAGAACACAGAAAAAAAAATGATTTGATAAGATAAAATGAAGTTAATGAAATGGTCAGCAATTATTAAGAAAGAAAAAAGAATAAATTTTCATATAAATAAAATGAATGAGATGAAAATTGATGAGAGAGAAAATCATAATCATTAAGAATCATTAGATCATTAAAAAGTCATAATTGATGAATGAGAGAAATGATTATAAAAGAATGAAAATAAAGAATCAATATGAGTTAATTAATCTAATGTCACAGGGGCTCTTCAAAGTGAAGAGGACCTGGCACTCAGTAGACTGGGACTCACTTATGGAGGGCTCAAGGATATGGTAAGAAAGGATACACTTAAGAGTGTTAAATATGAATTACTAAAAGAATGAATCTAAGAAAGCAGCAACAAAAGAATAAGAATAAAAGAATAGAAGAGCCAACCACAAACAAGTCCAAGTCCACTGTTTCAACCTGTCAGAATGGAAAGAGAAGGGTTAATAAGGATATGGCCACCCAACTCATACTGTACAGGCAAAGAGAGAAATGCCAAGACTAACTTAAAATCAAATAATTATAATACCCAAAATAAGGATAATAATAATTATAAAATAATAAATAAACTAAATTAATTAACTGGGGAAAAGTCCCCAGGGGGGAGAAAGAGGGGCTGGTATATGTGAAAAACACCAGCCCTGATCCAGAGGAAGAATTTTCATGAGAGGATTAAATTATTGAATTGAGTCTGGCCAATACAGGTCCTGTACAGCGGTACAGAACCTGTACAACACCTGTGGTGTATCTGAGTGATCATACAGTTTCATGCTGGCCTATTGAAACTGTATTGGGTGAATCCAACCTGTAGAGGTATTGACAGGCTGTATTGATGTACCAAGCTGTATGCATGTTTCAGAATGAAGATTGCTGAAACTGAATGCTGATGCAGATACTGGATCTGCTGATTTGAGGTGTTTGAGTGGGTGTATTGATGAATACCCTTACCCCTGGTGAGTGGTTGTTACACTCTAGGAGGGAGGATTTTACTATACATAGAGCTCTTTTTACCTCTATTTCCCACTCAGATGCATCAAAAACATTGAATTAATACATCAAAAGGTAATAACTTCATTCTTTATATATAATTCTCTTATATTAGTAAAACATCATGTTGATTTGTATCAAATATATCAACATTGACATTATCAAACCATTCTTTCATTGTTTTTGTTGAAATTCTCTCTAAAAATCTTCAATTCCACATAAAATGAAGAATATTTTGAATATATTTATTTTTTCCAGTAAAAAAATTTAAATAAGTGATATTTACATTATTTTTGTCTAAAAGTATTCAAAAGTATTGTATTAAGTGTTAAAAGTAGGGTATTTCATCTTTTTTTAATAATCTCTCTTTATTATTATTTTTAAGTATTCTTTTATGAATATAAATAGTATTTATCTTAATGTTTATAATATTTCTCTTACAAATTGTTCTTTAATATAACAGAAAAATGGTCTAGGTGTTTATAGTTTGTTTTGAACAATAATAAATTGCCATAAATATATCAATTATCAAATAATAATGTATTTAGTTTTATTAGTTTACTTGTATAATACTACTTATATTATTTCATTTGGTAAATAAATAAAGAAAATTACTCCATAATTATGATATTTCTTTATTATTATGATTATTCTTTATCTTATTTATTACCTTAATAAGGACTTTCATAGTACAACAAATAGAATATTGGTAATATTAACATATTTTTCCATAGTCAAACCTTCCATTTGGGGGCCTGGCTGTGATATTTACTTTAAAGACCATTAAAAAAGATCCAAATTGGGTTTATCCAATAGTAAATTATATTTATAATTATTAAAATAATATAATAATTTTGTATTTATTGGTTTCAAAAGCAATTGAGGTATTTGGAAAGAAATTGTAATTTCTTACATGTGGTTTCTCATATCTTTAGACTTTCAAGAACTCTCTTTGAAAGACTCTAGTAATCAAAAAAGATATATATAAATCAAAAGTAAATTCATATTATTATTTAATTTTTTGAAAAAGAACCAACTTAATTTTCATTTTATCCGTAATAAATAAAGATACAAAAAAAAAATAAAAAAACATCTTAATTCATCTCTTTTATTCCATTTATTTAAAAAGATATAACATATTTACTTATTGCTTCATAGTCAAATGTTACAAATAGGATTTTTGGGAAAAGGAAAAGTTGCAGTTAATTAGCAACACCCAAAGAGGTTTGATATCCAAAAAAGAGATATGAATTAGTTCGATTACATACTTTCAGGAATGATCCAGGATCCATTGGGGTAGCAATGGGTTTGAAAGCTTCCATACCACATCCTTCAAGTATTTCATTTATGCAAAGCTGTTCATAAAGATGGATATCAATTTTAAAACAGTAAAAAAAATTTATTCCCAGAGCTCACTGAACCTCAGAAATAATTTCCTTTAAAAATCCCTCTTATGTCCCTGTCAAAGGCTTCAGCAATTTCCAACCTCCACATATAAGTATGCAATGCATCCATATGATTTGAGAACAAGGTAATTTGGTCCCAATTAAGAGACACTTATTGGCTTGAATTGTTTTGAAAACAAGTTATCAAACACCAATGCAAGCATTTTATAAAACTTTGCGCTGTTTCTGAGTGCAAATGATGATTTAAAAATTTGCAGGAAGGTTCCAAGATTCATGTGCAAAAACTTCTGGATATCTCATAGAGAATCTTTTTTCAGGTACCCTCTTCAGAAAAGAAGTACAAAAATCAATTTGATGGAGGTTATAATAATTAATGAAACCATGTGGTAACGTAAACCTAAGGGGGCAAGCATTTTCAACACCAAATAAGTCTTTTCAACATCAATTACCTAAATATGGGAACAACCCTGGACTCATATTGCCCTTCAAAAATCCCCAATTTGAACTATGGAAAGGTTTTTTTGTGGTAACAAACCAGATCTTTAATCTTGATTGTATTCTATGCTGGGAGCCCCTTGACCAAGTCTTGAGTCTCCCTTTTAAGAATTCATATTAATGAAAGATTGAGAGTAAATTTTGGAAATTTTTACCTTGTATTGAGTCCCTAATTTGGAAAATTGACTTCACTCATTGGCCTAGTATTTGATTCATCAATATTATGAAAGATGTTCTTTGGTGCTTTCTAAGTAACTTCATAAATTAGCGAGCCTTGTTCTTGGCTTTTAGTGGTCAACTATCTAGGTTATGGTAAATCAATACTTATTTTGGAAATAGAAATTTTATATAAGTCTTTAGCCAATATTTTGAAAAATATGCACACTGTTTCAAAGAATCATTCAAGACTGGAGTCTTTGATATCAACCAAATTAGCTGACAGAAAATATTGTTTATTCTAGATCTTGTTTCTTTTGAAGCAGGAGTATCAGTATTAAATGCGTTGAAGGAGGAACATAAAGCTTTAAAAATTCTTTCTTCTAATGATTCTATCCCATCAAAACATCATAGATACGTTAGGAGTCATGAAGAATCTCAAATTTCCAAATATGACAGGGAGTACTTTTGAGTTTCCATGTATTGCAGAATGACCAAGAAAAAAGAACTCTTAATAAATGGGATATAACTTAAGTCCTATTTTTGAGTTATTAAAAAGTACATATACAACGCATACCGAAATATCAATTTTTCTCAGTTTGCTATGGTTTTGACACCTTTGAGAGCCGTAAATTAAGCAGAAAATATCGCATCAATACTTATTTTATAACAAAAGTAGATTTGGGATAAATTCACAAATTATATTAGAAGTATTTATAAAACTGAACCTGATTCATGCATCACCATATTAAATATGATTTTGAAGTGAGGATAAAATGTGATTATTGAAGATTCTAGCATCTATGCTGTGTGATTCCGACTGAATTATTAATTAATGTCAGAATGGGGTCCTGGCTCATTGCACCACCGGCAAACACCTGATGTTCATCCCCCCGCATCGCACAGTCGCATGACTAGTCAAATCCTCATAGCACATATTTTGACTTCAGCTTTCTTGTTGAATTAGCTTTTTTTTAATCTCTCGTAAAAATTTCTTCATCACTCACCTCTCTTCAATCTAAATTTCAATCAACCTTTTTTTTTATTTCTCCATTTTGCTTTGTCTCAATCCAAAATACTCCATGTCGTTATTCCATTTGGTTTCTTACTTTCTCAGGTATTTGGCAAGAAGAAACACAAAAGTTAGTCTTCAAGCCTTTCGATGGAGCTCTGCACGTGCCCCAAATGTCAACACAACATCATTACCGATGCTGAAGGCCATACTCATCACGGACTATTTGTCCATTGAACTACTCGTGGAAGACATTGGGAAAAGTTTTTGAAACAAGATGACAAAATAAGTCAAATGAATCAAAAAAATTCATTAAAATCAATTCAACAAACAATTATTTCATCCACCCAAAAGGAAAAAAATCAACTTCATATTCTGATGATGAATATGAAAGCCTACCAGAAAGACGTACTGAATACAAAATTATTTGTGTGTACAAAATAGTAATCTCAGCGCTCAATAATTTGCTTATTGTTTATTTTAGTTTTAATTTATAGGTCTTATTATACGTTTTATCATGTGGCTCCGTTTAGTTTGTGGACTCAGCAAACTAAACTGCAAAAGAGTCAGGGATGATCTTGTAGAGATAATTTTATCAGTTTTTGGAAGATTTGGGCTCAATTGCCAGTTTGTTTCCTCCACCCCTCATGATGTCCAAACTATGAATAAGCGGTTGAACTTGGAGGCATCTTTTGAAAGATATGTTTGCTGTTTGAAATGTTTCTCATTGTATGATATTGAAACAGCACCAGACGACTGTGGATATCAAGCTGCATCAAAGAGTCAACCATGTGGTGCAGAGCGTTTCAAATCAAACCCAGTATCAGGCGTGCTCAAAACACAGTTTTCTAGTGAAAAACAACAGAAAAATCGAATTCAAAATGATGGCCTTGTCTGACTTTCAGGGCAGCGTTGACCAAGAGTTCCGCATTCAACATTTGTTACACAAAGCATAACGGAATGGCTGAAGTGGTTCTTCAGCTTACCAATGGTTGAAGAATCTATTGATCAATGGGCACATGACTTAAAAGCTCAAGATTCTGATTCTGTTCGTGATGTGCCTCAAGGACAAGTTTGGAAAAAACTTTTCTCATCCAACTCTACTGGTTCCAGACTTTACTTGGGGTTCTTACTGTTTATCAATTGGTTCAACCCACTCAAAAACAAACTTGCTGGAAATCAATTATCAATGGGTATTATTTCTCTTAATTGCCTCAATCTCCCTCCGTGTCTCCAATATCAAAGCAAATATACCTGCCTTGCAGCAATTATTCCTTCACCCAATCAGCCAACTATGATTACAATCAACAATGTATTAAGACCGATCATAGATGAGATTCATGAGCTTAATAATGGACTTACAATATCAACACCAGAGTATCCTCATGGACAGAAGGTAGTTGTGAAAGTAGTTACCCTGGTTGGTGCTATCGTTGCAGCTCACAAAGCTGCAGGCTTCAAATCACATTCAGCTAACAAGTCTTGTTTGTGGTGTGAAGTCAATGCATCTGATCAACATAAACTGAAATTAGGACGTCCTCGCACAGGGCAGAAGGTTTTGGAGGCCGCAAACCAATGGAAAGACACCCTGTCCAAATTCAGCCAAGGGAAGGTGGCAATAAGGACAGGAGTTCGTTGGTCAAAGCTTAATCGGCTTCCTTACTGGGACCCAGTTCTCAATGTTAGTTTGGGGCTGATGCACAATTGGTTCAAGGGGGTTCTACAGCATCATTTCATAAGCGGATGGGGATTTGATTTCAAACAAACAGAAACAAATGAAAATTCCGAAGGTATCAAATTCTCTCAGCAGTCACGAAGCGAAGATAGCGAGATGGTTACCAGCAATGAAATAAACAGAAGCTTTGAAAGCAATTATGAAAACTCTGGTTATCTTTCAGAAGATCTCAAGAAAAGGATTTGAGAGCGAGTTTGTGAAGTGATTGTCCCAAAAGGAGTCACACGTATACCACCATTGGTTGGTAAATACCAGATTGGAAAGCTAAAAGCAAGTGAGTGGCACTGCTTGTTTTAAGTTTATCTTCCATTGGTGTTTCTTGAAGCAATCTGGGAAATCGCAGTCAATGATTATACAGGAAAGTCATTGGAACTTCTTTTGAATTTCGGGGCGCTTGTGCAATGTACAAATATTGTTGGTTCAAGAGTTGTCAAAAAAGAAGATCCCCTAAGATTCTCCGAAAACTACAATACATATCAGAACACGTCATTAAACCTCTTTCCACAATGCCGGAATGTTCCCAACCACCATTATGTGATGCATATACCAGAGCAGCTACGATATTGGGGCCCCCCTATGGGAATTTCGGAATTCCCAGGAGAGCGTCTTATTGGTGAAATTCAAAACCTGAAATGCAATTTTTTGCCAGGTTTGTATTTCTCTATCACAGCAAATGTTTCTCTTTTTTTTGATTATTCTATTTTGAAGCACAGGTTCAATGGAGGAGACTTTTATGTCAAAGTTCTGTCAAAGGCAAAGGCTAGAAGTCTTCAAAGATCAGAAAACTGATAACGAAGAAAAATAATTAAATAAAAATCTTGAATTTAATAACGAAACTTCTTTTGCATTATTGAAATACTTAAAACAAAGTCACCCAGACTTGCGTGACTATAGTATTCTCCCTCATCTTGATAATTCATTAGTACTTAAAAAGTTTGGAGGAAATTTGAAATCGATCAACTGGCTAACAGGCTTGAAACTATCAATGGAAGCTCCCAACAACTTTGTCAAATTCAAGAGTGGACTCAACGAACAATTTGGAAGAATAAGGAGCATTTTGGATCTGAGTGATCCAAAAATTCATTCAGGTCCTTTGATAGTTTTGGAGGATTATGAGCTAGTAAACAACCAGCACAAGATTTTGACCAAGTTGAAATGTTTCTAAATGGATTGGAGCTAGCACATGTGGTACCAACTCAATGACTGCTCTTTGTTCCGGTGAGTAATGTTTTGGGATGGGCTGCATAACTTCAGCTCCCAGCTTGGTCTTTAGGTAGCAGGAATATCAGCTTTCTTTTGCAATTTATAAATAAGCTTGTTGGTATTGAAACCACTTCCTTTTGAGGATGTAGGTCATAACTATTGTGCATTCTTGCTCAATGCAAAAGTATTTCAGAAATGAATTTTTTTTACACTTTTTCTGATTAAGAAGAACAAACTTATGACTTTCTTATTCTTTGTCAAGCAGATATTCACAGGACCAAACATAAAAAAAACACTTTTGACAGCTATTTTTTTTGAGATAAAATGCCCAACAAATTTCACCAAGACTAAAAACCAACAATAAGATCATGGCCACCAATGAAGCATGACGTATTTGTTTAGATAAACAAGTCAGCATCTTCTACCAAAGTGCGCAAGACCCTTCTCATCATATACATTCTTCCAATTACAGTTGACATGTCACCACCTTGGTTTGTTGTAGCTATAGTACTATCTATCAATTCAATTAATGCACGCAGATCACGTGTTTGGTTTCTTTTTGCTCCATGATATATGGAGATGCTTCCTTTGTCTATTGAACAAACGTTTCTTAGACAAATCTTCTTGAATTTTTATGTGCAATGTGAGAAAACATACTTGATTTCCAATTTCCAAAAGCTGTCAATGTTCCCCTTTTTTCTTTTTCCGATAGAATAGGCTGTACTGTAACCAACACTGGAACCTTGAACAATGTGTGTTTCCAAACATAGTCATCCATCCATGCTTAACAAACAAAATGATTAGTATTGGAAGTAAAAAATAAATACTTTTTTTAAATCAGCTCACCAAAGAATTTACATCCATCTTTTGAAAAGCGATTTTTTGCATCTTTTGGAGGGCAATGTAAATAAATTTGGTGTCTTTGATTTATACTCATTGCAGCAAGTGTTCGCTCATTGCAATCACAATATATTACCTTTGTGAAGCAGCCAGTTTCAGCTGAGAGGTTAACAAATCGAGTAAGAGGCATTATTAAGTGTTGGAGTATATGAGCTGTATTTAATAATTTATATATATATCAAAACGTGTCTAGGTTTTTTTAAATGGATTTCTTATGTTGATCTTTTTCAGTTAAGTTATTTTGGGTGACTTTGCCCTTGTTAAATATTTTTTGTGTTTCTTTTCCCTTTGAATTCTGAAAGCCTTTCAGGAAAAAATACTATACAGTTTTTTTATTTTCTTAATTAATAAATACAGCCTATTTGAGAAATTCTAGGTAGATTGCATAATATTTATGCTGAGTATACAATTTTGAAATCCATTTTGTTTGGCTTTTAAACTCCCCAAAAAACAGATTTATTGACAAAGTGACTTTCCAAAAAGTCTACAATGATCAGACACAAGTTAATGTTGAAAAATACTGTAACCGTGGTTTTATTACCGATCAATACAGCTCTCAAAATAAAACACTATGTATAAATTTCAAGAAATAAAAAATGCAAGATACACAAAACACTATGAAAGCAAATGAATGTGTTTCAAAAAACACACTTTCTACTAAATGAGCAATTAATATTACCAACCCCTCTTCCACTCATCCCCTGATGAGAAACTTGAGCCTCCAACAACAAATTCACTGGGATCTTATGCATGACCCATAGGTGTATCAAAATCCCAAACGTGATTGAATTCTGCTTGATTTGATTCCTTGTCATTGTTTTCTGCAACAATCTCCTCATCACTTTCGGAATAATTTTCAATGCTTTCAGATTCATCATCATCCCTTTCCAAACCATCATCTTCCTTTGAAATTTCGTGTGAAAGGTCGTAAGAAGCAGTGCACTTTTCCCAATACTTCTCGGTAAATTTGTGGTCACTAAGCCTTTTGTCTGGATGCTGTATACCACCAATAGATTGAGAGGCATTGGGTAAGAAGGCAACTTTGAAGGAACTGGCCAACACCGTTTTTTGGCCAATGGGGCAATTATTGAACCATTTTGAATCGTAAAAGTCTATTGGAAGGCCTTTGGGAGGTTGAGAATATGGTGAAACCTCAGGTGGATCAACTTCAATCCGGATTTGTCTTCTTGATCACTTGCCTTGAATCCTTTCTGCTTTCTCGATTTCCTTATCATCTCGTCGCATAAATTTGTTTGCATTATCTGAATGAAAGACGAGTTTCTTGATTTTGTATGTATTCTTTGATATGTACTCATCATCGCTATGAGCATCTTGTTTGGATAATACTTCTAAGTATCTGTTTGGAAAATTATTTGCCACCCCAAATTTGTAAGAAATATCACGAATATGTCATATGTTTTTATCAGTAAGCAGAAAAAGAAAGAGATTCAGTGCAATATCTTACATGTTTCCTTGATAGTTGTATTGCAGCTTGTTCTTGATCTTTTCTATGCTTTCCAGCTTCTTTCATCTCTTTCTTTAAACGCTGAGCCATTTAGTAATGAACATAGTGATTATATGTGTCATGAAGCAACTTGATATCATTAAGATGGAAATGATTGATATTCATGTGCTCATAGGCACCACCAATAGAAACTTGAAGAAAGCTTTGAATAGCACTGATTTGACAGGCTTCGTTGTATAACCTGTCACTTGCTTCTTCAATATTTGGGGCCCATTGACAAATCCCCAATTTAGAAAGCAATGCCTGTATATATAAAATAAAAAATTCTTTGATGTAGAATATACCTCTCCCGACCTTCTTTCGTCCAGGCTCAACTCCTTTCAGTGTTAAAACCTCGCTTTGAGGAATAAGTAGTACACCTGTATCACTTTTGGCCATTTTTTTAATTTCCTCGGCATTTTTGAAGCGATTGCTGAACTCCTTGAGTGTAGAAATTTTTGGCGCAATGGGAACTGAATGTTCATGAACCATATCCCAAAGAACTTTGATATGGATATAAAAGGAATCCTAAACATAGATTCTTAAATAGGTCAGTAATATGGCCTTTTTATTTATTTATTTTATGCAATATTCATACTGACCTTTGTATATTGAAAATCTGGAGGTGTGTTGGCTATAATTAATTGATATGGGTTTGACTTGTGCAAACAATTGTCTGATTTTTTTCACAGGCAATTTTGAGCTCTTATATAGCTTCGAGGGTGGAAGTTGACTTTTTGAAGCTTTCTTTTGTTTATCTACTTCAAGGGATTTGATTTTTTCTAGAATATTGTGATATGCAGTTTGTGATTGTTGAAGTTGCTGCTGCAAGATTGAAATTTGACGATTTTGCTGCTCAATTACAACACCAGGATGAGGTTTGGTGAGAGGGTCATCTGGATCAACATAATCATGAGTAGAAAAGCAATGGAAATTGATGGTAAGTTTTAGAAAAAAAATAGAGCAAAGAATTTGAAAGAGCTAACGGGAAAAATATATTGAAAGTTGTCCTCATTTTCAAGGAGTTGAACAGAAGAAAGGGTTAGCAAAGATGGTGAAAGGACTCACCATCATTTAATTGAGTTGGAAGAAAAAAAAAGGAACGTGATGTGAGAAGTGAGGAGGAGGACAGTGCGACGCAAAGTGCCCCACATCACCCGATCGTCGGGGGTGTTGGTTTGGGCGCTGGCTTGGCAAAATTGCGAAATGTCAGAGGTACCGGGTTCGACTCCTGGGGGCTCCACACATATTGAAGCTGTTTAATGAGCTATTTTTTTCTCATTATATGGTATCTATTCCCAACAGTATCAGCAAAAGATGTGAAATTGGAGCTTGATCAGACCAGATATCAAGCTATCCCTATTACAGAGGCAAAAAAACAATTATTTTCTACTTCTATTAAGAAGCTTTAATATATTTGTGTGATGAATAGTGTGGAAAGGATGATTCCCAACGCTATTTATGATAGCTGCATACAGACGTGATTTATACAAAATCAAAGAAAAATAGATATCATGGTGAATAGTTTAATTTATTATTTACCATTGAATCAAATAATTTCTATTTGAAAGATAAATAAATTTATCACTATAATTGAAGAACATGGAAATATGGCTTTAATGTGGCATTTGTTTTCAACCTCTTAATAATAAAAAGATCCTGGGTATTCATAGATTGATTATTGAATATTGACTTGATGAGACTTTGCAAAGGGAGATGTACTTTCAAGAGATAAATAGCGAAACTCAAAGGATTCAGAGAATTGTAGCTCTACTGAAATCATTTCAATAGCTCAATTCACAAAAAATACATCCAACTCAAATCTATTTCGAAGAAAGGATTAATTTCCCTCACATATTTATTATGTGTACCTGTCTCCTTGAAAACACTCACAATATGCACGACTGAGATACACTATGTTTGACTCACATGGGTTTAACCTCTTCATTACCCATCGTACCTGTGGGCTGCTCAAGCCTATTTCCTTGAATTATTCCAAAACACATCGATTACTGGTCTTAAATTTCATTTTTCTTCCAAAAATCAATAATAGTATTTCCATTGCGCCACCATAGGTATATCTTCTGGAATGAACTTTCTTACCTCTCAAAAATGTAGTAACTACAACACTACATATTGTTAAGGGAACCCCCTTAAATTTATCATCAAAAATAAAGCTTCAAAAGCTATGATGAAAGCTGAAAAAAGAATGCGAAATTTCTTCTTTATTTGTTGAAAGAACCCTCTTGGAAAATATTATTCATGAAAATATAAATACCTGAAACGAGATAATGTTTTTAGATATGATTAGTGGGAAGTAATAAACTCCCATATTTTTTAATCGATATTTTTTCTTCGGTTTCCATGTTTTGCATAATAATCTTCTTCAAACCCAAATTAAAAGAAACTAATGCCTTACCACAGGTAACTCGTGCAAAAATCATACCAACCTTTACCCTTTTCAGCTATATAGATAGTTTTGTAGGATGGATCATTTTTTGTAAACTCTTCAAGGGACAATGCTTTAGGGAGTTCTATAAGGAAATTAACTATACAAAATGTGGAAAAACATACACACTGATAATATGCTGTAATTTTTCACCTGTTTTTTGATGAAATTGATCAGCGTTTGACTACAAAAAAGGAACTTTTTATCAGTAAAAATGGACCATCTCAAGTATCAAAACGTCCAGATATCACAATTGAAACATTTATGTTTTGTTTTGAACATCAGTAATCTTTATTCTGTAAGTTCTCAAATTTACAAAACTTGTGTATCAAGAGTAAATGATAATTCTGGTTTGAATTTAATTTTATATCGGATTACCCGGGTTCTATTATACATATCTCTACTGAAATTTATTTCAAATAAGTTGATTTAAGAATGAATTGATTCAATATCACTAAAAAATTTTATCCTTTATAATTTTTGTGAAATGAGTCTCATAATATAAAGTATAGCTTCCAAGTCAAATTCCTTATGAGAAAGATTATTCTCCACCTCTTTGACTATAATGGTTCTTCCGGAACAGAATGTACCAATCGGAATAGAGTACGCACAAATGAAATGAAATCAGGGAAGGAAAAAATTCTATCAAAATGTAATATGTCAAAAACTGTGCATTACAAATAAGATGATGCAGGAATATTTATCACCAAATCCAATGGGGATGGATAAGCTATCAAAATATTAAATTTCTTTTAAATTTAAAATTTAATAAGATTCAATTGATTTTATTGATTTCTTATTGGAAATAATCTTGATTGGGCTAATTTCTGTCAAATCTTTTAAAAATCAATGGTGTTTTGTTGAGCTTTTTGAAAAAATGAAGAAAACTAAATATATAAGGGAAGTAAAGAAGAAAACAGCTCAAGCTTGAGTCCTCTATTAGTACAAACATTATCCACAAAAGCTACTATATGGGCTTATGATTAGAATAGACCTCTGATCTGGCAATCTCCAATGATATACCTTCTCAAACACAGCTTACAAGCAGTATTTTAATCTGAAAAATGAATACTAATTCTGCAACAACGGAAAATTAGACTTTGAAGATTTTAAAAACTCAACTACATGGAATGCTAAAGAAATAATATTCTTATAGCTGATTATATCATTTTGTTGCATATCTTGAACAAATTAAAGATGATTAAGGATCATTAATTTATTTTTCTTATTTATATATCAGTAAATAATTTTCAGCCTGTAGTTCCAAAAGATCCACAAGCCAGATACCTTAATATCACAAATAATGGTAATAAAATAGGATACACATAAAATGAAAAATGGGACAAATGGCTCATGAATGGTATCCATCTGAGGATGACAGATCTCTCATTTTAGAAGGAATAATTCTTATAAAAATAGGATGAGAGAACTCCAAGCTATCTCAGTTCAAAACCAGGAATGGAAATAAACCTTATATTTGACTCCCAAGCCAAAATGCAAGGTTTAATTGAGAAAATCATTCTTTTGGTATTTCATTTAATCTCTCAAAAAGGTCTATCAACTGGTTTTGTAAGATGTGTCTATGAAATTGATGATAATATTACTATTGATCCACAATACTATGACTGTTATTATGAAATATAATAATGAAATTATTATAACCACAATTAAACAATTGATTCATTAATTATTTCTTTTACTTCTAATACAATACTAGCAATTATAACAGTAAGCAAAAATTGTCTACAAGAATCAATTACAAGAAGTATTGAATAATAAACCTTCTTTATTAGAATAATGAAATCATTTTAATATATGATTATTTTATACAAGAATAATTATAGATATAATTCTTGAAGAAAACAACTAAAAAAGAGAAAATTAAAGAATTAATTATAAACCACTCATTCATACTAAAATGAACCTTGAAAAGAATATGGCAGAGAGGTTTGATGCGTAAATTGTGGATTTAAGGGATCAAAATTGATTTATAACAATATTACAAAAATATATAGTTGATTTCTATGATTTCAAGTGTTTCTGATTGATTCAAAAAGAATTAAAACACTTAAGAAAAGATTTATCTAATACTTGCTTGTTGGTAACAAAGATATAATTGGATAATAAGATGATTTTGGAAAAAACAGCAAGAGGACGCCTCTTTTAAGTCAACAACAGTTCACAGAGGCATGCCATACAGAAATCTGAAAGACCAGTGGGTGATAAAACAATAGTCCCTTTTGGATTCATGACTGCATCATCTGTTGTCATGTAAGATTATTGTAATTACTTAGTTGAAACTTTTATGTGAGTACCAACCCATTTATTGTTAAGAGTAAAAGGGGTAACAACTGTAAATATTCTTTTATTTCAAAAGAAACATTAATTTCTCAAATATATCAATGTTATTGGAAATGTCATCCAGGTTGTATTTTCTGTGAATTTTTGAAGATTTAGTGTTTCACGTGAAATCATCAAAAATAGACTGTAAGTAAAACTGTCATTTTACTTGTGATAACATGATTATTTTTGGTGCATTTCTCAATAATACCAATCTCCATTAATACTTGAAGTTTCAGAAAGATTTATTAGGAATTGTATGTTTCATGAATTTTTGAAGTTTTTACCTCATTTCTAGTTAAAATTGCAAATAGCAAAATATTGCAGGTTGCTATGGGGTAAATGAATGAATACTAGTCCAAATACAGTTTTAATTAGTCTTGTACGGTTTATCGAGGGAAAATTATCAAGAATTGATATGTTACAGAAGTCCAAGTTGCTCTTTACCTCCTTGTCAAGTCAAAATAGCATCATATTTACAATTTTCTTATGATTTGATGAGAGCTTATCTTGGTAACTAGTTTCCCAAAAGGTTTTACTATACTAATTGGGCCATGATCAGCCATGGATTCAAGCTTCAGAGCTATCCACACCTCAGAGGCCCCAGAAGTTGAATACCCTGACTCTTTTTGATGTCTTTTGTCCCCCTTAGCTATTTTCACGTCAAAACCAAAAATTCAGACTTAAAGACTGATATCCACTATGGGTGTATCAAAAATGTATGTAAGAATACCATAATATCAAGTGCCACAAACATGCATAACACTATTCTTAGTGTATATGTAACATGGGATTTCTCACATTCCCATTATTTTAGCATGAAATTGAGAAAAACAAAAAATTTCACAATTCTTTTATGTTGTATTGATGATGTGGTATTGAAGTATTTTCAACATTACCACCTCATAAGGTTAATTTAAGCTTATTTACTCTATGGAGCTACCCTAGGTGAAGTTTTGTGTAGAATCCAAATCTGGCCTGAAATTCATGGATTTACTTACTCACAAAAAAGCTATTCATCTTTTCTGAAATCAAAAATGATGAATTTTGAATATATGCATGACTTATTGGTTATGCATAGTTCATAATTTATCTTAAGGTTAATTTTGGCCTTTTTGGGCATGTAAAGATATACCTCAAGGGTCACAGGTTTATCCAAATGTCTGTAATCATCTTGGAACAGGAGTTATACTCCTTTCTGGAATAAAATCCCTTCCAAAACATATAACTCACATTATAGAGAAACTTCAGGTTTGTATAGCTTTTCCATAAATAGAGGAAGACAAAACAAGACAGTAACAATTTTTCAGAGAATAACAAGGGTCAAAAAATGAGGAAAAACTGAGTTCTTTATATGCAAAACTGAAGGATATATTCAGTTGTTAGGTCAGGCTAATTCTATGATGAAGTTAATAAAGGCTAATTGTAATCCTCAACTATTACTGTGACACGGTGAAAATGATTAAAAAGGTTTGTTTTGATGATATCAAGGGTTGACAATGAGGTATACAGGGAGTTACCATTGAGGAATAGTGGTGGTGAGCACTGTTGAAAGCCATGGGTGCAGTAATTATCAGTTGGTTTAATATAATAACTACTACAATAGTTGATATTATAGCTATAACCTGATCATTTTCCAAGAGTATAACTGTTTTTGAAAGTTGTATTACCTAGGAATTCATTAGCAGGATGAGGAAACCTTTTCTGGTGGAAAAAACGCCCATTTTTATCCTAAACTTGGGTGAAAAGTCTTCTAGACCTTTTGTCACAACCACAAGGAATGACACCCCTCCATGGGTTTTGTGGCAATTCATCCTGGAACCAAGTGGGGGCCAATTGGCCACACCATATCTTTTATTGTTAATTGGCCCCCTTTGGGGTTCTATGGCGTTTTGGCCATAGCACCTACCCCTGGCCTTTCATGGCCTCATGCCATATCCTGCCATCATTGGCCTTCCTGGCCAATTTCCATATCTCCAACCCTCAGGCCTCTATCTTTGTTTTCGGGCCTGGGGGTATCCTTTTGTCCCCTAGGGGGCTCTAGGCCCCCTAGCCATAACCATCATACTTGGCCACCCCCTTTCATTAGGGGGTCTAGGGCCTAAATGGCCTTTTTGGGCCAATTAGGCCCCCTATGGCCTCTACGGCCTGTGGGCCAATGAGGCCCCTTTTGGCCCAACCCAACAAGGTCAAAAGGGGCCAAATGGGGCAGCCCACTAGCCCGCAAGGCCAGGTGGGTCCCAAACCACAATTGGGACCACCTCAGCTATTTTTGACCCCAAATCCAATCAAACCCAAAATGGCCATAAAGACCCTCAGGACCCATTTTGGCCAAGGACCACCATAGACCACCTTTCAGCACATGGCCTCTGGTAGCCACCAGAGGCCACCAGATAAGCCCAGTTCAATTCTTCCCCTCAACTTAAGGGGGATTATTCCCATTCCTCCATGCACCCCATACCCAAGGTTGGAGGAGCGGTGCATATATGGTATTATATACCATTATGCACCATTTTTTCTCAGAAATTCAATGATGACACTTTCAGAACCAAATTACATGATGCCAAATCAATTCCCAAAATCCAACACCCATTTTGAAGGAGTACTCTTCAGCTCATCAGTCTGGCATTCAATGGTGGGTATCAGAGGACTATTCAAGGACCCCAATCACCTGGCCCTGCAGGAGTTTGGTTGGCGGTTCAATTAAGTATTATTCAAAAAGGGACATTTCTCAGGATATCACATCATTTCAATCAGTTGTCAAGGCAGCAAGAACTTCAGCATCCCTTGTACAATTCAAATGGTCCATACAGGTAATACTCAAGTATACTGTATGGCCTTGGCCCAATTGGGTCAATTCATTCCCACCATCGCAATTCAGTCCCACAGTTCAGTTTCCAAGAGGGCTAGGGCTGTATTGGCTCAATTCAGAGAATACAGCCGGTGACTCACCTTTGAGGATCAGCCTTTCACTTTTTCACATATACTGGCCACCTTTCAGAACCTGGGGACTTTTTCCCCAGTTAATTGATATATTGGATTCATTTTTATCTTTATTTTTCTTTTTGTTTGTGAAATTAAATACTGATATTCTTAAGTCAGTCATTTGCACATTTCTTCTTTGCCTGTCATTGGATATTGGTGGTGATATCCTTTACTAATTCCATTTCCTTTTCTCACAGGTTGAAACAGTGACTTGGGGATTCACTTGGTTGGCTTCTGGGCTTTTGGCTTTCTTATTTCCCTGGCCATTGGCTTCACTTACTATTTCTTATCTTTCACATACTTTGCCTTATTTTTACTCTGATCCTTATTAAAGAAATTATTTCTGCTTTAACTATTTTATCCTTTTTGAGCCTTCCAAGTGAGTTCTTGATTCCTGAGAGCCAGGCCACTCGTGTTTTCTGTCCAAAAGCCCCTGTGACACCTTTCCATGTAGAGGAAGTGAAGATTTTTCATTTCAAATGACTGTCTTGTGGTATTCAAAATGCCTGTATAGCCTTTTTTTGTGTGTTTGACACCTCATAATCATAGGTATGGGATATTATCCCACAGTAAGGCTTTATTGGTCTAACTGGGGGATTTTGACCTTAAAACTTCCATATTTTGGCCACTTTTTGAGATATCAAGCTCAAAGCTGCTTCATCGTGTATCCATGGATGTCTTATACACAAAGGTACCTCATTTGATAAAGCTATTTTTAAATATGGCAAAGTTATGCTATGTACAAGAGCTTTGTACATATGTATGATTTGCTTAAAATCTGTATGGAGCTTGTTTGCCCCATAACTTTTGGTCTCAATGAGATATGGGGAAATGGATTGCACCATCAGTCAGCCCTGATTGTGCTCTTTCCAAAATGGCCCCTCTTTAGGTATCTCACACTAGAACTGTAGAAGTTAGATGAGAGGTGAATATTTTATTCCTCCTTATTTGACCTTATCTTGGCCATAACTCCTGTAGTTCTTGTTCTACCTCAATTTGGCTAGTACCATTTAATGGTGCTGACAAAGAGCTTCAATTTGAATACCAGTTTGATGGGGTTAAGTCTCTTCCTCTGGATTGCAGATGAGAGGTGAAAAACAAGTTTTATGCTCAGAAACAACTTTGAGCAGGAAGAACTTTGCTATTCCTTGTACTATGATGATGGGACTTGCATATGTGTAAGCTGGTGGCTTTCCTCTTTCCTTTGATAACTTTTGAGCTGAATTAGCTCAGCTTCAGGTTTTGGTGGTATCTTGTCTTGCACATTGGTTTATGGTATTTGGCTGTCATGCTTGTGCTCTGGTTTTGAGTCACAGGCTGACATTTTAATATTAAAATATCTCACTGGGAGGTCTGGACCTTACTGAAAGGAAGTTAACCATAAAGCTGAATAAAAATCTAATCAATTGAATGAAATACTGTTTATTCTTTAGTTAGTCATAACCTAACTAATAGAGTACCTAGAGACATGTCCTGTAAGGTTCCTGATAAATCAGAGCCACTAGAAACCCCAGTAAACTCTATTGGTGAACGCCTTCAGCTTTTCTTGGTAAAAATGGCAACTTGTGGTTCTGAATCCACATATCGACCCAAAAACAGTCATAATTTAGTTTTTATGCCCACAAACCAGCATACAGTAGTGAAAACCTTCACTTTATGGCCATGTTAAAATCTTAAAAGGTGCTTACTAACCTGGAACAAGATAAAGGAAGAATTCCAATACCCAAAAGAAAAACTAATCATCCTATATTTATCATTCTTACATCATATAGCTTCTTGATGAGTGATACCCTTAGAGTCGAAGCAGTTTATGACTTTGATATTCATTATTTTATGGTTCATTATCTTCAACTAACATACAAACTCTGCACTGATGGTTTTCAGAAGTATTTTTCTTCCCTATTAATTTTTCTTTTATCTTCTTTTTTGTTAGTATTTTTCTTCTCTTTTTAAATATTTCCCTTTCTTTACAAAACACAGCTCTCTTTGGGGTTTTTCCTTTGTTTTTTGACATTGTCACAGGGGCTCTTCCAATTGAAGAGGGCTTGGAACTTAGTGAACTCGGACTCACTTGCAGAGGGCACATTGAAATAGTGTATTCAATATAAGGCTACTAAGAAGAATCTATAAGGAAATAAGCAATAAGAATAAAAATTGATAAAATGTGTCAACCTTTCAGAAGGAAAGAGTGGGGTTGAAAAGGATTTGGCCACCAAAGCCTAACTGAGATATGTGGAAAGATGCACCAGGGTGAATTAGTCTTCAAGAGTGGGCTCGTGACTAGGAGTTGTGCTACCATCAAGCACCAGGAAGACATGCAGGTTTCAGGCATAAGTTAAGAGATATTGATTTTCTTTTCATGACACAGTAATCACCAGGGATAATTACCTTTCAAGCATCAGAAATAAGTAGAGGGAATGATGCATTGCAACCCTAGACTTCAAGCAGGCACCAGGGAAAATGCTGTGTCAATCTTTGGAGATTTACTCCACATCAAGAAAATGTCAAGCAAAAAAAAAGGTCAAACTCACATCAAGAAGAAATAGAGCAAACATTGAGCACATGTCACACTCTGGTATTACACCAAATCCTGTGACATCCACCAATATTGGTTCCCCTGTGCCTTCAACTCAGATTCCTGACCACCCAAATCTCCTGAAACCATACAAATGTTGCTAGAAATAACACAATAGCCACCTGTTTCCACATGCTTACATAAAATAGGTCCTTCAGCAAGTCTCTATGAAGAGGGGTGTGTGTTGGCCTCATTTTGTGTAGCTAAGAATCAGATTTGCATGAGCAGGATTGAAATTTTATGGGTGATACTCGTGGAGCCTGCCATATAATAAAGTGGGTGCATGGGTGTGACACATGTACATGAAGGCAAAAGAATTTGAGGGCTTCATTTCAATTGGGATTGACACATTATACTTGAGGGTGTGGGGACTGCTATAGAAGGTGAAGGTGCATGAGCTTGACACATTCACAACAAGGAAAAAGAATTTGATGCCCTCATGTCAATTATAATTGACAATTTGCGGGTTACACTTGTGGAGCCACCCACAGCAGGTGCATGAGTGTGACGCCCTAAGTCTAGCAGCAGCAACCATTTGCAGGTGACATGTGTGGAACCACCCACAGCAGCTGTGTAAGTGTAACACACACAAAGGCATAAGCATGTGGGGACCTAATGTCAATCTGCATTGAGAATTTGCAGGTGACAGATGTGGAGCCCACTACACATTGCTGCGGGTGTGGGTGCAGGTGCGTAAGTGTGACATGTGCATGAAAAAGCAAAGAATATGAGGGCCTAATTTTAATAAGAATAGATAATTTGCAGGTGAAACATGTGGATCCTGCTGCAAAATATGGCAGGTGCAGGTTAAGGTGTGTAAGTGTGATCCATGCACACAAAGGCAAAAGAATATGTGGGGTAAGTTTTTGAAACCTAAATGTGCACAGCACCCACTAGGCAGATGTGAATGGTTTTTAGCTCATATCTCTTCATATATAAAGGACAGAGAGTTGAAATAAAAATAAGGCTACCACTTAGTTACTTTGGGAATACAGATAGAAACTTCATTTGAAAAGTGGTAAACAAGGTAACAACTTCTAAGGATTTATTGAACAAAATTGTTATAGCTGTTGACCACTTTGTTTTGAAAGTGGTCCAAACTTAAAAAAAGGTAGATAGTCATATTCTACTATCTCATAAGTGAAGAATTATGTAACATATATCATTATATTCAAGGTATGACCCCTTGAAATCATGGTTCAAAGTTTAAAATAGTAAATTCTGACAGAAAAAATGAGTTACAAGAAAAATCTTCAAAAATAGAGTTTCAATGATGTAATGAAATTCTCTTGGAAGTTTCTTAATGAAATGCCAAGGTATCCAAATTCATTCTCTTAATGGCTGTAGCATTTATAAATCAAAAGGTATTAATGCTCAAAGCTTCAGCTTAATTTTGATCATTCATTATTACTCACTGTAACCTTATCTTAAGTTCAACAGTCATATAAGAAATTAAGGTGGCTAATACTAGCTTATTATGGTTAAAAATGATAGAATCCAAAAAGTTGAATCTTATTTCAAATGTATGATGTCAGCAGACTTAGAGTTACAGTGATAATTATAAATAATGACATAATAAGGATAGAAGATGGTGTAAATATGGTGAAATCATCACTATATCTTAAATTACTGAGTAATTCCAGTTGCTACCATCTGTCAACAGATAGTAGAATCTATCTGGACTCTAGGAGGAAGGTTTTTACTATATATAGATCTTTTTTTACCTCTATTCCCCCCTCAGACGCTTCAAAAACAATAACAAAATTAAATCAAAGGTTATATCTTTATTTTTGAAAATTATTCTATAATATTATTAAATAAAAAAGATAATATTTCTTATAATTACAAGCTTTGAGGTCAGTCATTTAATATTTTTTTTAAAATCACTCCAAAAAAATGTCTAATTCCATGTAAAAATAAGAATATTTGTAATTTCTTCTATTTTTAATTGTAAATACAATTTAAATAAGTTGTATGTACATTTTTAGGCATAAAACTATTCAAAATTATTATATTGAGTGTCAAAAGTAGGTTCTTTTGATCTTTTCTAATAATTTCCATTTATTATTTCTTTGATAATTCTTTTATTAATATAAATAGCATATATATGTGTATATAGATTTAATATTGAGAATGTTTTTCTTATAATTTTTATTACAATTAAAAGACAATTTATAATGCCTTTATTATTTTTTGGTATCAATAATAAAGTCAAATTAACATGTCAATTAGTAAATATTAATATATTTATCCTTATTGTATTATTTTTTTAGAATATAATTTAAATTTTTTTGTTTATTTGATAATATGAATATTTTATGCCATAATTATAAGAATTATTTTTTATATTATCATTCAACTTCACAAGGACATGCATAGTAAAATAAGTAAAATATTGAAAATATTTACTTATTGTTTCATAGTCAAAAATTACACAGAGCATTGGTCATTTGGAATTTGGGATATGGTGAGAAAGGAGAATATTTAAATAAAATGCTTGTGTGGAAAGCCTTTGACACTGAAAATTAGAATTAAACAGTTCAATATCAATTCCCCATGAAAATGATGTGGAAGCAAATGTTTCTGTGAGCGTAAGGATGACCAACTAGAGAAATGAACATCCCTTGGTGGGCAAGACAATCATTCCATGAGCACAAGGATGGTGAATTGAGAACATGAGAGGGAAGTGAAGGAGAATAAGCATAATAACATGTGGAGATGATGAGGCGGAGGTGCAAATTCAAAAGGATGGGAAACCGGGGAGATGTGGAAGCCTATCTTCAAATGAGCAGAAACATGGAAAATTGGGAAAATGAACAGTCCTCCATGCATAAGCCAATCATTGAATGAGAATAAGGATGGTAAATTTAGAACATGAGGGGGAATTGTGGGAGCATAAGAATTTTAATTTGCCAAGGTCATGAGGCAGTGTGAGCCTTAGAGGTAATTTCATATACCCAAAAGACCACAAATTTAAAAAATAACATATTAATATAAATAAAATAAATTTATTTATATTATTAAAATAAAAATCAAAATATAAATATAAAATTATATTAAAAATAAAAAATTGATTACAATTTAAAAATAAAAATACATTAAATTTTGTAAGTATAAAATTACATTTACACTTGAAAAAATTAAGTAAAAATGAAATTTTAACAAAATTGTGAAAAAATAAATAAATTTGGAAAAAAGTTGAATAAAAATTATTATAACTTTTTATCCAATAAATAAATACATAAAAATTATCTCACCATTGGATTCCTCATAAAAAATTAGGTGGGGTCACCTCTGAGTGAAATTCTTGTAACTCAACTCTAAATAAGCTTAAATTAAGTTTTTAGTATTTTCAATACAAAATTTGAAAATCCTCAAAACCTCAATTTAATTCACACCACATGTGGTGTTAACCATCAATTTTTGTGTTAAAATTGAGGTGTTTTGTTTAGTTTAGAAGTTATGAGGAATTGAAGTATTTTCAATTGAATTCAATTGAAATGTCAAAATGTGCGCATGTATTACATAAGTGAACTTTGATTTACATATGAGGTGTCAATTATTACTGTATTGTACTGTACAATTGAATTGAATTACATATGTAAATTATAAGTATAATACATGATGAGGAATTAAAGGAAAAATAAATTGGAAAGATTAAATTTGGGGGGGAAAAGGAACTCCAGCTCTAAGGGGGAGCTAGACCCCCAAAATCCTTGCTGACAGGTGTGGGATGTCAAAATTCATGCAAAAGTTCATCACTTTTGGCCTGGAATTGAGTTACAGGGTCTGTGGACTCAATTGATGATGAGGTTTTGATACCAACTGGGGTAGTTTTAGCTGTTGCCAAGAGGGTAAAACTACCCTTAAGATAAAACAATCATAGTAAAAACAGCTTTAACTGGTTTCTACGCCTCTGACACACATTCTGACGTGTTTTGAAGGCTCTAGGCCTGGTATTGCTATAGTAATGGCTGATTTAAGGGTCTAAAATGGCTAAAAATGACTTAAACCAGCCCTTTTTGGTCTAAACCAGGGTTCAATGATGCCATAATTGGCTTTTCTGTTGTCAGACTGTTTTTCACGACTGACAAGAGTAAATTTTACTTTTGGAGTAAGAGAATTGATGGCTATAAAAGAATGTCTCCTTTGCCCCACTTTTCTCTTCATGTTAGAATCTTTTCCTTTTATAATTAGTTTAAACATTGTTAAACCAATCAATAAAAGATTCCAACCACTTTTCTTATATCATTTTAAACCTTTTAACCACGTGAAAAAATAATTATAATCATTTTTACCCCTGAACCACCCCAAAAGTGAATTAAAGCATCTTTCATCACTGTTAACTTTGTCACTTTGTTTCCAAATTTACTCTGGTCACTTTTGGGCGTGTTTTCTCTTTAATATTCTTTTTAAATACTTTGATCTTTAATTAATTGCTTGCAGTTCTTTTCTCAATTAATTCCAATTGAAATTTCTCTTGAAGAAATTTCTTATGTAGCCTTAAAATATCTCTTGTAGAGTATTTTTTGGATAAATTTTTATTGTTGGTAAAACAATAAATTTTTATAATATTATTTTTTTATACTAATAAAGTTATAAACAATAAAATTGGCGTGTTTTCTGTTAAAAATAATATTTCTTACTATTTTTAATTGATTTTTTACCTTATACAAATTTTGAGGACAGGAAAAGTATTTGATTTTTAATCAAAGTTTCATATCCACACCTTACAGGCAGGGTGCAAAGGGATAAGGGTGGTATATGGCAGAGACAATGAGGAAGTGGAGGGGAAGCCAAACTTTGTGCTGAAGCCAATTCATGCATTAGAGTGGGCATGGTAAGGGGGGAAAAGATCAGCCAGAAGTGTGGAGGTCATCTCATGCATGAGAATGAGCATTCAAAAATTGTGGCTTGCACCATGAGGTGTAATTACCCAAAGATTTCAAATGGTCTTGATAAGGTGTTTTTCTTTGAGTGAAATACCCATGTTAAAATTTCATGATTAATGTTTTCTTTATTTGGAAATGAGGTGACCGCCCAAATCAAGTTTGTATAACACAAAACTAACACAATTGAGGCAAGACTCTCTACTGACAGAAGTGCCATGTGGTGTCAATCGCCAGTGCTTGATGTGAAATTTGCCATGGTGAATTATGCATAGCAAATATCTATTGCATAAAAAGAAAAATAATCCAACAGTCAACTCAACTGACAAAGCTCCTTCAAGAAACTTCACACCCCCTGAAACCCACCATACAGTAAAAAATGCAAAGAACATTACTCACAGAAGAAAAAGGCTTTGAATTTCAACAAAACCAGCCAAACCAGCCAAAAAGTTCATCTTTTTTCTATTATGAACAGGAATAACCCTTTCATAAAAACAACAGTTATCAAACATTCAACCCAAATTACAAAGCTCCTTCATTCAATTTAGAGCTTCTCAGTAAACCAGAATAAAATACATGCATAAAAATGAATAGTAAACTGTGTGCGACCTCATAATCACCTGCATGAGAATACATAACCTTCTTCGACCACCCTCAAACTTCCTTCAATAATGTTAAGAATGAAAACATAGGAACTCTATTTAATAAAAAAAACACATTACCTGATAAAGAATAATAATCCTGGCAGCTGAACCACCTTGCCTCAGTTCAATAGTTGACTAAAAAACAAGGTCACCAGAAATCATATTGGGATGTGAATGTTTAATAGTTATATACAATGGATCAATTACATTTCCTAGTTGGTAATATCACACAATCTGGAATTCCTGAATGGGTAGAATGAATCTTTACTGTAAAAAATGGGGCCCCCATTGAGAAAAAGGGGTATTCTAAACAACAGAAGTGTATTCTTTATCTGTTTCAATTGATTGTTTGCTTCCTCAGGTGACCAATTCTATTGAATGATTCTTTGCAGATCAATAAATTAGACAGAAACACCCTGAAGCTAGCAGCAGTTACAGACCCCATAAAACTATTTCTTCTTGAGTAAATGATATCAGTATCAGAAAAAATTAATTAAATGGTATCCAATAGTGTAACATGATCATTTTTGAGTAAATATATCACATATAACCATTCCTGAAGCTAGAAGGTATCTGAAGACTCAAATTTAAGGTCTTTGATATTTCATACTTGAACAGATTCTTACTCTGGTTCTTTATATCCTTAATATTAGATAGAAGGAATATTACTTTGGAAGTATTTTTATAGATTGGTGAAGGAAGTTTTTCACGGAAATGTGTACTAGTTGTTTTCTTTTTTGAAATCCAACATCCAGGAGTTTCTCCCAGATTTTGGAGAAGCTTCTAGTCAGAAATAAAAAATATCAAATAGCATGAAAAATCAAAAATAGAGCACAGTATTCAACTACTTTTAGGAAATTAGGGTATGAAAAATTTCTTCCTTATATTTTCTACTTTGAGGAGTAAAAGCAAAGGTGAAAGACAAAAAAATCATGCAATATCAAAAACTAATTGGGTAAACAATGAGTAACTAGTCACTGGTGAAAATACAATAAAATAAAGAATCAGTGGTTTTGTAGACTCCAGATCATTGATTTTTAATTGATAACATATTCCTTCTCTTCAGTTTTCGAGAACTGATATGATAAAGAGAAATTCATTATTATTAATCTTGAAATGTACTTCAATATATAAACCATCCAACATTCCATTGGTTGAAGAACAAGAGATAAAGATTCTTTTCCAGTTTCTAAAAGAACTTGTTTCAGCCTTTGAGATATGAAGGAATATCTAACAAAATGAAAAAAAAAACTTTAAAATACTTATTTTAACAAGTAAGAGTGGAAATTATTATTTTAAAATAAGTAAAAATTCCATAAAGAAGCATAAAGCTTTGACTATCTCCAAAGCCAATGGATAAACATTTGATAGAAACTACAATATTGGACTTACCATGAAAAACTACACATATAAAATCTTTTGGTCGTATCTGAGAAGTCAATGATTTCTGAGATAACATGAATATATGCACTTTTATGATCAGCAAATATATAGATGGTTTTCAACTCATGTCTTTTGAATTGTGCACTATAAAGGGATAAACCAAAGATAAAGTTACCACTTAATCAATTTCACAATACATATAAAAGCTTTATTTGGCAAGCTATCAACAAGTTTATAGCTTACAATGGTTTATGGATTAAAATAAGCAAAACTGTTGAAGACTTTGTAATGAAAGTGGTCCAAACTTAAAGAAAAGTATATATTAAAATTCTAATAGCTCATAAATGAAGAATGATGTATTTTTTATCTTCCTATTAAAGGTAACACCCCTTGAATTCATGGTTTAAAGTTTAAAATAGTTGATTTTGATATAAATCATGAGTCCAAAAAATCATCAAAAAGAGATTTTCAATCATTTAATAAAAACTCTTTTTTCTATGCAATAAATACATACCAAGCTATGAGAATTCACTCTCTTAATGGATTTAGTTTGTATAAATCAAAAGGTATGAAACATCAAAATTTAAGTTTAAAATTGATCATTTATGACAACTCACTGTAATTTCATTTCAAGTTAAAGAGTTATATTGTCAGCCTGTGACTCACAACCAGAGCACAAGTATGACAGCCAAAATACCATAAACCAATGGTATACCCAAGATACCAGCAAAACATGGAGCTGAGGCAAATGAGCTCAAAAGGTATCAAAAGAAAGAGGAAATCACCTACTTCCAAAAATATAAGTCCCATCACCATAGGACAAAGAATAACAAAGTTATTCCTGCTCAAAGTTATTGCTGAGCATAAACCTTAATTTTCACCTCTCATCCAAAATCTAGAAGGAGAGGCTTAATGCCATCAAATTGTTACTCAAAATAAAGCTCTAAGCCAGGGCTATCCAATGGTACCAGCCAAACTGAGCTAGCACCAATATTACTGGAGTTATGGTCAATTTCAGGCCAAATAAGGGTGAACAAAACATTCACCTCTCATCTAACTTCTACAGTTTTAGTGTGAAATACTTGAAGTGGGGTCTTTTTGGAAAGGCCACAATCAGGGCTATCTGATGGTGTCACCCAATTCCCCATATCTCAACTACAGTAGAAGGTATGGGACAAACAAGCTCAATACAGCTTTTTGCCTAAATCACACATATGTACAAAAATCTTGTACATGGCATAACTTTGCCATATTTAATGATAACCATATCAAATAAGGTACCATTGTGTAGGACACATACAGGGATACACACTGGTTCAGTTTTGAGGTTGATATCTCAAGAACTGACAAAGTTATAGCTGTTTTAAGGTTAAAATCCCACATTCTGACCAATACAGCCTTACCATGGGATAATATCCCATACTCATGAATATAAGGTGTCAAATAGACAAATAAGCTTGTTTTTACTTCAATTCCTCATATGTCAGTCAATACTGCGGTCCCATACAGCTTCTTTACAGCATTCTACGCGTCATACACATCAGAATCAGGCTGTGAGGTCCCCAGATGAAAATTTTCACCCTGTATTGGTGAAAACTGCCCAGATGTGGTTTCAAAACCATATCTGAGCCCAATACAGGTTATACAGGCTGTTTGCAAACCACAAGCCAGTACTAGAGAGTGAAAAAATCTTCACTTCCTCTACGTGGAAAGGTCTAGCACCCTTTCCACCCCATTTCAGGATAAAAAGGAGGCTTTTCACAGCCAGAATTGTCTCCTCATCCTGCTCTTTAATAACCTACATAGTAAACTGTCAAAAACAGTTTTACTCTTGGTTAATAATCAGGTATAATTATAAATCTTAATTATTGTAGTCTTTTATTATTGTAACCCAACAGATAAAGCTACACCCAGGGCTTTCAACAGCGCTCACCACCACTATATTACATATAGTAAAGCCCTTTTTATCTTAAATTAAATTATCTTTAAGCCTTTATAAATCTTTTTTCAACCATTTTTACCATGTCACAAACATAGTTAAAGTTGCAATTAGTCTATTTAAACCTTTATCATAGTTTCAGCCTGACATATATAAGGTATAAAACAGGTAAATACTATTAAATTATTATTAATAAGAAGAAATGCACAAAGCTTAAGCTTATTTCAATCCTATGATGTCAGCAAACTTAAAGTTATAGTGATAACTCAAAATCATGGTGTAATAGTGAGATAAGCTGATTTCATTATGATGTAATAATCACCAAACCTTGAAATATTATTAGATTGTGGTGGATACCATCAGTCAGAATCTACTGGAAGCCTTCTGGACTCTAGGAGGGAGGCCTTTACTATATAATGAGCTCTTTTTACCTCTATTTCCCCATCAGATGCAACCAAAACACTGAAAATATCAAACCAAAGGTGATAACGTTATTCTTTTTATATAATTCTATTATATTATGAAAATTTCAATTTAATCTTTATATTAATGATTGATTACTTAATTTTTTTTTAAATTTCTGTCCAAATCCTTAATTCCAAGTAAAATCAAGAAAATTTGTAATTTATTTATTTTTTATTTGTAAATGAAATTGGAATCAGTTTTATTTACATTATTTGGCATATGATAATTCACAATCATTATATTAAGTGTTCAAATTAGGTTTCTATTTCTCCTTTTTTGATAAATGCTCTTTATATATATTTGTAACAATTATTCATTAATATAAATAGTATATATATTGATATATGACTTTATTATTAGAAATATTATTGTTATATATTGGTTTTTATGAATAGAAACCAATTTTCCACACATTTATAGTTTTTTTGTATCAATAATGAATGTCCATAAATATATTAATATATTCAATTTTATTATATTATTCTTTTAAAATATAACTTATATAATCATATTTATTTAATGATATGGATATTTTACACCATAATGATAATAAATCTTTATTATTATAGTTTTTCTTAATCTTATTCATTACCTCAATAAGGACATTCAGAGTGAAATAAGTAATATATTAGTAATATTTACTTATTTTCTCATATTCAAACCTTATACCTGATCCAGTTGGTAGAAATATCTTTATGTCATTTTATATTCTTATATAATGGATTTCATAAAAAATCAATAGGTCCAGAAAATTTCAATTGAATCTCAGGGCTAATGAAAACATTTTTTATCCATAAGATTTCAAGAGATACATAGCGTGTCAATCATAGAATAGAACTAATGGAAAATAGACCTTTTATTGGGTGAGACTTTGAATTCCATAAGAAATGGCCACAAATAGCATACCATACCCTGAAGTGAAATTTGCATCATATTTACTTCTCCAATCAGATGCTGAATAGCTTGTCATGGTGGTTGGCTTGAAGATACCTTCAATAGTCAAACCAGAGTTTCAATTTCTCTGACAAAAATTTGGAATGCTATTCCAGGTGGGCAAATGGTGAACTGATTATTTGTAAAGTAAATAAAGAAGAGAAATGTGTAAATAGCAAAAGCTGGGATAAGAAACATTTTTCATATAATCTGAAACCCCCACATCTTTTTTATAACTAAAAGAGGGATACTAATTAATATTCTTAGATATTTTAAGGCATATTCTATGAGCAATTGGAGTAGCAATTCATTTGAAGTATTCCATACGAAATCACTTAAATATTTTATTTATGTACAGTTTCTCACAAAGAGCAATAGTCCATTTAAATAATTGAATTTTGTCTTCATTGCCAGGAGTAACATAACCTCAGCCATCTTCCCCCTTAAAAATCCCTCTTATATCTCTGTTGAAGGTTTCAACTATCTTCATCATCCACATATAATTGTGTAATCAATCCACATAATTTCAGAAGGAAAGGGTTTGGTCGCAATTGAAAGAAAAAGACTGGCTGAAATTGTTTTAAACACAGGTTATCAAAAATGGAAGCAAGAATTTGATAGCATCCTTGGTTCTTTCTAAGCACACATCATGATTTCATAATCTTCAAGGATCCAGGATAATCTTCATGAGAACAACCTTCTGGATACTTACTAAAAAAGCTTGATTTTGTTACTCCATTCTCAAAAGAACTAAAAAATGTATTGGATGGAGTTTATAATAATGAATGGGGACATCTAATAAAATAAACTTAAGAAGGGTAAATGTTCCAGAAATGTAATGATTTCCATCATAGTCATTTTACTCAATCTTAGGAGGCCCTTTGACTCAAAAGCTTTCTTTTCATCTTATCAACTTGCGTTTTTGGTTTTCCTCTTCAAAAATTGCTAATTTTGATTATTTGAAGTGGAGTTTCTTGTGGTAACAAACTGAATTTTCAATAATTCTTGTCACCCTATGATACCAAATCTTTTAGCAAGCTTCAATTTAAAGTTGCAAGACTGCATATGACTGATAGCTTGAAGTTAAGCTTTAAGAATTTTTATATTTAGTGAGTCCCTAAGTTGGCAAATGAATTTTAGCCATTGGCAGAATATTTGATTCATCAAAATTATTAGATATGTTCTTTGGTTATTTTTCATGAATTTCTTACATTAGACAGCATTTTCTAGGCTTAGAGTGGTCAAATAGCCAGATGATGATGCATTAATACTTCTTTTGGAAATAGAAATTTCATCATAATCTTCACCCAATATTTCAAAAAATATGCAAACTGTGTGATAGAATTATTCAGGACTGGTGTGATGAATACCAACCAGATTAGTTCAAAGAAAAGATATTTTCTTCTAAATTTTGGTTACTTTCAAGCAGGAGTCAAATTAATCCATGGGGTGAAGAGTGGGGTTGCTTGTGGTAACAAACTAAATTTTAGATCTTTATTGTTTCCCTTTGATGGCAAATCTTTGAACAAGTTTAAGAGTTATATTTTCAAGACTGCATATTACTTATATCTTGAGAGTAAGTTTTTGGAGCTCTTATATTATCGTGAGTCCCTAATTTGGAAAATTGACTTCATCCGTTGGCTGAATATTTGATTCATCAATATTATTAGATATGTTCTTTGGTTCTTTTAAAGGAACCTCTTACATTAGACATATTTTTTTTAGGTTTAGAGTATTCAACTATCCAGGTGATAATGCATCAAGCCTTCTTTTGTAAATGTGAATTTCATAAGAAAACTCACCCAATATTTAAAACAATATGCAAGGTGTGTCAAGCAATTATGCACAGCTGGAGTGTTCAATATCATCCAAATGAGTCCAAAAAGAAGGTTTTTTCTTCTATATCTTGTTTCATTCAAAGAAGGAGTCACATTATCTCATGGGGTGATTGAGGAACCTCAAGCTTTCAAATTCCCTTACTCCAATCATTCTACAACATCCCAAAATCAGTCATCATTCCAAAGGAATTCATTAATAATTGAGAGCCTTACCATTCAAAGTTGAATCCCCTTGTTGTTTCATGTCCTTCTGAGCTACCAAGAAAGCAAAACTCTTCATAATTGGAATACAAATTGGATTCTATTTTCAATTAATTTAAATGTACATAGAATAATGACACCAAAATAGCTAGGCTGTTTATCTTCGGAATTGTGTTAAAAATTGATTCAAAAGCAGTTTTGAAATATGAGGAAGATACAGGCGCTTCATTCAAAAAACAGGCAGAAATAAATAAAGCTTCAGCCCAGCAATCATCAGTCATTTCTGAGTCGAGCGTGAGAAAATGAACTCCCTCCATTATGGTTCTGTTGGATCTCCATGCAGGATAGTTTTTCCGATGAGTATATGGTTCTGCAAATAGTGAGTCAATTCCTTCAGGAAGAAGAAATTGACAGAAACTCAGATGCAATAAACTCTCCCCCATTATTGAAAATGACTTTCTTAATTTAAAAATTTGTCTTTTTTCAATGAAACATTCAAAATTTTGAAAATAAACAAAGCACTGTAGCCTTTCTGAGATATCATAAATGAAACAAAATCTGTTTTTTTTGTTATTTACTTGAAAGATACATTAATTTCTTTGTGTCAAAACAGTCTTTATTGGACCACAAATACGTATTTGTAATCTTTTAAAAGCTTAGTATGTCACAAGAGAAGCTCTGTTCAAAGGCAGTTTATGCGCTTTGCAAAAAACGCATTATTTCAATTCAAGCTTTGAAGGCTCCGAGAACAGAAATAGATGTGAATAATATCATTTTTTAGGGTGTTTTAATTCCCTGTAAAAAGTAAATAAAACAGAACATTCCCTTGTGAAGAGGAAACTTGTAATCCAAATACTTATAGAGGTAAAATTTGGAAAGAGCTTCCCTTTAATAAATGTCTCATTTTTCTGATCACAAAGGGTAACTCTTTCTCTCTTCCCTGGGAAGGAAAATTCTGCCAAAATAAAAGGAGCGTAATAAATCAAAGAATATTTCCCTGTGAGAATTATTAATTAATTTTTTAGATGAATGAAGGAACCATTTCATCTACTTATGGTTAGAAGACTCCCAAAACCTCGATTCACCTACAAATGATGATGTTGCACTCATTATAGACTTTCTTCAAAAATAATTGTTCTAGGTTCTCAAACAAATAGTTAATGACTATTCTGTTCAGAGAGTTTTCGTGATTTTTTAGTGGCACTTATTTCCCTCATCGGCTCATGTATATCCGAGGAAACCCTTGATAAGAGAAATTGCTGTGATTTTTAATAGATGCTGAACTAGGAAAATGGAGCGGTATCTTAATCTATACGTTGGGTAATTTCTGTATGGAAACACGGAAAAATGAATCATGTTGGATTGTTTTTGTTTTCTTATGCTTGGGTGTCCAGGGGAGGTAAGCAATCATTATCTTGTAATATTTAAGTGAATGGAATTGTATTTGAATTCTTGCCACATAACTTTGGATAAATCTGCTATCAATTTGGGATTATAAAATTATTGAGTAAAAACATATAGAGATGGCTTTAGGCGGAAATAGTTACTTGGAGATAATTGCTGCCCAACTTCATATTCTAAGAACTTATGATCATGACAAGCTTCAGTGGTCTCCAATTCAATCAAAATTGAGCTTTCAATGTTATAAAGAAAAGCTGAAATACGTATTTTGGATTTAAAGTCTTTCATTTGATTATCCTCTTATTAACAGTGCGCAAGAAGACAAAATCTGATTTTATTTAGTTACTTCTCATCGAATCTAGACGAAATACCCATTTTTTGAACAAGGGATTTTCTATAAAATTCATTCTTCTATGTTTTGTCAAAACTTCCTTCCGGGAAGGCTCTAAAGATAGTAGCTGCCTGAATCAGAGAAAACTGCAAAATTTGTCAAGTGGTGCGTACGTGCTTTTTGAACCCTTCATTGACCAACATGGAACGGAACATAGCCCAAAGCGTCTTATGAATTGGTCTCATTTATCAGTTAAAATGGGAAAAGTAAATAAAAACCGAGTTAGTTTATAAAAAGCCTGACGTTGCATTTGCAACGTCCCGCTGACGTTGTATTCAAGCTGGTATTGAAATGTCACCGGCCTGATTCTGTAGCTTAATTTTCGTTGACTTGTCCACACTTGAGTTTTATCTTGAGACGTTGCCTGGATAATTATCTCTGATGTGGTAATTTTCATGTATCACATGGAAAGGAGTACTAATAATTTTCATTTGTTGCTACCTCATAGTGATTTTGAATTATCTAACGTACTTCAATCAGAGTTAAATAAAAAAAAATAATAAAAAATAAATTAGTTCAATATTTCTTAATCTATCGAATGGTAAAAGAAAATTAAGTTGAATAAAATAAAGCAATAAGACCAATAAATAAAGTAAATTAATTTGAACAGTTTATGAAGACTCAGGCTAATTAATTGAAAACCATTCCTAAAATTAAAGCTTGCAAGATGAGTTGGGATCAAAGAGAATGAGATTTCAACTAATAAGGAAGATACCCTCAATTATTTCGATAACAAACAATTGTTAAAGTAAAGATATAATCTCTGATATGAGGAAGAAATCAGAATCCGTTAAAGAGTGGAGTTATATTTGGATGAGCCCCTTTGAGAACCCTGAGTTTCTATTGTGCGCACACAGGATGAAACTCCCTTTTTGCTACTCTGTTCGCTCAGTTCTGTTTTCAACAAAGCCGAGTTTCTTTTTTTTACTTCCCTGTTATTTCAAGATACCTTTTGAACTTAAAACTTCATTTTCCACACCCGGCTCATGCATGGGTGTCCTTTGTTCAATGACCTGGTGCATTTTGGTTTTTTACCAAAAACTCCAAACTTTTCTTAGAAGATACTTAGAGAATAGCTAGCACTCATTACATATTAGAAAAACCTCATAAAAGAGGTGTTCCAATCACCCCAATCAATTCATTGGGAATAGTGATTGGAACTGTTGTCAACATAAAAAGAGTCGATGGGATAACTCTTGTCAACCCATCGACTCATACTCTTTCTTATCTTACACCATTAGGTGTGCAGTCATTTGTCGTTGTCTCTCCAAATACATCATAAGGTACTAATACCTTATTAAGCAGGTTAGTTAAAACTAGTATCAATATTGCAATTACATTGACTCATACTCTTTCTTATCTTACACCATTAGGTGTGCAGTCATTTGTTGTTGTCTCTCCAAATACATCATAAGTTACTAATACCTTATTAAGCAGGTGTGCAGTCATTTGTTGTTGTCTCTCCAAATACATCATAAGGTACTAATACCTTATTAAGCAGGTACTCTTTTAGGTTATGGGCCCAGACGCAATAATCGGTTCTTTTGCGCAAAAGAATGGAATACCCATCCTTTGCAAAAACAATTACTCTGAGTGGGATGCCGCCATCAGGGCATTCTTTTTATACATAGGCTTTCTAGACTATATTGACGGTGATTCCAACCAACCATTGGAACCAACATCGGATTCCTTCTTTAAATATAAGGAAATAAAACAAAAATCTGCTGGCATTATTTGCCAATCACTCAACAACAATAACCGTGCAAAGTTCCTAACCAGGAAAATGAAAAGGATCCTCTAGAACTATACACCTCGATCTCTTCATACTATCAATCCAATCAAAGCAAAAATCAGGGCAGAATTTTCTGTGATCTACTGTTTGTCACCTGCAAAGACAATGAATTACAAAAATTCATCAGTGACATTTGAATTCGACTTATGAATCTCAATGCAGTGGGAATTTGTGTGGGAAAGCCACCAAGTGTGATTGACATATCAGACGAATTGTTAGCAGATATAATCACCAGCAAACTCTCAGGAGGATATGACAACCTGAAGAGAATCATATATGAGACACAACCCTTAGAGACAATCAAAGTTGTCTCTAAAATTGATGACTATATCAGAGACAGCTATACTGCTGCGAAAGAATCTGATAAGAATCACACAATCAAAGCCGAATCAGCATACAAAGCACAGAATTTTCCTTACTGCAGCAATTGGAAACATGATCCCTTGACAAAACACTCAATCGAAGAATGTAGACAACTCAAAAACAAAAATAAACAAAAACAAATGAATGAAAAACAACATTACAAGAAAAAGAAAGCTAACTCAGAAAATACAAACCAAGAACCAATGTTTGAAGAGAGTTATTCTTCCTCTGAGGAAAATCCTGTAGTTAGGTACTCTAAAGCTTTTGTAACAAAATGTAGCCCACAAAGTTTGAAACCTTATCTTGATACTGCCGCCTCAAGCCATATGGTAGGAGACAAGGGAGCCTTTTTGACATACACTAGGAAAGACATGTCAGTTTAAACAGCTAATGGCTCACAAACGCCAGCACTGGGACATGGTAATGTTCAATTTCTTTCGAATGGCAAAAATGTAACACTACATTGTCTACATGTACCAAGCTTAGCAGAGACCCTTATCAGCATGGGGAAGCTCTGGAAGTCAGGTTTTACGATTCAAAAAAACAAAGAACCATCTATTCTCCATTGAAAGAGGGAACAATACACTAAAGAAAGGAAAAGTGTTGGATAATCTATTCATCCTCAACATGGAACTCTCTTTTCTGGAATCAGCTGTTGCTTCAATAGCTAAGTCACCCAAATTATTGCACAAAAGAGCAGGACATCCTGGGAATGATATTCTTCGAAGGATGCATCCCAACATAAACACTATGGGATTTTGCAAAGCCTGTGCATTAGGGAAATCAAAACAGTTACCGTATGAGGGGACTTTACCCTGGGCAAAATCCCCTGGACATACAATTCATTCTGACCTTTCTGGTAGAATCTCACAACCAAGCATAGGAGGAGGGAACTACTACCTTAAATTAACGGATGACCACAGTCAATTCAAGTCCATTTACATTTTAAAACACAAATCAAACGCAGAAGCAGCGATTAATGACTATGTGCCTGGGGTTGAAAGGAAACATGGTTATTGTGTCAAAGTCTTTGTCAATGACAATGGAGGTGAATACCTCTCGTCAGCACTCCAGAAATTCCTCAAGAGTAAGGGGATAAGGATGCAGTTCACAGCACCCTATTCTCCAAAACAAAACCCAGTATCAGAAAGAGGAAACAGGGCAACTAGTGAAAAAGCGAGGACTCTTCTCTTTACATCAAATCTCCCCCCTTCTTTCTGGGGAGAAGCAGTTTTGACCAGCACCTTTCTAGAAAATATCACTCCATGTAGCACAATCAATAATAAAACACCCTTTGAATTATGGAAAAAGACAAAATTTGACTTATCACGGCTGAGGACATTTGGCTGTTGTTGCTATGTCAACATACCAAAAACCCTTTGCAAAGGAAAGTTTGATGTTACATCAATGAAAGGTATTTTTCTTGGTTATGATCCTGACAAACACAACTGACGATTAATGCTGGAAAATGGAAAAATCACAAAACGTCACGATGTAGTCTTCAATGAAGACGAGTTCCCCAAACCTCCTGAAGTACATGGACCTTGTAGTGATCTCACATTAAATAATGACAATGAAGTTGACACCACCTTTACAAAACATCATGACAACAACTATAATGTTACTGAGGAATTGCCGCATCATATTGAAGCCTGTGAATCTGAACGTCATAGTATAAGTAGTGAATCATCTCTCACGATCAAACCAAACAAGCCTGGATGGGATTACAGGCTCACATCCAATCAAGCACTAAAACACATAACCGCTGACATTAACGAATCAAACATCCTTACAACAAAAAGAAGGGCAAATGCAGCAATAACCCCAAGCTTTAAAAATCCTACCACATGGTAAGAAGCAATGTCCCAACCAGATAAATTACTATGGATTGAAGCTTTGAAAAGTGAACTTAAGAATCTAACCTCAAGAGGCGTTGTCATAGAGACAACATTACCTGAACAATGCAGAACAGTCAGAAATTCTGTTCAGTTTAAAAGGAATTTTGACAATGACGGAAACTTGATCAAAAACAAAGTACACATCTGTGCGCAAGGTTTCTCTCAGAAGCATGGCATTGACTACGATAACACCTTCTCTCCAACAGGAAAATTCAGTTCGCTACAATGCTTACTCACAATTGCTGCTAACGACAATCTAGAAGTCCATCACATGGATGCAGTTGCAGCTTTTCTCAACCCCGTTTTTAATGAAGAAATCTACATGAAAATACCCGATTTCTTGTGATCCAATTCACCTGGAAAAGTATGGCGACTACAAAAACCCCTATATGGCCTGAAGCAATCATTGCAATACTGGTTCTTAGAACTCACAAAGTTCCTCAAATCAATCAATCTCCTTCCCAGCAAAGCTGACCCATGCATGTTTGTCTCTGATGACCCTCAGTGGAAATGTTTTGTTCACATTCATGTCGACGACATGACTGTAGAATCAAATAATGTATCAAAATTCAAGAAACAAATAATGCGACGATTTGAAATGGAAAACCTTGGTCCAGCCACTTTTGTCCTAGGCATCAAGTTATCACGGAATAGGGACACCAAGCAAATTTTTTTATCACAAAGCTCATACATCAAGGATCTACTTGACAGCTATGACATGACAAACTGCAAACCCGTATCAACACCCATGGTATCCAATTCAAGACTCACCATGGCGTCTGACGAGGATCACCAAAAATTTATGCTGCTGAACAAAAATTACCGACAAGCAATTGGAAAAATTAGTTATCTCCAAGTAGCAACACAAGCTGACCTGGCATTTGCCACTTCCCAACTTTCCCAGTTCTTGGAAAAGCCAGGTTCGGCTCACTGGCTTGCATTCAAGCATCTGTTACAATACCTTGCTGTAACCAAAGATCATGCACTTTGCCTAGGTGGTGGAAACACCTCTCTCTGTACTTATAGTGAATCCGACTATGCTAACTGCATCAAAACTCTTCGTTCGGTATCAGGCTTCATGACGATGGTAGGAAATAGCTGTATTAATTGGAAAAGTAAAAAACAAGGTACAGTGTCTACTTCTTCCTGTGAGGCGGAATATAAAGCGCAATATGAGGGTGGTAAGGAACTGCTATGGTCAGCACGACTCCTTGAAGATCTCAAAATACCAGTTCCGCAACCGTTACAACTTTTTGGAGACAACCAGGGTGCAATTTCTCTGGCAAAAAATCCACAAGTTAACGACAGATCAAAACATTTCGATGTTATACTACATTGGATTCAAGAGAAAACAGCAAATGGCATGCTGAAAGTAGATTATGTTGCGACTCAAAACATGCTGGCTGATGGTCTAACCAAGGCCTTGGCTCGGCCAGCACATCTAATTTTTTTTAAAAATATTGGATTAAGTAATGTCATGAGTGAGGGGGGGTCTTAGAAGATACTTAAAGAATAGCTAGCACTCATTACATATTAGAAAAACCTCATAAAAGAGGTGTTCCAATCACCCCAATCAATTTGTTGGGAATAGTGATTGGAACTGTTGTCAACATAAAAAGAGTCAATGGGAGAACTCTTGTCAACCCATCGACTCATACTCTTTCTTATCTTACACCATTAGGTGTGCAGTCATTTGTCATTGTCTCTCCAAATACATCATAAGGTACTAATACCTTATTAAGCAGGTGTGCAGTCATTTGTCGTTGTCTCTCCAAATACATCATAAGGTACTAATACCTTATCAAGCAGCTACTCTTTTAACTTTTGTCTATTTGCTATAAAGCAATCAGGAGCATGATCCGGAATCAGCAGAAGAAGGTAGAAATCTGGACCGTAACTTGATGACTCAAGCAATATGTTAGTCAATGTCAACACCTTTTCCAAATCAAATATTTAGGTAGATTTGCTGAGTTTCTTCTGTCTCTTTGTATAATTTATGATTCCTCAAAAGAAGATAGTGTTGAGAATTGGTGATCCTATTGAGGTTAGCTGAGAATTTACTTACCAACAAGACCGTAGTGCATTGGAACAAGAACTGTCTGACTTGATGAATACTGGCTTACCCATCTGCAGTATCTAATTCCTTAGGACTCTAAATAGAGGCTCTGTTGTACATACTTACTTATTATCTTCATCCTTCTAATATTACTATTACTAGTCTTTTGTAATCATAGCAATTTTTAATCGTCGTAACCCTAACTCATTGCAGAAAGCTAAGTGTTTGAAATTCTTCTTTGATCAGCAAACAATTCAATGATCTTATCAAAAATTTTGTTTATGTTTGGAGAAATATGATATTAACATTCTTTTGTGTCAGCTCAGGACCATTTGCATTCAACGTCACTGAAACATTGGCATGACGTTGCAGCTGAAACGTCAGCGTTTTTCCTGATGTGACTGCCTCTCAATCTTGAATGCACACTCAAAATCATTCAAGAGCCCGAAGAGCTGTGGACGGGGGTTCGACTCCCTCACTCGGTGAAATGCCAAAGTTTTTTATCTTGCATCTTAATTCCAGCTTGTTTCATCAGTTCTTGAATTGAACTTCAAAAGATCTGGCTCAATCTAGGAAGTTTTGAATTGACTTTTCTATGCAACACTGTTGAAATTCCTTGTTCATACTCTTATGAAGAATTTCCGCCTATTCTATTGATTTTTCATTTTGAGTTAAGTCTAAATTGTCTTTCTATTGTCTATAGCTTTGGCCAAAAACAATCCAAAAAATATCCAATATGCCAACTTTTCTTTCGCAAAGATTGGCCATACAATCATCTTTAAAGCTGCAAAATGAACCTTCAAAATCATTTTATTTGAATAGTATAGCTTACTCATAATAACAGATTTCATATCCAGTACGAGATAAATCTTCAAGGGGAAAAAATAATATTTGAAATGAAGTATTCATATTTAATTTCTATCAGAAAAAACTTCAATAATATCCGGATTTTCATTTATTCTGGATTTTCCAAACACCTCATAAATATAAGCGGGGTTTTCAGATTTATGTATCAATACAATCCTGAAAAACGATAGCAAATAGCTACACAATAAGACACGTGATATAGATTCAATTGGAATACGGCTCAAGCTTTATTCAGAGGGTACTAAGTGGATTTCATTAATGACCTATTTGAAACCTGAAATCTCCTTGAATATTCATTATTCAAATTGAGAACCCTTTCTCATTGCAATGGGTTGAAAGAAATCATATTATTCAACTATTATTTGTATATGCGTACTAATAGATGGGATCCAAGAGTGTCATCATTTATTTCGTGTTATATAGGTGTTTTTCATTTTCATTTTCTTTCATTATGAAGCTGCTTTTTGTGATATTGACTTTTTGAGTATATATTTCCCTTGAATGGAAGATATGATATTCACTTCTAAAAATATATCGGAAACTTCCAAGATTTGGCATTCTGTCAACTTTATGACAATAAATATACCTAGGAAGCCTTTTCTACAAACCCCTTATTTGAATTATAAATGTGCCTCAATCTTCCCTGAATTATACATCATCACATATTGTTAGCTCATCTCTGTTTAGCTTTTTAATTCAATGTTTAGCTTACAGATTTTCAAATTCCTTTATTCTCCCCAGTTATTGGTGTGTTAATCCCACGTTATAGATCCTATTTATGCAATTGAACAGTACTTGTACCGCAGGAATTTAGTAAAAATGGCTTTGAAGAATGTTAGCTTCCTAACCATCTTAGTACTTATTTAATTTGTTCTCGACTACATCAATCATGATCACTTAATCTTTAATATAAGTTTTTATTTATGTAATCATTCTCAAAGAAAGATTTGAATGTCCAAAAATGGAGTTTTTATAGTTAGATCTCTTAGCTTCAATGTATTCACAATTTGCTTTACATGCATTAGTAAACGTATTTTTCCAAGGGATTGTAAGCTGAGAAGGATTCAGCATAAGAATTATTTTATTTGTTTTTCTGGGCTGTTGTGGCATCGAATTATTTTCTAATAGAATGTGCCTTGTGATATTCTTTTAACTCTACTTGTTCAATTAATAAAATATAAATTAATCTAGCTTTTGAGTATACAGATTTATTAATTATGAAGTTTCACTTCTCAAGAGTCTGAATCCTCTTTATTTCTAACTAGAAATCATTTCTACTACAACCTTAGGAATTAAAAATCGCTCTAGGTCCTATTTTCATACCTTCAACAAACCAAAATACTCCTGAGTATATAATTTTGAAATTGATAATTGATATTTTTCACAAGGAGTCAACTTAATACTTACCGGTGTACAATGTTTAAGGAAAACATGGCCCAAGAACTTGAGGCAGAAATAATTCTTCCCAGATCTAAGAAACAGCCTTTTTTTGGGATGGAAACATATTTCATCCTCTAAGAACCAACCTTTAATCTTTGCTCCATATTTCTCAGTTATTTTAGTAGTTATTCCAGTACTTAGTTATTTTTTATGCCTTGTGAAGCATCTCAGTAATGCCAATTACACATCAAAAATAAAGATCTCCTATCTTGCCTTATCAGTTTCTATTTCTTCACAGGGAAGATAAATAATTATTCAACCCCTCACTCAATCCCTCCTTCATTAATAAGGAAAGCTTTTTCTTTATTCCCCGGCTTCTATTTCGGTCCATATTCCTTTTGAGGGCCAGAATTGAAAATTTTCATCTAGTTTTAAGAAAATTTTTATAATGGGAAATTCCCAAGAAATTATTCTTTCTCAATTGAACAATTTTTCAAATTATGAAGTTTTTACAGAATTATCCTCAATTCAGAATCTGTAGCAAATATTTCAAATAATGAAGTTTTGAATGCAATGTTTCTTCAACTGGAAGCAATTTACCTGATGGCTATAGATATTTTACATAAGCCTTTATAATTGACGCGAATCAGCTTTGTATCCCAAGGAAATTGGTCTATCATTGATATTTCCCCAAGGGATTTTCATTCCATAAAAGCTTTGATTGTATAATGAAAACAAAATCCAAATAATTTCATAAATTTTAATTTGTATAACAAACAAAATTTATAAATAGATCCCTTCTGTATTTCATTATTTTGAAAATGATATATTCCTTCAATGGAAAGAGTCATGTGAGACTGCTGCAAGATGGATAAAAAATGATGAATGCGTAAAAAAATAATACTTAAAACGCTTCATAGACAGAATGATCCTTAGGAAGAAGATGAGCCTTTGTAATTGAGCATAAGTCTAAATATCTTACAAGGAAAAAAGTTAATTTGTAATATTTTCCTCTGAAATCCATTATAATAGCAGAGACATTTGATATAACTCTCACTTTCCTCAAACTACAATAAAACATAGCTTGGAATTACAGTAATTAATAGAAATATTTACAAATGTACTATACAACACATTGGAGCTTTAAATAAGCAAAATTAAAATGATTATATTTCAAAATTAATAGAATCTCTCTATTAAGCTATATGAAACCAAGAATTTTACCAAAGTAAATTTAAAAATATACTAAGGAGAATATTATTTCCTTTTAATTTATGGGTGCCAAGAAATAAATAATACAAATAGTTCTTCGAAATATTTTACCATGGGCCAAAGGTTTCTATTGATTTCAGGACAATGATAATCTTGAGAAACAAGATATCAATGGGAAACTCATTTCTGAGTTATTGTATAAAAAGCGAAATGAAGGGACCCAGAAAGGTTTTCAAAAGTATTTATTAAACACTAAACACGATTTTACAGAACACAATATCATTGATTATTTTGAAGAATAAAAGAAAGCTCTAATCCTTAAGTTCTTTCAATGGAAGTTTTTAATAATGAGACAATGAAAGTCTAATAATTCTGATATGAGATCTTATTCTCCAAGTTTATTCTATTTCACAGGTTAATTATATTGAATTATGACAAACAATTTACAACAAAATGGCCTTTTAATATTATGATGCCTCATATGCGTTAAAGGATCTTGTAAGAGGAAATTTGCACTACCAAACAAGAAAAATGCAACATGATGAATAAATATTCAACCCAAAAAGCCTACACCTTTGCCTAAAATTAATTTTACTAGTGTCATTCTTACCTCAAATTATCTTCAAGTGAAATATGGGTATATATACTTTGAACGTCATTTTGAGAATATCGTCAAAATAAATATTCAAGCACATATATTGTAGTCAATAATTTGAATGAGCTTTTAACTTAATTCTAATGCTTTTAAAAATAATTCAATATGGTAATTCAAAGCCTTGAATAAGAATACTCTAAGAGATAAGGTAATCTTTATCTTTGGCCTATAAACAGATAATAAGGAGTATCTGTCTATGTGAATACATCAAGTTCAACTATTGAGTTATGGATTTTATGCATATTTGTGAAGTAATTTCTTTCCCATGGAAAAATATCAACATATACCAAAGCTTAAGATTTTACAATATATTGCGGAAGATATCTTAATTGTTAAATCTTCTTACATTTGCAAAGATTCAAAAAACTTCAAAAACTAGATTGTAAAGACGCAAATAGTATCTAAAATTAAGATGCACTTAATTCCTTCAAAATGGAGGATAAATCTGTTTATTCTTAAAAACAAGCTCAACTTCTACTATTCAGATTGAAAAAATGTTTAAATGCCCTCAATAAAGGAGTTAAACCTTGATTTGTATTCTGATCATCATTATGTGAAATTCCATGACATAAGTTGTTGCTCACTCTGTATCCCCCTCTCCTTGGGATTAACCAACTCATTCATTCAAAGCCATAAAAAAGCTTCAAATTAACTCTTAGGAATCCCATGAATAATTTCAATATAAATAACTTAACTTCACATACTTTTTGAAATTGACAAAAGGAAAAAAATCTTCCAATTTATGAAGGCTTTTAACTTTTCTGAAAAAGTCTGAAATCTTCTGATAACAGCCAATATTATCATGTTTGGGTAAAACACCCTATGGCTGTTGCCTACATTTTTCTTATTCAGAATTCACATATTTAATAATGATGCTAGCTCGGTTTATCCACTTTGAACATGGATAGAAGGTAAGTTTGTTTATTTGAAATTTATTTGAAAGGGAGTCAATGATGAAATATGATATTCAAATAATTGTTTTGGACTTCTGGGAAGGATTCATATTCATAAAGGCTTCACAGAATGAGAGACTCATGTTGAGTATATTTACTAAGAATCCCATTTAGGAAATGATCTATTAGGGAGTCTCTAGGAACTATCACATATTTCAATGACTAGGAGAAATGAATACCTTTGAACAATATTGCAAAGTGAGAATGCACTGTTTGCTGTTGAGATTATCATTTAGACTAGGAATTTCAGAATAATCCAGATATAACTCGAAGGGAAGCTCTTAAATTGAATGATAAACCTTTAAAAAAGAAAAATGAACGCCTGAGAGAGATTTAATAGACCTTTTTATCTTTTTTTGGGGATTCAGAGCCTCCAACATTACTTAACCATCTGATGAATTGTGGTATTTTTACAGGTGGAATTATATCAGATTATGAATTCAAAAAATCACAATCATAAAGCCCATGGTTTATTATTATTATCAATCACCAGGGAGAATGTTGCTCCAATCTCTGGTGATTGACATCACATTGCACCACTGTCAGTATAAAATCTTGCTTTGGTAGCATTAGTGTCACATTATACTCCTGGATCTAGTACCCAAGGTCAGGTCTGCGTCAAGACAGTGTCAATCATCAAATGTGTCACATGAGTATGTCAGTCAAAAGGTGAGCCTTGAGGTATATTTTACATACCCAAATAGGCCACAATTATCTTAAAAATAAATTTTGAATGATGCATAACTCATAAGTCATGCATATATCCAAAATTCATCATTTTTGATTTCAGAAAGGATGAATAACTTTTTATTGAGTAGGTAAATCCATGAGTTTAAGGCCAGATTTAGATTCTACACAAAACTTTACCTAGGGTAGCTCCATAGAGTGAATAAGCTCAAATTAACTCTTTGAGGTGGTAATATTGAAAATACTTCCATACCACATAAAAGAACCATAAAAATCTTTGATTTTCTTAATTTCACGCCAAAAAATGGGAATGTGAGAAATCCCATGTCACATATACAGTAAGAATAGTGTTATTCATGTTTTGAGCACTTAATATCATGGTATCCTTACATGGACTTTTTGTAAACTCATAGTGGATATGTCACTTGAAGGTTAAATTTCTATTTTGATGTGAAAAATAAGCAAGGGGGACAAAAGACATCAAAGAGAGCCAGGGTGCCCAACTTCTGAGGCCTCAGAGGCATTGACAGCTCCAAAGCTTGGATAAATGGCTGATCTTGGCCCAATTATTAAACTAAAACACTTTGGGAACTTGGTTACCATGTTACAACTACAGTAAATCTTAAGAAAATAGCAAATAACCTGCTATTTTGATGTGTCAAGGAGGTAAAGAGCTACTGAGACTCCTTTAACCATGTTGATTCTTAATGATTTTCCATGGATAAACTCCAAAAGAGTAATTAAAACCCTTTTTGGACTTGTATCCATTGATTTACCTCATAGCAACCACTTAAACACTGATAATTGCAATTCTATGTAGAAATGAGGTAAAAAATTCTAAAATTCATTAAAAATACAGTTCTTAATGAATCTCTCAGAAGCTTTCAGGACCAATGAAGAACTATATTTTCTATGGTAAAACCCAAAATAATTTCAGTTTGACTAGTAAAATTAAAAGCTTTACTTACAGTCCATTTTTGCCTATTCTACATGAAACACTGAATCTTCAAAAATTTACAGTAATTACAACCTGTGATGAAATTGCCAAGAACATTTATGACTTTGAGAAATAAATGATACTTTTGAAATAAAAGAAGATTCACAGATGTTACTCTTTTTATTCTTAATCATATTGGGGTTGGTAGGCATGTAGAAGCAACAATTAAGTAATGATGATAATCTTATGTGACAACAGATGATGCAATCAATAATCCAAAAGTGTTTATTGTTTTCTCACTGACTTTTTTTCAGTTTGATCCATGGCACGCCTCTGTAAGCTGTTGTTGAATTAAAAGAGCCCTCCTCTTGCTGTTTTTTCCACGTCATCATCATCTTATTATCATTTAAATCATTGTTACCAACAAGTAAGTATGAGTTAAAAGGTATTCTTAAGTGTTTTATTATCTCAGAATCAATCAGAAACACGTCAAATCATAGAATCCAAATATATATTGTTGTAATACTGTTATAAATACATTTTCATCCCTTAAATCCACAATTCTACATCAAATCTCTCTATCTTATCTTTCAATAAGCTCTTTGGAATATTAGTGGGTGATTTATCCTTAATTCTTAAAGTTTTTCTCTAAATAATTAGTTTGCTTCAAGAATTATATTTATAATTATTCTTGCAAAAGATAATTATATATCAAAATAATTTTATTATTTTAATAAAAGAAGTTTTATTATTAAAATCTTCTTGTAATTGATTCTTGTAGACAACTACTGCTCACTGTTGAAATCACTAGTAGTGTTTAACACATGAAAGAAATAATTCTTTAATTATTTAATTGTGGTTATAGTAATATTTTATTATTATCTTTCATAAGAACAGACATTTTACCGTTGATTAATAGTAATATTCCCATCAGTTTCATAGTCACATCTTACAGAAAGCAAAAACCCATATCAACACCATTTGAAAGGTTCAGGTAATTATACCTCGTGGCTCAAGGCAGAGGTTTGGCATGCTCATATTTGTGCCTGAGATGAATTCCTCCCCTCTTGCTGATCAACTCAACCTTTACCATGGCTTTTGTCATTCATTAATTGGCTTCTGCACCCCCTCCTAATCCTCTCCTCCACTGACCATTCATACACTCTTGCAGTTCCCTCAAGATATGCCTTCAATGCAGCCCTCACCCAAGCTTATTCTTGCCCATCCCTGCTTCTTACCATTCTCACACTCCCACCATGCCCTTAAGATATGCCTCCAAGGCCTCCCGCAGAGCCCTCAAGATATGCCTCCAACACCACCACCTCTTGTATCCTTCCACACACCTGCCACTTACCATGCTGATTCTCCCACAGAGCCCTCAAGATATGGCTCCAACACTTCCACCCCATCTCTTCCCTCACCCCTCCTTATGCTTCCACACCCCTGCCTCATCCCCTCTGCAGCTTACCATGCTCATGGGGTACATGTTGAACCCACTCACAGAAATTTTCACAACGATGGCAATTCACATATCCATGCTATATCCAATTTATTGAAATTTTCCCATTTCCATAATCATTGGCCAAATTGGCCATTTCTTCTTTTTTGGCCTTTTATGGTTATTTCACAATCTGGACCCAACTTGGTCCCTTCATCATCAGGCGTTCCCTGGCCAGATTTTGCGTTTGGGAAGGCTTTTGTATTTTCTAGTCAACAGGGAAAATACAGCCCAAATATGTGTATATTTCTTTTTAACCTTTAAATACTTTTCCCCTTTTTGTGCATTTCTGCACATTTTTTCCCACTTTGCGCAAAACAAGTTTTAAAGCTGTATTAGCTGTATTTTGCCAAAACATGCAAACACCACTTTTCCACCTCTGAAGCCACCAACACCCATTTTACACTCTTATCCTCCCAGTGCCATCCCAAAAGGCCTTTGGCCATTTTCACCATCCAATAACCAAAAGTGGCATAAATGGTGTTATAAACCATTACGCATCTTTTTTCACCAGCAATTCAACGTTGCAAATATCAAATTGTTATTTCAACATTCCATCAGGTCATCCAGAGGATTCCTCAAGGCTCAAGGACAAGTTTTATTATCAAATATTAGTTCTGCCATAAAGGCATCATTGAATATTCTCACTCAAAGTATTCCTCCAAGGGATTAATGGCAGGTAAGTCTAAAGTGGTATTAAAGAGGTAGTTCCAAAACAATCTGTCAAGTGTAAATGCTCCATCCATCCACCTTGGCAACCACATTCATTAAATACAGCCTGGATTCATCAAGACCTCTATTTCAACCATACACAATGGGGATATCATTCAAACCAGTTCATTTCTCCATTTTGAAAGGTACAAATTCTATCAGAAAATTAATACAGCTTCCAGTATTCAATACAAACCGGCTTCCAGCCTGAAGGAGTCAAGTTCTCAATGTTTCACATATACCAGCGTACTTTAACCCTGGGGTTTTTTGCCCAAGTGAATTAAATTGTTTTTATTTTTTTTAATCTTTATTTATCTTATCTTTTTTTGAGTTGTTGAGATAGGACCACATATCCAAAGACGTCACAAGAAAAACATTACAATAATTATTTCTCCAAATAATTATCTTAAAACAAGTAAAAATACCATAAAAATGCACAAATGCTGAAGGAACTTAGAATATAATGTAAAAAGATGTAAAATAGATTACACAATTAGATTCCCCATGATAAAACACACATATATCATTTTAATGTTATATCTATAAAGTCAATAACTAATGAGTAATAAGCTCAAAATGCCATAAAAAGACATAAATTCTTATTTATCTCAGAAGCCAATGAAACAAAATGTAAAATATATTGCACCATTTAATTCCTAAAAAAGGAATACTCATAAAAAAGTTTTATCTCATTTCTCTAAATTTGATACTTCAGGAATTAAGCTGAATATCTGCACTTTTTTGGTCAGCACATACATTCATGGTTTTTAGCTAATATCTCAATAAATATAAATGATAGATAGTGAAACTAAAAATAAAGATGCCACTTGATTACTTTCATAGTGCAGATAGAAAATATCTTTGAAAAGATATGAACAAGGTTATAACTTGTGAGGGTCTGTTGAACAAAAGTCCTGGAGCTGTTGACCACTTTGTTGTCAAAGTGGTCCAAACTTAAATTGAATTGAATATTTGGATTCTATTAGCTACTACATGAATACTGATGTATTTTTATCATAATATTCAAAGTAAAATCCCCTTAAATCATGGTTTGCAGTTTAAAATATTGTATTTTGACAGAGAAAAGAGATACAAGAAAAATCATCAAAAATAGAGTTTTGATTAGGTAATAAAGTCCTCTTGGAAGCTTGATACGACCATTCCAAGCTATAAGAATTCACTCTCTTAATGGCTGTAGTGGGTATACCTTCAAAGTGATTCATGATCAAATTTTAAGCTTACAATTGATCATTTATGATCACTCACTGTAATCTTATTTTAAGTTTAACAGTTACATAAGTGATAGAACTGGTTAATACTATTAAATTATGAATAATAATAATAAAATACACAAACTGTATCCTTCTTCCAAGCCTATTGTTTCATCAAACTTAGAGCTATACTGATAACTCTAAATAATGGTGTAATAATGAGATAAGATGGTTTGATCATGGTGTCATCGTCACCAAACCTTAAAATACAGATCAATTCCAGTGTATACCATCAGTAAGCATCTACTAGAAGGCAGGAATTCACTATAAATAGAGCCCTTTTTTACTCTATTTCCCCCTCAGATGCATCAAAAACAATATAAAATCAAATAAAAAGGTAAAATATTTATTCTTTATATATAAATAACTTATATTATCAAAGACCAAAGGTAATATTTATTACCATAATCAATCTTAATGTGATTACTCCATTTGTTTAATTTCTTTTTGCTATATAACTCTATAAATCTTATTTTCCATGTAAAATTCAGAATATTTGTAATTTTTCTTATTTTATTTTTTAAGTACAATTTAAACAAGGTTTATTTAAATTTTTTGGCATAAATTCTTTCACAACTATTATATTAAGTGCTAATAATAGGTTTTTTTCACTTTTATAATAATTTCTTTCTATTATTACTATTAATAATTCTTTCATTAATATACGTAGTATTTATATTAATATATGACATTAATATTGGTAATATTATTGTTACAAATTGTTTTTATTTTTGATAAACAATTTCTTACACCTTATTATTTGTTGGTAACAATAATAAGAGCTTTAAAAATACTAATATATTTCTTTTGATTATATTATAGTTTTGAAATATAAATTATATTATTATATTTATGTAATAAGATGATAATTTTATGCCATAACTTTAATAATAAGTTATATTATAATTATCATTTATTTTATCTATTTAATAAGGTCATTCATAGTAAAATAAGTGAAATGTTTGTAATATTTACTTATTGGTTCATAGTGAAACCTCACGTTTGGGGGGATGGCCATGATTTTTACTTAAAGACTTTTAAAAAATATTCATTTTGGTTTTATCCAATAATAAAGTATATTCATAATTATAAGATTATATAATGTTTTAAATTGATTGATTTTAAGAGCTGTTGAGGAATTTGAAAAGCAATTGTAGTGTCTTACACATGGTTTTTCACATGCATAGACTTGCAAGAACTTTCTTTGAGTGACTCCAGTGATTGAAAAAGATATTTCTAAATTAAAAAAAAATTGATATTTTAAATTAATTTCAAAAAGAATGATATTAATTTTATTTTATTCTTTAAAACTAAAAATATAAAATTAAAACACAAAATATATATAAAAAAAATAAAAAAAGTTATTTTCATTCTTTTTTATCATTTCTTTTATTCATTTTATTCTTTCAAAAGATGATAAAGAAATCTTTACATGGAAATTACCATATCTTATCAAAAATAACACTTATTAGAAAAGAGATGTATTTGTTTGTACTTTTAGTGTTTATCAAACGACTGTTGAGTTATTGGTGGAAGAAACTTTTCCAACTTCTCAAAAACCAATTTTCAATAAGAAAAGGAAAGCTAAGAAATTAGTATTTCCAGGACCCACTATTCAGGACTCTGAGGGTAAGTACTTCCTTTTTAATTTCCATGAGAACCTTTTTGGTGTTTGCAAATATTTTCCAATCACATGGAGGTGGACTCAGAAGTAGAGTTGATCCTTCAAAAGGGAAAAGAAAGAGCAAAATCCCCAGTGGAACAGAATACACACAATGAAGTGCCATATCCAAAAGGAAAGTCTCAGATATTCCTATTATTTCTGAACCAGAATTGGGACTAAGTTTGAGTAATTCCAACATGGACAAAGCACATTCAGAGGGCTCAAATAGACATTTATATGAGCCAGTACAAGTGTTGTTTCACAGTGTACACGGAAATAGATTGAACAGAAGCAAGGTATGGAGAAAGCCAAATAGAATTCCTTTGCTTAGTGGGGGCTTTAGAAAAAGTACATTATTATTTGGATGGTACAGTGTTTGATGTAATTACAGACTGCAATGCTATAAAATATTTTTTAAACATGAAGACCCAAAAAGAAATATTCTTAGATTGCAATTTTCTATCCAATAACATAGACAAAATACTAATTTAGTTCATAAATCTGGATATATTCATTAAAGTTCAGATGGCCTTAGTAGATGGACTTTAGCAAATACACTTGAAAGCACAGCATGGGTACCATAAGAAGAGCATGATATAGAAGGCATATGTGTCACTGATATTGGCACAGAATTCTTTAATCAAGTTTGAAAAACCTATAATATGGATGAGAGGTGTAATATCCTATGCCAACTGCTGATGAAAGACTGCAAAGACCCCTAGCTTTCATCCAAACTAGATGAAATATGGAAAAACAATTCCACCTCCATTATGGAATACTGTATCATAGGACACAACACATGTGCATGACCTTAACAGATAGAACATTGATAAATACTATATTAAATGAATGTCATGATAGTGTTGCATCTGGACATCTCTCAGAAGATAGGAAACTGGAAAGGGTTAAAACCTGATCTTGGTGGCCAAATTAGAGAAAAGTTGTTTCACAATATTGCCAAACCTTTGAAAGATGTCAAAAAGCAAACAGAGCCACAGGAAAGAAATTTGGAATGATGATCCAAATGCAAGAACCAAAATCCACATGGGAAATAGTTAATATGGATTGGGTAACAACCTTACCTCCAGGAGGAGACAGGAGTTACAATTCATGCCTAGTACTGGTTGACAGATACAGCAAAGATCCAATTTTCCTACCATTTAATGAAGACGGCACAGCTATGAACACAGCCATGATGATATGGAATAAAGCTATTAGCCACACAGGCTTATTCCAAAATATCATAAGTGAAAGAGACCCACAATCCATTTCAGAATTCTGGACAAACCTCCATAGCTTTTTTGGAACAAATATATCATTCTCAACAGCTTACCACCCTCAAACTGATGGTCTATCAGAAAGAATGATACAGACCTTAGAAGACATGATCAGAAGATTCTGTGTTTATGGCTTAGAGCTCAAAGACTCTGATTGCTTTACCAATGATTGGTGTACCTCAATACCAGCTCTTTAACTGGCATATAAAATATCAATCCATTATTCAACTGGAAAAACACCAGGAATGTTAGAAAAAGGCTGGGATCCAAGGATTCCTCATGAAACACTCAAAAAGGACTTAGTGGATATACATCCAACATAAATAATGTTGAAAACAATGCTTGAAAAAGCAAGACATCATGCAAAAAAATGTATGCAAGACTCTTTTAAATATGCAAAGGGCAGATGGGATAAAAGCCATAAACTGCTGGACCATCGAGTAGGAAACTTCGTCTCAGTATCAACTCTGAATTTTAATAATATCAAAGGCAGAAATAAATCAAAAGTTCCCTTTGAAGGAACATTTATGATAAAAGCACTACATGAACCTAATTCTGTGCAATTAGAAATAACAGGTGAACTTATGAAAAAACACCCAGATTTCCCTGTAAGTCTCATAAAACCTTACAGCTCAAGTGACAAAGATTTATTTCCACTAACAAATAAACCTCCACTTGAAATTCCCTCCCTAGAAGAAAGAGAGGAAAAGAAAATTGTAAAAGTCCTACAATAAAGAAGGACAAGAGAAAATAAATAAAGGGAATACCTTGTAAGGTATATAAACACAGCTCAAGAAGATGAATGGCTACTTGAGAAAGATATGACTAATTATGATAAACTACTAAGAAGGTTCAGACATGAAAGTAGACCTAAATAATAAAAGAGTTAAGAATTATTGAGATTCAAGACTAGGAAAGTCTAATGAAGAGGTGGCACAGTGGATGATACCCTAATTAACCATATCAGATTGCAGTAAAATCTTTTTTGGTGGTAGGTAATGTGAGCGTTTGAGATATGAACACATATCCAAGAAGGTCACAAGAGAAACTTTACAATAATTGTTCCTCCAAATAATTTTCTTAAAACGAGTCAAAATACCATGAAAAAGGAAAAATGCTGAATTAACTTAGAATCTGATGGATAAGGATGTGAGATAAATTACACCATTAGATTCCCCATGATAAAAAACACATATATAATTTTTAAGACATATTTGTAAAGTCAATAGCTAATGAGGAAGGAGCTAAAAATTCCATCAAAAGACATAAATTCTTATTTATCCAAGAAACAAATGAAACAACATGTAAAGGAAAATTGCACCATTGAATTTCACATGAAAAACTACACATAAAGCAATCTTATGTCATTTCTCTAAAGTTAATACTTAAGGAATTAAGCTGAATATATGCACCTTTTTGGTCAGTGCATAAATGCATGGTTTTTAGCTAGTATCACTTGGAATATACATTTTAAAAATTTAAACCAAAAATAAAGCTACCACTAAATTACTGTAAGAACATGGATATAAACTTCATTTGACAAGCTATAAAGAGGGTTATAACTTGTAAGGGTTATTTAACAAAATTCCTACAGCTGTTGACCACTTTGTTGTCAAAGTGGTCCAAACTTCAAATAAAGTGGATATTTAGGTTATATTAGCTAATAAGTGAAGAATTATATATTTTGTATAAGAATATTCAAGGTAAAGCCCACTGAAATTATGGTTTGAAGTTTAAAACATTGAATTTTGGAAGAAAAGATGGGATACAAGAAAAATTGTGAAAAATAGAGTTTTGATGTTGTAATGAAATGCTCTTGAAATTTTAAGAACGACAGGCCAGGATATAAGAATTCAATCTCCGAATGGCTTTATAGTGTATAACTTCAAAGTTATTAATGATCAAAGGTCAAGCTTAAAATGGATCATTCATGATCCCTTACTGTAATCTTATTTTAATTTTAACAGTTATATAAGTGATAAAACTGGTGAGTAATATTAGATTATGATTAATACTAATTAAATCCATGAATCTTAGGCTTCTTCGAAGCCTATGATCCCATCAAACGTAGAGTTATAGTGATAACTCTAGATAATGGCATGATAATGAGATAAGAAGGTTTGATCATGATCTAATCATCACTAAAACCTAAAATACTAATCATTTCCAGTGGATAATCTCAGTACACGCCTACTAGAAGCCTTCTGGATCCTAGAAGGGAGGAAGTTACTAAAAATAGAGCCATTCTTACTCTATTTCCCCCTCAGACACATGAAAAACAATAAAAAGTTAAACAAAAAGGTAAAATCTTTATTATTTATATATACATCATTTATATGATCAAAGACAAAATGTAATGGTTATTATAATAACCAATATTAATGTTATTAATCCATTTTCTTTAATTGTTTGTGCTATATTTATCTATACATATTATTTTTTTGTCTTTATTCTTTGAAGTCTTTGAAATGAGTTCCCTGATTGCTGAGTTCCAGGCCAATCTGTTTTTCCCCAAGAGCCCCTGTGACATTATATTAATTAACTCAAAATTTCTTTGCATTCTTTTCACTGTTTCTTTATAATTTCATTCACTCATTGATTGAAATTATCACTCTTTAATGTTTATGAAGCTAATCATTCATTGCAATCTCTCAATTTTCTTAAATTAATTCTTTATTTTGAAAATTGAAAGCTGACCCATGTTTTTTTTTTCATTTTAAATATTTCTTTCAAATCATCAAATTTCTTTCATTCATAATTCAAGCTTATTATCATTTCATTTTCGATTGTTCATCAAGATTCTTCAGACACATTCTTCATCTCAAGATTCATATTGATTTATTATTCAACAATTTTGATTTTTAAAGAAGAGATAACTTGTTTTGATATGATTTATTGATTTGACATAAAATTGATATTGAGCTCAAGAAAATTGATTTACCTGGAGATTTTATTGATCCTGCTGTTTTTTTTCTTAAGAATTAATTTGATCAGTTTATTTACTGCAAGATTTTGGTTTAGATTAATTTGAAATATTGATTTATTGACTCCAAGATCTCATTTGACATTGATTTATTGACTTGAATAGTTTATTTTGAGATTTGATTAATTGATTTACCTCAAGATTTTTTTTGATTCATTCATTTGTTTTTGTTTTTTACTTTAAGTTTTCATCTTTAAATTCTCAATTTTATTATTCTCATTTCATTTTATTCCTGGAATCATGCCTGTTCAACATTCACCTCCTGCAAGACAGACAGAACTCATGCAATATCTCAAGCCATTGTCACTCCAACTGCAAGAACTGCTCTTGATGGCACCCCAGAAGTTCCTCCACTGAGGGGCAAAATCAGACAGAGGACCCATTTTCAAAGGAGCAGAACCATCCAGGAAGAAAAGAAGAGGGCCAAGAAGATCAAGTTCTTTTTCAGGAGTAGTTGGTTGGTTTCCAGAAAGTTCAAGGACAACTCCCAAAGGTCCTGGTGAAGAGGAGGAGGAGAATTCTGTGGAAGAGGGAGAGTCTTATGGTAATGAAGGTGTTCCTTCTCCTGTGCGGGCATCCCAAGGTACTGGAGGGCCAATGCTAGCCCAGTCCAAGAATCTTGTCTCTCATCAGTCAGGACCATCCTTATTGGCCATTATGCAGCAAATGACTCAGATCATGGCCAATATTCAAGCAAATTCATCTTCTGAAGCATCAAGACCACAAGCCTTCAATACTCTATCTATGAAGGCACCAGAATTCTTTGATGAGACTCAACCCTTCAAAGTCAGCAGTTTCATTCAGTTCTTCCAGCTTATCTTTCATAATGATATGGCAAATTTCTCTCAATAAAGTAAGAAATTGCTTTAGAACACTTCATTTCTTGTTTGCAGGGCTACAAAATGGATTGAGACTTATCTTCCCAATCTCACAAATAAAGACACAAGATACCTTCTCAGTTTGTGGACTTTCTTTGAATCTCAAATTTTAGTTTGTTTGAAGACCCAAATGAAGTTAGAAAAACTGAAGCAGATTTGGATTCCTTAACAATGAAGAAGGTGGACATATTTCCTTATACATTTCTGATTCCAGAAGTTTGGTTTCAAGAATTGGAGATTGGGGTGAAAGAGTTCTCATCCATTATTTCAGGAAGGGATTGCCATCCAGGATTTTCAATCAATTGGTCTCCCATCCTTAAAGAACTGACTGCCTTCAAGACTTAATGGATATTACAATGGAGCTTGATACCAGGTAGCACCAGAGCCAAAAGAAGAAGACTCATCATCCAGAGAGGAATCCTGAAGCCTCAAAGCTAAATTCTTCTCATACTCCAACTTCTTCAAGCTCAAATAGAAAAAAGAAGAAGAATTTTCAGAAGAAGTACAAGCCCCATTCTTCTTTTTTGAATAAATTTTTCAGGTTTTGGAATTAAAAAAGAGAAAGAAGAATTAAGGAGGGCTTATGTACCTATTGTGGTGGGAAGAATACTCTTGAGTCTCGTTTCAAAGGATCTCAAAACCAGCTTTCCCAACCATCAGTAAAATTTCCCAGCCAGGAAAAGGCTGAGTGAAGATCATGTTGTGTTCAGTGGTCTTCACTGCTTTCCATCCAGAGAACAATTGTGCATTCTGAATACTGGTGTTAATAATTCTCTTAAATTCTTTGTTTTTTCTTCTCTCTCTTATATATTTTACAGTATTCTCATTTATTCTGGTGCTACCAACTCATTGATTGCAAAGCAGTTTATTTAAAAGTATTCTTTGACCATTCCGGAACTCCAAGAAAATATTAATCTTATCATCTTGAACTCTTCTGAGTCCCCTTGTCTATTTGTGAGCTAACATACTAAATATATGGTTGATCTTCAATCCTTCCCAAGCTTTGAATGGGTGTTTTTAGTCATTGATACTCTCAACAGAGAAGACCTGATATCATTCTTTAACTCTCTTAATCATTTTAATTGATCTATTGATTGGAGGCAAGGGCTGATAATCAGGACAATTAGGATCCTTCTAAATCTTTCATTAATTAATTTTCTTCTGCCAAGTCATGTGTGGCTCTGGTTGGTGATTCTAGAACACCATCATTTCCATCTTCTGTCCATATTCCTTCCCTTAATTCCCATCAGTCATTACTATCCTATAATATGAAGTCTTCAACGAAATTCAAGATGTTGGAGAAGACAGCTCTGTATCTTTTGGGAATACAGACCTTCCTCCTACATTTCATGATGACTCTCTGGAGGAGTTGTGGGATGAAAATGAAGAGCCAGTGTCACAACCATGTAAATCAACCCTCTTTGACCTCAATATGGAATATACATGCCATACCCAATTTATGGAAATTTATCCATATCCTTAATGATTGGCCAAATTGGCCATTTCATCTTTTTTGGCCTTTTCTTTTCATTTCACTATCTGAGCCCAACTTGGCCCCTTCATCATCATCAGGCCTTTCCTGGCGTTTTTCCACTTTTAGGAAAGCTTTTGTATTTTTCATACAACAGGGAAAATACAGCCCAAAATCCTGTGTTTGCCTTTTTAAGCTTCAAATACAGATTTGCACATATTTGACGCATTTTTTCACATTTTGCTTTATTTTCCATTTTAGGCCATATTCCCATGTAATATGGGAAATATTCCCAAATGGCCATATTATGGCATTTGGGGCTTAATTTCAAATTTTGTTCACTTTTTCACATTTTTTCCACACTTTGCAAAAATTCAGTTCTAAAGCTGTATAAGCTGTAGTTGGCCAAAAACCCAAAATTGAGGGCAACATCCAAAAACCAGTTTGTCACCTCTGAAGCCACCCAAACCCATTTTTCACCTATATCCTCCCGGTATCCTTCAAATATACCTTTGGCCATTTTCACCCTCCAAGAACCAAAGGTGCCATAAATGGTGTTATACACCATTATGCATATTTTTTCACCAGCAATGCAATGGTTCCAATTTCACAAGGTTATTTAAACATTTCATAAGGTCCACAAGGCATCAACTAATCCATAGGATTCATCAAGGCTCAAGGACAAGTATTATGCTTAAATATCAATGGTGCCATGAAGCCATCATTGTATAGTATCATTCAAATTATTCCTCCAAGCAAATAATTGAAGTTAATTCCCAAGGGGTATTCAATAGGTAGTTCCAAAACAATCTGTCAAGTTTCAATCCTCCATCAATACACCTTTGCAACTAAATTCATTGAATACAGTATGGACTCATCAAGACATGTATTTCAATCATACATAATGGGAAGATCATTAAGCCCAGCTAATTTCTCAATTTAGCAAGGTAGGAATTCCATCAGACAATCAATACAGCTTCCAGTATTAAATACAGACCAGCTTCCAGCCTGACTGAGTCAGGCTCTCAATGTTTCAGATATACCAGCCCCCTGTGACCCTGGCATATTTTTACCCCTGTTAATGAATATATTTTGATTTTGATTTTTGTTTATTTATCTTATCATTTTGTTAAGTGAATACTGATATTATAAAGTCAGTCATTTAGCACCTCTTTTCTTTTATTTCTTTGCCTTTCAGAAGATGTTGGAGGTCATATTCTTTACATATTCCATTATTCCTTATGGAAGGTTGAAACAGTGATTAAGTACTTACTTGGTTGGCTCTTTGGCCATTTGGCTTCTTATTTCTCTGATTGCATCTCATTTTTGTACCTGAATATTTCTTAGAGAAATTCATTTCCATTATTCCTGTCTTCTTTATTCCTTGGATTAATCCAAGTGAGTTCCCTGATTTCTGAGTGCCAGGCCACTCTTTTTTTCCCAAAGAGCCCCTGTGACAGATTTGCACTGTTGCAGAAATAAGAAAATGCAACAGAACCAAAGAATGTAAAATAAAATTATCAATTATTCCATTGATTAAAACTAAATTCTTTGAATGAGTTTATTACAAAAGTAAATAATTGAAAACATTGCAAAACCTTTTTTCTTGATTTTTGATCTTTCTAGAAACTTTGAAACTATCCCTGTTATGTCTTCCTTTGGATAAGCCTCCAATGCATGGCCAAGAAGGTAGTTTGGTTCCTCCTGGAATTCCTGGTTAATCACATTTTGATTAATTGCATCCACGAAGGGAATCATGTAGAGAAATTGGCAATGCTCCAAAAAGATTCAGTTGATTGATTTGTGGAATATTGCTTGAGTAATCATGAGAGTTAGTTGCAAGTTGGTGAGTTCCTGCAGAGCCTCCTGGTGGGAATGGGGTGAGCTGTGCACTTGGGGGAGGAGGTAACAAGAGGTCTCTCTGGGGAAGGCACTAGGGGGGGTTTCAGAACCAGGAACAGGAGGGGAAGGCTGGGGAGGGGGGGTTCTGATGGGTGTATTGTCAATGATGATTATTGAGCAGGACATGGAAGGACAAGGTGAAGATGGTCAAGGGAGTGGTGAGGGAAGGTTGGTAACAGGAAAAAAGTAACAATTGGTACTTACCAAAAGGATGCTCCGTTCATTGCATTGGAGCCACCTCAGGTTCAGGACCAAGATTTGAATTGTTCTCATGTGATGGTAATTGAGAATCTGAGGCTTGACTCAGGCCTGGAATAGGTGGGGTGGGGCTGCAAATGGGTGGCTCATCTTGTTGGGAGGGTTCTACAAACATAGGCAGAGTCAGTTCACTTGATTTGAAAGTTAGATTGAGAAATGGAAGAGCTTTCTGCTTACTTCCAAAGAATTCCTCTGACCATTGGGTGCCACTCAGGCCTTGAGTGGGCTGCCGTGGAGTTTGCTCGCAAGGCATATGGGGAATGGGAGAGTCTTTTTAAGGGAAATTTGGTGGGTTTTGTTCTATGGGTGAAGGAAAAGATTCAGTGCTATTTCATGAACAAAAATGAGTCAAGAAGGAGAAAGAAAACTTCCTTTGGCACTTGAATCCAATGGGTGATGATAAGCCCAAGCTCAAAGGTCCTCTGACCATGGCCATCTTTCATTGGCTGGATAATCACTTTGCTCCAGTTTGGGAGTCAAGTTACCATTGGATGGTGGCCTAAGAGGAGGAGTAGTAAGATAAATACTGGAGGGAATTGGGTTAAACATGTGGAAGTTTTCCCAGGGTCAATTTGCACTCAGGAGTGCTCTCATGATTTTCAAATACAAAGTAGTCCTCACAAGGGCTTCTGAAGGTGAAACTCTCCTTGATGAAGGGTCAGAAGGGGCGTGCAACAAAAAAGAAATTTTTGTGTGCATGTTTGCAAGAATCAAAGGCATAGGCCATTGGGGAGAAGTGAATGCAGGGGATACCCTGCTACATGCACAGATTTCATGAAATCTAAAATGAAGAGAATTTAGGTTATTAACTGAATCAAAAGCAAAGTGTGAAGAAAAAATGAATACATATATCTTTTTAAAAATGTAAAATTTAAATCAATTATCACGATTCTACTAGTGACTTTTTAAAAGTCTGAAAGAAAGTCATAATGAAGATTGAGTATCAAGAGAAGTACATAACATATACAAAAGTGTCACATGGAGAATATTATGCATGATGTAGATAGAAGCAGGGTTCTTGACGTATAATCAGGAAAAAATACAGCAAAAGGGAAGGGGAGTGGCTAGTTTAGTGCAGTAGAAAAAATTGGAGAGGCAGGAAGACCATGTGAAACATGCACAAGAATGAGAAGAGCGGATGAAGTGGAACAAAGTGAAGCGGGTGAGAAAAAAAGGGAAGATGGTCTTTTATACCAGGAAGACGCTTAGCCAGTTGCAGCAGTCACAGCAGCCACCAATGTCTCAGCTTCAATGCCAGTCAGTGAAATGAATCTCTTTCATAGTTAATACTGCAGATGAGAAGAAAGCTGCACTGAGTATAGCAATTGGCTCACTTTTAATACTCAGTACTCCTTTGTTGCATGAAAATTCCCACAATTTCCTTGGAGTGCTTTTGTGAGGGCATTGTTGAATCTGCATGGGGCTGAAATCCACAAATGCACCATGCAGAAAAGTACATGGTGCATTTGGTCTCAGGTCACTGCAGCAAGCATGCCACCATTATGGCTGTGTAATAGAGATTGAAAAAATGGTGGAGAGGCTGTATAAGGAGTTAATGCAGCATGAGATTAGGTTGACCCATTGCTCAGGTTTGCTTTGGTTTCATAATTGAACTGCTCAGCTGGTGAACACTTGAAGTGCACATCTGTTGAGCAATTTTTAGAACAGTAACAAATTCTCCCCTGCTGAGCTATTGCTATGTAATCTTTGTAAGGAAAAAAACTGAGAATTTGGCACAACATCGGAAGAAATGTATGAAAGGCCTAGCATTTCACACGCTTTGGTGAAGTGCACAGAAGTGGGCCTTCCAATTAATTATGGCAAACAGCGCTCTAACCATGGCATCCCAAAGAACTTACACACTGATCTTGTGAAATGCTATACATGCTGAGCTTGTGGGTGCAAGTCAGGTGATTCACCACACTGAGCTTGTGGCATGTGAGCTGAATGTGTGCAAAAGGTGGGAATGTGGTGACTCATCTGTAATATGCAAGCAGGCTGAACTATTATTACACTATCCTAATTTTTAGATTATCCAACATTTTAGTACATACTATATACTGTTTGTGTACATGGCAGGGCTGAGAAAATTCTGTACAAGAATCTAACATGCAATCACCCCAAGACATATACTAAAATATCTCAAATGCATTCCTTTGATGCACCTTGTTGAATATTTCTGTGTAGCTACCACACAGATACTGGTGTCTTCCAGGTTATGTTTGATGTGGAATTGTGGATTTAATGGATCAAAATTGTATGATAACAGTATTACAACAAATTATAGTTGATTTCTATGATTTCATGTCTTTCTGATTCATTTTTGAAAGAATAAAACACTTAAGAGATAGTTTTAACTGATAATTACTTGTTTGGTTAGAAATAAATAAAATTACTCCATAATTATGATATTTCTTTATCTTATTTATTACCTTAATAAGTACTTTCAAAGTACAACAAGTAAAATATTGGTAATATTAACCAATTCTTCTATGGTCAAACCTTCCATTTGGGGGCCGGGCTGTGATATTTATTTTAAAGACAATTAAAAAAGATCCAAATTGGGTTTATCCAATAGCACATTATATAATAATTTTGTATTTATTGGTTTCAAAAGCAATTGAGGTATTTGGAAAGAAATTGTAATGGCTTACATGTGGGTTCTCACATCTTTAGACTTGCAAGAACTCTCTTTGAGTGGCTCTAGTGATTAAAAAAGATATATTTAAATCAAAAAGAAATTTATATTATTATTTAATTTTTTGAAGAAGGACAAACTTAATTTCTTTTTTATCCTTAATAAATAAAGATATACAAAATATAAAAAAAAAAATTCATTCATCACTTTTATTCCATTTATTTCAAAAGATATAACATATTTACTTATTGTTTCATAGTCAAATGTTACAAATAGGCTTTTTGGGACAAGAAAACAGGTTCAGTTAATTAGAAACACCCACAGAGGTTTGATATCCAACAAAGAGATATGAATTAGTTCGATTACATACTTTCAGGAATAATCCAGGATCCATTGGGGTAGCAATGGGTTTGAAAGCTTCCATACTACATCCTTCAAGTATTTCATTTATGCAGAGCTGTTCATAATGAGGGATATCAATTTCAAAACAGTAAAGATTTGTTTTGATTCCCAGAGTCCACTGAACCTCAGAGATAATTTCCTTTAAAAATCCCTCTTATGTCCCTGTCAAAGGCTTCAACAATTTCCAACCTCCACATATAAGTATGCAATCCATCCATATCATTTCAGAACAAGAGAATTTGGTACCAATGAAGAGACACTTACTGGCTTGAATTGTTTTGAAAACAACTTATCAAACACCAATTCAAGCATTCTATAAACATTTGGGCTGTTTCTGAGTGCAAATGATGATTTAAAAATTTGCAAGAAGGTTCCAAGATGAATGTCATGTGCAAAAACTTCTGGATATCTCATAGATAATCTTTCTTCAGGTACTGTATTCATAAAATAAGTAAAAAAATCAATGGGAGGGAGGTTATAATGATTAATGAAATGATGTGGTAACGTAAACCTGAGGGGGAAAGCATTTTCACCACCAAATAAGTCTTTTCAACATCAATTGCCTCAATATGGGAACAACGCTGGACTCATAGCCATTTTTCACCTTATAAATTTTCCATTGTGTTATTGCCCTTCAAAAATCCCCAATTTGGACTACTGAAAGTTTTTTTGTGGTAACAAACCAGATTATTAATCTTGATTGTATTCTATGCTGGGAGCCCCTCGACCAAGTCTTGAGTCTCCCTTTTAAGAATTCATATTAATAAAAGATTGAGAGTAAATTTTGGAAATTTTTATCTTGTATTGAGTCCCTAATTTGGAAAATTGACTTCATTCATTGGCCTAGTATTTGATTCATCAATATTATGAAAGATGTTCTTTAGTGCTTTTTAAGGAGCTTCATATATTAGCCAGCCTTGTTCTTGGTTTTTAGTGGTCAACTAGCCAGGTTATGGTGAATAAATACTTATTTTGGAAATGGAAGCTTTATATGAGTCTTTAGAAAATATTTTAAAAAATATGCACACTGTTTCAAAGAATTAATCAAGACTGGAGTCTTTGATATCAACCAAATTAGCTGACAGAAAATATTGTTTCTTCTAGATTTTGGTTCTTTTGATGCAGGAGTCTCAGTATTCAATGCGTTGAAGGAGGAACATAAAGCTTTAAAAATTCCTTCTTCTAATGATTCTATCCCATCAAAACATCATAGATACGTTAGGAGTCATGAAGAATTTCAAATTTTCCGATATAACATGGAATACGTTTGAGTTTCAATGTATTTCAGAATGACCAAGAAAGAAACACTCTTCATAATTGGGATATACCTTGGGTCCTATTTTTGAGTTATTAAAATGTACATATAAGACGCATACCAAAAGATCAATTTTTCTCAGTTTGCTATGGTTTTGACACCCTTTAGAGCCGTCAATTAAGCAGAAAATATCGCATCAATACTTATTGTATAACGAAAGTATATTTGGGATAAATTCACAAATTATATTAGAAGTATTCATAAAACTGAACCTAATTCATGTATCACCATATTGAATATGATTTTGAAGTGAGGATAAAATGTGATTATTGAAGATTCTAGCATCTGTTCTGTGTGATTCCGACTGAATCATTAATCAACATCAGAATGGGGTCCTGGCTCATTGGTTTGGGCGCTGGCTTGGCACAATTGCAAAATATCAGAGGTACCGGGTTCGACTCCTGGGGGCTCCACACATATTGAAGCTGTTTAATGAGGTATTTTTTTCTCATTATATGCTATCTATTCCCAAACGTGTCAGCAAAAGATGTGAAATTGGAGCTTGATCAGACCAGATATCAAGCTATCCCTGTTACAGAGGCAAAAAAACAATTATTCCCTACTTTTATTGAGAAAATTTAATATATTTGTGTGATGAATAGTGTGGAAAGGATGATTCCCAACCCTATTTATGATAGCTGCATACAGACCTGATTTATACAAAATGAAAGAAAAATAGATATCATGGTGAATAGTTTAATTTATTATTTACCAGTGAATCAAATATTTTCTATTTAAAAGATAAATAAATTTATCACTACAATTGAAGAACATGGAAATATGGTTTTAATGTGGCATTTGTTTTCAACTTCTTAATAATAAAAAGATCCTGGGTATTCAAAGAGTGATTTTTGCATATTGACTTGATGAGACTTTGAAAAGGGAGATGTACTTTCAAAAGATAAATAGCGAAACTCAAAGGATTCAGAGAATTGTAGCTCTACTGAAATGATTTCAATAGCTCAATTCACAAAAAATACATCCAACTCAAATATCTTTCGAAGAAAGGATTAATTTCCCTCTCATATTTATTATGTGTACCTGCCTCCTTGAAAACACTCACAATATGAACGACTGAGATACACTATGTTTGACTCACATGGGTTTAACCTTATCATTACCCATCGTACCTGTGGGCCGCTCAAGCCTATTTCCTTGAATTATTCCAAACCACATCTATCACTGGTCTTCAATTTCATTTTTCTTCCAAAAATCAATCATAGTATTTCCATTGCGCCACCATAGGTAGATCTTCTGGAATGAACTTTCTTACCTCTCAAAAATGTAGTAAATACAACACTACATATTGTTAAGGGAACCCCCTTAAAGTTATCATCAAAAACAAAGCTTCAAAAGCTATGATGAAAGCTGAAAAAATAATCCGAAATTTCTTCTTTATTTGTTGAAAGAACCCTCTTGGAAAATATTATTCATGAAAATATAAATACCTGAAACGAGATAATGTTTTTAAAGATGATTAGTGGGAAGTAATAAACTCCCCTATTTTTTAGTCGATCTTTTTTCTTCGGTTTCCATCTTTTGCATAATAATCTTCCTCAAACCCAAATTAAAAGAAACAAATGCCTTACTACAGGTCACTCGTGAAAAAGTCATACCAACCTTTACCCTTTTCAGTTATGCAAATAGTCTTGTAGGATGGATCATTGTTTGTAACTTTTCAAGGGACAATGTTTTAGGTAGTTTTATGAGCAAATGAACTATATTAAATGTGGAATAACATACACACTGATAATATGCTGTAATTTTTGACCTGTCTTTCAATGAAATTGATCAGCCTTTGACTACACAAAAGGAACTTTTTATCAGTAAAAATGGACCATCTCAAGTATCAACGCGTCCAAATATCACAATTAAAAGATTTCTGTTGTATTTTGAAAATCAGTAATCTTTATTCTGGAAGTTCTCAAATTTACAACACTTGTGTATCAAGAGTAAATGATAATTCTGGTTTGAATTTAATTGTATATCTTATTACCCGGGTTCTATTATACATATCTCTAATGGAATTTATTTTCAATAAGTTGATTTAAGAAAGAATTGATTCAATATCACTAAATTTTTAATTCTGAATAATTTTTGTGAAATGAGTCTCATAATATAAAGTATAGCTTCCAAGTCAAATTATTTATGAGAAAAATTATTCTCCACCTCTTTGACTATAATGGTTCTACCGGAAGAAAATGTACCAAGCGGAATAGAGTACGCACAAATGAAGTGAACTCAGGGAGGTGAAAATTCTATCAAAAGTTAATATTTCAAAAACTGTGCATTACAAATAAGATGATGCAGGAATATTTATCACCAAATCTAATGGGAATGGATAAGCTATCAGAATATTAAATTTCTTTTAAATTTCAAATTTAATGAGATTCAATTGATTTTATTGATTTCTTATTAGAAATAATCTTGATTGGGCTAATTTCTGTCAAATCTTTGAAAAATCAATGGTGTTTTGTTGAGCTTCTTGAAAAAATGAAGAAAGCTAAATATATAAGGGAATTAAAGAAGAAAACAGCTCAAGCTTGAGCCCTCTAGTAGTACAAACATTATCCACAAAAGCTACTATATGGGCTTATGATCAGAATAGACCTCTGATCTGGCACTCTCCAATAATATTCCTTCTCAAAAACAGCTTACAAGCAGGATTTTAATCTGAATAATGAATACTAATTCTATAAAAAAAGAAAATTAGGCTTTGAAAATTTTAAAAACTCAACTACATGGAATGCTAAAGCAATAATATTCTTATCGCTGATTATATCATTTTGTTGTATATCGTTAACAAATTAAAGATGATTAAGGCTCATTAATTTATTTTTCTTATTTATATATCAGTATTTAATTTTAAGCCTGTAATTCCAAAAAATCCACAAGCCAGATACCTTAATATCACAAATAATGGTAATAAAATAGGATACACATAAAATGAAAAATGGGACAAATGGCTCATGAATGGTATCCATCTGAGGATGACAGATCTCTCATTTTAGAAGAAATAATTCTCATAACAATAGGATGAGAGAATTCCAAGCTATCTCAGTTCAAAACCAAAGATAGAAATAAACGTTATATTTGACTCCTAATCCAAAATGCAAGGTTTAATGGAGAACAGCATTATTTTAGTATTTAGTTTAATCTCTCAAAAAGGTCTATCAACTGGTTTTGTGAGATGTGTCTATGAAATTGATGATAATATTACTATTAATCCACAATACTATGACTGTTCTTATGACATATAATAATGAAATTATTATAACCACCATCAAACAATTGACTAATTAATTATTTCTTTTACTTCTAATACAATACTAGCAATTATAACATTAAGCAATAATTTTCTACAAGAATCAATTACAAGAAGTATTGAATAACAAACCTTCTTTATTAGAATAATTGAATTATTTTAATCTATGATTATTGTATACAAGGATAATTATAGATATAATTCTTGAAGAAAAAAACTAATAAAGAAAAAATTAAAGAATTAATTATAAACCACTCACTAATACTTAAATGAACGTTGAAAAGAATATGGCAGAGAGGTTTGATGCATAAATTGTAGATTTAAGGGATCAAAATTGATTTATAACAATATTAAAAAAATATATAGTTGATTTCTATGATTTCAAGTGTTTCTGATTGATTCAAAAACAATTAAAACACTTAAGAAAAGATTTAACTAATACTTGCTTGTTGGTAACAAAGATATAATTGGATAATAAGATGATTTTGGAAAAAACAGCAAGAGGAAGCCTCTTTTAAGTCAACAACAGTTCACACAGGCATGCCATACAGAAATCTGAAAGACCAGTGGGTGATAAAACAATAATCCCTTTTGGATTCATGACTGCATCATCTGTTGTCATGTAAGATTATTGTAATTACTTAGTTGAAAGTTTTATGTGAGTACCAACCCATTTATTGTTAAGAGTAAAAGGGGTAACAACTGTAAATATTCTTTTATTTCAAAACAAACATTAATTTCTCAAATATATCAATGTTATTGGAAATGTCATCCAGGTTGCATTTTCTGTGAATTTTTGAAGATTTATTGTTTCACAGGAAATCATCAAAAATAGACTGTAAGTAAAACTTTCATTTTACTTATGAAAACATGATTATTTTTGGTGCATTTCTCAATAATACCACTCTCCATTAATACTGGAAGCTTCAGAAAGATTAATTAGGAATTGTGTGGTTCATGAATTTTTGAAGTTTTTACCTCATTTCTAGTTAAAATTGCAAAAAGCAAAATATTGCAGGTTGCTATGGGGTAAATGAATGAATAATAGTCAAAATACAGTTTTAATTAGTCTTTCAAGGTTTATCCAGGGAAAATTATTAAGAATTGATATGTTACAGCAGTCCAAGTTGCTCTTCACCTCCTTCTCAAGTCAAAGTAGCAGCTTATTTACGATTTTCTTATGATTTAATGAGAGTTTAGCTTGGTAACTAGTTTCCAAAAAGGTTTCAATATACTCATTGGGCCATGATCAGCCATGTATTCAAGCTTTAGAGCTATCCACACCTCAGAGGCCTCAGAAGTTGAATACCCTGGCTGTTTTTGATGTCCTTTGTTCCCCTTAGCTATTTTCACGTCAAAACCAAAAATTCAGACTTAAAGACTGATATCCACTATGGGTGTATCAAACATTTATGTAAGAATAGCATAATATTAAGTGCCACAAACAAGCATAACACTATTCTTAGTGTATATGTAACATGGGATTTCTCACATTCCCATTATTTTGGCATGAAATTGAGAAAAAGAAACTTTTCACACTTCCTTTATGTGTTATTGATGATGTGGTATTGAAATATTTTCAACATTACCACCTCATAAGGTTAATTTAAGCTTATTTACTCTTTGGAGCTACCCTAGGTGAATTTTTCTGTAGAATCTAGATCTGGCCTGAAATTCATGGATTTACTTACTCACAAAAAAGTTATTCATCTTTCCTGAAATCAAAATTAATGAATTTTGAATATATGCATGACTTCTTGGTTATGCATAGTTCATAATCTATCTTAAAGTTAATTTTGGCATATTTGGGCATGTAAAAATATACCTCAAGGGTCACAGGTTTATCCAAATGTCTGTAATCATCTAGGAACAAGAGTTATACTCCTTTATGGAATAAAATCCCTTCCAAAACATCTAATCACATTAGAGAGAAAATTCACGTCTGTATAGCTTTTTCATAAATAGAGGAAGACAAACCAAATCAATAACACTTTTTCAGAGAATAACAAGGTTCAAAAAATGGTGAAAAACTGAGCTAATTATATCCAAAACTGAAAGATATATTCAGTTGTTATGTCAGGCTGAGTTTATTATGAAGCTAATAAAGACTAATTAAAAGCCTCAACTATTGTTGTAACACAGTGAAAATGATTAAAAAGGTTTTTTTTGATGATAATAAGGGTTGAAAATGAGGTATACAGGGATTTACTATTGAGGAATAGTGGTGGTGAGCACTGTTGAAAGCCCTGGGTGCAGTAATTATCAGTTGGTTTAATATAATAACTAATACAATATTTAATATTATAATTATAACCTTTTCATTTTCCAAGAGTATATCTGTTTTTGACAGTTGTATTACCTAGTAGTTCAATAGAAGGATGAGGAAACCTTTTCTGGTAGAGAAAAGGCCCATTTTTATCCTAAACTTGGGTGAAAAAGTCTTCTAAACCTTTTGTCACAACCACAAGGAATGAGCCCCCTCCATGGGTATTGCAGCAATTCAGCCTGGAACCAGGTTGGCGCCAATTGGCCACACCATATCTTTTATTGTTAATTGGCCCCCTTTGGGATTCTATTGCCTTTTGGCCATAGCACCTCCCCCTGGCCTTTCATGGCCCCAATCATCATTTATGGCCTCATGTCATATCCTGCCATCATTGGCCTTCCTGGCCAATTTCCATATCTCCAACCCTCAGGCCTCTTTCTTTATTTTTAGGCTTGGGGGTGTCCTTTTGTCCCCTGGGGGGTTCTGGGCCCCTGAGCCATAACCATCATACTTTTCCACCCCATTTCATTAAAGGGTCTAGGGCCTAAATGGCCTTTTTGGGCCATTTAGGCCCCCTGTGGCCTCTATGGCCTGTACGCTGTAATCCATGGCCCACGGTCCGTGGGCCAATCAGGCCCCCTTTGGCCTACCCAGCAGGGCCAAAGGGGGCAGAGCACTAGCCCTCAAGGCCAGGTGGGTCCCAAACAACAATTGGGCCCACCTGAGCCATTTTTGACCGCAAATCCCATCAAATCCAAAATGGCCATAAAGACCCTCAGGACCACCATGGACCACTTTTCAGCCACCAGAGCATCTCAGCTTAGTCCTTCCACTCAACTTAAGGGGGATTCTTTCCATTGCTCCATGCACCCCATACTCAAGGTTGCAGGAGTGGTGCATATATGGTATTATATACCATTGTGCACCATGTTTTGCCCAGCAATTCAATGGTGATGATTTCAGGACCAAAGTACATTATTCCAAATCAAGGTCCCAAAATCCAATACCCATTTCAAAGGAGGACTCTTCTGCTCATCAGTATGGCATTCCATGGCAGGTATCAGAGGACTATTCAAGGACCCCAATCACCTGGCCCTGCAAGAGTTGTGTTGGCAGTTCAATTCAGGATTATTCAAAAAGGGACATTTCTCAGGAAGATTACATCCTTTCAATCAGTTGTCAAGGCAGCAAGTACTTCAGCTTCCCTTGGACAATTCAAATGGTCCATACAGGTAATACTCAAGTATACTGTATGGCCTTGGCCCGATTGGGTCAATTCATTCCCACTGTGGCAATTCAGTCCCACAGTTCATTTTCCAAGATGGCTATAACTGTATTGGCCCAATTCAGACAATACAGCCGGTGACTCACCTTTGAGGATTGGCCTTTCAGCTTTTCAAATACACTGGCCACCTTTCAGCACCTGGGGACTTTTGCCCCAGTTGATCAATATATTGGATTTATTTTTATCTTTATTTTTATTTTCATTTATGAAAGTAAATACTGATATTCTTAAGTCAGTCATTTGCACATTTCTTCTTTGCCTGTCAGTGGATATTGGTGGTCATATCCTTTACAAATTCCATTTCTTTTTCTGGCAGGTTAAATCTGTGAATTGGGGATTCACTTGGATGCCTTCTGGGCTTTTGGCTTTCTTATTTCCCTGGCCATTGGCTTCACTTACTATTTCTTATCTTTGACATACTTGTCCTCATTCTTACTCTTATCCTTCTTAAAGAAATTCATTCTGCTTTATCTCTTTTATCCTTTTGGACCCTTCCAAGTGAGTTCTTTATTTCTGAGTGCCAGGCCACTCTTGTTTTCTGTCCAAGAGCCCCTAAGACACCTTTCCATGTAGAGGAAGTGAAGATTTTTCACTTCAAATGACTGGCTTGTGGTCTTCAAAATGCCTGTATAGCCTTTTTTTGTCTGTTTGACACCTCATAATCATAGGTATGGGATATTATCCCACAGTAACGCTGTATTGGTCTAACTGTGGGATTTTGACCTTAAAACTTCAATATTTTGGCCATGTTTTTGAGATATCAAGCTCAAAGCTTGTTCATCGTGTATCCCTGGATGTCTTATACACAAAGGTACCTCATTTGATAAAGCTTTTTTTAAATATGGCGGAGTTATGCTATGTACAAGAGCTTTGTACATACATATGATTTGCTTAAAATCTGTATGGAGCTTGTTTGCCCCATAACTTTTGTTCTCAATGAGATATGGGGAAATGGATTGCACCATCAGTCAGCCCTGATTGTGCTCTTTCCAAAACGGCCCCTCTTTAGGTATGTCAGCCTGGGACTCAAAACCAGAGCACAAGCATGACAGCCAAAATGTGAGCCTTGAGGTATATTTTACATACCCAAATAGGCCACAATTATCTTAAAAAGAAATTTTGAATTATGCAAAACTCATAAGTCATGCATATATCCAAAATTCATCATTTTCAATTTCAGAAAAGATGAATAACTTTTTATTGAGTAAGTAAATCCATGGATTTAAGACCAGATTTGGATTCTACACAAAAATTCACCTAGGGTAGCTCCATAGAGTGAATAAGCTCAATTTAAGTATTTGAGGTGGTAAAATGGAAAATACTTCAATACCACATCATTAATACCACATAAAAGATCCGTGAAAATTTTTGTTTTTCTTGATTTTTAGCCAAAATAATGGGAAAGTGAGAAATCCCATGTTACATATACACTAAGAATAGTGTTATGCATGTTTTGAGCACTTAATATCATGGTATTCTTACATGGACTTTTGGTACACCCATAGTGGATATCTCACTTTAAGCTTAAATTACTATTTTGACGTAAAAAATAGGCAAGGGGGACAAAAGACATCAAAGAGAGCCAGGGTACCCAACTTCTGAGGCCTCAGAGGCGTGGATAGCTCCAGAGCATGGATCCATGGCTCATCTTGGCCCAATTGGTAAACTAAAACTCTTTGGGAACTTGGTTACCAAGTTACAACTACTGTAAAACATCAGAAAATAGCAAATAACCTGCTATTTTGACGTGCCAAGGAGGTAATGAGCTACTTACACTCCTGTAACCATGTCAATTACTAATGACTTTCCATGGATAAACCCCAAAAGAGTAATTAAAACCCTTTTGGGACCCATATTCATTGATTTACCTCATAGCAACCAGCAAAACACTGCTATTTGCAATTCTACCTAGAAATGAGGTAAAACCTTCAAAAATTCATTAAAAATACAATTCTTAATGAATCTTTCTGAAACTTTCAGGACTAAAGGAGAACTGTATTATCTATGGTACAACCAAAAAGAATTACAGTTTTACTAGTAAAATTAAAAGTTTTACTTACAGTCCATTTTTGGATATTCTACGTGAAACACTGAATCTTCAGAAATTCACAGTAATTACAACCTGTGATGAAATTGGCAATAACATTGATAACTTTGAGAAATCAATGATTATTTTAGAATAAAAGAAGATTTACAAGTGTTACTCCTTTTATTCTTAACCATATTGGGGTTGGTAGTCACGTAAAAGCATCAATTAAGTAATTATGATAATCTTACATGACAACAGATGATGCAATCAATAATCCAAAAAGGTTTATTGTTTTCTCACTCACTGGTTTTTCAGTTTGCTCCATGGCACGCCTCTGTGAGCTGTTGTTGACTTAAAAGAAGCCTCTTCTTGCTGTTTTTTCATCATCATCTTATCAATTTATTAAATCTTTATTACCAACAAGTAAGTATTAGTTCAACTATTCTTAAGTGTTTTAATTCTTTCAGAATCAATCAGAAAGACGTGAAATCATAGAATCCAACTATATATTGTTGTAATACTGTTATAAATCCTTTTGATCCCTTAAATCCACAATTCCACGTCAAATTTCTCTACTTTTATTATCAATAAGTTCTTTGGAGTATTAGTGAGTCATTTATCTTTAATTCTTAAAGTTTTTCTCTAGTAATAGTTTTCTTCAAGAATTATCTTTATAATTATTCTTGCAAAAGATAATTATATATTAAAATAATTTTATTATTTTAATAAAGAAGTTTTTATTATTAAATTCTTCTTGTAATTGATTCTTGTAGACAATTACTTGCTCACTGTTAAAATCACTAGTAGTGCTTAACACGTGAAAGAAATAATTTTTTTAATTATTTAATTGTGGTTATAATAATATTTTATTATTATATTTCATAAGAACAGACATAGTACTGTTGATTAATAGTAATATTTTCATCAGTTTCATAGTCACATCTTACATTTGGGGGCCTGGCCGTGTTTTTTGAACCTTGTACCCTTAATTAATATATTTTTAAGCTCTAAAATATATTAATTTAATTAATTTTTTTCTTTCAATTTGGAGTTAAAATATTTTTATTTTTGAAATTGTTTTAAAATCTTTTTCATTGAGGAATTTGGTTTAATTTTATATTGTTTTTACACGTGGCTTTTTCACATCCAAAAACTTATAAAATTATTCTTTGAGTTACTCTGAATTAATTTTCATTCAAAATCTTAAATTTTAATTTTTTTTCTTTAAAAAGAATAATTTTTTTAATATTAAAAAATATAAAACTTATAAAAAATCTTTAAAAAAATATTTTAAAAAGTATAAAAAATAATTTTTTCTCTTTTATAATTTCTTTTAGTGTCTTTAATCAAATACTGTGCAGCTGGCAACAGACTCAGTAAAAGATATATCACTAGTCCAGAATCTTCAGAAGCAGAATCTGAAGACAGTATTGAGGTGCAGATTGCTAAAAGAGGCACCTTATTCAACTCAGAAAAAGCTAAATTACCACCAAAAGGTGTGTATTTTATCTTATATTTTCACCTTTTATCTTTAAATTGACGTGAAAATGGTGCATACCAGAAATGGAAGCAACTATTCAGTCCAACCAGATGGATGTGGACAAGGAAGAGGCAAGACCAAATCCAGAAGTGCCAAATCTTCCACAAGAAAGGCACATCTGGAGGATGCCAGAGTTGCCCCCCATTCCCCAAGGTCTGTACCAACAGATTTTGACGTGAATTCTGAGCCTGAACTAATTTATGATAATATTTCCAGGGCTGAACCATTTTCAAGTGGCAGCAATAGAAATATATCAGAGCCAGTACAAAAATTGGTTCAGAGCAGCCAAAGAAGAGGAGTGGGAAATCTGCCCAAGCCTTTGGCAGGGGGCCATGAACTCCTACTTACACATCAAGAGCTTTCTGGGTCAGGAGAAGACCATAGAACTCTTAGGAGGTTGGAGCCCCCTGTCTTGCAAAGACAAGGTCAAAAAGATAAAGAATTGGTTGAAGAACCAGAGTCTTTTATCCATAGACCAGAAGAAAGAATTGGAAATGACTCCAACTTTGGAGACAGAGGCACCAGTGGCATCTACCAGCTCCAAACCAGCTCCAGAAGCATCCAAGGACAAGCCCAAAGGACCTCAAAAGAAACAGAGAGGTCCCAAGAACCATCAAGGCAAGGGCAAAGGCAAAGCCAATTGGCACAGACCTTACCCACAAGGGTACAGGATCCCCAGATTGGAGCCTTCAGCCGTGGACAGTGTCTTCAATATGGCCAGAACTCTTATGGAATTCACAGCCAAAGAGCAGGAAAGGATGAACAGGACTTTTCCACGCAAATAAATGATGTACATAGAAGTATTAGTGTAGAAATTGGCAAACTTGAGTCAAAGTTAAAGCAAATTACATTAGACATCAATGATTTAAAGAAAAATGATAAGCAACATTCTGATTGGCATAAATTGACAACTGTCACACTTGAGTCAATTAGCAATGCTTGTGAAAGAATTGAGAACCAATGTCAAAATAATGACACAGAGGATCTTTCCATCTTTAAAGTAAATGATAGACTTAAAACTCTTGAAGACCATGTCTTACAAATAGTTAAGAACACCAATCAATTTGCTATACATTTAGCAAAAAGTGACAGTGAAAGGCAGAAATTGAAGAATGAAATAATTGCAAGTGTGGAGCAAATTCATAAGAATCATGAACCACATATGCCAAGACATTCTACACCTTTGACTGAAGAAAAACTTTCTGTCAAAGAAAGTTTGACTCCATTCTTAGGAGAGAATGTTATTTCTGCAAAGGATATTCCCAAATTAGAAGAATGGCCAACATTCTCTGGTGAAGGAGAATACAACCATATTGAATTCATCAGGACTATTGATATGTTGCAAGAAGACTTTAATATACCTGATGAAATCATAGTAGGAAAATTACATTGTTTGTTTACCAAGACTGCAAAGAAATGGTATTACAAGATGAGAATGGATCATGGAAGACATGACTGGTCTTGGTGGAAATCTGAAGTGATTACCAAATGGGCCAATAATTCTTGGAGGTTTAAAATGGAGAATGCTTTTGAAAGTGCCATTTTTAACTCAGAAAAAGACAAACCACTTACTTGGTTCTTCAAACAAAAAGACAGATTATCTGCTTTACACCCAGATATGTCTGACACTATGATTAATATGAAAATATTAAGAAAATGTGGAGGAGAACTGGAACATGCTATCAAAAGCAGATGTGTGGAACCCTGTTCAACAGAGGACTACATTAATGCTATGGAAGATATCATTACCAGAACAAGAATTGGTAAAACTTGGGTTAGAAACCCAATAGAGTCCAAAATAGTCTCAAAGATTCCTAGAGAGGAAAGAAGACCAGAAAGACCTGTCTTGAAGTGTCATAAATGTGGAAGTACTTCACATTTAGCCAACACTTGCCTTAAGAAGACAAAGATCAATGAAGTTCAAATCATTGAAGACATTCAGTGTACTGAAGAGAAAGAAGAGTCTGATCAAGATTCTGCAGTCTCTGAAGATACACCAGTAGAGGACTATCCCATTGAAAACATTTCAGCTTTCTTTGAGGTCACAGAAGTCCATACCCACTTGCCACAGTACAGTGAGGATTGCTACAACCTGATCAATATCCAAGATGCCAGAATGTGTAAAACAAAACCTGCTAGAGGAAAGGGTTACACTGCTGGAGCATCCTGTATCACATCAGTTCTAATGGGTGATATTGAAGCCAAAGTAAATCTGGATACAGGGGCATTTTGCACTTGTATTGGCAAGGATTATCTCCAAATTATACTTCCTGAATGGAAAAACCATCTATTACCAATAGAAGGTGTACAGTTCAGTAGTGCCAGTAACAATATGTACCCCTTGGGCATATTGGATACTAATATTGTATTCCCACATCCAGCAGGAAGTATAAGAATGAAAACTGAGATTGTAGTAATGGATAATTGTACATCTCAGCATATCATTCTTGGAAATGATTACTTGAATATTTATGGTATTGATATAAATAACCATAAAGACAGATATTTCACAATTGGAGATAACAAAAGGCAAAAATTTGCTTTCTCCAATATGCCAAAACAGATATCTGTAGTATCTTCTGTCAAAGATACTTACAAAGATGAATTTGTGTCTAAACAACTTGTTGAAGCACAAATTAATCCATCATTGTCACCAAAGATGAGGAATGAACTTATTGATGTATTATATACATACAATAATGCATTTGCATCTGATAATGAACCATTAGGCGCTATAAGGGGACATGAAATTGATATTACTCTTAATATTGATAGACCATATCCTCCAGTACTTAGAAGACCAGCTTATCCAGCCAGTCCCAGAGCTAGAGAGGCCTTGGAAAAACATATCCAAGAGTTGATCCAACTTGGTGTGCTAAGGAAAGTAGGCCATAATGAGGAAGTTGAAGTGACAACACCTGTTATTATTGCATGGCATAATGATAAGTCAAGAATGGTTGGAGATTTTAGAGCTTTGAATACCTACACAGTTCCAGATAGGTATCCAATCCCTAGGATCCAAGAAACCTTGACTCAATTGTCTAAAGCCAAGTATATAACATCAATGGATGCATTAAAAGGCTTCCATCAAAATGTTTTGACGCCTAAAGCTAGGAAATTACTTAGAATTATCACTCACTGTGGTATTTATGAGTATCTTAGAATGCCATTTGGCATTAAAAATGCTCCATCTCATTATCAAAGAATGATGAATACCATCTTCCCCACAGAATTGTCTGAAGGATGGCTTATCATTTATATTGATGATATTATTATATGTTCTGACTCATGGTCTTTGCACCTTGAAAGACTTGCAAGAGTACTTCATAAAGTTGCAGAAGTGAACATGAAAATTTCACTTAAGAAATGCAATTTTGGTTTTGAAGAACTCAAAGCATTAGGACATGTTGTTTCTGGTTTGAGCTTGGGTATTGACAAGAATAAAGTAGCAGCAGTGCTACTTAAGCCAATACCCCAGAATAAAAAAGAAATGATGTCTTTTCTTGGATTTGCTAGTTACTATAGGCAACACTTGAAAGATTTTGCAATTCTAGCCAAGTCACTTTATAGAATCTGTGATCAACAGACTGTATTTGAAATGACACAGGAAAGAATTAAAGCTTATGAGAAGATAAAGAAAGCCCTTACAGAAGCACCTTTACTCCTCATGCCTGACTGGAATATTCCTTTTAAATTGTACATTGATGCATGTGGGGATGGATTAGGGGCAGCCCTACACCAAGTCCAAATTATTGATGACAAACCTACAGAAGGACCAGTTTGTTATATCTCAAGACAAATCAAACCAACAGAAGCCAGATATGGTGCAAGCCAAATGGAGTGCTTATGTTTGGTATGGGCACTTGAGAAATTACACTATTACCTTGATGGCAGTGTTTTTGAAGTGATAACTGACTGTAATGCCGTGAAATCACTTCTTAACATGAAAACTCCCAACAGACATATGTTGAGATGGCAAATAGCCATTCAAGAATATAGAGGAAACATGACTATAGTTCATAAAGCAGGAAACATTCACAAAAATGCTGATGGACTTAGTAGATGGGCTTTAGCCAACACTCCTGATAACCCAGCTTATGTACCTTTGGAAGCTGAACCACAGATTCCAATTGAAGGGATTAACATAACTGATATTGGGACTGAATTCTTTGAAGAAGTCAGAGAGTCTTATAAACAAGACAAGAATTGCCATATCTTGACTTCTTTATTGGATAAAGACTGCAAAGACACATCTTTGGTTAATACACTAGATGAAGTTTGGAAAAATTCCTATTCTGAAGGAAGATTTCACTTGTTTGATGGGATTATTTACCATAGAACAAAACATTCTTGTGTGATGACATTGTGTAGTAGATTGCTCATCAATACCATTCTTCATGAATGCCATGATAGCATTTACTCTGGACACCTATCAGAAGACAGAACACTTGAAAAGGTGAAGAACTGTGCATGGTGGCCATCTTGGAGAAAAGAAACCATTGAATATTGCCATACCTGTGATAGATGCCAAAAAGCAAATAGGAGTACAGGCAAGAAATTTGGATTAATGATCCATATTCAAGAACCAAAATCCCCTTGGGAAGTTGTTCACATGGATTGGGTCACAGCACTTCCTCCAAGTGGTGACAAAAGTTATAATGCTTGTTTAGTCATTGTAGACAGATATAGCAAAACTCCCATATTCTTACCATGTCATAAAGATGACACTGCTATGGATACAGCTCTTCTTTTATGGAGTAGAGTTATTTCTCATACAGGGTTATTTAAGAATATCATAAGTGACAGAGACCCCAAGTTCACATCTGCACTTTGGACCAATCTTCATAGATTGTTTGGGACTAAGTTATCATTCTCTACAGCATATCACCCTCAAACAGATGGGCTAGCAGAGAGGATGATTCAAACTTTAGAAGACATGATCAGGAGATTTTGTGCTTATGGATTAGAATTTAAAGACTCAGATGGCTTTACCCATGACTGGTGCACTCTGATACCTGCATTAGAATTGGCATACAAGACATCAGTCCATTCTTCCACAGGACAAACTCCTGCTATGTTAGAAAAAGGATGGAATCCAAGACTCCCAGCAGACACACTGAGGAAAGACTTGATTGACATTCATCCTACAGCTTCCAGCTTCAAATTAATGCTTGATAAAGTAAAACACCATGCAAAACAAAGTATGGATGATGCTTTTGATTATGCAAAACAGAAGTGGGACAAGAGTCATAAAGTACCAGACTTCAAAGTAGGGGACTTAGTTCTAGTGCCAACCTTGAATTTTAATAATATCAAAGGCCCAAAGAAACTTAAAGATTCTTATGTAGGACCTTTTGTTATTGTTGCCTTACATGGAACCAATGCAGTTCAAGTGGAATGGAGTGGTGAATTGGAAAATAAACACCCCACATTTCCAGTCAGCCTGATAAAACCTTATCAACCAGCTGACAAAGAATTGTTTCCTTTAAGGAACCCAACTCCTTTAACTGTGCCCCCTGTGGAACAGAATGAAGACAGAAAGATAAAGAAAGTCATTAAAGAAAGGAGACTTAGGGGTAAAAATCAAAGAGAATATCTTGTCAGATATAGAAATCCAGTACATGAAGATGAATGGATGGCAGAATCAGAAATACCTGACTCAGATAAACTCTTAAGAAGATTTAGACATGAAAGAAGGCCACAAGCCTGAATATGTCTATAAATGTGCTTTAAATTACTTGATCTGAGTAATGTGAAGAGGTTGGACAGTGGACATTAACCCCCTTTTGGGGCCTTATTCTTTTTATCACTAATAAAATTGTAGTACAATTTTATTTTTTGGTGGGAGGGAATGTGAGCCTTGAGGTATATTTTACATACCCAAATAGGCCACAATTATCTTAAAAAGAAATTTTGAATTATGCAAAACTCATAAGTCATGCATATATCCAAAATTCATCATTTTCAATTTCAGAAAAGATGAATAACTTTTTATTGAGTAAGTAAATCCATGGATTTAAGACCAGATTTGGATTCTACACAAAAATTCACCTAGGGTAGCTCCATAGAGTGAATAAGCTCAATTTAAGTATTTGAGGTGGTAAAATGGAAAATACTTCAATACCACATCATTAATACCACATAAAAGATCCGTGAAAATTTTTGTTTTTCTTGATTTTTAGCCAAAATAATGGGAAAGTGAGAAATCCCATGTTACATATACACTAAGAATAGTGTTATGCATGTTTTGAGCACTTAATATCATGGTATTCTTACATGGACTTTTGGTACACCCATAGTGGATATCTCACTTTAAGCTTAAATTACTATTTTGACGTAAAAAATAGGCAAGGGGGACAAAAGACATCAAAGAGAGCCAGGGTACCCAACTTCTGAGGCCTTAGAGGCGTGGATAGCTCCAGAGCATGGATCCATGGCTCATCTTGGCCCAATTGGTAAACTAAAACTCTTTGGGAACTTGGTTACCAAGTTACAACTACTGTAAAACATCAGAAAATAGCAAATAACCTGCTATTTTGACGTGCCAAGGAGGTAATGAGCTACTTACACTCCTGTAACCATGTCAATTACTAATGACTTTCCATGGATAAACCCCAAAAGAGTAATTAAAACCCTTTTGGGACCCATATTCATTGATTTACCTCATAGCAACCAGCAAAACACTGCTATTTGCAATTCTACGTAGAAATGAGGTAAAACCTTCAAAAATTCATTAAAAATACAATTCTTAATGAATCTTTCTGAAACTTTCAGGACTAAAGGAGAACTGTATTATCTATGGTACAACCAAAAAGAATTACAGTTTTACTAGTAAAATTAAAAGTTTTACTTACAGTCCATTTTTGGATATTCTACGTGAAACACTGAATCTTCAAAAATTCACAGTAATTACAACCTGTGATGAAATTGGCAATAACATTGATAACTTTGAGAAATCAATGATTATTTTAGAATAAAAGAAGATTTACAAGTGTTACTCCTTTTATTCTTAACCATATTGGGGTTGGTAGTCACGTAAAAGCATCAATTAAGTAATTATGATAATCTTACATGACAACAGATGATGCAATCAATAATCCAAAAAGGTTTATTGTTTTCTCACTCACTGGTTTTTCAGTTTGCTCCATGGCACGCCTCTGTGAGCTGTTGTTGACTTAAAAGAAGCCTCTTCTTGCTGTTTTTTCATCATCATCTTATCAATTTATTAAATCTTTATTACCAACAAGTAAGTATTAGTTCAACTATTCTTAAGTGTTTTAATTCTTTCAGAATCAATCAGAAAGACGTGAAATCATAGAATCCAACTATATATTGTTGTAATACTGTTATAAATCCTTTTGATCCCTTAAATCCACAATTCCACGTCAAATTTCTCTACTTTTATTATCAATAAGTTCTTTGGAGTATTAGTGAGTCATTTATCTTTAATTCTTAAAGTTTTTCTCTAGTAATAGTTTTCTTCAAGAATTATCTTTATAATTATTCTTGCAAAAGATAATTATATATTAAAATAATTTTATTATTTTAATAAAGAAGTTTTTATTATTAAATTCTTCTTGTAATTGATTCTTGTAGACAATTACTTGCTCACTGTTAAAATCACTAGTAGTGCTTAACACGTGAAAGAAATAATTTTTTTAATTATTTAATTGTGGTTATAATAATATTTTATTATTATATTTCATAAGAACAGACATAGTACTGTTGATTAATAGTAATATTTTCATCAGTTTCATAGTCACATCTTACACAAAATACCATAAACCAATGGTATAGCCAAAATACCACCAAAACATGGAACTGAGCCAGATTAGCTCAAAAGGTATCAAAAAAAAGAGGAAACTCACCTCTTTCTGAAAATATAAGTCCCATCACCATAGGAAAAGAAATAACAAAGTTATTGCTGAGCATAAACCTTAATTTTCACCTCTCATCTAAAATCTAGAAGGAGAGGCTTAACCCCATCAAATGGGTATTCAAAATGAAGCTCTAAGCCAGGGCTATCTAATGGTGCTAGCCAAACTGAGCTAGCACCAGTATTACTTGAGTTATGGTCAAATTCAGACCAAATAAGGGTGAACAAAACATTCACCTCCCATCTAACTTTTACAGTTTTAGTGTGAGATACCTAAAGTGGGGTCTTTTTGGAAAGAGCACAATGAGGGCTATCTGATGGTGCCATCCATTTCCTCATAGCTCAACTACAACAGAAGTTATTGGCCAAACAAGCTTAATACAGCTTTTGCCCAGACCGCGCCAATGTACAAAAATACTTGTACATGGGATAACTTTGGCATATTTAATGATAACCATGTCAAGTTCGGTACCATTGTGTAGAGCTCATAAAGAGCTATTCAATGAACCAACCTTGAGCTTGATATCTCAAAAACTGACAGAGTTATGACCATTTTAAGGTCAAAATCCCACCTGCTGTCAGATACAGCCTTACCATGGGATAATATCCCATAACCATGAATATGAGGTGTCAAATAGACGAAGAAGCATGTTTTTACTTCAATACCTCATATGTCAGTCAATACTGGGGTCCCATACAGTTTCTGTACAGCATTCTACGCGTCATACACGTCAGAATCAGGCTGTGAGGTCCCCAGATGAAATTTTTCACCCTGTATTGGTGAAAACTGCCCAGATGTGGTTTCAAAACCACATTTGAGCCCAATACAGGGTATACAGGTTGTTTTCAAACCACAAGCCTGTCATAGAGAGTGAAAAATCTTCACTTCCTCTACGTGGAAAGGTCTAGCAGCCTTTCCACCTCAATTTCAGGATAAAAGGAGGGCTTTTCACAGCCAAAAGCCTTTCCTCATCCTGCTCTTGAATAACCTACGTAGTAAACTGTCAAAAACAGTTTTACTCTTGGTTAAAAATAAGGTATAATTATAAGCTTTAATTATTGTAGTCTTTTATTATTGTAACCCAACAGATAAAGCTGCACCCAGGGCTTTCAACAGTGCTCACCACCACTATAACCACTATAGTAAAGCCCTTTAAATTTATTCTTAATCATCTCAAAACCTTCTTAAAGCATTTTTACCGTGTCACAAACATAGTTTGAGTTGTAAATAGCCTACATTACCACTCTTTCATAGTTTCATCCTGACATTTTGGGGGCCTGGCCGTGTTTTAAATCTTTTTTTTGGACCTTATAAGTAAGTCTTTTCTCTCTTTATGACTTATTAACCAGTGTTTTATCCTTTTTTAGGCGTAATTTTTCTATTAAAATATATATTTTATATATTTTTATCTTTTTATATATATACTCATATTATAAGAGTATTATTCACGTGGTTAATACCCACTCAAAATAACTATTTTTGGCGTGTTTTGCATATAAAAACACATAAGCCATCAATAAGTCCTGTATTCTTAACTGAATAAGGACACCTCTGACTGAAAAACCATCATTTGAGGCGTGGTTAGGTGTATTGTTAACTCAATAACACTTAGACAAAGCCACTTGTACAGAATACACTTGAAAACCACAAGTGTATCTGTGGGATACTGGCACACAAACAGTGTGACAGGGTACCAAAAGCTGTAATTCTGACGTGGAATTGTTGATTCAATTACACTGTCATTATACAGGGCACATTGTAGTAACATACAAGCCCCGAGGCCAATCTTAGACGTGCAAAACCAGCACTTTTAAGAAGTCTTAACTGACATAAGCCCTCCTTTTTCTGCCTTGATTTCAGTGGAAGAAAATTAAATCCCACTTGAGACCCAGTCACAGGCCAACACACCAGTGACACCCTCAGAACCAGAGGGCAGCAAGGGCAAAGGAAAGAGGCACAGTGAAGGTCTCATCACAGCCAAGAAGTGGACACCAATAGCCACTCAGAGAAGTAGAAAACCACGAAACTCTGCATCCATACAAGGTAAACCAACCTTAACCACTTGTACAGGAAAGATTACAATTATTAACCCAGTTGTAACTTCCAAAGGCAAACTGCCCATGTCAGCAGACAATAAATTTGTAAAAGGCACAGTCAAAGGTAAATACCCTAAGAACATAAAGTTTTTGACTGCTTGCAAACACTGATATGTCCCCTGCATACCTCAGAGACCTTGGCTTCCAAAGGAACCAGCCAGAGGATAGAGGAGGATTGTCCAGAACCAGAAGACCTGAAAGAGGACACCCTGGACACAGTGGTGGATGGCAAAACAATGAGGGAGATAATATCAACCTTGCCATTCACACTCCAATTCAACAGAAACCTCAAACCAGAGGACTGGAAGGATATGGATCAAGTTCTTCAGATCCACCAACTCCTCAAAGATTTATTTCAATGGAGCATGGACAACAAGAGGTTCAACCTAGCAACTCACTGGGCAGAACTGGGATCAAGTTGCCAGAAGATCTGTCTCAAAGAGATAGATTTCAAAGACCTTATGGTAATCACCAAGGGTTGGAATCCTACCAGGAAGCACAGACTCCTGGAGGCAAGGGCACAGAGGATAAGGGAGAATCAAGCCACTATCCAACCTATAGAAGAACAGTTAACCCAGACAGGGCCTACTCAGATTCCTTCAGGTTCACAAGGAGCAGGCCAAATCAGCTCTCCAGTGGCTTCACACCATTCAGAAACCAGCAGATCAGTGGCCAAGAGTCACCATTCTTCACAATTCCAGGAAGTTTCCAGGAGAAGACAAGGGAACAAGGGCAAGAACAAAACCTCCTTTAACCAGAGGAGGAAACAGTCAGACCCCATGATCCAGAAGCTGTTAGATTTGGTAAAAGAAGTACACAAGAACCAGAAGTAGTTGTAAACCACTCTAGAATCAGTAGTCCTAGTAATAGAAACATTACCCCCACTCAGACTGAAAACAACGTTGTCACATCTGAGAGTAACATCAACAGTGATACACGGTGGTTACAAGTGTCCCAATATGCTGAACAATCTGCAAAGCAATTTGCAGAAATTAAAGCTAGCCAAGAGAGGATGAGACAAACTCAAGCCTCCTTGGAACAAATAGCTAAGAATCTTCAAGAAGGATATGCTCAACTGAGCAAAGCCTCTGAAGAATCCAACAAAAGACTGAACCAAGTCTTTGAAGAACAACACCACAGCACAAGGGACAGGCAGTGTCTGGATCAAGACATTAACAAATTGTTTAATGTCTATCATAGCTTAAAGCCCCAACCACAAGGCCAAGCTATGGAGAATCCATATCAACCAGATGACATCAAACCAGATGCCATGATGTTGAATAAGGCAAGATCTCCATCACAATACCAGGATGGAGATGGCATGTCTTATTCAGAGAAGGAATCCTTGAAACAGCTTCCTGAGGCCTCAAACTGGCCCAAATTCTCTGGAACAGGAGAATATGATCATATGGAACTCATAGATTATATTGATGGACTCTTCATTGATGTACCCAGCATACCAGATTACTGGATTACTGCTAGACTGAATACTGCATTTAAAGGTCATGCAAGTATATGGTACACAGAAATGAAAGAAATCCATGGCAGAAGAAACTGGCCATGGTGGAAGAGTCAAATAATCCAAAAGTACAGTAATGGAACTTGGATATGGCAAAAGACCATGTCATTTGAAAATAACAAATACTCTGTTGACAAAGATCCATATGAGTGGTGTCTCAGACAGTCCAAAAGACTTAAAGCCATTGACCCTCAGATGAACATCCAGATGAGGAATCACAATGTAAGATGTGACTATGAAACTGATGATAATACTACTATTAATCAACAGTACTATGTCTGTTCTTATGAAATATAATAATAAAATATTATTATAACCACAATTAAATAATTAAAAAATTATTTCTTTCACGTGTTAAGCACTACTAGTGATTTTAACAGTGAGCAAGTAATTGTCTACAAGAATCAATTACAAGAAGAATTTAATAATAAAAACTTCTTTATTAAAATAATAAAATTATTTTAATATATAATTATCTTTTGCAAGAATAATTATAAAGATAATTCTTGAAGAAAACTATTACTAGAGAAAAACTTTAAGAATTAAAGATAAATGACTCACTAATACTCCAAAGAACTTATTGATAATAAAAGTAGAGAAATTTGACGTGGAATTGTGGATTTAAGGGATCAAAAGGATTTATAACAGTATTACAACAATATATAGTTGGATTCTATGATTTCACGTCTTTCTGATTGATTCTGAAAGAATTAAAACACTTAAGAATAGTTGAACTAATACTTACTTGTTGGTAATAAAGATTTAATAAATTGATAAGATGATGATGAAAAAACAGCAAGAAGAGGCTTCTTTTAAGTCAACAACAGCTCACAGAGGCGTGCCATGGAGCAAACTGAAAAACCAGTGAGTGAGAAAACAATAAACCTTTTTGGATTATTGATTGCATCATCTGTTGTCATGTAAGATTATCATAATTACTTAATTGATGCTTTTACGTGACTACCAACCCCAATATGGTTAAGAATAAAAGGAGTAACACTTGTAAATCTTCTTTTATTCTAAAATAATCATTGATTTCTCAAAGTTATCAATGTTATTGCCAATTTCATCACAGGTTGTAATTACTGTGAATTTTTGAAGATTCAGTGTTTCACGTAGAATATCCAAAAATGGACTGTAAGTAAAACTTTTAATTTTACTAGTAAAACTGTAATTCTTTTTGGTTGTACCATAGATAATACAGTTCTCCTTTAGTCCTGAAAGTTTCAGAAAGATTCATTAAGAATTGTATTTTTAATGAATTTTTGAAGGTTTTACCTCATTTCTAGGTAGAATTGCAAATAGCAGTGTTTTGCTGGTTGCTATGAGGTAAATCAATGAATATGGGTCCCAAAAGGGTTTTAATTACTCTTTTGGGGTTTATCCATGGAAAGTCATTAGTAATTGACATGGTTACAGGAGTGTAAGTAGCTCATTACCTCCTTGGCACGTCAAAATAGCAGGTTATTTGCTATTTTCTGATGTTTTACAGTAGTTGTAACTTGGTAACCAAGTTCCCAAAGAGTTTTAGTTTACCAATTGGGCCAAGATGAGCCATGGATCCATGCTCTGGAGCTATCCACGCCTCTGAGGCCTCAGAAGTTGGGTACCCTGGCTCTCTTTGATGTCTTTTGTCCCCCTTGCCTATTTTTTACGTCAAAATAGTAATTTAAGCTTAAAGTGAGATATCCACTATGGGTGTACCAAAAGTCCATGTAAGAATACCATGATATTAAGTGCTCAAAACATGCATAACACTATTCTTAGTGTATATGTAACATGGGATTTCTCACTTTCCCATTATTTTGGCTAAAAATCAAGAAAAACAAAAATTTTCACGGATCTTTTATGTGGTATTAATGATGTGGTATTGAAGTATTTTCCATTTTACCACCTCAAATACTTAAATTGAGCTTATTCACTCTATGGAGCTACCCTAGGTGAATTTTTGTGTAGAATCCAAATCTGGTCTTAAATCCATGGATTTACTTACTCAATAAAAAGTTATTCATCTTTTCTGAAATTGAAAATGATGAATTTTGGATATATGCATGACTTATGAGTTTTGCATAATTCAAAATTTCTTTTTAAGATAATTGTGGCCTATTTGGGTATGTAAAATATACCTCAAGGCTCACATTCCCTCCCACCAAAAAATAAAATTGTACTACAATTTTATTAGTGATAAAAAGAATAAGGCCCCAAAAGGGGGTTAATGTCCACTGTCCAACCTCTTCACATTACTCAGATCAAGTAATTTAAAGCACATTTATAGACATATTCAGGCTTGTGGCCTTCTTTCATGTCTAAATCTTCTTAAGAGTTTATCTGAGTCAGGTATTTCTGATTCTGCCATCCATTCATCTTCATGTACTGGATTTCTATATCTGACAAGATATTCTCTTTGATTTTTACCCCTAAGTCTCCTTTCTTTAATGACTTTCTTTATCTTTCTGTCTTCATTCTGTTCCACAGGTGGTACAGTTAAAGGAGTTGGGTTTCTTAAAGGAAACAATTCTTTATCAGCTGGTTGATAAGGTTTTATCAAGCTGACTGGAAATGTGGGGTGTTTATTTTCCAATTCACCACTCAATTCCACTTGAACTGCATTGGTTCCATGTAAAGCAACAATAACAAAAGGTCCTACATAAGAATCTTTAAGTTTCTTTGGGCCTTTGATATTATTAAAATTCAAGGTTGAAACTAGAACTAAGTCCCCTACTTTGAAGTCTGGTACTTTATGACTCTTGTCCCACTTCTGTTTTGCATAATCAAAAGCATCATTCATACTTTGTTTTGCATGGTGTTTTACTTTATCAAGCATTAATTTGAAGCTGGAGGCTGTAGGATGAATGTCAATCAAGTCTTTCCTCAGTGTGTCTGCTGGGAGTCTTGGATTCCATCCTTTTTCTAACATAGCAGGAGTTTGTCCTGTGGAAGAATGGACTGATGTCTTGTATGCCAATTCTAATGCAGGTATCAGAGTGCACCAGTCATGGGTAAAGCCATCTGAGTCTTTAAATTCTAATCCATAAGCACAAAATCTCCTGATCATGTCTTCTAAAGTTTGAATCATCCTCTCTGCTAGCCCATCTGTTTGAGGGTGATATGCTGTAGAGAATGATAACTTAGTCCCAAACAATCTATGAAGATTGGTCCAAAGTGCAGATGTGAACTTGGGGTCTCTGTCACTTATGATATTCTTAAATAACCCTGTATGAGAAATAACTCTACTCCATAAAAGAAGAGCTGTATCCATAGCAGTGTCATCTTTATGACATGGTAAGAATATGGGAGTTTTGCTATATCTGTCTACAATGACTAAACAAGCATTATAACTTTTGTCACCACTTGGAGGAAGTGCTGTGACCCAATCCATGTGAACAACTTCCCAAGGGGATTTTGGTTCTTGAATATGGATCATTAATCCAAATTTCTTGCCTGTACTCCTGTTTGCTTTTTGGCATCTATCACAGGTATGGCAATATTCAATGGTTTCTTTTCTCCAAGATGGCCACCATGCACAGTTCTTCACCTTTTCAAGTGTTCTGTCTTCTGATAGGTGTCCAGAGTAAATGCTATCATGGCATTCATGAAGAATGGTATTGATGAGCAATCTACTACACAATGTCATCACACAAGAATGTTTTGTTCTATGGTAAATAATCCCATCAAACAAGTGAAATCTTCCTTCAGAATAGGAATTTCTCCAAACTTCATCTAGTGTATTAACCAAAGATGTGTCTTTGCAGTCTTTATCCAATAAAGAAGTCAAGATATGGCAATTCTTGTCTTGTTTATAAGACTCTCTGACCTCTTCAAAGAATTCAGTCCCAATATCAGTTATGTTAATCCCTTCAATTGGAATCTGTGGTTCAGCTTCCAAAGGTACATAAGCTGGGTTATCAGGAGTGTTGGCTAAAGCCCATCTACTAAGTCCATCAGCATTTTTGTGAATGTTTCCTGCTTTATGAACTATAGTCATGTTTCCTCTATATTCTTGAATGGCTATTTGCCATCTCAACATATGTCTGTTGGGAGTTTTCATGTTAAGAAGTGATTTCACGGCATTACAGTCAGTTATCACTTCAAAAACACTGCCATCAAGGTAATAGTGTAATTTCTCAAGTGCCCATACCAAACATAAGCACTCCATTTGGCTTGCACCATATCTGGCTTCTGTTGGTTTGATTTGTCTTGAGATATAACAAACTGGTCCTTCTGTAGGTTTGTCATCAATAATTTGGACTTGGTGTAGGGCTGCCCCTAATCCATCTCCACATGCATCAATGTACAATTTAAAAGGAATATTCCAGTCAGGCATGAGGAGTAAAGGTGCTTCTGTAAGGGCTTTCTTTATCTTCTCATAAGCTTTAATTCTTTCCTGTGTCATTTCAAATACAGTCTGTTGATCACAGATTCTATAAAGTGACTTGGCTAGAATTGCAAAATCTTTCAAGTGTTGCCTATAGTAACTAGCAAATCCAAGAAAAGACATCATTTCTTTTTTATTCTGGGGTATTGGCTTAAGTAACACTGCTGCTACTTTATTCTTGTCAATACCCAAGCTCAAACCAGAAACAACATGTCCTAATGCTTTGAGTTCTTCAAAACCAAAATTGCATTTCTTAAGTGAAATTTTCATGTTCACTTCTGCAACTTTATGAAGTACTCTTGCAAGTCTTTCAAGGTGCAAAGACCATGAGTCAGAACATATAATAATATCATCAATATAAATGATAAGCCATCCTTCAGACAATTCTGTGGGGAAGATGGTATTCATCATTCTTTGATAATGAGATGGAGCATTTTTAATGCCAAATGGCATTCTAAGATACTCATAAATACCACAGTGAGTGATAATTCTAAGTAATTTCCTAGCTTTAGGCGTCAAAACATTTTGATGGAAGCCTTTTAATGCATCCATTGATGTTATATACTTGGCTTTAGACAATTGAGTCAAGGTTTCTTGGATCCTAGGGATTGGATACCTATCTGGAACTGTGTAGGTATTCAAAGCTCTAAAATCTCCAACCATTCTTGACTTATCATTATGCCATGCAATAATAACAGGTGTTGTCACTTCAACTTCCTCATTATGGCCTACTTTCCTTAGCACACCAAGTTGGATCAACTCTTGGATATGTTTTTCCAAGGCCTCTCTAGCTCTGGGACTGGCTGGATAAGCTGGTCTTCTAAGTACTGGAGGATATGGTCTATCAATATTAAGAGTAATATCAATTTCATGTCCCCTTATAGCGCCTAATGGTTCATTATCAGATGCAAATGCATTATTGTATGTATATAATACATCAATAAGTTCATTCCTCATCTTTGGTGACAATGATGGATTAATTTGTGCTTCAACAAGTTGTTTAGACACAAATTCATCTTTGTAAGTATCTTTGACAGAAGATACTACAGATATCTGTTTTGGCATATTGGAGAAAGCAAATTTTTGCCTTTTGTTATCTCCAATTGTGAAATATCTGTCTTTATGGTTATTTATATCAATACCATAAATATTCAAGTAATCATTTCCAAGAATGATATGCTGAGATGTACAATTATCCATTACTACAATCTCAGTTTTCATTCTTACACTTCCTGCTGGATGTGGGAATACAATATTAGTATCCAATATGCCCAAGGGGTACATATTGTTACTGGCACTACTGAACTGTACACCTTCTATTGGTAATAGATGGTTTTTTCATTCAGGAAGTATAATTTGGAGATAATCCTTGCCAATACAAGTGCAAAATGCCCCTGTATCCAGATTTACTTTGGCTTCAATATCACCCATTAGAACTGATGTGATACAGGATGCTCCAGCAGTGTAACCCTTTCCTCTAGCAGGTTTTGTTTTACACATTCTGGCATCTTGGATATTGATCAGGTTGTAGCAATCCTCACTGTACTGTGGCAAGTGGGTATGGACTTCTGTGACCTCAAAGAAAGCTGAAATGTTTTCAATGGGATAGTCCTCTACTGGTGTATCTTCAGAGACTGCAGAATCTTGATCAGACTCTTCTTTCTCTTCAGTACACTGAATGTCTTCAATGATTTGAACTTCATTGATCTTTGTCTTCTTAGGGCAAGTGTTGGCTAAATGTGAAGTACTTCCACATTTATGACACTTCAAGACAGGTCTTTCTGGTCTTCTTTCCTCTCTAGGAATCTTTGAGACTATTTTGGACTCTATTGGGTTTCTAACCCAAGTTTTACCAATTCTTGTTCTGGTAATGATATCTTCCATAGCATTAATGTAGTCCTCTGTTGAACAGGGTTCCACACATCTGCTTTTGATAGCATGTTCCAGTTCTCCTCCACATTTTCTTAATATTTTCATATTAATCATAGTGTCAGACATATCTGGGTGTAAAGCAGATAATCTGTCTTTTTGTTTGAAGAACCAAGTAAGTGGTTTGTCTTTTTCTGAGTTAAAAATGGCACTTTCAAAAGCATTCTCCATTTTAAACCTCCAAGAATTATTGGCCCATTTGGTAATCACTTCAGATTTCCACCAAGACCAGTCATGTCTTCCATGATCCATTCTCATTTTGTAATACCATTTCTTTGCAGTCTTGGTAAACAAACAATGTAATTTTCCTACTATGATTTCATCAGGTATATTAAAGTCCTCTTGCAACACATCAATAGTCCTGATGAATTCAATATGGCTGTATTCTCCTTCACCAGAGAATGTTGGCCATTCTTCTAATTTGGGAATATCCTTTGCAGAAATAACATTCTCTCCTAAGAATGGAGTCAAACTTTCTTTGACAGAAAGTTTTTCTTCAGTCAAAGGTGTAGAATGTCTTGGCATATGTGGTTCATGATTCTTATGAATTTGCTCCACACTTGCAATTATTTCATTCTTCAATTTCTGCCTTTCACTGTCACTTTTTGCTAAATGTATAGCAAATTGATTGGTGTTCTTAACTATTTGTAAGACATGGTCTTCAAGAGTTTTAAGTCTATCATTTACTTTAAAGATGGAAAGATCCTCTGTGTCATTATTTTGACATTGGTTCTCAATTCTTTCACAAGCATTGCTAATTGACTCAAGGGTGACAGTTGTCAATTTATGCCAATCAGAATGTTGCTTATCATTTTTCTTTAAATCATTGATGTCTAATGTAATTTGCTTTAACTTTGACTCAAGTTTGCCAATTTCTACACTAATACTTCTATGTACATCATTTATTCGCGTGGAAAAGTCCTGTTCATCCTTTCCTGCTCTTTGGCTGTGAATTCCATAAGAGTTCTGGCCATATTGAAGACACTGTCCACGGCTGAAGGCTCCAATCTGGGGATCCTGTACCCTTGTGGGTAAGGTCTGTGCCAATTGGCTTTGCCTTTGCCCTTGCCTTGATGGTTCTTGGGACCTCTCTGTTTCTTTTGAGGTCCTTTGGGCTTGTCCTTGGATGCTTCTGGAGCTGGTCTGGAGCTGGTAGATGCCACTGGTGCCTCTGTCTCCAAAGTTGGAGTCATTTCCAATTCTTTCTTCTGGTCTATGGATAAAAGACTCTGGTTCTTCAACCAATTCTTTATCTTTTTGACCTTGTCTTTGCAAGACAGGGGGCTCCAACCTCCTAAGAGTTCTATGGTCTTCTCCTGACCCAGAAAGCTCTTGATGTGTAAGTAGGAGTTCATGGCCCCCTGCCAAAGGCTTGGGCAGATTTCCCACTCCTCTTCTTTGGCTGCTCTGAACCAATTTTTGTACTGGCTCTGATATATTTCTATTGCTGCCACTTGAAAATGGTTCAGCCCTGGAAATATTATCATAAATTAGTTCAGGCTCAGAATTCACGTCAAAATCTGTTGGTACAGACCTTGGGGAATGGGGGGCAACTCTGGCATCCTCCAGATGTGCCTTTCTTGTGGAAGATTTGGCACTTCTGGATTTGGTCTTGCCTCTTCCTTGTCCACATCCATCTGGTTGGACTGAATAGTTGCTTCCATTTCTGGTATGCACCATTTTCACGTCAATTTAAAGATAAAAGGTGAAAATATAAGATAAAATACACACCTTTTGGTGGTAATTTAGCTTTTTCTGAGTTGAATAAGGTGCCTCTTTTAGCAATCTGCACCTCAATACTGTCTTCAGATTCTGCTTCTGAAGATTCTGGACTAGTGATATATCTTTTACTGAGTCTGTTGCCAGCTGCACAGTATTTGATTAAAAACACTAAAAGAAATTATAAAAGAGAAAAAATTATTTTTTATACTTTTTAAAATATTTTTTAAAGATTTTTTATAAGTTTTATATTTTTTAATATTAAAAAATTATTCTTTTTAAAGAAAAAAAATTAAAATTTAAGATTTTGAATGAAAATTAATTCAGAGTAACTCAAAGAATAATTTTATAAGTTTTTGGATGTGAAAAAGCCACGTGTAAAAACAATATAAAATTAAACCAAATTCCTCAATGAAAAAGATTTTAAAACAATTTCAAAAATAAAAATATTTTAACTCCAAATTGAAAGAAAAAAATTAATTAAATTAATATATTTTAGAGCTTAAAAATATATTAATTAAGGGTACAAGGTTCAAAAAACACGGCCAGGCCCCCAAATGTAAGATGTGGGTAGGTATGGTGGTTTTTTAGAACACAAAAATGAAGTCTAGTATATGATTATATCCAAAACTCTGGTTACAATCACGGCCAGGCCCCCAAATGTAAGATGTGACTATGAAACTGATGATAATACTACTATTAATCAACAGTACTATGTCTGTTCTTATGAAATATAATAATAAAATATTATTATAACCACAATTAAATAATTAAAAAATTATTTCTTTCACGTGTTAAGCACTACTAGTGATTTTAACAGTGAGCAAGTAATTGTCTACAAGAATCAATTACAAGAAGAATTTAATAATAAAAACTTCTTTATTAAAATAATAAAATTATTTTAATATATAATTATCTTTTGCAAGAATAATTATAAAGATAATTCTTGAAGAAAACTATTACTAGAGAAAAACTTTAAGAATTAAAGATAAATGACTCACTAATACTCCAAAGAACTTATTGATAATAAAAGTAGAGAAATTTGACGTGGAATTGTGGATTTAAGGGATCAAAAGGATTTATAACAGTATTACAACAATATATAGTTGGATTCTATGATTTCACGTCTTTCTGATTGATTCTGAAAGAATTAAAACACTTAAGAATAGTTGAACTAATACTTACTTGTTGGTAATAAAGATTTAATAAATTGATAAGATGATGATGAAAAAACAGCAAGAAGAGGCTTCTTTTAAGTCAACAACAGCTCACAGAGGCGTGCCATGGAGCAAACTGAAAAACCAGTGAGTGAGAAAACAATAAACCTTTTTGGATTATTGATTGCATCATCTGTTGTCATGTAAGATTATCATAATTACTTAATTGATGCTTTTACGTGACTACCAACCCCAATATGGTTAAGAATAAAAGGAGTAACACTTGTAAATCTTCTTTTATTCTAAAATAATCATTGATTTCTCAAAGTTATCAATGTTATTGCCAATTTCATCACAGGTTGTAATTACTGTGAATTTTTGAAGATTCAGTGTTTCACGTAGAATATCCAAAAATGGACTGTAAGTAAAACTTTTAATTTTACTAGTAAAACTGTAATTCTTTTTGGTTGTACCATAGATAATACAGTTCTCCTTTAGTCCTGAAAGTTTCAGAAAGATTCATTAAGAATTGTATTTTTAATGAATTTTTGAAGGTTTTACCTCATTTCTACGTAGAATTGCAAATAGCAGTGTTTTGCTGGTTGCTATGAGGTAAATCAATGAATATGGGTCCCAAAAGGGTTTTAATTACTCTTTTGGGGTTTATCCATGGAAAGTCATTAGTAATTGACATGGTTACAGGAGTGTAAGTAGCTCATTACCTCCTTGGCACGTCAAAATAGCAGGTTATTTGCTATTTTCTGATGTTTTACAGTAGTTGTAACTTGGTAACCAAGTTCCCAAAGAGTTTTAGTTTACCAATTGGGCCAAGATGAGCCATGGATCCATGCTCTGGAGCTATCCACGCCTCTGAGGCCTCAGAAGTTGGGTACCCTGGCTCTCTTTGATGTCTTTTGTCCCCCTTGCCTATTTTTTACGTCAAAATAGTAATTTAAGCTTAAAGTGAGATATCCACTATGGGTGTACCAAAAGTCCATGTAAGAATACCATGATATTAAGTGCTCAAAACATGCATAACACTATTCTTAGTGTATATGTAACATGGGATTTCTCACTTTCCCATTATTTTGGCTAAAAATCAAGAAAAACAAAAATTTTCACGGATCTTTTATGTGGTATTAATGATGTGGTATTGAAGTATTTTCCATTTTACCACCTCAAATACTTAAATTGAGCTTATTCACTCTATGGAGCTACCCTAGGTGAATTTTTGTGTAGAATCCAAATCTGGTCTTAAATCCATGGATTTACTTACTCAATAAAAAGTTATTCATCTTTTCTGAAATTGAAAATGATGAATTTTGGATATATGCATGACTTATGAGTTTTGCATAATTCAAAATTTCTTTTTAAGATAATTGTGGCCTATTTGGGTATGTAAAATATACCTCAAGGCTCACACACAAACTTCTGACACAACTGCCAGGAGAATTAGAGCATGCAGTGAAATGCAGATGCAACCAAAATTGCACTCTAGATGACATAGCCAATACCTTACAAGACATAAGGAAAAGGACTAATATAGGGAAATTCACCCCATATAGAAGCAGTAGTTTCAAGGAGAAACAACCTTTCAGGGTGGAGTTTAAAGACAAACCCAGAGAAAGAGTGGAAGAAGTGGCAAAGAAGAGGAATTCTTGTCACAATTGTGGTTCAACAGACCACTTTGCCAACAACTGTCCAAAAGCAAAGAAAAAAGTCTATGCTATAGAAAAAGTTCCTGAAGAAGAACCTCCAACAGAGGATTCTGAATCAGACTCTATGGGAGATGCCATCAGAGAACCATCTGATGATGATCAAGACCCAAGAGAGGAATTTCTAGTGGAATACCAAGAGGAAACCCCATTGGAAATCCAGGATAAACAGTTGGAAGCAGGCATGCCACAGGACACTGCCAACAAGAACTTGTGCAAACACACACAAGATGCACAAACATTCCTGGTTACACCAACCAAAGGAATGGCATATATACATGGAACAGCCACAAAAATGACTGTATGTATTGAAAATGCTCAGCACCCACTGATCATTGAAAGTGGAGCAAATTGCTCCATAGTGGCCAGAAATTATCTGGATAACCACTTCCCAAACTGGGAAAAACAGCTCTTGCCCACTAAGGCAAAGAACTTCAAAAGTGCATCAGGGAAGATGACTTCCATTGGGACAATTATCAAAGAGATAATTATACCCCACAGGAAGGGTAATATCAGACTCAACCCAGAGTTTGTAGTGCTTGAAGATGCCCACATCCAAGGGTTTTTACTGGGAACAGATTACCAGAGGATGTATGGCATAGATATTTACAACAGTAAAAACAGGCACATTACCATTGGTACCAACAAGGAAAAGAAATTTTCACTTGATATATACCACATATCTTCACAGGATCCACTAGAAGAACTCTTGAAGGAATTCAAGGAGGGACAGTTTAGCACTACCCTCACCAGTAAACAAAAACTAAGTTTACTGAAGATGCTGAGGAAGAACAGACCAGCATTTGCCATTGGTGAAGAACCACTAGGCAACATTAAAGGCCATGATATAGAACTATATCTGGATGTGGAAAGACCTTATCCACCCATGCTGAGGAGACCTCCTTATCCAGCAAGTCTGGAAACCAGGAAAGAAATTGAAAAACACATCAATGAACTCATGGACATGGATGTCATTAGGAAGATTGGACATAATGAAATAGTGGAAATCACCACTCCTGTCCTGATCACCTGGTATGATGGCAAGTCTAGATTGTGTGGAGACTTCAGAGCCCTGAATAACTACACAAAAGCAGACAGGTATCCTATACCAAGGATACCTCATGCCCTGGATAAGCTGGCCAAACTAAATACATAACTAAGATGGATTGTATGAAAGGCTTCCACCAAAATGGAGTTAAACCAAACTCCATGAAGTTGCTCAGAATAATATTCCATATGGGCATATATGAGTATACCAGGATGCCATTTGGCATCAAGAATGCACCAGCCCACTTCCAAAGGATGATGGACACCATATTTCAAGAATAAATAATGGAAGGCTGGATGGTAGTATATATTGATGATATCATTATATACTCAGAGACATGGGAAGACCATGTACAATACATAGACAGAGTGCTAAGTAAATGTACACCCATCAATCTGAAAATTTCACTTAAAAAGTGTAATTTTGGCCAACAAGAGCTACTAGCTCTAGGACACAAAGTCTCAGGCCTTAGTCTGGCAATTGACCAGAACAAAGTAGCAGCAGTACTGCAAAAGCCAGTACCAAAGAACATCAAAGAGATGCAATCTTTCCTTGGATTTGCTAGCTACTATAGAAACCACATCAAAACCTTTGCCCACATAACTAGTAGTTTATACAAGTTATGCTCAAAGGATGTAGTTTTTGAAATAACCAAGGAAAGGAGGGATGCATATGAGAGGATCAAATATGAACTCACAAATGCACCTGTGCTCATCTTGCCTGACTTTGAACTACCATTCAAGTTATATATAGATGCAGCATGCAGCCAAGGCTTGGGAGCAGCCCTTCACCAAAGACAAATTGTGGATGGTGAACCAAGAGAAGGTGTAATATGTTACATCTCCAGGCAGCTGAAAGATTCAGAAGCCAGGTATGGGGCCACCCAGACAGAATGTCTATGTCTAGTCTGGGCTCTAGAAAAACTCCATTATTATTTGGAGGGTGCAGTCTTTGAAGTCTACACAGACTGCACAGCCTTGAAGTCTTTACTAAATGAGATGGCAAATAGCCATCCAGGAGTATAGAGGGAACATGACCATCATATACAAAGAAGGTAAAAGCCATACCAATGCAGATGGCGTTAGCAGATGGCCACTGGACAATGTCAAAAGCAATCCAGCTTATGACCCTGAAGTTGCTGCAAAAATTCCTATCCATTTTATGGAAATAAATAGGAAGAGGAACTTCAAATTCTCTGAATGGGCACCAGGGAGTGGTACCCTTGACAGTAGAAACACTGAATCAGAAGGGACAGAAACCCCCATACTGGGAATAAGTTCCTCAGAACTGCACAATGAATTTTTCAATGCAGTACTGAAATCTTATGCTAAACACAAACAGTTTAGCATACTACTCCAACTCCTTCAACAAGAATACAGGAGCCCAGAACTGGAAACCCAGCTGGAGGAACCCTGGTTGAGGGCCTATAAGGACAATAAATTCTGCCTTATAGATGGCCTGATTTATCACAGATAAAAGCACACCAGTGCACTCACAGTGATAGACAGAGACCACATCTCTTTAATCCTGCAGGAATGCCATGACTGCCCCTACATGGGACACATGAGTGAGGACAGGACTAAAGAGAGGGTAGCAAGCACAGCTTGGTGGCCCAAGTGGGAGCAAGAGTTGAGTGAATACATCAACACTTGTAAAAATGCCAAAAGGCAAATAGAAAGCATGGGAAGAAATATGGGTTGCTTCAACACATAGAAGAACCCAAACACCCATGGGAAACTATCAACATGGACTGGGTCACAGGACTTGTCCCAGGAGGCAAAGAAAACTACAATGCCTGCTTAATCATAGTTGATAGGTTCAGCAAGAGCATGAGATGTCTACCATGCCATAAAGAGGACACAGCCATGGACACTGCTCTGTTATTTTGGAATAACATCATATCCACCTGTGGAGTTCCTAAGATCATAATCAGTGACAGGGACCCAAAATTCACATCTGAATTTTGGACCAATTTATATGACATGCTTGGCACCAAGCTTGCTTTTTCCACAGCTTACCATCCACAAACAGATGGCCTAGCTGAGAGGATGATCCAAACAATGGAGGACATCCTCAGGAGGTTCTGTGCCTATGGCATGGAATACAAGGACCATGAGGGATACACCCATGATTGGGTCACCCTCTTACCAGCAGTCCAACTGGCTTATAATACAAGCCAGCACTCTAACACAGGAAACACACCTGCACTGGTAGAGAAAGGGTGGAATCCCCTGTTACCTGTGGATCACTTGAAGAAAAATCTTCTGACCATCCACCCCACAGCCAAAGACTTCCATGATATGTGGAAGAAAGCCTGTGATACTGCTGCCAAATGCATAGCTGAGGCCAAAGAGTATAACAAGCAGAGGTGGGACAAATCATATATGGAACCTGACTTCAAGGAAGGGGACCAGGTGTTAGTATCTACACTGAACTTCAACAATCTCAAAGGACCCAAGAAAATGAGAGACTCATTTGTAGGGCCCTTCACTATCATTAAGTTGATAGGGAAGAATGCAGTAGAGGTCAAGCTCACTGAGGAGTTTTCTAGGAAACACCCAGTCTTTCCAGTAAGCCTGGTCAAACCATACTTCCAAACAGAGGAGGATAAATTCCCCTCCAGGAAGAAAAACATCACTCCACCAGAAATAGTGGAAGTAGAAGACTCTCCTGGACCAGTGAGTAAAATCATCAGGGCCAGAAAAATCAGACTTAATGGGAAGGATCAGAGACAATATCTAGTCAGATTCAAGAACCAGACAGCTGACAAAGACAAATGGTTGGCAGAGGATGCCATACCAGATGGGAACCTTCATCTAAGGAGATTCAGAGCCTCTAGGAGGACTGAACAGTCTGATCAATGATGAGCCTTTTTTAAAGGGAGGGTATGTCAGCCTGTGACTCAAAACCAGAGCACAAGCATGACAGCCAAAATACCATAAACCAATGGTATAGCCAAAATACCACCAAAACATGGAGCTGAGCCAAATTAGCTCAAAAGGTATCAAAAGAAAGAGGAAACTCAACTCTTTCTGAAAATATAAGTCCCATCACCATAGGACAAGAAATAACAAAGTTATTCCTGCTCAAAGTTATTGCTGAGCATAAACCTTAATTTTCACCTCTCATCTAAAATCTAGAAGGAGAGGCTTAACCCCATCAAATGGGTATTCAAAATGAAGCTCTAAGCCAGGGCTATCTAATTTTGCTAGCCAAACTGAGCTAGCACCAGTATCACTTGAGTTATGGTCAAATTCAGACCAAATAAGGGTGAACAAAACATTCACCTCTCATCTAACTTTTACAGTTTTAGTGTGAGATACCTAAAGTGGGGTCTTTTTGGAAAGAGCACAATCAGGGCTATCTATTGGTGCCATCCATTTGTTCATAGCTCAACTACAACAGAAGTTGTTGAACAACAAGCTTAATACAGCTTTTGCCCAGACCACCCCAATGTACAAAAATACTTGTACATGGGATAACTTTGTCATATTTAATGATAACCATGTCAAGTTTGGTACCATTGTGTATACCTCATACAGAGCTATTCAATGAACCAACTTTGAGCTTTATACCTCGAAAACCGACAGAGTTATGACCATTTTAAGGTCAAAATCCCACCTGCTGTCAGATACAGCCTTACTGTCAGCCTGTGACTCAAAACAGAGCACTAGCATGACATCCAACATACCATAAATAATGGTATGACAAGTATTGAACAAACATAGTCAATACAGGTAATAATTAAGAGAAAACAATCCTCTTACATTAAACACCAACCTTATCCAAACAGAATAAGGAAACCTAGAGGAGAATAAACAAGTCAAAACCCTTATTTTCACCTCTCATCTAACTTATTCATATTTAAGTTATCCTATACCCAAATCGTATTTTTCTTAAAGGTCACATAGAGAGCTACACAATGATATCATCCATGTTGTTGTAACACCACTACAACTGGAGATACCATATAACCTCATTTTCAAAACCAAGTCCCCCTGAAAGTCAAAGAGGGCTTGTACAAAACTGTACAAACGTATAACCAAATTAAAGATCTCAACAAGAGCTTTAATTTGAGACACCTTAGACCTCTGTATCTCTTAAATTGACTGAGGGATCTTGGTTCAAAGGTTTAATAACCAAAATACAGATATTCTGAAAATAAGAAAATAAACAAACCCCTGTATCTTTGGCATACACTCATACAACTGTACAGTGTCATATACCAAACTGTAGGGCTAATCAAGCCCTACAAAACTGTATCATCAGAATACAGATATCTTCCAAACTGAAGAAGATATCTGGTATGGAAGTTTTTGAAGCCTCATACTGATGTACAAAAATACATCCAAAAACTTAAAACCCCTATAACTTTTGCTATTTTAAAGAAGGGTAAACATGAAGCATACCAAATTGAAGAGCTCATTAAGCCCTTCAATTCTGTGCTCTTATTTTCTTGATATCTCAAAAACTGACCAAGATATCTTGGTTGGAAGTATTTTGGCCAATACTGGCCTGTACCAAACCTGTACCAACCAGTACAGTCTTAATACTCAAAATAATGGTTGTTCAAAGCTTAAAACCGCCCAGAATGACTAGTATTGGTCATACAAACACCAGAACAACGTCATCCAAGTGCTGACGTGGCAGGTGAAAAGTTTTTTCATCCTGTATTGATCCAGAATGATCATTTGTGGTTCCAAAACCACAATTCTGCCTCTACTGACGTCAGAATTGAGGATCCAGAACCACAGACTGACCAATGGAGTGAAAATTTTCACTCCTCTGACGTGTGAAGAGTAAATAACTCTTGACAGTCTTGAAAGATATAAAAAGAAGGGTTTTTGCCTTCAAAAATCCTCATCTTATCTTATTTTTATATATTCTTACGTGACAAGACTGTTATCCATCAGTAGTGTCCTTAGAATACTTAAAAGATATAATTAAAATATAATTATTGTAGTGTCTCTTTACAGTCAAGGATATTAGAACATTGCAACCCAGGTCCTCAATAGACTCATCACCACTGTTACCACATAGCAGTAGGACCTGAAGAATTATTTTATTACTTATTTGACGTGTCACAGTCATAGTACTAGCTTGTATTTACTATTTTTAAGCTACTACATAGACTCACCCTGACAATTTGGGGGCCTGGCCTTGGTTTTTCAACCTTATTGGACGTATTTTGAACTGAATTAGGCGTAAAATTCAGCTATTTAAAAGGTATTTCACTACAAGTGAGTAAAATTTCTATTTTATTATCATTTTTTTTTATCACATATTTTATATACATTTTTTTTTACTCCAAAAATATATATTATAAAATATTTTTGTTGAGAATAAGAGTACAAATCCTCTTTCTTTTTTTTTGCAATAAATTCCACGAAATTTCATAATAATACATCTGTATTATTTAAATTTCAATATAAATAATAATATACAAACAGTATATTATTTATTTTACTATTATTTTTCACCAAAGTGCGTGAAAATTAATATAGAAACATTTATTAATTAATAATTAATAAATATTAAATAATAAAATAATTTTTTATTATTTATAAGGAATATTTTAATTAAATATTTCCTTTAAAACAAGATATCACTCAAATTGACGTGAAAACTTGTAATCACTTGATATTTAATCAATATCAAAGTGTTATAATAAATATTATTTATAATATTTAATCAAATTTATTATAATTCAATAAATTTGACGTGTTTATATAAAAAACACAATAATATCCAAGTGAATCATTCACAAAACACTTGGATATTACAGTTTTTCACTTATAAAACATAAGTGAAAAACTCAAAACTGTTATTTTTCAAACAAAAACATATAAAAACAATAAAAAACATAAAAAATACCTAAAAATTTCGAAAAATAACAGTAGAATTGAATATAATCATTTTGTTTTATCATAAAATACTGATATACAATCTGAAATATCTTTTCTGAATGGTGGAAAAGGACTACATTCCATTAGAAACCCAGTCACAAGGAAACCCATCCGTGACAGCCTCAGAAGACAGAGAGGTGCTGCCAAAAACCAAGGGCAAGCAGAAAAGACACAGTGAAGTGACAATCAACTCAAAAGATTGGACACCAATAGCTGTGCCAAGGGCCAAAAAACCCAGAAAAGCCCCAACAAAACCAGTTGGATCACCAAAACAAGTTGAGAAACAGAAAATCACTGTTATCAACCCAGTTGTAAACTCTAAAGGCAAATTGCCAAAGAGTATAGATCATAAATTTGTACAAGGGCCTGCTAAAGGTAAATAAACCTTGAAAAATACAACATTTTTTATTGTCTGTCACTTTTTAAACATTGTTAACATGACACCTCCACTTCTTAGAGATCTTGGATTCCCAAGAAATCAACCAGAACACTGGCCAAGAAGACACAGAGGAAGAAGAACTGGAACAAATGACCAGCAAAGGACTTACCATCAGGGAACTCCTACCCAAGGTCTTGTTCCAGATCAAATTCAATCCAGGAGTCCAGCCAGGAGATTGGACAGATGCAGAACAGGTCCTCCAAATACACAAACTCCTGAGAGACCTCTTCACATGGAGCATGGACAACAAAATGTTCACCATGGCAGCATCATGGGCAGAAGTGGGGATAACAACCCAGAAGATCTGTCTCAAGCAAATGGCTTGGATGGAACTTATGACAGAAATGCAAGGTTGGAATCCCAACAAGAATTTCAAACTCTTAGAAGAAAGAGCAACCAGAATCAAAGAGAACCAGGCAGCCATACAAGCCATAGAGAGATCTTGGCACAAGGAAGAGCCCAGTCAGATTCAGGCACCCCCAGAAATGGAAGAAGAAGCCCCATCTTCCCCACAACCATCCAGCAGTTCCAGGCCTTACAAGCCAAAGGAAACTTCATCCAAAGCTCCCCTACCATTCCAGGTAGTTTCCAACAGGAGAAAAGGAGCCCAAGGGAAAAACAAAACTTCTTTCAACCAGAGGAAGAAAGAAGCAGACCCATTGATGAAAAAGCTGATGTACTTAGTCCAAGAAGTACACAAAAGCAAGAAATAGTTGTACCTACAAATAGTTTTGCTAGTTCTGACTCAATAGACCCAGAATTAATAACTGAAACTACAATGCACACTCATGAGTTTGAAAACAAATTCACATGGACCAAATGGGCCCAATTCATGGATTGGACACATGAAAGCTCAGGAAAAATGAGGACAGAAGTGGAAACATTGAAAGAAGAGAATGCTTTCCAAGCAACAGTCATAAAAGACTTAAATACAAATCTGGCCAAAATTTGGACAGAATTTGAGAAAACCAACAGACAGTTGAATTCAATTCTAGAAGAACAACAAACTGTGAGGAGGGATCTGAGGAGTATCCAGCAGCAACAGGATAGCTTTGACAAAGAAATTGATTACCTCTATGACAGAGAAGACAATCAATACCCCCCAACACAAGGTCAACCTACTACCTCTACAAAATTAAAAGAAGAGGATAAAGACTATGACCAGGAACCTGACTATCAGATTCCAAAGTTAAGATCAGAGTCAGTGTACCAAGATGGGGAAAATCTCAACTATTCAGAGAAACAGGCACTGAAACAGTTACCAGAAGTAACAAACTGGCCAAAGTTCTCAGGAATTGGGGAATATGACCATATGGAGATCATTGACTATATTGATGGACTCTTTGTTGATGTTCCAAAGATACCAGACTACTGGATCACAACAAGACTCAACACAGCATTCAGAGGCCATGCAAACATATGGTATACTGAGATGAAAGAAATACATGGCAGGAAAAGTTGGCCATGGTGGAGGAACCAGATTATACAAAAGTATAGCAATGGTAGTTGGATCTGGCAAAAGACCATGTCCTTTGAAAGTGATAGATACTCCACAGAAAAAGACCCTTATGAATGGTGCCTCAAACAAACAAAGAGGCTAAAAGCTATTGATCCCAATATGACAATAGAAATGAGAAACCATAAACTCCTGACAAAATTGCCAGGAGATCTAGAACATGCAGTCAAATGCAGATGCAACAACATCAGCAGCATTGATGACATAGCAAATGTCATACAAGATGTGAGAAAAAAGACCTCCATAGGAAGGTACACATCCTATAAACCAAACTTCAAAGACAAGAGGTCTGAAGTTAAAGAGACAAACAAAGAAAAAGGGAAAGAAACCCCAAAAAAGAAATATGTGTGCCACAACTGTGGTTCACCAGACCATTATGCCAAAAATTGCACAAAACCAAAAAAGAAAATATATGCAATTGATGAAGAATCAGAAGAAGAACAAACAGGTGAAAAATCTGATTCTGACAGCATGGGAAATGGTATGAGAGCAGAATCACAAAGTGAACCTGATACCATAGAAGAATACATAGTGGAATGCAATGAAGAAAGTTCACTTGATATACAAGACATTGAATTGGATTCAGGTATACCACAAATAACAACAGACAAAGAGCTCTGTAAGCACACACAGAATGCACAAACATTCCTGGTAACCCCAAATAGAGGGATGGGATTCATTCATGGAACACCTACAAAATTGACAGTTTATATTGAGAACTGTAAACACCCAATGATCATTGACACAGGAGCAAGTTGCTCCATAGTGGCAAAAGAATACTTGAAACAACACTTCCCCAAATGGGAAGATGATATAATCCCAACAAAAGCCAGAAACTTCAAAAGTGCATCAGGCAAAATGCACTCACTGGGGACAATAATCAAAGAGATAATTATCCCACACCAAAAAGGAAATATCAGACTGGAACCTGAATTTGTAGTTCCAGAAAATGCACATGTACAAGGATTCTTACTAGGTACAGAGTACCAAAGAATGTATGGTATGGACATTTGCAATAGCAAAAACAGATATCTTACCATAGGTACAAACAAAGATAAAAAAATTTCCTTTGACATTAATCATATAATAAATGATAACACCTTGAAAGAACTAGTGGAAGAATTCAAAGAGGCCCAATATGGCACTCAACTCACCTGTAAAATGAAACTCAACTTACTGAAAGTATTGAGAAAGCATAGAGGAGCTTTTGCAATAGGAGAAGAGCCACTAGGAAAAATCAAAGGACATGATATAGAATTATATCTGGATGTAGAAAGACCATATCCACCTATGCTTAGGAGACCACCATACCCAGCCAGCTTGGAAACTAGGAAAGAAATTGAGAAACACATCAATGAACTCCTAGAAATGGGGGTAATAAGAAAGATAGGACATAATGAGATAGTAGAGGTCACTACACCAGTCCTTATAACATGGCATGATGGTAAATCCAGATTATGTGGTGACTTCAGGGCTTTGAATAATTACACCAAAGCAGATAGGTACCCCATCCCAAGGATACCACATGCACTAGATAAACTAGCAAAAGCCAAGTTCATTACAAAAATGGACTGCATGAAAGGTTTTCACCAGAATGGGGTAAAACCAGATTCCATCAAATTGCTAAGAGTTATATGCCCTATGGGCATATATGAATATACCAGAATGCCATTTGGCATTAAGAATGCACCAGCCCATTTTCAGAGGATGATGGATACCATATTTCAAGATGAAATAATGGAAGGGTGGATGGTAGTGTACATTGATGATATCATAATATACTCAGAAACATGGGAAGACCATGTGAAGAAAATTGATAAAATATTGGGAAAATGCACACCAATCAATATGAAGATATCTCTTAAGAAATGTAACTTTGGACAACAAGAACTGCTAGCCCTAGGACACAAAGTCTCAGGTTTAAGCCTAGCTATAGACCAAAATAAAGTTGCTGCAGTACTAAAGAAACCAGTACCAAAGAACATCAAAGAAATGCAATCTTTTTTGGGCTTTGCTAGCTACTACAGAAGCCACATAAAGAACTTTGCACACATCACTAGTAGCCTATACAAACTGTGCTCAAAAGATGTAGTCTTTGAAATTACCAAGGAAAGAAGGGATGCATTTGAAAAGATCAAACATGAACTGACCAATGCCCCTGTCCTAATGATGCCTGATTTTGAACTACCATTCAAACTATATATAGATGCAGCATGTAGCCAAGGGCTAGGAGCAGCACTACACCAGAGGCAACTAGTGGATGGAATACCCAAAGAAGGAGTAATTTGCTATATATCAAGACAACTGAAAGACTCAGAAGCCAGATATGGAGCTACTCAGACAGAATGTCTATGCTTGGTATGGGAATTAGAAAAACTCCATTACTACTTAGAAGGAGCAGTATTTGAAGTTTTTACTGACTGCACAGCCCTCAAGTCACTGTTGAACATGAAGACAACAAACAGACACATGCTTAGGTGGCAAATAGCCATACAAGAATACAGAGGGAATATGACTATCATCTATAAAGAAGGGAAAAGTCACACTAATGCAGATGGTCTCAGCAGGTGGCCACTGAAGAATGATAAAGAAAATCCAGCATATGACCCAGAAAATGGGGCCAAAATACCTATACAATGCATGGAGATAGACAGGAGAAAGAACTTCAAACTATCAAACTGGGAATTAGGGAATGATTCATCAAACCCAGCACAGAGCTATGGGGAGATTAAAGAGATACCCATACTGGGAATCAGCTCCTCTAATCTGAATACAGAATTCTTTAACATAGTACAATCAGCATACAATAAACACAAACAGTGTAGTATATTGATACAACTACTAAAACAAAAGTACAGGAGTCCTGAACTAGAGAGTCAATTGGAAGAGCCATGGCTAAAAAATTTTAAAGAAAATAGATTTTTTCTGATAGATGACCTACTGTACCATAGGGAAAAACACACAAGTGCCCTGGTAATAATAAATAGAGAACACATTTCCCTGATACTACAGGAATGCCATGACTGCCCATACATGGGACATATGAGCAAAGAAAGAACTAAAGAAAGAGTCTTTAGCACAGCTTGGTGGCCAAAGTGGGAACAAGACTTGAGTGAATACATCAACACTTGTACCAGATGCCAAAAAGCCAACAGGAGTCATGGCAAAAGATATGGATTACTCCAGAGTATAGAGGAGCCCAAACACCCCTGGGAAATAATAAACATGGATTGGGTAACAGGCCTGGTCCCTGGAGGGAAAGACAGCTTTAATGCATGCCTAGTAGTAGTAGACAGGTACAGCAAGAGTTTCAGATGTCTCCCCTGTCACAAAGAGGACACAGCAATGGACACAGCCATATTGTTCTGGAACAATGTGATAGCTAACTGTGGAGTTCCAAGAATTATAGTTAGTGACAGAGACCCTAAATTCACATCAGAATTTTGGACTAATCTATATGAGATGCTGGGAACCAAACTAGCATTTTCCACAGCTTACCATCCACAAACAGATGGTCTAGCAGAAAGAATGATCCAAACATTGGAAGACATCATTAGAAGGTTTTGTGCATATGGCATGGAATATAAAGACAATGAGGGATATACCCATGACTGGGTAACCCTCCTACCAGCTGTACAATTGGCATACAACACAAGTATACACTCAGTGACAGGAAAAACCCCTGCCACATTAGAGAAAGGATGGAACCCACTACTTCCAGTAGATTACTTGAAGAAGAACCTCCTCTCAGTACATCCCACAGCTAAAGACTTTCACACAATGTGGAAGACTGCCTGTGAAAAAGCAGAGCAATGTGTGGCTGAAGCCAAATTATATAACAAACAGAGATATGATAAAAGTCACCAAGAACCTGATTTCAAAGAAGGAGACCAAGTTCTAATCTCAACTCTTAACTTCAACAACCTAAAAGGACCCAAGAAGATGAGAGACTCATTCATAGGACCATTCACCATTATTAAATTGATAGGAAAGAATGCAGTAGAGGTCAACCTGACCAAAGAGTTCTCTAGGAAACACCCAGTTTTCCCTGTGAGCCTGGTCAAACCTTATCACCAAACAGATGAGGAGAAATTCCCTGACAGGAAGAAGACAGTCACCCATGAAAGATTGGTAGAGGAAGATGACTCACCTGGACCAGTGAAAAAGATCATTAAAGCCAGGAAAATAAGAATCAATGGGAAAGACAACAGGCAATACCTGGTTAGATTTAAGAATCAACCAGCAGATAAAGACAAATGGTTAACTGAGAAAGAAATCCCAGATGGACAAATACACCTCAGAAGATTCAGAGCCTCCAGGAGGGCTGAAGAGTCTCATCAATGATGAGCCTTCTTTTGAGGGAGGGTATGTCAGCCTGTGACTCAAAACAGAGCACTAGCATGACATCCAACATACCATAAATAATGGTATGACAAGTATTGAACAAACATAGTCAATACAGGTAATAATTAAGAGAAAACAATCCTCTTACATTAAACACCAACCTTATCCAAACAGAATAAGGAAACCTAGAGGAGAATAAACAAGTCAAAACCCTTATTTTCACCTCTCATCTAACTTATGCATATTTAAGTTATCCTATACCAAAATGGTATTTTTCTCAAAGCTCACATAGAGAGCTACACAATGATATCATCCATGTTGTTGTAACACCACTACAACTGGAGATACCATATAACCTCATTTTCAAAACCAAGTCCCCCTGAAAGTCAAAGAGGGCTTGTACAAAACTGTACAAAAGTATAACCAAATTAAAGATCTCAACAAGAGCTTTAATTTGAGACACCTTAGACCTCTGTATCTCTTAAATTGACTGAGGGATCTTGGTTCAAAGGTTTAATAACCAAAATACAGATATTCTGAAAATAAGAAAATAAACAAACCCCTGTATCTTTGGCATACACTCATACAACTGTACAGTGTCATATACCAAACTGTAGGGCTAATCAAGCCCTACAAAACTGTATCATCAGAATACAGATATCTTCCAAACTGAAGAAGATATCTGGTATGGAAGTTTTTGAAGCCTCATACTGATGTACAAAAATACATCCAAAAACTTAAAACCCTTATAACTTTTGCTATTTTAAAGAAGGGTAAACATGAAGCATACCAAATTGAAGAGCACATTAAGACCTTCAATTCTGTGCTCTTAGTTTCTTGATATCTCAAAAACTGACCAAGATATCTTGGTTGGAAGTATTTTGGCCAATACTGGCCTGTACCAAACCTGTACCAACCAGTACAGTCTTAATACTCAAAATAATGGTTGTTCAAAGCTTAAAACCGCCCAGAATGACTAGTATTGGTCATACAAACACCAGAACAACGTCATCCAAGTGCTGACGTGGCAGGTGAAAAGTTTTTTCATCCTGTATTGATCCAGAATGATCATTTGTGGTTCCAAAACCACAATTCTGCCTCTACTGACGTCAGAATTGAGGATCCAGAACCACAGACTGACCAATGGAGTGAAAATTTTCACTCCTCTGACGTGTGAAGAGTAAATAACTCTTGACAGTCTTGAAAGATATAAAAAGAAGGGTTTTTGCCTTCAAAAGTCCTCATCTTATCTTATTTTTATATATTCTTATGTGACAAGACTGTTATCCATCAGTAGTGCCCTTAGAATACTTAAAAGATATAATTAAAATATAATTATTGTAGTGTCTCTTTACAGTCAAGGATATTAGAACATTGCAACCCAGGTCCTCAATAGACTCATCACCACTGTTACCACGTAGCAGTAGGACCTGAAGAATTATTTTATTACTTATTTGACGTGTCACAGTCATAGTACTAGCTTGTATTTACTATTTTTAAGCTACTACATAGACTCACCCTGACACTTACCATGGGATAATATCCCATAACCATGAATATGAGGTGTCAAATAGACGAAGAAGCATGTTTTTACTTCAATACCTCATATTTCAGTCAATACTGGGGTCCCATACAGTTTCTGTACAGCATTCTACGCGTCATACACGTCAGAATCAGGCTGTGAGGTCCCCAGATGAAAATTTTCACCCTGTATTGGTGAAAACTGCCCAGATGTGGTTTCAAAACCACATCTGAGCCCAATACAGGGTATACAGGTTGTTTGCAAACCACAAGCCTGTCATAGAGAGTGAAAAATCTTCACTTCCTCTACGTTGAAAGGTCTAGCAGCCTTTCCACCTCAATTTCAGGATAAAAGGAGGGCTTTTCACAGCCAAAAGCCTTTCCTCATCCTGCTCTTGAATAACCTACGTAGTAAACTGTCAAAAACAGTTTTACTCTTGGTTAATAATCAGGTATAATTATAAGTTTTAATTATTGTAGTCTTTTATTATTGTAACCCAACAGATAAAGCTGCACCCAGGGCTTTCAACAGCGCTCACCACCACTATAACCACTATAGTAAAGCCCTTTAAATTTATTCTTAATCATCTCAAAACCTTCTTAAAGCATTTTTACCGTGTCACAAACATAGTTTGAGTTGTAAATAGCCTACATTACCACTCTTTCATAGTTTCATCCTGACAAGGTATCTCACACTAGAACTGTAGAAGTTAGATGAGAGGTGAATATTTTATTCATCCTTATTTGAACTTATTTTGGCCATAAATCCTGTAGTTCTTGTTCTATCTCAATTTGGCTAGTACCATTTGATAGTGCTGATAAAGAGCTTCAATTTGAATACCAGTTTGATGGGGTTAAGTCTCTTCCTCTGGATTGCAGATGAGAGGTGAAAAACAAGTTTTATGCTCAAAAGAACTTTGAGCAGGAAGAACTTTTCTATTCCTTGTACTATGATGATGGGACTTGCATATGTGTAGATTAGTGGCTTTCCTCTTTCCTTTGATACCTTTTGAGCTGATTTAGCTCAGCTCCAGGTTTTGGTGGTATCTTGGCTTTACCATTGGTTTATGGTATTTGGATTTCATGCTTGTGCTCTGGTTTTGAGTGACAGCCTGACATTTTAATATTAAATCATCTCACTGGGAGGTCTGGACCTTAATGCAAGGAAGTTACCCATAAAGCTGAATCAAAATCTAATCAATCAAACTAAATACTGTTTATTCTTTAATTAATCATAACCTAATTAATAGAGTTCCTAGAGACATGTCCTGTAAGGTTCCTGATAAATCAGAGCCACTAGAAACCCCGGTAAGCTCTATTGGTGAACACCTTCAGCTGTTCTTGGTAGTAATGCCAACTTGTGGTTCTAAATCAACATATCAACCCACAAACAGTCTTAATTTAGTTTGCATGCCCACAATCCAGCACACAGTAGTGAAAACCTTCACTTTATGGCCGTGTTAAAATCTTAAAAGCCTCTTACTAACCCGGAACAAGATAAAGGAAGAATTCCAAAACCCAAAAGAAAAACTAATCATCCTATATTTATCATTCTTACATCATATAGCTTCTTCATGAGTGATACCCTTAGAGTTGAAGCAGTTTATGACTTTGGTATTCATTATTGTATGGTTCATTATCTTCAACTAACATACAAACTCTGCACTGATGGTTTTCAGAAGTATTTTTCTTCCCTATTAATTTTCCTTTTATCTTGTTTTTTGTTAGTATTTTTCTTCTCTTTTTACATATTTCCCTTTCTTTACAAAACACAACTTTCTTTGGCTTTTTTCCTTTGTTTGTTGGCATTGTCACAGGGGCTCTTCCAATCAAATAAGAAACAAGAATAAAAAGAAATACAATGTTTCAACCTTTCAGAAGGAAAGAGTGGGGTTGAAAAGGATTTGGTCACCACAGACCCACTGAGATATGTGGAAAGATGCACCAGGGTGAATTAAGCTTCAAAAGTGGGCCCTCGACTAGGGGTTTTGCTACCATCAAGCACCAGGAAGGCATGCAGGTTTCAAGAATAAGTTGAGAGATATTGATTTGCTTTTCATGACACAGTAATCACCAGGGATAATCACTTCTCAAGCATCAGAAATAAGTAGAGGGAATGATGCATTGCAGATCTGGACTTCAAGCAGGCACCAGGGAAAATGTTGTGTCAATCTTTGGAGATTTACTCCACATCATGAAAATGTCAAGCAATAAAAAAGTCAAACTCACGTCAAGGAAAAATCAAGCAAACATTGAGCACATGACACACTCTGGTATTACACCAAATCCTGTGACACCCACCAATATTGGTTCCCCTGTGCCTTCAACTCAGATTCCTGACCACCAGATTCTCCTGAAACAATCCAAATGATGGTAGAAATAACACAAGAGCCACCTGTTTCCACATTCTTACATAAAATGGGTCCTTCAGCAAGTCTTTATGAATAGTGGGTGTGTGTTGGCCTCATTTTGTGTAGCTATGAATCAGCTTTGCATGAGCAGGTTCAAAATTGTGTGGGTGATAATTGTGGAGCCTGCCATACAATAAAGTGGGTGCATGGGTGTGACACATGTAAATGAAGTAAAAAGCATTTGCGGGCCTCATTTCAAGTGGGATTGACACATTATGCTTGAGGGTGTCGGGACTGCTACAGAAGGTGCAGGTGCATGAGTTTGACACATTCACAAGAAGGAAAAAGCATTTGATTCCCTCATGTCAATTACAATTTACAATTTGCGGGTGACACTTGTGGAGCCACCCACAGCAGGTGCATGAGTGTGACACCCTAAGTCAAGCAGCAGCACCCATTTGCAGGTGACATGTGTGGAACCACCCACGGCGGCCACATAAGTGTAACACACACAAAGGCATAAGCATGTGGGGACCTAATTTCAATCTGCATTTATAATTTGCAGGTGAAAGGTGTGGAGCCCACTACACATTGCTGCGGGTGTGGGTGCAGGTGCGTAAGTGTGACACATGTATCCAGAGGCAAATAATATCAGGGCCTAATGTTAATAAGCATGGATAATTTTCAGGTGAAACATGTGGAGCCTTCTGCACAATACAGTGGGTGCAGGTGAAGGTGTGTAAGTGTGACCCATGCACACAAAGGCAAAAGCATGTGTGGGGTAATTTTTTGAAACCTAAATGTGCATAGCACCCACTAGGCAGATGTGAATGGTTTTTAGCTCATATCTCTTGAAATATAAAGGATAGAGAGTTGAAATACAAATAAGGCAACCACTTAGTTAATTTGGGAATACAGATAGAAACTTCAATTGAAAAGTGGTAAACAAGTTCATAACTTGTAAGGATTTATTAAACAAAATTGTTATAGCAGTTAACCACTTTGTTGTGAAAGTGGTCCAAACTTAAAAAAAAGTAGATAGTCATATTCTACTATCTCATAAGTGAAGAATCATGTTTCATACATTATTACATTCAAGGTATAACCCCTTGAAATCATGGTTAAAAATTTAAAATAGTAAATTTTGACAGAAAAAATGAGTTACAACAAAAATTGTCAAAAATAGAGTTTTGATAATGTAATGAAATTCTCTTGGAATTTTCTTAATGAAATGCCTAGGTATGATAATTGACTCTCCTAATGGCTGTAGCATTTATAAATCAAAAGTTATTAATTCTCAAAGCTTAAGCTTAAGTTTTATCATTCATTATTACTCACTGTAACCTTATCTTAAGTTCAACAGTCATATAATGAATAAAGGTGGCTAATACTAGCTTATTAAGATTGAGAATAATAAAATCCAAAAATTTGAATCTTATTTCAAGCCTATGATGTCAGCCAACTTAGAGTTACAGTGATAACTATAAATAATGACATAATAAGGAGATATGATGGTGTAAACATGGTGAAATCATCACTATATCTTAAATTACTGAGTAATTCCAGTTTCTACCATCTGTCAACAGATATTAGAATCTATGTGGACTCTGGGAGGAAAGACTTTGCTATATATGGAGTATTTTTTCCCTCTATTTCCCCCTCAGACACTTAAAAAACAATAAAAAGATCAAATCAAAGGTTATATCTTTATTTTTGAAAATTTATCTATTACATTATTAAATATAAAAAATATAATATTTATTATAATTACAAGCTTTGAGGTCAGTTATTTAATAATTTTTTATAAAATCTCTCCAAAAATGTCTAATTCCATGTAAAAATAAGAATATTTGTAATTTCTTCTATTTTGAATTGCAAATACAATTTAAATAAGTTGTATGTACATTTTTAGGCATAAATTTATTCAAAATTATTATATTGAGTTTTAGAAGTAGGTTCTTTTCATCCTTTATAATGATTTCTCTTTGTTATTGCTTTGATAATTCTTTTATTATTCTAAATAGCATATATATGTGCATATAAATTTAATATTGGCAATATGTTTCTTATAATTTTTTTTATTATTAAAAAACAATTTTTTATGACTTTATTATTTTTTGGTATCAATGATAAAATCAAATTAACATGTTAATTAGTAAATATTAATATATTTATTCTTCTTATATTATTTTTTTAGAATAGAATTTACATTATTTTGTTTATTTGATAATATGAATATTGTATACCATAATTATAATAATTCTTTTTTATCTGATCATTCAATTTCACAAGGAAATGAATAGTACAATAAGTAAACTATTGGAAATATTTACTTATTGTTTCATAGTCAAAAATTACACAGAGCATTGGTCATTTGGAATTTGGGATGTGGTGAGACAGGGGGATATTGAAATGAAGTTCTTGTGTGGAAAACCTCAGAAACTGAAAATTAGCATTAAACAGTTCAATATAAATCTTCAATGAAAATGATGTGAAAGCAAATGTTTCTGTTAGCATAAGGAAGACCAATTGGGGAAATGAACATCCCTTGGTGGGAAAGACAATCATTCCATGAGCACAAGGATGATGAATTGAGAAAATTGAATGGAAGTGAAGGAGCATAAGCATAATAACATGTGGAGATGATGAGGCGTAGGTGCAAATGCAAAAGGATGGGAAACCAGGGAGATGTGGAAGCCTATCTTTAAATGAGCAGAAACATGGAAAATTGGGAAAATGAACAGTCTTCCATGCATAAGCCAATCATTGAATGAGCATAATTATGATAAATTTAGAACATGAGGGGCAATTGTGGGAGCATAAGAATTTTAATTTGCCAAGCTCATGAGGCAGGGTGCAAAGGGATAAGGGTGGTATATGGCAGAGACAATGAGGCAGTGGAGGGGAAGCCAATTCATGCATTGGAGTGTGCATGGCAAGGGGGGAAATGATCAGCCAGAAGTGTGGAGATCAATTCATGCATGAGAATGAGCATTCCAAACTTGTGGCTTGCACCATGAGGTGTAATTAACCAAAGATTTCAAAGGGTCTTGATAAGGTCTTTTTCTTTGAGTGAAATACCTGTTTTAAAATTTGATGATTGATGTTTTCTTTATTCAGAAATGAGGTGACTGCCCAAATCAAGTGAGTATAACATGAAACTAACACAATTGAGGAAAGACTTTCTACTGACAGAGGTGCCATGTGGTGTCAATAGCCAGTGCTTGATGTGAAATTTGCCATGGTGAATTATGCATAGCAAATATCTATTGCATAAACAGAAAAATAATCCAACAGTCAACTCAACTGAGAAAGCTTCTTCAAGAAACTTCACACCCCCTAAAACCCACCATACAGTAACCAATGCAAAGAACATTACTCACAGATGAAAAGGTCTTTGAATTTCAACAAAACCAGCCAAACCAGCCAAAAATTTCATCTTTTTTTTATTATGAACAGGAATAACCCTTTCATAAAAACAACAGTTATCCAACATTCAACCCAAATTACAAAGCTCCTTCATTCAATTTAGAGCTTCTCAGTAAACCAGAATAAAAGACATGCATAAAAATGAATAGTAAACTGTGTGCGACCTCATAATCACCTGCATGAGAATACATAACCTTCTTCAAATACCCTCAAGCTTCCTTCAATAATGTTAAAAGTGAAAACATAGGAACTCTATTTATTAAAAAAACACATTACCTGATAAAGAATAATAATCGTGGCAGCTCAAACACCTTGCCTCAGTTCAATAGTTCACTAAAACACAAGGTCACCGGAAATAATATTAGGATGTGAATGTTTAATAATTATATACAATGGATCAATTACATTTTCTAGTTGGGAATATCACACAATCTGGAATTCCTGAATGGGTAGAATGAATCTTTACTGTAAAAAATGGGGCCCCCTTTGAGAAAAAGGGGTATTCTAAACAACAGAAGTGTAATCTCTATCTGTCTCAATTTATTGTTCGCTTCCTCAGGTGACCTATTCTATTGAATGATCCTTTGCAGATCAATAAATCAGACAGAACCACCCTGAAACTAGCAGCAGTTACAAACCTCATGAAACTATTTCTTCCTGAGTAAATGATATCAGTATCAGAAAAAATTAATCCAATGGTATCCCATAGTGTAACATGATCATTTTCGAGTAAATATATCACATATAACCATTCCTGAAACTAGAAGGTATCTGAAGATTCAGATTTAAGGTCTTTGATATTTCATACTTGAACGGCTTCTAACTCTGGTTCTTTATATCCTTAATATTAGATAGAAGCCATATTACTTTTGAAGTATTGTTATAGATTATTGAAGGAAATTGTTCACCGAAATCTGTAGTATTTGCTGTCTTTTTTGAAATCCTACATTCAGGAGCTGCACCCAGATTTTTGAGCAGCTTCTAGTCAGAAATAAAAAATATCAAATACCATGAAAAATTCAAAATAGAGCACAGGATTCAACTACTTTTAGGAAATTAGGGTATGAAAAATTTCTTCCTTATATTTTCTACTTTGAGGAGTAAAAACAAAGGTGCAAGACAAAAAAATTAAGCAATATCAAAAAATAATTGGGGAAACAATGAGTAACTAGTCACTGGTGAAAAGACAATAAAATAAAGAACCAGTGGTTTCGTAGACTCCAGATGATTGATTTTTTATTGATGACATATTCCTTCTCTTCAGCTTTCAAGAACGGATATGATAAAGAGAAATTCATTATTATTAATCTTGAAATGTACTTTAATATATAAACCATCCAACATTCCATTGGTTGAATAACATGAGATAAAGATTCTTTTCCAGTTTCTAAAAGAACTTGTTTCAGCCTTTGAGATATGAAGGAATATCTAAAAGAATAAAAAAAACAACTTTAAAATACTTATTTTAAAAAGTAAGAGTGGAAATTATTATTTTAAAATAAGTAAAAATTCCATAAAGAAGCATAAAGCTTTGATTATCTCCAAAGCCAATGGATAAACATTTTAAATAAACTACAATATTGTACTTACCATGAAAAACTACACATATAAAATCTTTTGGTCGTATCTGAGAAGTCAATGATTTCTGAGATAACATGAGTATATGCACTTTTATGATCAGAAAATATATTCATGGCTTTCAGCTCATGTCTTTTGAAATGTGCACTATAAAGGGCCAAACCAAATATAAATTTACCACTTCATCACTTTCACAATACATATACAAGCTTTATTTGTCAAGCTATCAACAAGGTTATAGCTTACAATGGTTTATGGATTAAATTAAGAAAAGCTGTTGAAGACTTTGTAAGGAAAGTGGTCCAAACTTAAAGCAAAGTATATATTAAAACTCTAATAGCTCATAAATGAAGAATGATGTATTTTTTATTATCCTATTAAAGGTAACACCCCTTGAAGTCATGGTTTGAAGTTTAAAATAGTGAATTTTGATATAAATGATGAGTCCAAAAAATCATCAAAAAGAGATTTTTAATGATTTAATAAAAACTCTTTTTTCTGTGCAATAAATACATACCAAGCTATGATAATTCACTCTCTGAATGGATTTAGTTTTCATAAATCAAAAGGTATGAACCATCAAAATTTAAGTTTAAAATTTATCATTTATGACCACTAATGGTGATTTCATTTCAAGTTAAAGAGTTATATTGTCAGCCTGTGACTCAAAACCAGAGCACAAGCATGACAGCCAAAATACTATAAACCAATGGTATAGCCAAGATACCAGCAAAACAAGGAGCTGAGGCAAAACAGCTCAAAAGGTATCGAAAGAAAGAGGAAATCACCTCTTTCTGAAAATAGAAGTCCCATCAACATAGGACAAAGAATAACAAAGTTATTCCTGCTCAAAGTTATTGCTAAGCATAAACCTTAATTTTCACCTCCCATCTAAAACCTGGAAGGAGAGTCTTAACCCCATCAAATGGGTACTCAAAATGAAGCTCTAAGCCAGGGCTATCCAATGGTACCAGCCAAACTGAGCTAGCACCAATATTACTGGAGTTATGGACAATTTCAGGCCAAATAAGGGTGAACAAAACATTCACCTCTCATCTGACTTCTACAGTTTTAGTGTGACATACTTGAAGTGGGGTCTTTTTGGAAAGAGCACAATCAGGGCTATCTGATGGTGTCACCCAATTCACCATATCTCAACTACAGAAGAAGGTATGGGGCAAACAAGCTCAATACAGCTTTTTACCTAAATCACACATATGTACAAAAATCTTGTACATGGCATAACTTTGCCATATTTAATGATAACCATATCAAATAAGGTACCATTGTGTAGAACACATACAAGGCTACGCACTGGTTTAGGTTTGAGGTTGATATCTCAAGAACTGACAAAGGTATAGCTGTTTTAAGGTCAAAATCCCACATTCTGACCAATACAGCCTCACCATGGGATAATATCCCATAATCATGAATATGAGGTGTCAAATAGATGAAGAAGCTTGTTTTTACTTCAATTCCTCATATGTCAGTCAATACTGGGGTCCCATACAGCTTCTGTACAGCATTCTACGCTTCATACACATCCGAATCAGGCTGTGAGGTCCCCAGATGAAATCTTTCACCCTGTAATGGTGAAAACTGCCCAGATGTGGTTTCAAGACCACATCTGAGCCCAATACAGGTTATACAGGCTGTTTGCAAACCACAAGCCAGTACTAGAGAGTAAAAAAATCTTCACTTCCTCTGTGTGGAAAGGTCTAGCACCCTTTCCACCCCATTTCAGGATAAAAAGGAGGCTTTTCACAGCCAGAATTGTCTCCTCATCCTGCTCTTTAATAACCTACGTAGTAAACTGTAAAAAACAGTTTTACTCTTGGTTAATAATCAGGTATAATTATAAATCTTAATTATTGTAGTATTTTATTATTGTAACCCAACAGATAAAGCTGCACCCAGGGCTTTCAACAGCGCTCACCACCACTATATTATATATAGTAAAGCCCTTTTTATCTTAAATTAAATTATCCTTAAGCCCCTATAAATCTTTTTTTAACCATTTTTACAGTGTCACAAACATAGTTAAAGTTGTAATTAGTCTATTTACACCTTTATCATAGTTTCATCCCGACATATATAAGTTATAAAATTGGTAAATACTATTAAGTTATGATTAATAATAAGAAATACACAAATCTTAAGCTTATTTCAAGCCTATGATGTCAGCAAACTTAAAACTATAGTGATAACTCAAAATAATGGTGTAATAGTGAGATAAGCTGATTTCATTATGATGTAATAATCACCAAACCTTGAAATACTGATAGATAGTGGTGGATACCATCAGTCAGAATCTACTGGAAGCCTTCTGGACTCTAGGAGGGAGGCCTTTACTATGTATTGAGCTCTTTTTACCTCTATTTCCCCATCAGATGCAACCAAAGCACTGAAAATATCAAACCAAAGGTAATAACATTATTCTTTTTATATAATTCTATCATATTATCAAAATTTCAAGTAAATCTTTATATTAATGATAGATGACTTAATTTTTTCTTAAATTTCTCTCCAAATCCTTAATTCCAAGTAAAATCATGAAAATTTGTAATTTATTTATTTTTTATTTGTAAATAAAATTGGAATAAGTTTTATTTACATTATTTGGCATATGATAATTCACAATCATCATATTAAGTGTTCAAATTAGGTTTATATTTCTCCTTTTTGATTAATTGCTCTTTATATATATTTGTAACAATTCTTCATTAATATAAATAGTATATATATTGATATAGGACTTTAGTATTAGGAATATTATTGTTATAAATTGGTTTTTATGAATAGAAACCAATTTTCCACACATTAATTTTTTTTGTATCAATAATGAATATCCATAAATATATTAATATATTCAATTTTATTATATTTTTGTTTTAAAATATAGCTTATATAATCATATTTATTTAATGATATGGATATTTTACACCATAATGATAGTAAATCTTTATGATTATAGTTTTTCTTAATCTTATTAATTACCTCAATAAGGACATTCAGAGTAAAATAAGTAATATATTAGTAATATTTACTTATTTTCTCATATTCAAACCTTATACCTGATCCAGTTGGTAGAAATATCTATATGTCATTTTATATTCTTATATAATGGATTTCATAAAAAATCAATAGGTCCAGAAAATTTCAATTAAATCTCAGGGCTAATGAAAACGTTTTTTATCCATAAGATTTCAAAAGATACATAGCATGTCAATCATAGAATAGAACTAATGGAAAATAGACCTATCATTGGGTGAGACTTTGAATTCCATAAGAAATGGCCACAAATAGCATACCATACCCTGAAATGAAATTTGCATCATATTTACTTCTTCAACCAGAATCTGAATAGCTTGTCATGGTGGTTGCTTTGAAGATACCTTCAATAGTCAAACCAGAGCTTTAATTTCTCTGACAAGATTTTGGAATGCTATTCAAGGTCGGTAAATGGTGAACTGATTCTTTGTAGAGTAAATAAAGAAGAGAAATGTGTAAATAGCAAAATCTGGGACAAGAAAAATCTTTCAGATAATCTGAAGCCCCCACATCTTTTTTATAACTAAAAGAGGGATACTCATTAATATTATTAGATATTTTAAGGCATATTTTACGATCAATTGGAGTAGCAAGTCATTTGAAGTATTCCATACCAAATCACTTAACTATTTCATTTATGTAAAGCTTCTCACAAAGAGAAATAGTCCTTTTTAAACAATCGAAATTGGTCTTCATTGCCAGGAGTAACATAATCTCAACCATCTTCCCCCTTAAAAATCCCTCTTATATCTCTTTTGAAGGTTTCAACTATTTTCATCCTCCACATATAATTGTGTAATCAATCCACATGATTTCATTAGGAAAGGGTTTCATACCAATTGAAAGAAACAGATTGGATGAAATTGTTTTAAACACAGGTTATCAAAAATAGAAGCAAGAATTTGATAGAATCCTTGGTTCTTTCTAAGCACACAGCATGATTTCATAATATTCAAGGATCCAGGATAATCTTTATGAGAATAACCTTCTGGATACTTACTAGAAAAGCTTGTTTTGGTTAATCCATTCTCAAAAGAATATAAAAAATGTATGGGATGGAGTTTATAATAATGAATGGGGCCATCTAATAAAATAAACCTAAGAGGGGTAACTGTTCCAGAAATGGCATGATTTTCATCATAGTCATTCTACTCAATCTTGGGAGGCCCTTTGACTCAAAAGCTTGCTTTTCATCTTATTAATTTGCGTTTTTGGTTTTCCTCTTCAAAAATCGCTAATTTTGATTATTTGAAGTGGGGTTGCTTGTGGTAACAAACTGAATTTTCAATAATTATTGTCACCATATGATATCAAATCTTTGAGCAAGGTTTGAGTTAAATTTGCAAGACTGCATATGACTGATAGCTTGAAATTAAGCTTTGGGAGTTTTTATAATTTAGTGAGTCCCTAAGTTGGCAAATTAACTTCAGCCATTGGCAGAATATTTGATTCATCAAAATTATTAGATATGTTCTTTGGTTATTTTTCATGAATTTATTACATTAGACAGCATTTTCTAGGCTTAGTGTGGTCAAATAGCCAGATGATGATGCATTAGTACTTCTTTTGGAAATGGAAATTTCATCATAATCTTCAGCCAATATTTCAAAAAATATGCAAATTGTGTGATAGAATTATTCAGGACTGGGGTGATGAATACCAACCAGATTAGTTCAAAGAAAAGATATTTTCTTCTAAATTTTGGTTACTTTCAAGCAGGAGTCATATTAATTCATGGGGTGAAGAGGGGGGTTGCTTGTGGTAACAAACTAAATTTTCAATCTTTATTGTCTCCCTTTGATGGCAAATCTTTGAGCAAGTTTAAGAGTTATATTTTAAAGACTGCATATTACTGATATCTTGAGAGTACGTTTTTGGAGCTTTTATATTGTCGTGAGTCCCTAATTTGGAAAATTGACTTCATCCATTGGCTGAATATTTGATTCATCAATGTTATTAGATATGTTCTTTGGTTCTTTTAAAGCAACCTCTTACATTGGGCATAATTTTTTTAGGTTTAGAGTAGTCAACTATCCAGGTGATAAGGCATCAAGCCTTCTTTTGTAAATGTAAATTTCATAATAAAACTCACCCAATATTTCAAACAATATGCAAGGTGTGTCACACAATTATGCAGAACTGGAGTGTTCAATATCATCCAAATGAGTCCAAAAAGAAGGTTTTTTCTTCTAAATCTTGTTTCATTCGAAGAAGGAGTCATATTATCTTATGGGGTGATTGAGGAACCTCAAGCTTTGAAATTCCCTTACTCCAATCATTCTAAAAAATCCCAAAATCAGTCATCATTCCAAAGAAATTCATTAATACTTTAGGGCCATCCCATTTAAAATTGTATCCCCTTGACGGTTCATTTCCTTCTGAGCTACCAAGAAAGGAAAACTCTTCAGAATTGGAATATAAATTTGATTCTATTTTCAATTTATTTAAATGTACATAGAATAATCACACCAAAATAGTTAGGCTGTTTATTTTCAGAATTGTGTTAAAAATCGATTCAAAAGCAGTTTTGAACTATGAGGAAAATACAGGCGCTCCATTCAAAAAACAGGCAGAAATAAATAAAGCTTCAACCCAGCAATCATCAGTCATTTCTAAGTTGAGCGTGAGAAAATGAACTCTCTCCATTATGGCTCTGTTGGATCTCTATGTAGGATAGTTTTTCCGATGAGTATATGGTTCTGCAAGTAGTGAGTCAATTCCTTCAGGAAGAAGAAATTGACAGAAACTCAGATGCAATAAACTCTCCCCCATTATTGAAAATGACCTTCTTAATTTAGAAATTTGTCTTTTTTCAATGAAACATTCAAAATTTCTAGAATAAACAAAGCACTGTAGCCTTTCTGAGATAGAATAAATGAAACAAAATCTGTTTTTTTTGTTATTTACTTGAAAGATACATGAATTTCGTTGTGTCAAAACAGTCTTTATTGGACCACAAATACGTATTTGTAATCTTTTAAAAGGTTAGTATGTCACAAGAGAAACTCTGTTCAAAGGCAGTTTATGCGCTTTTCAAAAAACGCATTACTTCAATTCAAGCCTTGAAGACTCCGAGAACAGAAATAGATGTGAAGAATATCATTTTCTAGGGTGTTTTAATTCCCTGTAGAAAGTAAATAAGAAAAAACATACCCTTGTGAAGAGGAAACTTGTAATACAAAGACTTATGGAGGTAAAATTGTGAAAGAGCTTTCCTTTAATAAATGTTTCATTTTTCTGATCACAAAGGCTAACTCTTTCTCTCTTCCATGGGAAAGAAAATTCTGCCAAAATAAAAGGAGTATAATAAATCAAAGGATATTTCGGTGTGAGAATTATTAATTAATTGTTTAGATGAATGAAGGAACCATTTCATCTACTTATGGTTAGAAAACTCCCAAAACCTCGATTCACCTACAAATCATGATGTTGCACTCATTATAGACTTTCTTCAAAAATAATGGTTCTAGGTTCTCAAACAAATAGTTCATGACTATTCTATTCAGAGAGTTTCTGTGATGTTTTAGTGGCACTTATTTCCCTCATTGACTCATGTATATCCAAGGAAACACTCGATAAGAGAAATTGCTGTGGTTCTGAATAGACACTGAACTAGGAAAATGGAGCGGTATCTTTGTCTATATGTGGGGTAATTTCTGTATGAAAACACAGCAAAATGAATCATGTTGGATTGTTTTTGTTTTCTTATGCTTGGGTATCCAGGGGAGGTAAGCAATTATTATCTTGTAATATTTAAGTGAATGGAATTGTATTTGAATTCTTGCCACATAACTTTGGATAAGTCTGCTATCAATTTGGGATTATAAAACTATTGAGTAAAAACATATAGAGATGGCTTTAGGCGGAAATAGTTACTTGGAGATAATTGCTGCCCAACTTCATATTCTAAGAACTTATGATCATGACAAGCTTAAGTGGTCTCCAATTCAATAAAAATTGAGCTTTCAATGTTATAAAGAAAAGCTGAAATACGTATTTTGGATTTAAAGTCTTTCATTTGAATATCCTCTTATCAAGAGTGCGCAAGAAGACAAAATCTTGTTTTATTTAGTTACTTCTCATCAAATCTAGACGAAATACCCATTTTTTGAACAAGAGATTTTCTATAAAATTCATTCTTCTATGTTTTGTCAAAAATTCCTTACGGGAAGGCTCTCATGATAGTGGCTGTCTGAATCAGAGAAAACTGCAAAAATTTTCAAGTGGTGGGTACGTGCTTTTTGAACCCTCCATTGACCAACATGGAACGGAACATAGCCCAAAGCGTCTTATGAATTGGTCTCATTTATCAGTTAAAATGGGCAAAGTAAATAAAAACCGAGTTGGTTTAACGCACAGCTGGCAAGTAGCTGACGCTGCGGGATGCGGCGTTGTCCTGACGCTCCTAGCGCAATTAAGCCCGTGCAACGCCTAATGCACAAGCATAGCCATCCAATTGCTTGTCAGGGGTGAGCAAGACCTCATCAACTACGCCCTATTTCTCAATCAATTTCTTCTATGACCATCCCCAAATAAAACAATTTTCAACTACTTCGTTTTGAATGTCAAGGCTTTTTTTACATTGCTGTCAACCCAACTTTTTTTCTTGACCATCAAAAATCAATAGTTTGCTGTTAGATTAATTTTGATTCGCTTCGTTTTTCATTTTTAATTTATTTTTTTCTAAATTGGTTTTCAGTCGACCTTCTTAACAACCCTGACTATGCTTGTTCGAATTCCTTCAAGTTGATTTTTTTAACTATTAAAATCAATTAGTGTTTCCTCAAGTTCTTTCAAATCAACCTTCTTTTTAACCATTAAAAACAAACTATTATCCCTTTACATCAATTTCAAATCAACTTATTTTTTCGACTAAAAAAAACTGGTTTTATTTGAATTTACTATTGAATCAACTTCTCTCTTAACAATCAAGAATCAAACTTTTGTTTTAACTTCATCTCAAGTCGATTTCTCTCAACCATTACGATTAATTGATTTTTCAAATCACTTTTGAATCAACATTTTATCAACCTCAAAGTAGAGATGGAAATCTGTGATTGCACTCATTGCATTAAATTTGATTTTACGGATCAGAATGGCAAGCAAACTCAAGGTGTCCTGGTTTCTCGTAGGACTCGTAATCGCCATTGGGCCAAATATTGCCAATCTGACCAACTTTTATCCGATAGCATTTCAAAAGCAACCATCTCAGAACCTCATCATTCAAAGGAGCACCAGCAGCCACCAGATTGGCATCAAGAAACTCAAAACAAAGATCACTGTACGGAGCAGACTTTTGTCGAATTAATTCGCAAGTTTATTTGATTGTTTATTTATTTTGAGTAAATAGGATTTACTGAAAATTTCTATCAAACAGGCCTTTTGTTTTGCTTCATGGCTTGGCTATATGTTGTTGGTGGAATGAGCCGAGAAAAGTGTCAAATAGCTCGAAACTACATTGTTTCCATAATCAATCTTTCAAAGCGACTAACCAATCGTAATCCTATTCAGCAGCACATTCCCAAAGATGTGCGAACCATTATTAAAAAACTCGACCTTACTCCCAAGCTCCATCAACTTGTTTGTTGTCCAAAATGCTACTCAACATATGATATCGACACAGCACCCTTTGAGTGTCGATACAAGAATTTCTCAACATCTCTTCCATGTGGTGTGGCTTTGTTCCGCCCAGTTTATTTTATGAGACCTTTACGTCATGTTAAAAGGATTTCGATGCGCTATTCAAGACCTCAACAAGCTCACAAAAATCGAAAGCCGTTCTCAGTATATGTGACCCAAGATTTCTCCAAGTGGCTAAGGTGGTTTATTCCTCAGTGTGAAGAATCAATTGAACAGTGGAGAATGTCTTTAATTACCTCAACTGATGCTATTTATGATTATCAGCAATCAACAGCATGGAAGGCCCTCTACCCCAACTCTCAACAAAAAAATGATGCTACGGTGCTAGAGCTAGCATTTAGCTTATTTACCGATTGGTTTAATCCGATTTCAAACAAGTATCCCTTGGAGTTCTAGCCCTAAACTGCCTTAACCTTCCACCTACAAGTCGATGGAAGCCACAAAACACATTCATTTCAGGCCTTGTTCCAGAACCCATGCAGCCAAATATGGTCACTATTAACAACATTATAAACGTTTTTATTAATGAATTGATCCAGCTAGAACCCGGTATAGTTATTCAAACCCCACAATATCCTCAGGGTCGCAGGGTTTTTGTGCGTGTTGGCTGCTTATTAGGGGACTTGGTAGCTAATCATAAAGTTGCTGGTTTTTCTTCTCATTCAGCTACTTGATTTTGTTCTTGGTGTGATAGTCCTAAGGCTGATATTCAACAACTGCAAGTGGGAAGATTACGACAAAAGCGGTTGGTTAAAGACTACTCACGAGCATTTAAAGACCTGAAGAACGAGGCTGAACGGACCAGGATGGTGAAGAAAAGTGGAATTAGATGGTCTGAGCTAAATCGGCTTGATTATTGGGATCCCGTGCGTATGATACCCATTGGGATTATGCATAATTGGTTTGAAGGGATCCTCCAACATCATTTCAGGAATCAATGGAAGTGGGATTTTGAAAAAGTGGAACTCTATGAAAACGAGGATCAAGAAGAAGATTCAGGGGAGGATTGTGAAATGCAGGATGGCGATACATCAGCTCAAGCAGGTCTCTCATGGCAGAAAGCTAAAAAGATGATGTCAGCTTTGTCAAATGTCAAGGTTCCATTTGGTGTCACTCGCATCCCACAATGGTTGGGACAGGCAAAGGAGGGAAAAATTAAGGCAAGTGAATGGCAGTCACTGTTCTCAATCTATTTACCATTAACAGCAATCAATATCCTTCTTGGAGATATTGACAAGCTCTTGGAAAAGCCGAATGAAACTGGTAAGACCTGCATTTTGATCAACAACCTTTCTGCATTGGTGGCATGCACACACATTTTGGAAGCACGATCAATCACAAATGACCTCTCCTTGCAATTTGGGGAAGAGTATCAGAATTACTGTGAAACCTCAAAAACTCTATTTCCTGGCTATACAATCAACCCCAACCATCACTATGCATTGCATATTGAAATGCAGCTCAAGTGGTGGGGACCTTTGAATGGAGTTTCGGAATTTGCAGGTGAGAGATTAAATGGGATTCTGCAACAAATTCCGACTTCAGGGAAAGTTGGTGAGTGAGGCAGGTATTCATTCAGTTTGAGTCAATGTCTAATCAATTTGATTTCAAAAGGGAAATTTGGATCAACAATCATGAAATCCTTTTGTCAATGGCAACGGCTGATGAGGAAAGATGACTGGGAGATTTCAGAACCAAAAAAAGAAACCCAGGAAGTGGATTTTGAAATGGATCAGAACACATACATTCAGCTGCTATTGCATTTGCAAAAGACAACACCAAATCTTTGTGATTACTCTCAAATACCACACCCAGAAGGTGCGAAAATATTCCTCAACTATGCAAAAGAGCTATCATCAATTAGGAAAAATGGGTATTTAATTGGTAGTTTGGAACCAAACAATCTCATTCATTATATTTCACCACATCAGCTCCGATTTGGGAGGGTTGTTCATATTCTAAAGGTGATGACCGAAGCTTCAAAAGATGAACTACTGATGGTTCAGAAATTGGACAAGGCACAAACTCAGTGGGATGGAGAACGATGGTTGCAACAAGTATTGGAAAAGGTTATGGTCACACATCTAAGGGACACCATTCAAGTCGAAATAGTCCCAAAATCTCATATTTTAGGGACGTGTGCATATAGAGATCTGCCAAAAGGCTCTATGGGTTGTCAAGAACGCAGCGTTTTGGTGCAGGTTATTAAAAAAGGTGGACATGGAAACCGATGAATGTGCGTTTTTATACTCCAAAAGTCATAACCCAGCTCTTTAATTGATTTTTTTTGAAACGTTTTTCTAATTCACCATCCTATCTAGCAAACCATTGATTTTTAATCGATTGACAGTCTATTTACAATCTATTTACACTTCATGTATCAAGTATTCAACCCTTTGGCTAATTCGAATTCCCATGTTTCTTGAAATCATCAAACCATTAGAAAAAGAAATCTATCAATTTTTACACATAAAAAACAAAAAGGCTGAGCGGAGATTAATAAAAATCAAAATTAACGTAAACTGCCTTTGACCTTGTTTATTTCAGGCACTTCATTCCCATTGGTTTTCCTCTATCCTGTCCAGTCTCCAATTTCCCCTTGCCGATCTTGTAACCCAAGCATCAGACATCACCACATCTTGACCATTTTCATTACTATCTTCTTCCTCTGATAGCTCCACATCGCTTTCTTCTCCATTGTATATGAATTCCTCGTCCAACACCACATTGTTATCGACATCACGTTGACCTTCTAAATCCACACTTACATCACCCAAACTACTTGCATTACTATCCCTCTCGCTACTTTCAGGGGTCCCAGGGTCGATTTCGTAATCCTTAATGGTTGACTCCCAGTACTTGTAATTAAAACTCAGGTCGCCAAGTCTTTCATCGGGGTGCTGCTTGGTGCCAGGAGGTAAATCTTTTACTGGAATGAAGGCAACCTCTGATAAATCTGCAACTACGATTTTTTGTGAGTGGTCTTTCTCATTAAACCATTCAGGTCGGTAAAAGTCAATAGGAATGTTTTTAGGAGTTTTCTCAAATTCGGAAATGATTGGGATCTTGGGCCTTCTGCGAATTCATTGTTGTGATCTGTGACCCATCATACCCTCAACTTCTTTGATTTTGCTGTCCAGTCTTCGAAATAATGCAGTTGCACTATCAGATCGGTACGCAAGTGTTTTGACCACATAAATACCAGCCTTTGAATTGTACTCGTCATCGCTATGAGCATTGACATCTGATGCAATGATCTGATACCTTTTGGCATAATTGTGTGAAACCAAAAAGGTGTAACGGCGATCACGTAACTGTTTTGAAACATCCCCTTGGTCAGTGTTATTTCCTTTGATACTTTTACCAAATAAAAGCTTACTCGTTGTCTTGCCCGTTGTACTACTTTTCTCTCCACATCCCGCATAGCCCATCCCTTCTCTCTAGCTTCTTTTTTGAACTTTTCGGCCAATACATAGTGGACATAGTGATCATATGCTGTACTGAGCAACCCAAGGTCACTACAGTAAATCAGGTTGGCACGCATATATTGATAGGCCCCACTGGATGCAATTTGGCGAAACGTCATCAAGGCCACAATACGACATGCACCGTTGTACAGCGAATCTGGTGCTTCTTCCAGGTCAGGTGCCCAGACTCGAATTCCAAGCTTAGCAAGCATTGCATGAACATATGTAATGTAGAAATCCTGCATGTTGATTATGTTTTTACCTATTTTTCTTTTTCCAGAACGTGCGTCGCGTAATGTTTGGACCTGGGCTTCACTGATCAGCTTAACACCTTGAGAGTTTTGTGCCACATTTTGAACTTCTTCAACACTTGAAAATCGCTGGTAAAATTCCTTCAGTAATTGTTTATCTGGAGCTGTTGGAAATGCTCCTGGCGTGAGCATCCCCCACAAAAGCTTAATGTGTACGTATAATGCCTCCTAAAAATATTATATCAAAATTAGTTGTCTGAATTCATACTTTAGTAATGTATCTCCCACCTTTGTGTATTTGAAGTCGGGTGGTGCATCTCGCATCAGCATTTGGATTGGATTGTGCCTTACTGACAAGGCAGCTCTGCTTTGAGGAAGATGGGGGTTTGGGGTTCATCCAGTTGGTTTTCTACTGCTACCTATATTTGAAGATTGAGCTACTGGAAGTTGATTCTGAAAACTCTTGCGACACCCTTTCCCTTTGTCTTTTTTCTTGTTACTCTCCAAAGCCAAAGGATTATTTTGGGCTGCTGCCTCATCTTCTGCCTGCTGCATCAATCTTGCAATCACTTCATCACATTGAGAGATCGTATTCTTCATTTGTTCAAACTCGGCCAGGTGCAACAAACTTCCTTCGGCAGGTGGGTGATAGGAATTATTATGGGGAAAGCTCATTATAGCTAATGGTTGTAAAGAAAAAGATTTTATTTAAAAAAATGTGGGTTTGGGTAATAAAAAGAAGACAAAAACTTGTTTCACCACTAGTATTATAAGAATAAGCTTTGTAGATAAATTAGATGTAATTAATAATTCTATATTTTGAAATAGTTTTGGAATGAATTGAAAAAGGTCGAAAATTTAATATTTTTAAGAATTCTATGTGAATCAAGTTGAAAGCTAACCCAGTAGCAAATTAACGAAATTTGAAAAGATGACCAAGGTGTGAAAACTTAGGAGGGGGTATAACAGCAAGCGCTAGAAGGAACCATGCTATAAGTGAGCATCTTTTGTTTGGTGGCAATTTCGTTTCTGAATTTCTTACAAAAAGCTTCATTCTAAAGCCTTTCTGAGACATCCCTTAGTACATAATGTGTAATGTTCTTGAAAACCTCATGTTTAACAGGCTTTCTTTCAGACTAATTATTTGAGCAGCGGCTGAAAAATACGCTGAAGAATACAATGAAAGTTTTTCTTTGACATCCCTTAGTACTCTTGCAAAACATTTTTGAACACAAGAGGTTTAAGAAGCAACGGCTGAAAAAGACGTTGAGAAGGAAACCAAGTCAAGCTCCTTTTGAAACTCTTTGCATCCTCAAATTTTCCAAGGGAACCTTGGATGTTTTAGCGTTAGAAATACACATTGGTTTTATTGTCATTAAATTTCCAACCGCTTATGCAGGGTGAGGCAATGAAAATTTAATATTTGTTTGTTTGAATCTATGAAACCTGACTTTGTCAAGAGAACACAAAGGGAGTTTTGTGTTATTGGATGCTCAACCCTAGTAAAAATTCTGCAGCGTCAGGACAACGCCGCATCCCGCAGCGTCAGCTACTTGCCAGCTGTGACGGTAGAATGACTGCCTCTCAATCTTGAATGCACACTCGAAATCATTCAAGAGCCCGAAGAGCTGTGGACGGGGGTTTGACTCCCTCACTCGGTGAGATGCCAAAGTTTTTTATCTTGAATCTTAATTCCAGCTTGTTTCATCAGCTCTTGAATTGAACTTCAAAAGATCTGGCTCAATCTAGGAAGTTTTGAATTGACTTTTCTATGCAACACTGTTGAAATTCCTTGTTCATACTCTTATGAAAAACTTCCGCCTATTCTATTGATTTTTCATTTTGAGTTAAGTCTGAATTTTCTTTCTATTGTCTATAGCTTTGGCCAAAAACAATCCAATAAATATCCAATATGCCAACTTTTCTTCCGCAAAGATTGGCCAGACAATCATCTTTAAAGCTGGAAAATGAACCTTTCAAATCATTTTATTTGAATAGTATAGCTTACTCATAATGACAGATTTCCTATCCAGTACGAGATAAATCTTCAAGGGGAAAAAATAATATTTGAAATGAAGTATCCATATTTAATTTCTATCAATAAGAACATTAATAATATCCGGATTTCCATTTATTCTGGATTTTCCAAACACCTCATAAATATAAGCGGGTTTTTCAGATTTATGTATCAATACAATCCTGAATACCGATAGCAAATAGCTACACAATAAGACACGTGATATAGATTCAATTTGAATACGGCTCAAGCTTTATTCAGAGGGTACTAAGTGGATTTCATTCATGAGCTATTCGAAACATGAAATCTCCTTGAATATTCATTATTCAAATTGAAAACCCTTTCTCATTGCAATGGGTTGAAAGAAATCATGTTTTTCAGCTATTATTTGTATATGCGTACTAATAGATGGGATCCAAGATTATCATCATTTGTTTCGTGTTATATAGCTGTTTTTAATTGTCATTTTATTTCATTATGAAGCTGCTTTTTGTGATATTGACTTTTTGAGTATATATTTCCCTTAAATGGAAGATATGATATTCACTCCTAAAAATATATCGGAAACTTCCAAGATCTGGCATTCTGTCCACTTTATGAAAATACATATACCTAGGCAGCCTTTGCTCCAAACCGCTTATGTGAATGATAAATGTGCCTCAATCTTTCCTGAATTATACATCATCATATAATGTTAGCTCATCTCTATTTAGGCTTTTAATTCAATGGCTAAATTACATATGTTCAAACCCCTTCATTCTCCCCATGTTATTTGTGTGTTAATCCCACGTTATAGAGCCTATTTATGCAATTGAACAGTACTTATACCGCCGGAATTTAGTAAAAATGGCTTTGAAGAATATTAGCTTCCTAACCATCTTAGTATTTCTTTAAATTTTTCTCGACTACATCAATCATGGTGTACAATTTTTAAGGAAAACATGGCCCAAGAACTTGAGGCAGAAGGAATTCTTCCCAGATCCAAGAAACAGCCTTTTCTTGTGATGAGAACATATTTCATCCTCTAAAAACCAACCTTTAATGTTTCCTCAATATTTCTCAGTTCTTTTAGTAGTTATTCCAGTACTTAGTTATTATTTATGCTTTGTGAAGCATCTCAGTAATGCCAATTACACATCAAAAATAAAGATCATCTATATTCCTTTATCAGTTTCTTTTTCTTCACAGAGAAGATAAATAATTATTCAACCCCTTACTCAATTTCCTCTTCATTAATAAGGAAATCTTTTTTCTTTATTTCACGGCTTCTATTTTGGTACATATTCCTTGTGAGGGCCAGAATTGAAAATTTTAATTTAGTTTTAAGAAAATTGTTATAGTGGGAGATTCCCAAGAAATTATCCTTTCTCAATTGAACAATATGTCAATTATGAAGTTTTTACAGAGTTCTCCTCAATTCAGAATCTGTTCCAAATATTCCAAATGATGAAGTTTTGAATGCAGTGTTTCTTGAACTGGAAACAATTTACCTGATGGCTATAGATATTTTACATAAGCCTTTATAATTGACGCGAATTAATTTTTTATCAATAGGAAATTGGTCTATTTTTGATATTTCCCCAAGGGATTTTCATTCCATAAAAGCTTTGATTGTATAATGAAAACAAAATTCATATAATTACATAAATTTTAATCTGTATAACAAGGAAAATTTATAAATAGATCCCTTCTGTATTTCATTTTTTTGAAAATGATATATTCATTAAATGGAAAGAGCCATGTGAGACTGCTTCAAGATGGATAAAAAATGATGAACGCATAAAAAAAGAATACCTAAAATGCTTCATAGACAGAATGATTTTTAGGCAGAAGATGAGCCTTTGTAATTGAGCATAAGTCTAAATATCTTACAAAGACCAAAGTTAATGTGTAATATTTTCATCTGAAGCCCATTATGATAGCAGAGACATTTAATATAAATCTCACTTTCCTCAAACAATAATGAAATATAGCTTGGAATTACAGTAATTAATATAAATATTTACAAATGTACTATACAATATATTGGAGCTTTCAATAAGCAAAATTAAAATGATTATATTTCAAAATGAATAGAATCTCTGTAACAAGCTACATGGAACCAAGAATTTTACCAAAGTAAATTGAAAAATATACTAAGGAGAATATTATTTTCTTTTAATTTATGGGTGACAAGATATAAATAATACAAATAGTTCTTTGAGATCTTTTACCATAGGCCAAAGTTTTCTATTGATTTGAGGAGAATGATAATCTTGAGAAACAAGATATCAATGGGAAACTCATTTCTGAGTTATTGTATAAAAAGCAGAATGAAGGGACCCAGACAGGTTTTCAAAAATATTTATTAAACAAGATTTTACAGAACAAAATATCATTGATTATTTTGAAGAATAAAAGAGCGCTCTAATCCTTAAGTTCTTTCAATGGAAGTTTTTAATATAAAGACAATGAAAGTCTAATAATACTGATATGACATCTTATTCTCCACGTTTATTTTATTTCACAGGTTAATTATATTGAATTATGACAAACAATTTACAACAAAATGGCCTTTTAATATTATGATGCCTCATATGTGTTAAAGGATTTTGTAAGAGGAAATTTGCATTACCAAACAAGAAAAATGCAACATGATGAATAAATATTCAACCCAACAAGCCTACACCTTTGCCTAAAATTAATTTTCCTAGTGTCATTCTTACCTCAAATTATCTTCAAGTGAAATATGGGTATATATACTTTGAACGTCATTTTGAGAATATCGTCAAAATAAATATTCAAGCACATATATTGTAGTCAATAATTTGAATGAGCTTTTAACTTAATTCTAATGCTTTTAAAGATAATTCAATATGGTAATTCAAAGCCTTGAATAAGAATACTCTAAGAGATAAGGTAATCTTTATCTTTGGCCTATAAACAGATAATAAGGAGTATCTGTCTATGTGAATACATCAAGTTCAACTATTGAGTTATGGATTTTATGCATATTTGTGAAGTAATTTCTTTCCCATGGAAAAATATCAACATATACCAAAGCTTAAGATTTTACAATATATTGTGGAAGATATCTTAATTGTTAAATCTTCTTACATTTGCAAAGATTCGAAAAATTTCAAAAACTAGATTGTAAAGACGCAAATAGTATCTAAAATTAAGATGCACTTAATTCCTTCAAAATGGAGGATAAATCTGTTTATTCTTAAAAACAAGCTCAGCTTATACTATTCAGATTGAAAAAAAGGTTAACTTCCCTCAATAAAGGAGTTAAACCTTGATTGTTATTCTGATGATCATTATGTGAAATTCCATGACATAAGTTGCCGCTCACTCTGTATCCCCCTCTCCTTGGGATTAACCAACTCATTCATTCAAAGCCATAAAAAAGCTTCAAATTAACTCTTAGGAATCCCATGAATAATTTCAATATAAATAACTTAACTTCACATACTTTTTGAAATTGACAAAAGGAAACAAATCTTCCAATTTATGAAGGCTTTTAACTTTTCTGAAAAAGTCTGAAATCTTCTGATAACAGCCAATATTATCATGTTTGGGTAAAACACCCTATGGCTGTTGCCTACATTTTTCTTATTCAGAATTCACATATTTAATAATGATGCTAGCTCGGTTTATCCACTTTGAACATGGATAGAAGTTAAGTTTGTTTATTTGAAATTTATTTGAAAGGGAGTCAATGATGAAATATGTTATTCAAATAATTGTTTTGGACTTCTGGGAAGGATTCATATTCATAAAGGCTTCACAGAATGAGAGACTCATGTTGAGTATATTTACTAAGAATCCCATTTAGGAAATGATCTGTTAGGGAGTCTCTAGGAACTATCACATATTTCAATGACTAGGAGAAATAAATACCTGTGAACAATATTGCAAAGTGAGAATGCACTGTTTGTTGTTGAGATTATCATTTAGACTAGGAATTTCAGAATAATCCAGATATAACTCAAAGGGAAGCTTTTAAATTGAATGATAAACCTTTAAAAAAGACAAATTAACACCTGAGAGAGATTTAATAGACCTTTTTATCTTTTTTTGGGGATTCAGAGCCTCCAACATTACTTAACCATCTGATGAATTGTGGTATTTTTACAGGTGCAATTATATCAGATTATGAATTCAAAAAATCACAATCATACAGCCCATGGGTTATTATGATTATCAATCACCAGGGAGAATGTTGCTCCAATCTCTGGTGATTGACATCACATTGCACCACTGTCAGTATAAAATCTTGCTTTGGTAGCGTTAGTGTCACATTATACTCTTGGATCTAGTGCGCAAGGTCAGGTCTACGTCAAGACAGTGTCCATCATCAAATGTGTCACATGAGTATGTCAGTCAAAGTGGGAGCCTTGAGGTATATTTTACATGCCCAAATAGGCCACAATTATCTTAAAAATAAATTTTGAATTATGAATAACTCATAAGTCATGCATATATCCAAAATTCATCATTTTTTATTTTAGAAAGGATGAATAACTTTTTATTGAGTAGGTAAATCCATGAATTTAAGGCCAGATTGAGATTCTACACAGAAATTCACCTAAGGTAGCACCATAGAGTGAATAAGCTCAAATTAACTCTTTGAGGTGGTAATATGGAAAATACTTCCATACCACATAAAAGATCCATGAAAATCTTTGATTTTCTTAGTTTCACGCCAAAAAAATGGGAATGTGAGAAATCCCATGTTACATATACAGTAAGAATAGTGTTATGCATGTTTTGAGCACTTAATATCATGGTATTCTTACATGGATGTTTTGTACACTCATAGTGGATATGTCACTTGAAGGTTAAATTTCTATTTTGATGTGACAAATAAGCAAGGGGGACAAAAGACATCAAAGAGAGCCAGGGTACCCAGCTTCTGAGGCCTCAGAGGCGTGGACAGCTTCAAAGCTTGGATAAATGGCTGATAGTGGCCCAATTAGTAAGCTAAAACACTTTGGGAGCTTGGTTACCATGTTACAACTACAGTAAATCTTAAGAAAATAGCAAATAACCTGCTATTTTGATGTGTCAAGGAGGTAAAGAGCTACTTAGACTCCTTTAAAAATGTCAATGCTTAATTATTTTCCATGGATAAAATCCAAAAGAGTAATTAAAACCCTTTTTGGACTTGTATCCATTGATTTACCTCATAGCAACCAGTTAAACACTGATATTTGCAATTCTATGTAGAAATGAGGTAAAAAATTCTAAGATTCATTAAAAATACAGTTCTTAATGAATCTCTCAGAAGCTTTCAGGACCAATGAAGAACTGTATTTTCTATGGTACAACCTAAAATAATTACAGTTTGACTAGTAAAATTAAAAGCTTTACTTACAGTCCATTTTCGCCTATTCTACGTGAAACACTGAATCTTCAAAAATTCACAGTAATTACAACCTGTGATGAAATTTCCAAGAACATTGATGAATTTGAGAAATAATGATTCTTTTGAAATAAATGAAGATTTACAGATGTTACTCCTTTTATTCTTAACCATATCGGGGTTGGTAGGAATGTAAAAGAATCAATTAAGTTATTATGATAATCTTATGTGACAACAGATGATGCAATCAATAATCCAAAAGTGTTTATTGTTTTCTCACTTACTGTTTTTCAGTTTGATCCATGGCACACCTCTGTAAGCTGTTGTTGAATTAAAAGAGCCCTCCTCTTGCTGTTTTTTCCACATCATCATCTTATTATCATTTAAAACATTGTTACCAACAAGTAAGTATTAGTTAAAAGGTATTCTTAAGTGTTTTATTCTTTCAGAATCAATCAGAAACACGTGAGATCATAGCATCCAAATACATATTGTTGTAATACTGTTATAAATACATTTTGATCCCTTAAATCTACAATTCTACATCAAATCTCTCTATCTTATCTTTCAATGAGCTCTTTGGAATATTAGTGGGTTATTTATCCTTAATTCTTAAACTTTTTTTCTAAATAAGTAATTTGCTTCAAGAATTATATTTATAATTATTTTTACAAAAGATAATTATATATCAAAATAATTTCATTGTTTTAATAAAAGAAGTTTTATTATTAAAATTTTCTTGTAATTGATTCTTGTAGACAATTACTGCTCACTGTTGTAATCACTAGTAGTGTTTAACATGTGAAAGAAATAATTCTTTAATTAGTTAATTGTGGTTATAATAGTATTTTATTATTATCTTTCATAAGAACAGACATTGTACTGTTGATTAATAGTAATATTCCCATCATTTTCATGGTCACATCTTACATAAAGCAAAAACCCATATCAACACCATTTGAAAGGTTCAGGTAATTATACCTCATGGCTCAATGCAGCAGTTTGGCATGCTCATATTTGTGCCTGAGATGAATTCCTCCACTCTTGCTGATCAACTCAACCTTTACCATGGCTTTTGTCATTCATTAATTGGTTTCCGCACCCTCTCCTAATCCTCTCCTGCACTTACCATTCATACACTCTTGCAGTTCCCTCATGATATGCCTTCAATGCAGCCCTCACCCAGCCTTATGCTTGCCCATCCCTGCTTCTTACCATTCTCACACTCCAACCATGCCCTTAAGACATGCCTCCAAGGCCTCCCTCAGAGCCCTCAAGATATGCCTCCAACACCACCACCTCATCACTGCCCTCACCTCTTGTATTCTTCCACACCCCCACCACTTACCATGCTTATGCTCCCACAGAGTCCTCAAGATATGGCTCCAACACTCCCACCACATCTCTTTCCTCACCCCTCCTTATGCTTCCACACCCCCGCCTCATCCTCTCTGCAGCTTACCATGCTCATGGTCTGACATTAGAGTCATGCGGTACATGTTGAACCCAATCACAGAAATTGGCACAACCATGGCAATTCACGTATCCATGCTATATCCAATTTATGGAAATTTGGCCATATCCATAATCATTGGCCAAATTGGCCATTTCTTCTTTTTTGGCCTTTCATGGTTGTTTCACAATCTGGACCCAACTTGGTCCCTTCATCATCATCAGGCCTTCCCTGGAAAGATTTTGTGTTTGGGAGGGCTTTTGCATTTTCCAGTCAACAGGAAAATTCATCCCAAAAGTTTGTATTGGCTTTCAAGCTTTAAATACTTTTGTCCTTTTTGTGCATTTCTGCACATTTTGCACATTTTTGCACACTTTGCGCAAATAGAGTTTTAAAGCTGTATTAGCTGTTTTTTGCCAAAACATCCAAACACCACTTTTCCACCTCTTAAGCCACCAAAACCCATTTTCCACTCTTATCCTCCTGCCGTGATCCCAAAAGACCTTTGGCCATTTTCACCATCCAATAACCAAAAGTGCCATAAATGGTGTTATAAACCATTATGCATCTTTTTTCACCAGAAATCCAATGTTGCCAATATCAAATTGTTACTTCAACATTCCATCAGGCCATCAAGGCATCATGTCAGCCAGAGGATTCCTCAAGGCTCATTATCAAATATTAGTTCTGCCATCAAGCCATCATTGTATATTCTCACTGCAAGTATTCCTCCAAGGGATTAATGGCAGTGAAGTCTGAAGTGGTATGAAAGAGGTAGTTCCAAAACAATCTGTCAAGAGTAAATTCTCCATCCATCCACCTTGGAAACCATATTCATTTAATACAGTCTGGATTCATCAAGACCTGTCTTTCAATCATACACAATGGGGAGATCATCCAACCCAGTTCATTTCTCAATTTGGAAAGGTACAAATTCTATCAGAAAATCAATACAGCTTCCAGTATTCAGTACAAACTGGCTGCCAGCCTGAAGAAGTCAAGTTCTCAATGTTTCACATATACCAGTGTACTTTGACCCTGGGCGTTTTGTGCCCAAGTGAATTAAATTGTTTTGATTTTATTTCATCTTTATTTATCTTATCTTTTTTTGAGCGATTGAGAAAGGACCACAGATCCAAAAACATCATAAGAAAAACATTACAATAGTTATCTTAAAACAAGGAAAAATACCAGAAAAAAGCACAAATGCTGAAGGAACTTAGAATATAATGTAAAAGAATGTGGAATAGATTACACAATTAGATTCCCCATTATAAAACACACATATATCATTTTAATGTTATATCTGTAAAGTCAATAACTAATGAGTAATAAGCTCAAAATACCATAAAAAAACATAAATTCTTATTTATCTCAGAGGCCAATGAAGTAAAATGGAAACTATATTGCACCATTGCATTCCAAACAAAAGAATACTCATAAAACAATTTTATGTCATTTCTCTGAAGTTGATACTTAACAAATTAAGCTGAATATATGCACTTTTTTGGTCAGTGCATACATTCATGGTTTTTAGCTAATATCTCTTGAAATCTAAATGATAGATAGTGAAACTGAAAATGAAGATTTCACTTGATGACATTCATAGTACATATAGAAAATTTCTTTGACAAGCTATAAACAAGGTTGTAACTTGTAAGGGTTTGTTGAACAAAAGTCCTGGAGCTGTTGACCACTTTGTTGTCAAAGAGTTCCAAACTTAAACTAAATTAAATTTTTGGGTTCTAATAGCTCATACAAGGATAATGAGGTATTTTTTATAATAATATCAAAAGTAAAACCCCCTTGAATCCTGGTTTGAAGCTTAAAATATTGTATTTTGACAGAAACAATGAGATACAAGAAAAATCATCAAAACTACATTTTTGATTATGTAACGAAATCCTTTTTGCAGTTCTATACAGAAATGGCAATCTATAAGAGTTCACTGTCTTAATGGCTGTAGTGGGTATACCTTCAAAGTGATTCATTATCAAAGTTTAAGCTTAAAATTGATCATTTATGATCACTCACTGTAATCTTATTTTAAGTTTAACAGTTACATAAGTGATAAAACTGGTGAATATTATTGAATTGTAATTAATAATAAGCAAATACACAAAGTTTAGCCTTCTTCCAAGCCTATGATTTCATCAAACTTAGAGCTATACTGATAACTCTAAAGAATGGTGTAATAATGAGATAAGATGGTTTGATCATGGTGTCATCATCACCAAACCTTAAAATACAGATCAATTCCAGTGTATACAATCAGTAAGCCTCTACTAGAAGCTTTCTGGGCTCTAGAAGGGAGGAATTCAATATAAATAGAGCCCTTTTTACTATATTTCCCCCTCAGATGCATCAAAAACAATAAAAAAATTAAATAAAAAGGTAAAATATTTATTCTTTATATATAAATAATTTATATACTTAAAGACCAAAGGTAATCTTTATTACCATAATCAATCTTAATGTGATTACTCCATCTGTTTAATTTATTTTTCCTATATAACTCTATAAATCTTACTTTCCATGTAAAATTAAGAATATTTGTAATTTCTCTTATTTTGTTTTGTAAATACAACTTAAATAAGGTTGATTTACATTTTTTGGCATAAAATCGTTCAAAATTATTATATTAAGTGTTGAAAATAGGTTATTTTCACTTTTATAATAATTTCTCTCTATTATTACTTTTAATAATTCTTTCATTAATATACATAGTATTTATATTAATATATAACATTAAAATTGGTGATATTATGGTTATTGATTGGTTTTATTATGAAAAACAATTCTTTAGGCCTTATTATTTGTGGGTAACAATAATAACAGCTTTAAAAATACTAATATGTTTCTTTTGATTATATTATAATCTTATAATATAAATTATATTATTATATTGAGGTAATAAGATAATAATTTTATGCAATAATTGTAATAATAATTTATATTATAATTCTTATTTATTTTATTCATTTAACAAGGACATTAATAGTACAATAAGTGAAATTTTTGTAATATTTACTTATTGGTTCATAGTGAAACCTTACATTTGGGGGCCTGGCCATGGTTTTTACTTGAAGACCTTTAAAAAATATTGATTTTTGTTTTATCAAATAATAAATTATATTGATAATTATAAGATTATATCATAAATTTATATTGATTGATTTTAAGAGCTATTGAGGAATTTCAAAAGCAATTGTAGTGTCTTACACATGGTTTTTCACATCCATAGACTTGCAAGAACTTTCTTTGAGTGACTCCAGTGATTAAACAAGATATTTCCAAATTAAAAATAAATTCATACTTTAAATTAATTTCAAAAAGAATAATATTAGTTTTATTTCATTCTTTAAAATTAAAGATATAAAAATAATACAAAAAATATATATAACATAAAAAAACAATAAAAAAAGTTATTTTTATTCTTTTTTATCATTTATTTTACTCATTTTATTAATTAAAAAGATAATAAAGCAAGTTTTATGTGGAAATTGCCATATCTTATCAAGAATAACACTTATTAGAAAAGGCTTATATTTCTTTGTACTTTTAGTGTTTATCAAACAACTGTTGAGATATTGGTGGAAGAAACTATTCCAAGTTCTCAAAAACCAATTTTCAATAAGAAAAAGAAAGCTAAGATATTAGTATTTCCAGGACCCACTATTCAGGACTCTGAGGGTGAGTACCTCCTTTTTAATTTCCATAAGAAAATTTTTGGTGTTTGCAAATATTTTCCAATCACATGGAGGTGGACTCAGAAGTAGAGTTGATCCTTCAAAAGGGAAAAGAAAGAGCAAAATCCCCAGTGGAACAGAATACACACAATGAAGTGCCATATCCAAAAGGAAAGTCTCAGATATTCCTATTATTTCTGAACCAGAATTGGAACTGAGTTTGAGTAATTCCAACATGGACAAAGCAAATTCAGAGGGCTCAAATAGACATTTATATGAGCCAGTACAAGTGGTGTTACACAGTGTACAAGGAAATAGATTGAACAGAAGCAAGGTATGGAGAAAGCCAAATAGAATTCCTTTGCTTAGTATGGGATTTAGAAAAAGTACATTATCATTTGGATGGTACAGTGTTTGATGTAATTACAGACTGCAATGCTATAAAATCTTTTTTAAACATGAAGAACACAAATAAAAATATTCTTAGATGGCAAATTTCTATCCAGTAATATAGATAAAATATTAATTTAATTCATGAATCTGGAAATATTCATTAAAGTTCAGATGGCCTTAGTAGATGAACTTTAGCAAAAACACTTGAAAGCACAGCATGGGTACCACAGGAAGAGCACCATATAGAAGGCATATGTGTCACATATATTGGCACAGAACTCTTTAGTCAAGTTTAAAAAAGCTATAATATGGATAAGAGGTGTCATATCCTATGCCAACTGCTGATGAAAGACTGCAAAGACCCCTAGCTTTCATCCAAACTAGATGAAATATGGAAAAAAGATTGCACCTCCTTGATGGAATACTGTATCATACAACAAAACACATATGGAATGACCTTAACAGATAGAACCTTGATGAATACTGTATTTCATGAATTTGATGATAGTGTTGCTCCTGGAGATCTCTCAGAAGATGGGAAACTGGAAAGGGTTAAAAACTGAGCTTGGTGGCCAAACTAGAGAAAAGATGTATCACAATACTGCCAAACCTTTGAAAGATTTCAAAAAGCAAACAGAGCCACAGGAAAGAAATTACTGGGTAACAACCCACCTCCAGGAGGAGACAGGAGTTACAATGCATGCCTAGTACTGGTTGACAGATACAGTAAAACTCCAATGATCCTACCATTTAATGAAGATGACACAGCTATGAACACAGCCATGATGATATGGAATAAAGTTATTAGCCACACAGGCTTAGTCCAAAATATCATAAGTGACAGAGACCCAAAATTCACTTCAGAATTCTGGACAAACCTTCATAGCTTGTTTGGAACAAATTTATTGTTCTCAACAGCTTACCACCCTCAAACTGATGGTCTATCAGAAAGAATGATACAGACCTTAGAAGAAATGATCAGAGGATTCTATGCTTATGGCTTAGAGCTCAAAGACTCTCATGGATTTCCCAATGATTTGTGTACCTTAATACCAGCGCTTGAACTGGCGTATAAAATATCAATTTTTCAACTGGAAAAACACCAGGAATGTTAGAAAAAGGTTGGAATCCAAGGATTCCTCATGAAACCCTCAAAAAGGACGTAGTGGATATACATCCAACAAAAAGAAGCTTGAAAAAATTCTTGACAAAGCAAGACATCATGCAAACAAATGTATGCAAGACTCTTTTAAATATGCAAAAGACAGCTGGGATAAAAGCCATAAACCGCTTGACCTTAAAGTAGGAGACTGGGTCTCAGTATCAACTCTGAATTTTAATAATATCAAAGGCAGAAATAAATCAAAAGTTTCCTTTTAAGGAACCTTTATGATAAAATCACTACATGAACCTAATGCTGTGCAATTAGAACTAACAGGTGAGCTTAGGAAAAAACACCCAGATTTCCCTGTAAGTCTGATAAAACCTTCCATCTCAAGTGACAAAGATTCATTTCCACTAACAAATAAACCCCCACTTGAAATTCCCTCCCTAGAAGAAGGAGATGAAAAGAAAATTGTAAAAGTCCTTAAAGAAAGAAGGACAAGAGAAAAGAAATAAAGGGAATACCTTATAAGGTATAGAAACCCAGCTTCAGAAGATGAATGGCTACTTGAGAAAGATATAATTAATTATGATAAACTACTAAGAAGGTTAAGACAAGAAAGCAGACCTAAATAATAAAAGAGTTAAGCATTATTGAGTTTCAAGAGTAAGAAAGTCCAATGAAGAGGTGGCACAGTGGATGATACCCTAATTAACCATATCAGATTTTAGTTCAATCTTTTTTGGTTGTAGGTAATGTGAGCGTTTGAGATATGAACACATATCCAAGAAGGTCACAAGAGAAACTTTACAATAATTATTCCTCCACATAATTATCTTAAAACAAGTAAAAATACCATAAAAAAAGAAAAATTCTGAGTTAACTCAGACTCTGATGGATAAACATGTGAGATAAATACACCATTAGTTATCCAATGATAAAACACACATGTATCATTTTTATGGCATATTTGTAAAGTCAATAACTAATGAGGAAGGAGCTAAAAATGCCATCAAAAGACATAAATTCTTATTTATCTAAGAATGAAATGAACCAACATGTAAAGGAAAATTGCACCATTAAATCCCCTATGAAAAACTACACATAAAGCCATTTTATTTCATTTCTATAAAGTTAATACTTAAGAGATTAAGCTGAATATATGCACCTTTTTGGTCAGTGCATGAATGCATGGGTGTTAGCTAGTATCACTTGGAATATACATTATAGAAATTTAAACCAAAAATAAAGCTACCACCAAATTACTGTAAGAACACGGATATAAACTTCATTTGACAAGTTATAAACAAGGTTATAACTTGTACGGGTTATTTAACAAAATTCCTACAGCTGTTGACCACTTTGTTGTCAAAGTGGTCCAAACTTGAAATAAATTGGATATTCAGGTTATAATAGCTCATAAGTGAATAATTATATATGTTTTAACGTAATATCCAAGGTAAAGCCCCCTGAAATCATGGTTTGAAGTTTGAAACATTGAATTTTGGCAGAAAAGATGGGATACAAGAAAAATTATGAAAAATAGAGTTTTAATGATGTAATGAAATTCTCTTGAAATTTTAACAAGGAAAGGCCAGGATTTAAGAATTCAATCTATGAATGGCTTTGTAGTGTATAACTTCAAAGTTATTAATGATAAAAGCTTAAGCTTAAAATTGATCATTTATGATCCCTTACTGTACACTTATTTTAAGTTTAACAGTTATATATGTGATACAACTAGTGAGTACTGATAGATTATGATTAATACTAATAAAATCCATGAAGGTTAGGATTTTTCTAAGCCTATGATGGCATGAAACTTTGAGTTATAGCAATAACTCTAAATAATGGCATAATAATGGGATAAGAAGGTTTGATCATGATATAATCATCACTAAACCCTAAAATATTAATCATTTCCAGTGGATAATGTCAGTACACGTCTACTAGAAACCTTCTGGACTCTAGAAGGGAGGAATTTACTAAAAATAGAGCCCTTCTTACTCTTTTTCCCCCTCAGACACACAAAAAAATAAAAAGTTAAACAAAAAGGTAAAATATTTATTATTTATATATACATCATTTCTATAATGAAAGACCAAATTTAATACTTATTATAATCATCAATATTGATGTGATTACACCATTTTTTTAATTTTTGCTGCTATATTTATCTATACATCTTTTTAATTTTTGTCTTTATTCTTTGGAGTCTTTGAAGTGAGTTCCCTGATTGCTGAGTTCCAGGCCAATCATTTTTTCCCCAAAAGCCCCTGTGACATTATATTAATTAACCCAAAATTTGTTTTCATTCTGTTAACTATTTCTTTATAATTTCATTCACTCATTGATTTAAATTATCCCTCTCTAATGTTTATGAAGCTAATAATTCATTTTCATCTCTCAATTATCTCAAATTAATTCTCAATTTTGAAAATTGAAAGCTGACCCATGTTTTTTTGTTTTTCTTTTTAAATATTTCTTTCAAATCATCAAATGTATTTTATTCATAATTCAAGCTTATTTTCATTTGATTTTTAAATTGTTCATCAAGATTCTTCAGACACATTCTTCAACACAAGCTTGATATTGATTCATTATTCAAGAATTTTGATTTTTAAAGAAGAAATCACTTGATTTGATAGAATTGATTGATTTGACGTAAAATTGATATTGAACTCAAGAAAATTGATTTACCTGGAGATTTTATTGATCCTGCTGATTTTTTTCTTAAGAATTGATTTGATCAGTTTATTTACTGCAAGATGTTGGTTTAGATTGATTTGAAATATTGATTTATTGACTCCAAGATCTCATTTGAAATTAATTTATTGACTTGAAGATTTAATTTTGACATTTGATTAATTGATTTACCTCAAGATTTTATTTTGAGTCATTTATTTGTTTTTGCTTTTTACTTTAAGTTTTCATCTTTAAATTTTTGATTTTATTATTCTCAGTTCATTTCATTCCTGAGATCATGCCTGCTCAACATTCCCCTCCTACAAGACAGCCAGAACTCAGGCAAGAGCTCATGCTGTTCTCACTCCAGCTGTTCTCACTCCAGCTGCAAGAACTCCTCTTGATAGCACCCCAGAAGTTCCTCCACTGAGGGGCACAATCAGACAGAGGGTCCATTTTTGAAGGAGAAGCACCATCCAGGAAGAAAAGAGGAGGGCCAAGAAGATCAAGTTCCTTTGCAGGAGTGGTTGGTGGGTTTTCAGAACTTTCAAGGACAACTTACAAAGGTCCTGGTGAAGAGGAGGAGGAGAATTTGTTGAATAGGAAGAGTCTTATGGTACTGAAGGTGTTCCTTCTCCTGTGCGGGAATCCTAAGGTACTGGAGGGCCAATGCTAGCCCAGTCCAGGAATCTTGTTTCAAATCAGTCTGAACCATCCTTAATGGCCATTATGCAGCAAATGACCCAGAGTATGGCCAATATTCAAGAAACTTCATCTTCTGAAACATAAAGACCACAAGCCTTCAATACTCTATCTATGAAGGCACCAGATTTCTTTGATGGGACTCAACCCTTCAAATTCAGAAGTTTCATTCAGTGCTTCCAGCTTACCTTTCATAATTATCTGGCAAATTTCTCTCAATACAGTAAGAAATTAATTCAGAAGACTTCATTTCTTATTCCCAGGGCGACAAAATGGATTGAGCCTTATCTTCCCAATCTCACCAATAAAGACCCAAGAAACCTTCTCAGTTCTTGGAAATTCTTTGAATCTCAGCTTTTAGTTTGTTTGGGGACCCAAATGAAGTTAGAAAAACTGAAGCAGAGTTGGATTCCTTAAAAATGAAAAAGGTGGACATATTTCCTTATAAATTTCTGATTCCAGAAGTTTGGTTTTAAGAATTGGAGATTGGGGTGAAAGAGTTCTCATCCATTATTTCAGGAAGGGATTGCCATGCAGGATTGTCAATCAATTGGTCTCCCATCCTTCAAAAATTTACACTCTTCAAGACTAAATGGATATTACCGTGGAGCATGAGAGGCAAAAGGAGAAGACTAATCATCAAGCAAAGAATCCTGAAGCCTCAAAGTTAAATTCTTCTCATACTCAAAGCTCTTCAAGCTCAAATAGAAAGAAGAAGAATTTTCAGAAGAGTTACAAGCCCCACTCTTCTCTTTTGAATGAATTTTTCAAGTTTATGAATTATGAAAGAGAAAGAGGAATTCAGGGGAAAATTTCTTATCCCTTACTTTGAGTAGGAAAGGACAATGGGCGTTGTGGGAACTCCTCTTGTGTGGGATAAATGAGGCAGTACCTGGAAGGGGAAATTACAATAAAACAGTTTTGAATTGCTGTTCAGGATTGTAACCCTTGCTCTGCTTGTGTGTCAGAATAATCTGAACTGCCCTTCCTGAAAATGCTGAATTATCTTGACTTGAGTTCACTCACTTTATTTTATTTGATGGTGGCTTGTCAGAAAAGTATATTCAACAGACTCTATCAGACTATGTTTGATCTGGGAACAATGGCTTAGTAAACCTTAACACAAATAAATAAAGATATAAAACTGGGAAAAGACTTTTTAATTCCTTTACTGAGAACAGTAACACCTTGAGGGATTTCCAATTCTTGATGATAACACTGTTGATAATATGATCACTGATAATAACAAACACTACTATATTTTTTAAGGGTTTAATAATTTTATGATGATAACCTGGGATAACAGACACTACTATTGTTCAATTTCCTACTGAGCTTGGCTACTGAGTAAAGAACTTTGTCAATGGGATGGATTTATAAAATAATGTAGACCAACTGTTAACTACTATTATCTATAAAACACCCAGACAATGCTACTGAGCTTGGCTACTGAGCAGATTTAGGAATGGAGGTAGTCAATGAGATGAGTTTATGAAAAGTAGACCAACTGTTAACTACTATTAACTATAAATCACTCAGACAGTGCTACTGAGCTTAGCTACTGAGCAAAATTTAGGAATGGGGATGGGATAACTATACTTCTGAGCTTAGCTACTGAGTATTCCTAAAAAATTAGGATAATGTGGATGGATGGAGGGGATTTCCCTCAGAAAAAAATATTAAGAAGTTACGTTTTTTGTGATGAGCCTCTGTCTAGGCCATGAGGAAAAAAGAATTGAGGGGGGGAGGGGACCTCTATTTATAGTTTTTGGTGCCTCCATGGGAGTGTCAAAAAAAAGGGGACTTAGAATTTTTCAGGTCTTCCAATTAAGGTTTGGTGGTAATTGAATTGAGAGGTCTGTGCTTTAATTGAGTTCTTGATTTTGTGGGGAGATTGTGGGGAAATGATGTCATTGATTATGTAATCCTAGTTTTTTTTTTTTTTTTTTTTTTTGAATACACCCTTGTGAAACCTCTGTAAACACCTTCTGTAATACTACTGTGACACCTTTACTGTCTAATTTCTTCTTCTTACCCTATTTTCTTTCCATCTTTCACACTGTTCTATGACCTCCTTATTGTATGTGATTAAAATCCCTTCTGCTTGCAATTTTCAATTAAAATACTACTTAAAAAAACAAAAAATTATTCTTTGTTTATTTTTATTTTTTATTTTTTTATTTTTTATATTTTTATTTTTTATATTTTTATTTTTTATATTTTTATTTTTATTTTTATTCTTTTTTATTAATCCAAACTGACAAAATGGTATGGCATACCACATCCCCCTCTCCATTTAATGCTGTCCCCAGCATTTTCAGTGAGGATTAATAAAAAAAACCTTGAATTCCTGTTTGCTTGCTGGTTGAAATGAATAAAAATTTTTTATTGAGTATCCTTTCTTGATTTCTTTATCTCTCTCTCTCTCTCTTTCTTTATTTTTTCTATGATCTTGAGGTACAATTTTCTTCCAAAAGAAAAAAAACTCCAATTCCCATGAGAGTTTGTTTTAATTCCTGATTGCAATTCTTTATACTGGTTTTTCTTCATTCCTGTTTTATGCCTTTTGAGCTCTAATATCCTCCTCTTCTTTTTAATAAGATCATTTTTCCTTAAATTTCCTCTTGTTTTACTGATTTCTTGTATTTATTTATTAGTACCATCTTGACTAACTCCAATCAGAAAATTCATTTCTTGAGGTGATTAATGAAGTTGACAAATCTTGATGATGCAGTTTAAGGTCATACTCAGGAACATTTCTTGAGCTTTTGGTAAGATTTTTATTTTTATTTTTATCTTATTTTATTTTTTTTTAATGAAAAGAAATGATATTGGTGGATTTTGCTCATGAATAATGAGGCAGTTTAAGGTCATACTGAGGACCATATTTTGAATTTTAAGGAGTTTTATATAATTATTGATAAAATCTAATTCAGATAATGATAAAAGATGATTTAGACAGTTTCAGGTCATGTCAAGGACCATTTCTTGAGATTTTGTGTTTTTGATATAATCTTTGATAAAAAATAATAATTATGATGATTTGTACAGTTTAAGGTCATGTCAAGGACCATATATTGATTATTGATTTGTTTCCTGTGATTCTTGATAAAAAGAATGACCATATAATTTGGACAGTTTAAGGTCTTGTCTAGGATCATTCCTTGAAATTTTGAAATTGATTGATGAAATAAGATAAGAGTGATTCAGACAGTTTAAGGTCATGTCAAGGACCCATCCTATGATTATTAATTTTTTTTTTTGATTTAATGAAAGAGATGTTTTAGACACTTTAAGGTCTTATCAAGGACCAATTATTTAGGAAATGTGTTTGATTATTCATAAAAAATAGATTATTGAGACAGTTTAAGGTCTTATCAAGGACCACTTCTGTGTTGTTGATTGTTGTTGTTGTTGATGTTTTTTTTGGTTTTTTTTTGGTTTTTTTTTTGGTTTTTTTTATGTTGTATTATTTTATTATGGAAGTGTTGAGAGCTAGAAGGGTTTCAACCCCTCTCCATTTAATAAAAAAATATTTTAATATAAAATATATTAAAATATTTTTTTTATTTGTTAAATAGTCCAGTAAGAGATTTTTATTTTTTATTTATTTTTTTTATTTATATTTTTTAATATTTAATTATGTGCTATTATTATATATATATATAGGGTGTTGGTAAAAGCACGTAAGCTTTTAGTAAAAACACGTAAGCCCTTACGTGTTTTTACTAAAAATGTTAAGGCCAAAAATGACATTAACAATGCTCTTTATGGAATTGTTAAGGCTATAAATGAAACTAATAATGCCATAAATGGCATTGTTAAGGACATTCATTCCATTTTTAATGTCATTTATAGCCTTAAAAATTCCATAAATGGCATTGTTAATGTCATTTGTGGCCTTAACAATGCCATAAATGGCCTCAAAAATACCATAAATGGCATTAACAATTCCATTGATGGAATTAATAATGCTATTTATGGAATTAAAAATGCCATTTGTGGCATTAAGAATTCTATTTGTGGAATTCAAAATTCTATTTGTGGCATTAAAAATGCTATTTATGGCATTAATAATGCCATTTATAGCATTAATAATTCCCTTTATTGAATTTATAATGCCATTTATGGCATTAATATGTCCCTCTATTGCATTGATAATGCCATAAATAACCTTCAAAATCCAATAAATGGCAATAATAAGGACCTTTATTGCATTTATAATGCCATTAATGGCCTTAAAAATGCCATAAATATCCATATTTCATTTAAAAACCACCCCTTTGTCTTTTTACCATACAATTACGTGTTTTTACCAATTGATGGCAAAAACACGTAAGGGCTTACGTGTTTTTACTAAAAGCTTACGTGGGTTTACCAACACCCTATATATATCTAATTAGTAAAAAATTGAATTAAAATGAAAATTTTTATATTGGATAAGGCCTAGTTCCTTTTCCAAACAAATTTTAAATACACTATTTATTTATTTAATAATAATATTATTATTATTATTATTATTATTATTTTTATTGTTATTTTTATTTATTTTTTTTTTATTGAAGAATCTGAATTTATATATATGTACATATTTTATAAATATATGAATGTATAAAAAAATATTGTTTTTATTTAATTAAATTATTATATTATATTTTTTTATATTTCTTCAAAAAGTGTTATTCAAATGTATGCTGTTGAATTCAATTAAATTTTAATTTTATTCTGAAAACACTTTATTTAATTATTTATTATTATCTATTTTAAATGTATTATATATATATATATAAATTTAAGGTATGTTTAATGACAAATAATTAATTAATTATTGAATTAATTTAATTAATTTATACTTTAAGCTAATTATATTTAATAACCATAATATATCTTTTCTTTTTTTTTTAAAACAAACTATTTAGTATGGATTTAAATATATATATTTCATATATAGTGTCTTATTTAATTAACTATTTGATACTAATATTATTGTATTGATTATATTTTTAATATAAATAGTCTACTATATTATATATATATTTAAAACACATACAATATTTAAGTAATAGGTAAAAACAGTAAAAATAAATAAGAGGAAAACGGCTGTGGGAGTCGCGCGTGCTGCGTAGCGCTGCAAATGCTCCAAATTTGAAGCTCGCACGATTATTATCCTTCGCAATTACAATAGCTAGTTGATTTATTAATCAACAATTTATTTTTATTTATTTATATATTATTATCTCATAATAAATTTTTTTTATTTTTTTATTTTTATTTTTTATTTACTTAATTTATTGTTTTGACTTATTCGAGCTTCCACTAGCTTATCGAATACTTTCGCTAGCGCATTTTATGAATTATCCACGTTGGCAATCATCTCCTTTTTTATTTTAATTAGCTTATTTAAGTAGATTGACGCTTCTTGGATTAGTTACGATTTATTTCATAGTTAACTTAATTTATTTCGCTGTTCACCACGTTGACGATCCATTTGAATTATTGTTTTAATATATTTTGTTATCTTTCCAACGGCTGCCAAGATTCAAACGCAAATCTCTTCTTCTGCATTTTGACGGTGGCGTTTTTTTTTTTTTTTTTTTTTATATATATTTATACATTTGTATACGTTAATTCTACTTTGTCGGAGTGATTTATGGTGAGTCAATCTTTCTTATAGCTTCGCTTCTTCTGCTTTCACCGTTTGCTTATCTTTTTCCCTTTTTTTTTTTTTTTTTTTTTTTTTTTTTTTAGGTCATAACGATAACCCCTTTTTTTTAGTTTACGGTTAGGATGTGGCTCTTAGACGTCCATGCATGTTTGAGGATAAAGTTTGAAAGGGTAAGTCCCTCTCAATTTATTTATTTATTTATTTATATAAGCTGGACGTATCTCTTTTTTTTTTTTTTTTATCAACCTGCCCTTTCATAGTTATGTCCTTCTCCATAGAAATCAAGCCTTCTTCTGAAGGTTCTCAATCTGTTAAAATCGTCCTTCGAAATATCCATTACGAGTTTTCCATCCCATCGATGGGAGACCCTTTTTTTAATCTATTTACGGTTTCTTCCACTATTGTTAATGATTCTCCCCACGATCAACAAGCTTCTCCAATTTTTTCTGCTAGTTCTGCCCCCACTTCTCCTTCCCTTATGCGTAGTGATTCCCCCCTTCCGTCTTTCGCTGCTGCGCTTACCATTTCTGCTTCTTCGACAAATTCCGATCACTCGCTCCCTTCCGAAGACGAATTAAAGCACGATTTTGGAATTGTGTTTGCCAAATTCAATGCCGCAGTAACCGATTTAGGTTACTTAATGGAGGTCACGTATAGCCAAGGCCGTCCTCCTTTTGCTACCGACAACTTGCTCGAGACCGTTCGTCGTGGAATTGCTCAAATTATTTATTTATACCAACGTCTTGAGGAGTAAGTCTTCTTTTTTTTTACTGATTTTTTTTAACCTTATTATATATATATAAAAAACTAGGCTTGCAGTGTTGCTAGCCGACGTTCGTGGAAGTGCGGATTATGGACATTACTCTGCCTGACACCCTTGCCTCGTACGTTCTTTTTTTTTTTTTTTTTACTTATTTTAATTTATTTATTTATTTTTATTCATTATTTTATTATTTTTTTTAATAATAGGTAGTTTCTTGCTGCCACAACGTTTTCTTATGGATGTTGTAGCCAGGCGAGCATTACTATAGCCGCCCCCAGGGTTTTCTTTTTATAATCTTTATTATTATTATTTTATATTCTTTTTTTTTTTTTTTTTTTTTTTTTTTTTTTTTTGTTAAACATAAAATTATTAAAACTAAAAAAAATAAATAATTAACTAAAAAAAAAAAGTAAAGCTATTAAAAAAAACATGTCTATTTTATTTTATTATTATTATTATTTTTTTTTTGTTTATCTACTATCAATGTTGTTTTGAGTGTGAAATGGATAAAAACATAAAAGTAACTAAATAGTGCTTAAATTAAGATTTGCTTCCTATAAGACTCTTCAATGCAAAAAAGAATAGTGTAAGGTTTTCTTTTTGCCTATTAATTATTATTATTATTCTTATATATATATATTTAAATATATTCAAAGTAAAAAATTTGAAATAATAAAAAAAATAATAACGTATATAAAAAGAAAAAATAGTAGTAAGATAAGCTAAAGAATTGATAAGAGCTCTAAAACAGAAAAGATAATGTTTAAAGCCTGAAACATGTAGGGGTATTTTCAGACTTGTAAGATGTTATGGCCCAATTTTTTTGATTATTATTATTTTTTTTTTTTGATAAAAAAAATAAGAAATTTTAAGTAAGAAAAAAATAAAAATAGCTATGTTACATTTAATTTTGAATTGACTTTTCTTTTTTATTATTTTTTTTGGAATTTTGTAGAGTTTTTCCTTTTGAAATAAAAATTATACTACTCTCAAACTTATTATTAAAAAAGTGTTGAATTTCTTTTTCAATTTTAAATTGGAGTTTCTCGAGATATAATGGGGTTTTATGATGTTTAAATTTCAATTTTAATTCAACATCAACCTTTCTATTAAAATTAAAATTTTGTTTATATAATTCATTTATAAACTTTTTTGTTGTTTTATTTTTGGTAATTTTCTTTTCTTCATTAATAAAAAGTAGGTTAATTGAAGAGCTATCTTTATTTTCTTCCTCAATTAAACTCATTTCATTATTTGTCCTTTCTTTCTTGTTTTTGTTATTTGGATTGATTAATCCATCATATATTTCCAGTAAGTCCTCTTCCTCTTGTGTCAATTCTTGGTAATAATCTTTTGGCTGAAGATTATTTATTATCTCAAAACTTGTGACTGGTATGTTTTCCTCCAGGGGTTGTAATTTATCCAGAATTTCATCAGGTAAAGTAATCACAGCATCTTCTTGGGGTACTATGTTTTGCTGACTAAAGTATTCTGAATCTTCTAGGTTGAGACTTTTAATAATATGACTAGGTGATCCAAAATTATAATTTTCCAATTCAGAGGGTGATAATAGGTATTCTTGATGAATTAAATCTTCTAACTGAAATTCTTTTTCATGATTGTTCCCATGATTTAAAGGTTGAAAATCTTCTTCATGAACATTAAATTCTTGAGTTATGTTTTTTTTATTGCTTATTAATTTATCCTCTATACTAATGAGGGTAAGATCTATCAAATCTTCCTCTAAAAGGTGAGGTGAGGATTATGATTGATTATTATTATAATTGAATAAAATTGGGTCAATCAAATAGTTTAAAGCTGATGAATCTTGATTCATATTCTGATTTAATGTTTGTTGATGTGCTAGTAGTTCCATTTTGAACCTTTCTTGTTGTGATGGAATTAGTAGACTATTTGACCTGGGTAGTTCTTGCATGATGGTAACTTCTGGTTCGCTTTCTATTGATATTATGGATGGTGGTGGTAAAGTTTTGGTTTGTCTCAGAAATATTGTAGGTGACTCTAGGGTAAGATAAATCATTTCAGGTTTATATACCTTACAAAAACTTTCATTATGTATATCTTTATTTTGCATGATGCTTATTTCTGTATTAAATGATTCTTCTGAATTGTTGAATATGCTAAAACTAAACATATTAGAATATTGTTCTTCTTCTTCTTCATTTATTCCATTATCTTGTAAGTTTGTACTTTCTTCAACTTCTATTGAGGCTTTATGAATATTCTTTATAATAGTAAAGTAATTACAGAATTCCTTCCCCAAAATTATAAAGTTTGTTGCTCCCTCAACAGTAAATGGTAAATAGATTGTTTCATCAGTTGGCATAACAACCTGTACTTTCTTTATTATTATTTTATGTTCTTTTTTGTTTTTCTTTTTTGGCTTCATTCCAATACTTAATCCAATTTTCAATGGTAAGATATTTTCTTCTATGTTTGGGTTCATAACTGCCATGACAGGATATTCCTCCCATCCTATTCTAACATAAATTGGTGAGTTGAATTCTTCCACTTGGGTCATATTTTCATTTTTTGTGTTACATTCTTGATGTTCATTTATTGCTTTAATTTTATCTTCTTTCTGAATACTGAAGTAATTTAAATTACTGAATAGTTGATTATTTATTTCTATGTTTTGTTCTTTATGGGATGAAGGCTTATCTTCAATGAGGCTCAAGGTCTTCCTACTGACTATAGAATCTTCAAGGCTTGGACAAATTTGGTGATTTTTCATTTGATTGGTTTCTTCTTGACTAGAATTAATATAAGATAATATTTCTTCATTCTTTTGATTTTGGTTTTCAACAGGTGAATCTCTCTTAAAATGTTTTGGCATTTTCTTGTTTCTGAATTTATTGAACAATTTTTGGGTAAACTTGATTGGAGCACCAGAAGTCACTCTCAACAAATCCATTGGTGAAAGACTATGCTTTGGTTTTGAAAATATAGCTTCTACAAATAGTTTGTAGAATTCAGAAACAGGTTTTTGTTCCTTAATAATATGACAACCATTTTTACCACACACAGGTGAGACACTGTTGAATAGCTGTTTTGGCTTTAAGCCTTCATTTTGTACTAGTTCCACTTCAATTTGAGTGGAAGCTTCCATGTTAGAGCTATGAGTATTCTCAAATGTTTGAGGGTAATTAGGGTTTACATTATTGTTTATGCTAATTTTCAATTCATTGCTAGTTACTTCAGCTTTGGAATGTTTGAGATGAATTTCTGGATTTTGTTTTATAGGTACTTGATTTTTGTTTATTCTGGGATTTTCTTGAGGTAATTCTTGAAATCTTCTGATATTACTTATATGATTTATCTTCCATTCTTCAATTTGGGTAGAATTACACAGCTCCATTCCCTTTGGTGGGTGTATATGCCATCCTTTGGTTTCTGGTGAGCATATTGGGATGCAAAATCTTCTTCCATCAGGTTCTTTATAGCTTAGAATTTCTCCTTGATCTTGTGAATGGTCAAGCCTTATTCCATTATCAGCCAGGAAAGGTCTCCCAACCACAGTGTGGACTGCTCCTCTAGCAACAAAAAAGTGAATGCTTCTTTCATCTCCAGATGGTAATATTATGGGTGTATTTTCTGCTAAACCAACAATTGCAGTACTGTGTCCTCCTATTCCTCTGAGTTTCATGTCTAAAGTCCTCATAGCTAATCCTGCTTTGATTGATTCATTCTCAGGTATGATATTTAATTCAGCTCCAGTATCCACCAAAGCTCTGACTGTGTACTCTTTCTGACCAATAAGAATATCCATCATTCCTAGTGGGCAGGAAAAATGTATTTTATCTGTGACAATAATTTTCTCTTGGGGTAATTTTTGTTCTTCAGTGTTAATAGATTTGAGTGACATCAAATATTTCTTTTCTGTATCAGAGAGAAATTTTAATTCTTTCATAAAGCTGGGTGAGATTGTGACTATTTCTTCTAAAGTGAGGTTAATTTTCTGATCCATGACCTTCTTCATGACTTTTTCAATTATAGATCCTTCTTCTTCAATTAAAGGCTTTTTGCTTACTTCCATCTTTGGTAGTTTTATTAGAGCTTTCTTATCAATATCCTTTTCTTTAGCTGGTGTAGTAGGCTTAGGCTGGGTTGGTTCTGGTGGTTTAACAACCTCATCTGCTTTTGATGATTTATATTTTGTAGGTATTATGACCTTTTCTTCGTCAACTTCTTCTTCTTCAATGAATCCACCAGGGATACTAGTTTTCTTCTTTATAGTGTCTTTGGGTTGAATAGTCTCTTTTGAGGGAAGGGGTTGAGCTTTAGATTTCTCTTGATTTTCAATCCTTTGCTTTGTGTTCCTCAAACCATAAGCATACCCAAGAGGCTCTTCTAATCCTGTTGAAATGCATGGTGGTTCCCAATCACCCCAATTATCCATTGATATAAAAGCAGTTGATTTTTCCTTTATCTTTTGTTCTTCCTCTTTGTTCTTTTCCTCTAATTTTCTTTTGAGTTCTTCTTGTTCCTTCTGAAATTCCCTGACTAAATATTTTGGTGGAAATTTTCCATCATTGGGGACCCTTTCCCAGTTGGGATATAAATAATTGAAACCTTGTCTGATAACCCATTTCTTGTTTTGATCTTCAATAAGCTCATTACATCTTCCTGTGGAGTATCCTTCTTCTGAACAGTAATAACATCTAAAAAATGGCTTTGGTGCATTCTGTGCTGGAACATAAGGTATACTTCTGTTTGGTGGTGGACAAACATTATCTCTTGGTCTGAATCCTTGATTGTTTGACTGAGGGTTATTAATTATTTTCTTTTGGGGTGTAGCCACATTAGTTAATTCATTTAATTGATCCATGAACTTTTTGACATCTTCATTTTCAGCAGGTGCTTCATCCTTGACTACTTCCCTTTGTTCTTTTAGGGTTTTTGTAAGTTCTTTCATTTTCTTGAGGGCTTCTTGCATTCCTGGAAATATCTCTTCCTTGAATTGAACCCTTCTTTCCTTATTTTTTGATTCTTTTTGTTCAGATAACCTTGGAGGTGAAAGTCTTTTAGTGACTAATATCCTTGCTTCCAATTCCTGTTCAATATACTTCTTCAATATCTTCATTGGTGGTATTAGATATCCTCCATCTTCTGCTCTAACCATGACATTCTCCTTTATCATTTCTTTACTGATAGCTCCCTTTATGTCTGCAGAGAGACAGTCAAACAAATCTTCATGAAACATATTTTCTTGAGGAATATATTTATATCTGAGAAGATAAGTAATGATAGTTTCATACTCCCCTATAAACCTTTTATATTGTGAGAGAGTACTAATTCCTCCTGCATCTTGAGTATCATTGAATAAATTGATAAGTGAGTCTTTTCTATATCTTCTTTCTGGCTCAACTCTTCCCCATTTAGTAATGAGATCCTTCTTAAGTTGGCTCCAGTTTCCTTCTTCATAGCCTGGCATTGCTTCTATAGCATCACTTATTTTTGAATAAGTTGTCCAAAATTCCATCTGCATTGCTAAATCTTCTTCTCTAGCTCCTTCAATCTGAGCTATCCTTTCTACTTTGCTGATAAATTTTTCTACTTCTTCTCCATTGAAATTTAGGTTATAATCTTTAGCCTTTATTTTAACAACAGGCCTTCCCTGTCTGACTATTTGATGTTGCAAGGGACTTGGATTTATAGGTGTGGAGAAGAATGCTCTCCTTTGATGCGGTTGAGCTCTTGGTTCTGTTTCTGGAGTGGATGTAGCTCTAGGTCCAGGTGTAGGTAATGATGGTGACTCTTCTGGTCTTACATGCCTTGGTAGTGTTGATTCACTAGGGCTTCCTCCAGGTGTATAAGATGTAGAACCTCTTCTCTTTCCCTTCTTTTTACTTTGAGTTGATAGTATATCCTGCATTTGCTTCATCAAACTCTGAGTTTGTACAGTTTGATCTTCTTCTTCACTTTCCTCAGCATACTGGTCTTCCCCAGTATCCTCAGGTGGTAATGGTGGTAAATTTGAGGTGGATTGTTGATCCATTTCTAGTTTATAATATTTTCCTTCTAACTCTTTTGATTTATTTATTCCTTTTCTTGATTCTTGAATGAGATTGAAGAAGAGCTTCCTGATCTTCTCCCTTTCCTTTTCTTCTGTTTTTGGTGTTGGGATAAGATTACTATATTCTACTTGAGATTCTTGACCAGTGGGTGTTGAGGTTTTGAGTGGATAATAATAATGATATGAGGATGATGATGATGGATTAGATGATGGTGAGTTATTTGATGATGAGTTTTGATTGATAGGTTTATTTGTTTCCAGTTTTGATTTTATTTATTTGATTAATTTTATTGTTTTAAGATCAAGCTGAATAATGTCTGAATTTTATTCCTATCTGCATGCCACTGTTGGGACACCAGATGTGGGAACTCCTCTTGTGTGGGATAAATGAGGCAGTACCTGGAAGGGGAAATTACAATAAAACAGTTTTGAATTGCTGTTCAGGATTGTAACCCTTGCTCTGCTTGTGTGTCAGAATAATCTGAACTGCCCTTCCTGAAAATGCTGAATTATCTTGACTTGAGTTCACTCACTTTATTTTATTTGATGGTGGCTTGTCAGAAAAGTATATTCAACAGACTCTATCAGACTATGTTTGATCTGGGAACAATGGCTTAGTAAACCTTAACACAAATAAATAAAGATATAAAACTGGGAAAAGACTTTTTAATTCCTTTACTGAGAACAGTAACACCTTGAGGGATTTCCAATTCTTGATGATAACACTGTTGATAATATGATCACTGATAATAACAAACACTACTATATTTTTTAAGGGTTTAATAATTTTATGATGATAACCTGGGATAACAGACACTACTATTGTTCAATTTCCTACTGAGCTTGGCTACTGAGTAAAGAACTTTGTCAATGGGATGGATTTATAAAATAATGTAGACCAACTGTTAACTACTATTATCTATAAAACACCCAGACAATGCTACTGAGCTTGGCTACTGAGCAGATTTAGGAATGGAGGTAGTCAATGAGATGAGTTTATGAAAAGTAGACCAACTGTTAACTACTATTAACTATAAATCACTCAGACAGTGCTACTGAGCTTAGCTACTGAGCAAAATTTAGGAATGGGGATGGGATAACTATACTTCTGAGCTTAGCTACTGAGTATTCCTAAAAAATTAGGATAATGTGGATGGATGGAGGGGATTTCCCTCAGAAAAAAATATTAAGAAGTTACGTTTTTTGTGATGAGCCTCTGTCTAGGCCATGAGGAAAAAAGAATTGAGGGGGGGAGGGGACCTCTATTTATAGTTTTTGGTGCCTCCATGGGAGTGTCAAAAAAAAGGGGACTTCGAATTTTTCAGGTCTTCCAATTAAGGTTTGGTGGTAATTGAATTGAGAGGTCTGTGCTTTAATTGAGTTCTTGATTCTGTGGGGAGATTGTGGGGAAATGATGTCATTGATTATGTAATCCTAGTTTTTTTTTTTTTTTTTTTTTTTTTTTGAATACACCCTTGTGAAACCTCTGTAAACACCTTCTGTAATACTACTGTGACACCTTTACTGTCTAATTTCTTCTTCTTACCCTATTTTCTTTCCATCTTTCACACTGTTCTATGACCTCCTTATTGTATGTGATTAAAATCCCTTCTGCTTGCAATTTTCAATTAAAATACTACTTAAAAAAACAAAAAATTATTCTTTGTTTATTTTTATTTTTTATTTTTTTATTTTTATTTTTATTCTTTTTTATTAATCCAAACTGACAAAATGGTATGGCATACCACAGCGTGTACAGCTGATCTCATCCCATGGACATTTTCTGAAAGTTCCGCTTTCAGCCATTTTTGTTGCTCCTTCTGGCTTGCAGGTTTTGCAAGCCTGGTTCCTTTGCTGTCCCATCTCAGATTGATTGAGCATACTCTAGGTAAGGGGCATTTGAGGATGGGTGAAATCACTATTTGACTAAGTGCCTTGCTCATGCGCCATTAAATTCTCCCTCCTTGGTTCATCATTTGTTTCACTTTGAGTTGGAGACATTTTCTCATCCTCATCATCCACGATTTTTTCTCTTGATGAACTCGCATGACCCATTCTTGGTTTGGAGGCATATGGACAATGACATCCAGTGACTTTTTCTTTATAGACCAGAGGTGAAGATTCATAAAGTTCATCACCTTCCATGCAAATGATCAGTTAACACATTAACAAATTAATAAAGACTGGTCATACTCACAATATTCAATTGGCTCCTGAGATTGGACTTTCTTTTGTTTGGGTGCCATATCTAGCCAGTGAAATAAACATGTCAGATTTTGCAAAATTTAATATTCCAAATTCCAACAGACTTACTTTGAAGAAGTGTGAATCCCACATTTCCCTCTGAAAGTCCACTCCAACTAACATTTTACAATGGGCTTTTTTGCCCCCCACCATTGACAAGCTTTTCATGGCCCACATGAACCTGAGATCCTGATGGAATATTGAGGGTTAGATGTTTAATTTGCTCAAAGGGTTCCTGGGACGCAACTGGATTCTGACCAGGATTAAGGAGGAAGTCTCGTGGATATTTTGATTGTGGATAAGCCTTTGATGAGATATCAGGTGTGCTTCCTGGCCCCTCAAACACATGCATTTGGGTATTAGTGGGACTTGGGGGAATTGAAGTGGCAGAAAGATTAGGAATGGACCAAGTGCTTGAAGCTTGAGCCATTGGATTTCCCACATCAATGTTGAGACCTGATACTTTGTTTGAGGATGAAATAGGGGTTGTGAGTGGAATGTTACAGTTGTGTTTTCAACTTGATAAAAAAGCTCATTGTTATGATAAAATAGAGTGATTTCAAATGTATAATAGAGAAATTGTATGAATAGTGGGAACCAAGTCTCTCGTGGAAGTCTAATAAGACTATTTTTAGGAGAATTCTCCCTGCCTACTCTTGAGCTCCTCCGCTTTTGTTGGAAACCACACTGCACGGCCCACCAGCATATAATGTCATATTTCCTTGATCTCAAAGGGAAGCCATCATCCATCAGTAATCAGATTAAATAAACATTTCCCCCTCCCTATTGTACCATTTTGTGAATTATCCAACTGCCAATATATGAATCAGAATTTCCCAGCATTATATATCTGTATAAGGGTATATTCATCAAGAATTTACCCACAAAATAGGCATAAAAGTTTTAAGAAAGGCAAGACATTCCAACCAATTGAAAGCCCGCTGCACTCAAACCAAATACCAAGACTTTAGCTCCACTCCAAACGCTTGTGTAAGAGTGTTATATTGTTACTTTTTTAATAGGTTTTCAGCCATGTAAAATGGCGTTCCAGCGCACATGGTTTGAATTTTAATCCCCTGAATTCAATGTTGACACATCCCTAATGGAATGCCCCTCAAGGGTAAAACCCACAGTATCACCATGTGTAAAGAAAATAGAATATGTACAATCATTGAGCAGCATGGCATTTTATCCAACTAACCTCTTAAATGATTCCCCCATCCAGATGAGACATGTTACACTTTATCCCCTGCAGCTCAGCCACCATTACAAACGGGATAAAATCCTCAACTGGCTCAAATCATCTCCCCCCTTCATAAATAATCACTCAATTCTTGTAAGATGTGGCTATGAAACTGTTGATAATATTCACTATTAATTAACAGGACTAGGACTTTTCTTATGAAATATAATGATAAAAAATTATTATAATTACAAGTAAAGAAATAAATGATTGTTTCTTTTACGTGTTATACACTACTAGTGATTATAACAGTAAGCAGTAATTGTCTACAAGAGTCAATTACAAGAAGAATTCATAATAAATACTTCTTTTATTAAAATAATAAAATTATTTTAATACATAACTATCTTTCACAAGAATAATTATAAATATAATTCTTGAGAAAATCTTTAAGAATTAAGATAAATCACTCACTATTAATCCAATGAACCTCTTAGAAGACAATAGTAGAGAGATTTGATGTTTTACTGTGGATTTAATGGATCAAATCTGATTTCATAACAATATTACAACAATATATAGTTGATTTCTATGATTTCACGTCTTTCTGATTGGTTTCTGAAAGAATGAAACACTTAAAAAAAGCTTTAACTAATACTTACTTGTTGGCAATAAAGGTATAATACAATAATGTGATGATGTGCAAAAAACAGCAAGAGGAGGCCTCTTTTAAGTCTAAGACAGCTCAAATAGGCATTCCATGGAGCAAACAGAAGAACCAGTGAGTGAAAAAACAATAAAACATTTTAGATTATTGATTGCATCATCTGTTTTCACGTAAGATTATCGTAATTACTTAATTGAGGCTTTTACATGAATACCAACCCATTTATAGTTAAGAATATAAAAGTAACAACTATAAAGCTTCTTTTATTCCAAAATAATCATTGATTTATCAAAGGTATCAATGATAGTAGGACTTTCATCACAGAATGTATTTTCTGTAAATTTTTAAAGATTCTGTGTTTCACATGGAATCCTCAAAAATGGACTGTAAGTAGAACATTTAATTTTTACTTATGAATGTATAATCCTTTTTGGTTTTTAATTGAATTTTACAGTTCTTAATTGGCCCTGAAAGCTTCAGAAAGATTCATTGAGAATTGTATTTTTAATGAAGTTTTCAGGTTTTTACCTCAGTTCTACGTACAATTGCAAATAGCAGTATATGGCTGGTCGCTATGAGGTAAATCAATGGATACTAGTCCAAAAATTTTTTTGATAACTATTTTGGGGCTTATTCAAGGTAAGTCATTAATAATTGACATTGTTACAAGAGGCTAAGTTGCTCTTTACCTCCTTGGCACATCAACATAGCAGGTTATTTCCTGTTTTCTTATAATTTACTGAAGTTGTAACATGGTAACCAAGTTCCCAAAAGGCTTTATTTTACTGATTAGGCCAAGACCATCCATGGATCCAAGCTTTGGAGCTTTCCACGCCTCAGGGGCCTCAGAAGTTTGGTACCCTGGCTCTCTTTGATGTCTTTTGTCCCCTTGCCTATTTTTTACTTAAAAATAGAAATTCAAGATTCAAGTAAGATATCCACTATCGGTGTACCAAATAGGCATGTAAGGATACCATAATATAAAGTTCCCAAAACATGCATAACACTATTCTTAGTGTATATGTAACATGGGATTTTACACATTCCCATCATCTTGGTGTAAAATAGAGAAAATAAATTGTCACAGATCTTTTATGTGGTATTGATGATGTGGTATTGAAGTATTTTCCATATTCCCACCTCAAAGGTTGATCTGAGCTTATTCACTCTATGGAGCTACCCTAGGGGAATTTTTGGGTAGAATCCAAATCTGGCCTTAAATCCATGGATTGACTAACTCAATTAAAAGTTATTCATCTCTTCTGAAACCAAAAATGATTAATTTTGAATATATGCATGACTTATGGGTTATGCATAGTTCAGAATTTATTTTTAAGATAATTTTGGCCTATTTGAGTATGTAAAATATACCTCAAGGCTCACATTCCCTCCCACCAAAAAACAAAGCTGTACTACAATTTTATCAATGGTATAAAAAAGAAAAAGGGCCCAAAGGGGGTTAATGTCCACTTTCCAACCTCTTTTTATTACTCAGATCAAGTAATGTAAAGCACATTTATAGATATATTCAGGCTTGTGGCCTTCTTTCATGTCTAAATATTCTTAAGAGCTTACCTGAGTCAGCTATTTCTGATTCTGACAGCCATTCATCCTCATGTACTGGATTTCTATATCTGACAAGATATTCTCTTTGATTTTTAACCCTAAGTCTCCTTTCTTTAATGACTTTCTTCATCTTTTTGTCTTCATTCTGTTCCACTGATGGTACAGTCAAAGGAGTTGGGTTCCTTAAAGGAGCAGTTCTTTGTCATTTGGTTGATAAGGTCCTATCAGGCTGACTGGAAAGGTTGGGTGTTTATTTTCCAATTCACCACTCAATTACACTTGAACTGCATTGGCTCCATGTAAGGCAGCAATAACAAAAGGTCACACATAACAATCTTTAAATTTCTTTGGGCCTTTGATCTTATTAAAATTCAAGGTTGAAACTAGACATAAGTCCCCTACTTTTAAGTCTGGTACTTTGTGACTCTTGTCGCACTTCTGTTTTGCATAATCCAAAGTATCATCCATGATTTGTTTTGCATGATGTTTCACTTTATAAAGCATTATCTTGAAGCTGGAGGCTGTAGGATGAATGTAAATCAAGTCTTTCCTCAGTGTATCTTCTGGGAGTCTTGGATTCCATCCTTTTTCTAGCATAGCAGGAATTTGACCTATAGAAGAATGGACTGATGTCCTATATGCCAATTCTACTGCAGGTATCAGAGTGTACCATTCATGGGTAAAGCCATCTTAGTCTTTGAATTCTAACCCATAAGCACAAAATTTCCTGATCATGTCTTCTAAAGTTTGAATCATTCTTTCTGCCAGCCCATCTGTTTGAGGGTTATATGCTGTGGAGAATGATAACTTATTCCCAAAAGATCTATGAAGATTGGTCCAAAGTGGAGATGTGAACTTGGGATCTCGGTCACTTATAATACCCTTGAATAGTGCTGTATGAGAAATAACCCTACTCCATAGAAGAAGGGGTGTATCCATAGCTGTTTCATCTTTATGACATGGTAAGAATATGGGAGTTTTGCCATATCTGTCTACAATAAGTAAACAAGCATTATAGCTCTTGTCACCACTTGGAGGAAGTGCTGTGACCCAATCCATGTGAACAACTTCCCAAGGGGATTTTGGTTCTTGAATATGGATCATAAATCCAAATTTCTTGCCTGTACTCCTGTTTGCTTTTTGGAATCTGTCACAGGTATGGCAATATTCAATGGTCTCTTTTCCCCAAGATGGCCACCATGCACATTTATTCACTTTTTCAAGTGTTCTGTCCTCTGACAGGTGTCCAGAGTAGATGCTATCACAGCATTGATGAGCGATCTGCTACACAATGTCATTACACAAGAATGCTTGGTTCTGTGGTAAATAATCCCATAAAACAAGTGAAATCTTCCTTCAGAATAGGAATTCTTCCAAAATTCATCCAGTGAATTGACTAAAGAGAAGTCAAGATATGGCAATTCTTGTTTTGCTTATAAGCTTCTCTGACTTCCTCAAAGAATTCAGTCCCAATATCAGCTAGGTTAATTCCTTCAATTGGAATATGTGGTTCCGCTTCCAAAGGTACATAAGCTGGATTATCAGGAGTATTGGCTAATACCCACCTGCTAAGTCCATCAGCATTCTTTTGAATGTTTCCTGCTTTATGAACTATAGTCATTTTTCCTCTGTATTCTTGAATGGCTATGTGCCATCTCAACATATGTCTGTTGGAAGGTTTCATGTTAAGAAGTGATTTCACAGCGTTACAGTCAATTATCACTTCAAAAAACCTTTCATAAGTATAATAGTGAAATTTCTCAAGTGCCCATACCAAACATAAGAACTCCATTTGGCTTGCACCATATCTGGCTTCTGTTGGTTTGATTTGCCTTGAGATGTAACAAGCTGGTCCTTCTATAGGTTTGTCATCAATGATTTTGAATTTATGTAGGGCTGCCCCTAATCCATGTCCACATGCATCAATGTAAAATTTAAAATGTATATTCCAGTCAGAAATTAGGAGTAAAGGTTCTTCTGGACAAGCTTTCCTTATCTTCTCATAGGCTCAATTCTCTCCTGTGTCATCTAAAATACTGTTTGTTGATCACAGATTTTACAGAGTGACTTGGCTAGAATTGCAAAGTCTTCCAAGTGTTTCCTATAATAACTGGAAAATCCTAGAAAAGACATCATTTCTTTCTTATTATGGGGTATTGGCTTAATTAAAACTGCTGCCACTTTATTTTTGACAATACACAACCTTGAACCAGAAACAATATGTCCAAATGCTTTGAGTTCTTCAAAACCAAAATTGCATTTTTTGAGTAAAATCTCCATATTCACATCTGCAAATTTGTGAAGTACTCTTGCAAGTCTTTCACGGTGCAAAGACCATGAATCAGAAGATATGATGATGTCATCAATATAAATGGTAAGCCATCCTTCAGATAATTCTGTGGGGAAAATGGTATTCATCATTCTTTGATAATGAGATGGTGCATTCTTAATACCAAATGGCATTCTAAGACACTGATAAATACCACAGTGAGTAATAATTCTAAGTAATTTCTTATCTTTAAGTGTCAAAGAACTTTGGTGAAAGCCTTTAAATTAATCCATTGATGTTATATACTTGGCTTTAGACAATTGGGTCAAGGTTTCTTGAATTCTAGGAATTGGTGACCTATCTGGAAGTGTGTAGGTATTCAATGCTCTAAAATCTCAAACCATACTTGATTTATCATTATGCCAAGCAATAATAACAGGTGTTGTCACTTCAACTTCTTCATTATGGCCTACTTTCCTTAGTACAGCAAGTTGGATCAATTATTGGATATGTTTTTCCAAGGTTTTTCTAGCTCTGGGACTGGCTGGATAAGCTGGTCTACAAGTACTAGAGGATATGGTCTGACAATATTAAGAGTAATATCAAAATCATGTCCTTTTATAGGACCTAATGGTTCATTATCAGAGGCAAATGCATTATTATATAGGTACAACACATCAATAAGCTCAGCTCTCATCTTTGGTGACAATGATGGATTAATTTGTGCTTCCACAAGTTGATTAGCCAAAAATCCTTCCTTATAAGTATCTTTTCTAGAAGATACCATTGATATTTGCTTTGGCATATTGGAAAAATCAAATTTTTGTCTTTATTTTCTCCAATTGTGAAATATCTGTCTTTATGGTTATTGATTTCAATACCATCAATATTCAAGTAATCATTTCCAAGAATGATGTGCTGATATGTGCAATTGTCCATTACTACAGTCTCACTTTTCATTCTGATACTTCCTGCTCGGTGTGGAAATACAAGATTAGTGTCCAGTATACCTAAAGGGTACATATTACTACTGGAATTACTAAAGTGTACACCCTCTATTGGTAATAGATGATGTGTCCATCCAGGGAGTATGGCTTGAAGATAATCTTTGCCCACACAAGTACAAAATTCTCCTGTCTCCCAATTTACTTTGGGTTCAATATCTTTCATCGGGATTGATGTGATACAAGATACTCCAGCAGTGTACCCTTTACCACTAGCAGGTTTGGTTTTAAACATTATGGAATCCTGGATATTGATCAGGTCATGACAATCATCACTGTACTGTGGTAAGTGAGTATGGACTTCTGTGAATTCAAAGAAAGCTGCAATGTTCTCACTGGGATATTCCTCTACTGGTGTATCTTCAGAGATTCCACAATCTAGGTCAGATTCCTCTTTCTCTTTTGTACACTGAACTTCTTCAATGACTAGAAATTCATTGATTTTTGTCTTTTTTGGTGCAATTTTTGGCTAAATTTGAAGTGATTCCACATTTATGACACTTTAAGACAGGTCTTTCAGGTTTTCTGTCTTCTCTGGAAATCGTTTTGACCATTTTGGACTCCATAGAAATTTTATTCCAAGTTTTACCAATTCTTGTTCTAGTAATGATATCTTCCATTGCATTAATGTAGTCCTCTTTTGAACAGGGTTCTACACATCTGCACTTGATAGCATGTTCCAGCTCTCCTCCACACTTTCTTAATATCTTCATATTAATCATGGTGTAAGACATATCTGGGTGTAAAGCAGATAATCTGTCTTTCTGCTTGAAGAACCAAGTAAGTGGTTTATCCTTTTCTGATTTAAAGATGGCACCTTCAAAAGCATTTTCCATTTCAAACCTCCAAGAATTATTGGCTCTTTTGGTAATAACTTCAGATTTCCACCAAGACCAATCATGTTTTCCATGATCTTGTCTCATCTTGTAACACCATTTTTTTGCAGTTCTGGTAAAAAGAGAGTGTAATTTGCCCACTATAATTTCATCAGGTATGTTTAAGTCTTCTTGTAACATATCAATAGGTCTGATGAACTCAAAAGGGTTGTATTGTCCTTCACCAGAGAATGTTGGCCATTCTTCCAATTTGGGAATATCTTTTACAGAGATGAAATTTGCTTCTAGAAAAGGGGTCAGACTTTGTTTCACAGAAGGTTTTTCTTCTTTCAAAGGTTTGGAATGTCTTGGCATATGAAGATTTTATTCATAATTCTTATGAATTTTCCCCACCTGTGGAAGTATTTACTCTTTTAATTTCTTCCTTTCACTTTCACTTCTTGCCAAATGTGTGTCAAATTGACTTGTATTCTCAGCCACTGCCAAAACATAGTCTTTCAGAAATCTAAGTGAATCATTGATGTTTCTTGTGGAAAAATCTTCCATTTCATCATCTTGGACATGATATTTACTCTCAATTCTGTGACATGTATTGGTAAGTATTTCCGGTTTGGCAAGTATAGACTTATTCATTTCAGAAGAATTTTTGTCATTCTTTTTCAAGTAATTGATGTCCAAATTAATCCTAGTCAACTTTGCATCAATTTTACCAATTTTGTTCATCCTGACCTTCTCCTTGGCTGTGACTTCCATAAGAGTCCTGGCCATGTTGAAGACACTATCCATGGCTGGTGGCTCCAATTTGGGGATCCTGTACCCTTGTGGGTAAGGTCTGTGCCAATTGGCTTTGCCTTTGCCCTTTCTTAATGGTTCTTGGGACCTTTCTGCCTTTTCTGAACCCCTTGGGATATCACAGGGGCTTTTCAAAGTGAAGAAGGCCTGGCACTCAGTAAACTGGGACTCACTTTTGGAGGGCTTAAAGATATGGTAAGAAGGAATACACTTAAGAGTGCAAGAGATGACTTACTAAAATAAGAATATAAGAAAGAAGTAACAAAAGAAAAAAAAGTAAAGAATAGAAGAGCCAACCACAAAAAAGTCCAAGTCCACTGTTTCAACCTGTCAGAATGAAAAGAGAAGGGTTAATAAGGATATGGCCACCCAACTCATACTGTACAGGCAAAGAGAGAAATGCAAAGACTAACTTAATATTAAATAAACATAATACCCAAAAATAAGGATAATAATATTCATAAAATAAGAAATAACTAAATTAATTAACTGGGGAAAAGTCCCCAGGGGGAGAAAGAGGGGCTGGTATATGTGAGAATCACCAGCCCTGATCCAGAGGAAGAATTTTCATGAGAGGAGTGAATGATTGAATTGAGTCTGGCCAATACAGGTCCTGTACACCTGTACAGAACCTGTACAAGAGGTGTGGTGTACTTGAGTGATCATACCGTTCAATGCTGGTGTATTGAAACTGTATTGGGTGAATCCAACCTGTACAGATGTTGACAGGCTGTAACAAAGTACCAAGCTGTATGCATGTTTCAGCAAGGAAGATTACTGAAACTGAATGCTGATGCTGATAGTGGACCTGCTGATTTGAGGTGTTTGAGTGGGTGTATTGATGAATATCCTTACCCCTGGTGAGTGGTTGTTACAGTATCCTCCTCTTGAAACTGATGGGCTCCTGAACACCATAATACCCTGCCACTGTTGAGTGGCATCTCAATATCCCCACATTTTTTCCAAAATTTTCTTTTTAATTTGCTTTTCCTCTTGACCATTATCCTGAAAATCCTTCTTCAATTCTTCTCTGTCAAATTAAATTGATTCCCCCCTTCTTTCAAGTTTTAAGTAAGTATTCCACTTCAAAATATGCCTTTTTTTCTTCTGATTCAATCAATCTTTGTCCTTGGGGTATGGCCTTGGGATGTATCCCAAATGATGGCCACTGAGCTCTTGTGCTCAAAAAATGATGCCCAATGAGTATATGAAGTGTACTCATTTGGCAAGGCCCAATCAAAAGAAATTCTTGAGTAATGCCTTCAAGGGGTCTTGTCCCCATTGTCCTAGGAAATTGCCTCAAACAGCCCTCTATGATGATCTTGGGCTGTGGCCTCTTCTATGATGAATCTTGATAAAATTTGATTCCATCCCCTTTTGGGCCTTTTTGGGGTTCTTGGTGATTTTGGTGATTGGATGATGTATGGCCATTTTTGGCCATTTCTGTCTTCTGGGGTCCTACGGTCTGTGGGGGCTATTGGAGGCCCCCTGGGTCCAATTTTGCTGGGGACCCATGGTACCATGGGGCCAAGAATTGGCCCATAACCAAAAACTCACCATATATGGCCTGGACCTATTGATGGGGTCCAGGACCATCAAGATCCTGGGTTCCCCAAAGTTGCAGGGGAGGCCCTGGGTGATGAATTCAGCGCCAAAGGGGTATGAATCCTCACCCTAGAGGCTTTGAGGGGGGGCATAATTTATTTATGGCCCCCATTACCTTCAGGTCAAATTTTTTGATATGGAGTGGATTTATTCTGATGTCTTGAATCTTCTGCTTGCATATTCTTCAGTTATGAGTTCCAAACTGACCGAACTCACTGAATCTTCTCCTTCTGCACCGCCTCCATCTGTTCTTTCTGGTTCTGGTGTCTTCAGTCAATTATCTTCACCCTCCATGGCTTCTTCTGGTCAATTTGATCCCTCCCAAACCTATGATGGATACAGAGCAGTTGAAGTTCTTGATCCTGCCTGTTCTGAGTGTTTGGCAAAGGGTAAGAATTGTTTTCAAAACTACAATCCCCAATCTTCAAAAGGCCATTTTTGCTTCATTGGAAAGAAGCCATGTCATTGTACCAGGGTGCCGTCTTCTAACGTCAGGAGGCATTTATGGATTAGAAAGGATGGGCCTTTTGGGAATGAATTCCCAGTCTCTGAGGAACCTACTCCTGATGGAACTTCAGCATTTTCTCAATGTGAGTGATTTGCATATCTTTATTGAATTGGTACTGATATTTTGATGTACTTACTGGTTCCAGGCAGGGGGATGTGGCAAGGTGGACTAGTGTTGGAGGGCCAATTCCAACTGGTGGTAGGCCCATATATTCCAGCTCAGAGGTCCCAATCTCAAGGACCAATACTGAAGGGGTAGTGAAGGTAGTGAAGAGAATAATAAGGATTGATGATTCCCCCACTGATCCAGGTTCTGAAGGAAGTGATGAGTTGGATGGTGAAGAAGTTCAAGTTGTTCCTCATTCAGTTGGCCATCCATCCAGCAATTCCCCTACTCAGCCCCTTGCCAACAGATTTCAAAGTCAAGTAATTCCCAGTACTCCCAGAACCTTTCAACCAATTCTTGCTTCCATTCCTACTACCATTCTTCCTCCTTCCCCAAGTTCTTCCCATGCCAGGCCTGCCTTGAATCCAGCAGTAAGACAATCACCAGTTCAGCAATCCAGAAACTCACCCATAACCACCTCCCACCAACTCCAACCTGTGGCCAGCTCCAGCAGAAGAAGAGATGGATTGTCCCCTTTGCCATTTCCTGCCGCTCAAGCTTTTCAAAGAAGATAACATTGGCCTATCCAGGTTACCAGAGAAGATCCCAATGCGGCTAGTGAAAACCAAGAAGCTGTGGCCAGATTATTCAGGAGGGTTGATAGAAATAGCAGAGAGGTGATTATGTATGCCAATGACAGAACTATTCCAGGTACTGCTTTGCAAGAGATGGCTGCAAACTTGTGCTGGTATGAAGATGAGTTGATAAATGATTTTCAGAGAACTTTTGATGAATTAGGTAGAGATAACTAGTTTCCTTATCCTTTTTTGTGTTTTGTTTGAATTCTATCCCCACTCTTATAAATACTAAAAAATGAAAAAATAATGGAACCTCCCAATACATGATTTGGGAGGGGATGCTGCTGCTTTAAAGAAATAAAAAGAAAAAAGAATTATACAGGTAAAGAAAAGAAAGAAAATGAGAGAAAAAGAGAGTAAAGAAACAGAAATAAAGAAACCTCTGATGGTTTGGCCTTCTTGTGGTGAGCTGCTTAATTTTGGCCAAGAAATGTCTGTAAAGATGAAAACCAAGCATTTGATGCTCACAGAGTGGCCAATGTAATGTTTTACAAGAAGTGGAACCCTCAGGGATGCATACCAGGATATGGAACTTACTTTCATAACTCCCACTCCCCACCAAGCACCATGAAACTGAAATAAATTGCCATAAATGAATTCCGAAATGAATTGCCATAATGACTTCTGAAATGAATTTCCATAGATGACTTGAAGTAATGAATGTCTTGAATTATGATGATTGGCATAAATGAAATGATAAATCAAAACAAAGAAAAGGAAGGAAAAGAAAGGAAGAAACATTTGGCCATATCTTGATAAGGTCCAAATGGAGCGTATTGATGTTGCATGCTTCCTGAACCTGTCCAAAGAATTGACAAGTGCTCAAAAAGTGGCCAAGGTGATTCTTACAACAACATATGGGTAGAATACACCCTTAAAGGTGCATGCCAGGAGAGGAGCTTACTTTCATAACTTCTCCTCCCCACCAAGCACCGCAAAATCAAACTATTGAGGTATTTGGGCCAGGCTTCTCTGGATACAATGAATGAAAATCCTTGACATGGTCTGGTGAGCTGGTAAGGTTGGAAGCTGGTTCCCAAGTGGTTCTTTCTGGGTCTTCACCGAACCCTTTCCATTCAACAAGATACCATAAATTACCTCTCTTGAGTTTTGAGTCCAGAACCTGAGCCACTTCCCATTCTTCTTTCTCCTCCACTAGGACTGGTTGTGGTGGCAACTGATGTTGATTTGGGATAGTTGAATGCTTCACTGGTTCTCATAAAGACACATGGAATACAGGGTGAACTGACTTTCATTGCTGAGGCAACTTGAGGTGATATGCATGGCTGCCAATCTTCTTCAGAACTTCAAAAGGTCCCAACAATCTTTCTGATAATTTCTTGGTGGGTCTTGTTGTCTTGATGTTCTTGGAAGCTAACCATACTTTGTCCCCAGGTTGGAAATCAGGTGGAATTGCTCTATTCCTATCTGAATACTTCTTGAATCTCCTTATTGCTGACTCTAATTCTTCTTTGACAACTTGCTGTACTGAGTGGAGTTTTGTTGATAACTTTCCAGCAGGTGAATATTGAGAAATATGGATTGAGTAAAAGCTAGGATTTCTTCCATAAATGGTGAAAAAAGGTGATTCCTTTGTTGATGAATGTTCTGAATTATTATAGGCAAATTCAGCCAGAGGGAGCCAGGTGTGCCAGTCATATTGATGGTGACTAACATACATCCAAAGATACTGTTCTAGAATTTGATTTACCCTCTCTGTCTGTCCATCTGTTTCAGGATGAAAAGCAGTTGAAAGATCTCTTGATATCTTGAGCTGCTGACATAATTGAGTCCATAATGATGAAACAAATAAAGATCCTCTATCACTGACAACACTCACTGGAAGACCATGCTTGGAAAATACATGACTAATGAATATTTGAGCTAAGTCCAGAGCAGTGATTGTTTCATAAGCTGGAATGACGATTGCCATTTTTGAAAACCTGTCCACAACTACTAGAATTGAGTAAAAGTTGTTTGTCAAGGGCAATTGAGTGATAGAGTCCATGGATAAGGATTTCCAAGAACCAGATGGAATTTGAGGAGGCTTGAGTAGTCCAAACTTCTTGTGATGAATGCTCTTGTTTCTTGAACATTTCTGACATGAAGACCCATAGTCCTTGATGAATTGATTCATGCCAGCCCAATGAAAATCCCTGTTGGTGAGCTTGAGGGTCTCCTCCTGGCCAGGATGGCCAGCCAAAGGTGAGTAATGATGCTTTTGAAGAATGTTGAGTTGAAGTTCTTCATTGCTTGCGATTACCACTTTATCTTTGAATAATAACAACTTGGATAGAGGTTCAACATGATGATCTGAAACTGATTCACCTCTTGCTAGTTGCTTGAGTATTTCTTTATAGTCTTTGTCTTTCCATACTTCTTTTTGAATCTTGTCAACTAAATCTGAAAATACTTCCACTTTGATTGAAAAAAATTTTGACTCCTGAATTCCATCTTGCTTGATTACTTGATGAAAATTTTGAGGATTCTTGCTGATGAAGTCCACCCCCCTCTCTGGGTACATGTCGTCCCAATGTGACAAGGCATCTGGTAAAGTGGCCAGCCTGCCTGGGCAGTAAGTGATAGTGAAGTGAAATTCTGAAAGAAACTCAGCCCAACGGGCCTGACGATGAGTAAGAACTTTGGAAGACATAAAATACTGCAAGGAAGAGTGGTCTGTCAAGACCTGAAAAGAATTGGAAAGAGAGAGAAGAAATGCTCTCCAGCGCTTGAGAGCCCAAACTATGCAAAGGAGTTCCTTGTCATGAATTTCATATTTCAGCTCAGCTGGGAGAAGCTTGCAACTATCAAATGCAGTGGGATGCTTTCCTGAGTCATTCACCTGGCTCAGTACAGCAGCCAAGGCATAATCAGAAGCATCAGTCTCTACAATAGTAGGTAGAGAAGGATTGAAATGTGATAAGATAGGAGCAGTAGTGAAAGCTTCTTTGAGTGATTGAAACTGGCTAAGAGCTTCCTCATTGAAGATGAAGGGAGAATCTTTTTGAGGAGAGAAGTGAGAGAAGTGATTTTTTTAGAATAATTTTTTATGAAACAACAATAAAAATTGGCAAAGCCAAGAAAAGATTGAAGGGTCTTGATGTTTTTGGGCTGAGGCCAATTGAGGATTTTCTGAACTTTTGAAGAATCCATCTTGAGGGCATCCTTTGAAACAACATAGCCCAAGTATTCCACACTTGGAGGCTTTGGAAAAAAAATTATTGTCCCACAGTCCTTGGAGGACAGAGGCCACATGTTTGACATGTTCCTCCTCAGAACTGGAAAAGACCATAATATCATGTAGATAAACCACAACAAACACATACAAGAAATCTGCAAAGATATCACTTACTATATTCTGGAAAGAAGCAGGAGCATTGGTAAAACCAAATGGCATGACCAAATACTCATAACTACTATATTTGGCTCTAAAGGCAGTTAAGTGCTCATCCCCCTCTTTGATTCTCAGAATGTTATATGAACCACACCAGTCTATCTTGGAGAAGATAGTGGAACCATTGAATATGGTAAGAAGCTGGTTCATAGGAGGAACAGAATACCTGTTCTTCCTAGTAACAGCATTGAGTTTGCGGTAGTCAACACACAAACGAAGACCTCCACCCTTTTTCTTAACAAAAAGGACAGCTGCTCCTGTTGAAGAGGAGCTTGGTCTTATGAAACCTTTCTCTACATTATCTGAAATGTAGGCCCGTAGTGTTTCTGAATCTTGAGTTGATAATGAGTAGATAACACCAATTGGAGGTAGAAGACCCCCCAATTCAATATGATCATCACAGGCGCAGTGTGGAGAAAGTTTCTCTGCCTTCACCTTGGAGAATACATCCAAATATTGGTGATAAACAGGAGGGACTACCCTCAACACAGTTACAATTTCTTCTGGCTCTTCCTCCTCATCCCACTGCTCCTCAAGGAAGGCATGAAAAGATAAAGGAGGAAGGTCCATATCCCCCTGAAAGAGATGAAGTGAAGATATAGCAACATCTTCTCCAACATCTTTTATCTCTTTGAAGACTTCATCTCTTAATGGAAGCAATGACTGAGAGGGAATGATGGAAGGGATATTGACAGAAGAAGGAACGGAAGGTGTCTTAAGTTCACCAACCATAGCAACACTGTTGACAGCAGTGGCAAAGTCATTACTAGTAGAAGGAATAATACCACTAGAATCATTATGACTAGAATCATAGGTGATCAATCCATTTTTCCAATCAATAATGGGATTAAAATGGTAAAGGAAATCATAGCCCAATATCAGGTCTTCTCCCTTGGGTGAATCTATGATAAAGAAGTCCCATTCAAAGCTTGGGAAGGAAGGCAAGTCAACTACCCACTTGGTATAATGGGTGATTAACAAAGCAGAGGATTCATTAGAATCCAGAATGAAAAGAGGAATCTTTTCAGGGAGCTCTGACAGAGTCAATGAGTACTTGAGAACAAAATTCTTTGCAATAAAGGCGTTTGTAGCACCAGAATCACTGAGAATACTATAAAAGGTATCATAGACAGAAGAGAAAATAAGAAACTTTAAAGATTTCTTGACACTAGTATTCAGAGTGCACAATTGTGCTCTTGAAGGAAATAAGTAAGAACCATTGAACAGATCATGATCTCCACTCAGGCTTTTCCCTGCTTGCTAGGGAAGCCTCTTGATGATGACCCAGGCTTGTTATGAAGTCTCTTGAAGCATTTTTCAATTGGGTGCTTTCCACCACAATAAGTACACAACCCCTCTTTAATCCTCCTCTCCTTTTCAGAACCAATTAATTTATTATCTTTATTGAGGAGAGCAGCATGAGGCTTTTCCTTTGAAGATTGAAACTGCTTTCCCTTCTTGTTCTTCTTCTGATGAGGCCTCTTTGAAGATGAGTTTTGAGGAGGCCTAAATTGATTGGATCCATTGACAGGAGGCTTCCTCTCTTGATTGCCACCCTTTTCTTTTTTCCTCTCATGATATCTTGTGTCTAACTCTAAAGTGACATCCATAAGTTCTTGAAGAGTATCAAAAGTTCCAGGGTGATACGCCAACTGATCCAATAATCTTGATTCCAATCCTCTTCTGTAAACATGGATATAAGCTCTTTCCCCCCAATCTCCAATTCTTGACATTAAGATTCTGAAATCAGCAATATACAACAATACATGACCACTTTCCCTCATCCTCAAATTGTCCAACTCTTGTTCAGCTTTTCTGACTTCATTGGGGTCACCAAAAAGAGTGAATAATTGAGATTCAAATAATGGCCAATTATTGAGGAGATAAGAAGGGTCTTCATTGGAAATATTTGAGAGATAGGGTTCAATCCACTTTCCAGCTCTACCAGTGAGAAAAGAAGTTTAGTAATGAACTTTCTTCCTGTCAGAGAAGAAATTTGCTGCATCATTATGGAATATTACTTAACAGGATTGGATAAATCCTCTCAATTTATGAGCTTGAGTACCACCAAAAGGATCAGGTGCCTTCATGGATGGAGTCTTGAAAGCAGGGGCTTTGGAATTCTCCCTGGGTGTAAGATGTGACTATGAAACTGATGATAATATTACTATTAATCAACAGTACTATGTCTGTTCTTATGAAATATAATAATAAAATATTATTATAACCACAATTAAATAATTAAAAAATTATTTCTTTCACGTGTTAAGCACTACTAGTGATTTTAACAGTGAGCAAGTAATTGTCTACAAGAATCAATTACAAGAAGAATTTAATAATAAAAACTTCTTTATTAAAATAATAAAATTATTTTAATATATAATTATCTTTTGCAAGAATAATTATAAAGATAATTCTTGAAGAAAACTATTAATAGAGAAAAACTTTAAGAATTAAAGATAAATGACTCACTAATACTCCAAAGAACTTATTGATAATAAAAGTAGAGAAATTTGACGTGGAATTGTGGATTTAAGGGATCAAAAGGATTTATAACAGTATTACAACAATATATAGTTGGATTCTATGATTTCACGTCTTTCTGATTGATTCTGAAAGAATTAAAACACTTAAGAATAGTTGAACTAATACTTACTTGTTGGTAATAAAGATTTAATAAATTGATAAGATGATGATGAAAAAACAGCAAGAAGAGGCTTCTTTTAAGTCAAAAACAGCTCACAGAGGCGTGCCATGGAGCAAACTGAAAAACCAGTGAGTGAGAAAACAATAAGCCTTTTTGGATTATTGATTGCATCATCTGTTGTCATGTAAGATTATCATAATTACTTAATTGATGCTTTTACGTGACTACCAACCCCAATATGGTTAAGAATAAAAGGAGTAACACTTGTAAATCTTCTTTTATTCTAAAATAATCATTGATTTCTCAAAGTTATCAATGTTATTGCCAATTTCATCACAGGTTGTAATTACTGTGAATTTTTGAAGATTCAGTGTTTCACGTAGAATATCCAAAAATGGACTGTAAGTAAAACTTTTAATTTTACTAGTAAAACTGTAATTCTTTTTGGTTGTACCATAGATAATACAGTTCTCCTTTAGTCCTGAAAGTTTCAGAAAGATTCATTAAGAATTGTATTTTTAATGAATTTTTGAAGGTTTTACCTCATTTCTACGTAGAATTGCAAATAGCAGTGTTTTGCTGGTTGCTATGAGGTAAATCAATGAATATGGGTCCCAAAAGGGTTTTAATTACTCTTTTGGGGTTTATCCATGGAAAGTCATTAGTAATTGACATGGTTACAGGAGTGTAAGTAGCTCATTACCTCCTTGGCACGTCAAAATAGCAGGTTATTTGCTATTTTCTGATGTTTTACAGTAGTTGTAACTTGGTAACCAAGTTCCCAAAGAGTTTTAGTTTACCAATTGGGCCAAGATGAGCCATGGATCCATGCTCTGGAGCTATCCACGCCTCTGAGGCCTCAGAAGTTGGGTACCCTGGCTCTCTTTGATGTCTTTTGTCCCCCTTGCCTATTTTTTACGTCAAAATAGTAATTTAAGCTTAAAGTGAGATATCCACTATGGGTGTACCAAAAGTCTATGTAAGAATACCATGATATTAAGTGCTCAAAACATGCATAACACTATTCTTAGTGTATATGTAACATGGGATTTCTCACTTTCCCATTATTTTGGCTAAAAATCAAGAAAAACAAAAATTTTCACGGATCTTTTATGTGGTATTAATGATGTGGTATTGAAGTATTTTCCATTTTACCACCTCAAATACTTAAATTGAGCTTATTCACTCTATGGAGCTACCCTAGGTGAATTTTTGTGTAGAATCCAAATCTGGTCTTAAATCCATGGATTTACTTACTCAATAAAAAGTTATTCATCTTTTCTGAAATTGAAAATGATGAATTTTGGATATATGCATGACTTATGAGTTTTGCATAATTCAAAATTTCTTTTTAAGATAATTGTGGCCTATTTGGGTATGTAAAATATACCTCAAGGCTCACACTGGGAGCAACTGATTGAGTGAGTTGCCCCATGAATTGAGTCATCTGCTCCATCATCTTGAGGAGAACTGGATCAGGTTGAGAGACAAGCGGTTGACTAGAAAGGGCTAGATTAGAGACCTGAGGCACCTCTGGAGCATTTGCCAAGGCATCTTCCACTTGGGCCTCCCCAGAATCTTCCTCTTCCACAGACTCTTCCCCCTCTTCATCTTCAACTTCCCCTAATCTTGCTCTTGCACCTTCAGACAGGCCAGGGTAGCCACCCAAAAGTCCAGAAAAGGATCTTGATCTTCTAGATTTCATTTCACCTCTTCTTCAGGGTGCTGCTCCTTCCATTGGTGGTCCTCTGTCCAAGTTTGCACTCAGTTGATGAACTGATGGTGTGCGGTCAAGAGGAGCCCTTGCTGTAGGAGTGAGAACAGCTGGAATTTTTTGGGATATAGTGTTCTTTGCTGGGGGAATATGCTGAACTGGCATTATGAACAGAAGTTGAATCAAAGAAACTTGATGGTATTAAGAACAGAAATCAAAACTTGGCCAAATCAATCAGAATAAAAATCTTGATGAGTCTTGAGGAATCAATTCAATTCTTGAGGTGAAATCAATTTCAATCAACAATCAATAAATTCAATCAATAATCAACAATAAATCAAATTCAAATCAAATATCAATAATCTTGAGTAAATCAACAATCAATCAATATTTAATCAATAATCAAGAAATCAATAAATCAGTGTCTTCAAAATGAAATCAAGGTCTTGAGGAATCAATCAATAAATTCAAAATATTCAGAAATCAATTCAAATATCTTTATGAGTCAAAATCAATGTTTGAGGATAAATAAAATATCTTGAGAATTCAAAGTCAATCAATCCAATCCAAATGAAAAGTCCGGAATTGCTGAATCAATAAACCCAATGAATTCCAATGAATAATCCAATCAATTAAACCAATCAATAATTCCTAAATAAGACCTGAATGAGAACACAGAAAAATTGGATTTGATAAAAATAAAATGAAATGAATGAAATGGTAAGCAATCATTAAGAAAGGAGAAAGAATCAATTTTCATATAAATGAAATGAATGAGATGAAAATTGATGAGAGAGAAAATCATAAGATCATTAAAAAGTCATAATTGATGAATGAGATAAATGATTATAAAAGAATGAAAAGAAAGAATCAATATGAGTTAATTAATTTCATGTCACAGGGGCTCTTTGAAGTGAAGAAGGCCTGGCACTCAGTAAATTGCAACTCACTTATGGAGGGCTCAAAGATATGGTAAGAAGGAATACACTTGAGAGTGCAAGAGATGAATTACTAAAGTAAGAATATAAGAAAGCAGAAACAAAATAAATAAAAGTAAAGAATAGAAGAGCCAACCACAAACAAGTCCAAGTCCACTGTTTCAACCTGTCAGAATGAAAAGCAAAGGGTTAATAAGGATATGGCCACCCAACTCATAATGTACAGGCAAAGAGAGAAATGCAAAGACTAACTTAATATCAAATAAACGTAATACCCAAAAATAAGGATAAGAATATTCATAAAATAATAAATAACTAAATTAATTAACTGGGGAAAAGTCCTCAGGGGGAGAAAGAGGGGCTGGTATATGTGAGAATCACCAGCCCTGATCCAGAGGAAGAATTTTCATGAGAGGAGTGAATGATTGAATTGAGTCTGGCCAATACAGGTCCTGTACACCTGTACAGAACCTGTACAAGAGGTGTGGTGTACTTGAGTGATCATACCGTTCAATGCTGGTGTATTGAAACTGTATTGGGTGAATCCAACCTGTACAGATGTTGACAGGCTGTAACGAAGTACCAAGCTGTATGCATGTTTCAGCAAGGAAGATTGCTAAAACTGAATGCTGATGCAGATAGTGGATCTGCTGATTTGAGGTGTTTGAGTGGGTGTATTGATGAATACCTTTACCCCTGGTGAATGTTTGTTACATGGGCTTGTCATTGGACACTTCTGAAGCTGGTTTGGAGCTGGTACACCCAACTGGGCCTTCTGTCTCCAAAGCTGGAGTCATTTCCAACTCCTTCTTCTGGTCTATGGATAAAAGACTTTGGTTCTTCAACCAATTCTTTATCTTTTTGACCTTTTCTTTGCAAGGAAATGGGATCCAAGCTCCTAAGAGTTCTATGGTCTTCTCCTGACCCAGGAGTCTCTTGATGTGTAAGTAGGAGTTAATGGTCCCCTGCCAAAGGCTTGGGCATATTTCCCACTCCTCTTCTTTGCCTTCTCTGACCCAATTTTTTATTGGCATTGTTAAATTTCTATTGCTACCACTTGAAAGTGTTTCAGCCCTTAAAATACTATCATTAATTAGTCCAGATTCAGAATCCACATCACAGTTTGTGGGTACAGACCTTGGGGAATGGGGCAACTCTGGAATCCTCCATATGTGTCTTTATTGAGGAATATTTGGAATTTCTGGATTTGGTCTTGCCTCTTCCTTGTCCACATCCATCTGGCTGGGCTGGATAGTTCCTTCCATTTCTGGTATGCACCATTTTCACATCAATCTTAAGATAAAGGGTGAAAATATAAAGATAAAGCACACAGGTTTTGGTGGTAATTTAGCTTTTTCAGAGTTTAATAAGGTGCCTCTTTTAGAAATTTGCACTTCAATACTGTTTTCAGATTCTGCTTCTGATGATTCTGGACTGGTAATGTATCTTTTACTGAGTCTGTTAGAAGCTCCACAATATTTAATTACAGACACTAGAGAAAGATAAAAGAAAAATTATCTTTTAATCCTTTAAGATATTTTGTAAGATTTTTTATAAATTTTTGTTTTTTGATATTAAAACCAATTATATTTTTTAATTGAAAAAAAGTTAACATTCAAGATTTTGAGTCAAAATTCATTCAGAGTAACTCAAAGAATAATTTTATAAGTTCTTGGATGTGAAAAGGCCACATGTAAAAACAGTATAACATTAAACCAAATTCCTCAATGAAAAATATTTTAGGACAATTTCAAAGAATAAAAATAATATTAAATTCAAATTGAAAGAAAAAAATTATTAAATTAATACATTATAGATCTTACAAATGTATTAATTAATGGTGCAAGGTTCACAAAACAGAGCCAGGCCCCCAAATGTAAGATGTGGTAGGTATGGTGGTATTTTAGAACACAAAAAATGAAGTCTAGAATATGATTAAAGCCAAGTCTATGGATAAACTCATGGCCAGGCCCGCAAATGTAGGATGTGTCTATGAAACTGCTGATAATATTTATGATTAATCAACAGTACCATTACTGTTCTTATGAAATATAATAATAGAAAATTACTAGAAACACAATTAAATAAGTAAATAATTAAATAATTATTTCTTTTATGTGTTATACACTACTAGTGATTATAACAGTAAGCAGTAATTGTCTACAAGAATCAATTAAAAGATGAATTTAATGATAAATACTTATTTTATTAAAATGATAATATTTTTTTAATATATAATTATATTTTACAAGGATAATTATAAAGATAATTCTTGAAGAAAACTATTACTAGAGAAAAACTTTAAGAATTATGATAAATCACTCACTATTAATCCAATGAACCTTTCAATAGAGAATAGTAGAGAGATTTGATGTCGTATTGTGGATTTAATGGATCAAAATTGATTTTATAAGAATATTACAACAATATATAGTTAACTTCTATGATTTAAAGTTTTGCTGATTGGTTTCTGAAAGGATAAAACACTTAAGAAAAGTTTTAACTAATACTTACTTGTTGGCAATAAAGGTATAATAGAATAATGTGATGATTTGGAAAAAACAGCAAGAGGAGGCCTCTTTTAAGTCTAAGACAGCTCACAGAGGCGTGCCATGGAGAAAACTGAAAAACCGGTGAGTGAGAAAACAATAAACGTTTTTAGATTATTGATTGCATCATTTGTTCTCACGTAAGATTGTCATAATTACTTAATTGAGGATTTTAGGTGCCTACCAACCCACTTATGGTTAAGAATAAAAGGAGTAAAAATTGTAAATATTATTTTAATGCAAAATAATAATTTATTTCTCAAAGTTATCAATGTTATTTGAAATTTCATCAGATAATGTATTTTCTGTAAATTTTTAAAAATTCTGTGTTTCACATGGAATCATCAAAAATGGACTGTGAGTAAAACATTTAATTTTACTTATAAATGTATAACTGTAACAACCATCCATCAGGGGTAAGGGTATTCATTCATACACCCACCCAAACACCTCAAATCAGCAAATCCAGTATCTGCATCAGCAGTCAGTTTCAGCAATCTTCATTCTGAAACATGCATACAGTTTGGTACATCAATACAGCCTGTCAATACTTGTACAGGATGGATTCACCCTAATACAGTTTCAATACACCAGTATGAAACTGTATGATCACTCCAATACACCACACCTCTTGTACAGGTCCTGTACAGCTGTACAAGACCTGTATTGGCCAGACTCAATTCAACAATCAATTATTCTCATGAAAATTCTTCTCTGGATCAGGGCTGGTGATTCTCACATATACCAGCCCCTCTTTCTCCCCCCTGGGGACTTTTCCCCAGTTAATTAATTTAGTTGATTTATTATTATCTGAATATTCTTATCCTTATATTTTGGGTATTATATTTATTTAATCTTAAGTTAGTCTTTGCCTTTTTTCTTGCTTCGCCTGTACAGTATGAGTTGGGTGGCCATATCCTTATTAACCCTTCTCTTTCCATTCTGACAGGTTGAAACAGTGGACTTGGACTTGTTTGTGGTTGGCTCTTCTATTTCTTATTCTTATTTCTTTTGTTGCTGCTTTTCTTATATTTATTCTTTTAGTAATTCATCTTTAACACTTTCAAGTGTATCTCATCTTATCTTATCTTTGAGCCCTCCATAAGTGAGTCCCAGTTTACTGAGTGCCAGGCCCTCTTCACTTCGAAGAGCCCCTGTGACATTAAATTAATTAACTCATATTTGATTCTTTCTTTTCATTCATTTATATTCATTTCCTCTCATTCATCAATTATGACCTTTTCATGATTTTATGATTTTTATGATTTCTTATGAATTTCCTCTCTTATCAATTTTCATCTCATTCTTTTCATTCTTATGAAAATTGATTCTTTTCCTTTCTTAATCATTGCTGACCATTTCATCACTTCATTTTATTTTTATCAAATCAAATTTTCTCTGTGTTTTTATTCAGGTCTTATTCAGGAGTAATTGATTGGTCATTTAATTGGATTATTCATTGGGATTCATTGGTTGATTGGGTTATTGATTCAGGATTTCATTTGGATTATTGACTGACTTTTGAACTCTCAAGATATTGATTGATCCTCAAGAATTGATTTTGATTATTGATTTGATTTAACTTATCAAGATATTGAATTGATTTCTGAAGATTTTGAACTGATTGATTGATTCCTCAAGACTTGATTTCATATTGAAGAAACTTATTGATTGATATTTGATTTGAATTGATTGTTGATTGATTGAATTGATTTGATTGTTGATTGAATTTGATTCCTCAAGATTTGAATTGATTCCTCAAGATTCATCAAGATTTTATTGTGATTGATTTGGCCAAATCTGATTATTCTTCTTAATACCATCAAGTTATTTTAATTCTTTTCATAATGCCAGTTCAGCATAGCCCCCCAGCCAAGAATACTAGATCCCAGAAAATTCCAGCTGTTCTCACTCCTACAGCAAGGGCTCCTCTTGACTGCACACCATCAGTTCATCAACTGAGTGCAAACTTGGACAGAGGACCACCAATGGAAGGAGCAGCACCCTCAAGAAGAGGTGGAATGAAATCTAGAAGATCAAGATCCTTTTCTGGACTTTTGGGTGGCTACCCTGGCATGTCTGAAGGTGCAAGAGCAAGATTAGGGGAAGTTGAAGATGAAGAGGGGGAAGAGTCTGTGGAAGAGGATGATTCTGGGGAAACTGAAGTGGCAGATGCCTTGGCAAATGCTCCAGAGGTGCCTCAGGGTTCTAATCTAGCCCTTTCTAGTCAACCTCCTGTCTCTCAAACTGATCCAAGTCTCCTCAAGATGATGGAGCAGATGACTCAATTCATGGGACAACTCACTCAAGCAGTTGCCCCCAGGGACAATTCCAAAGCCCCTGCTTTCAAGACTCCATCCATGAAGGCACCTGATTCTTTTGATGGTACTCAAGCTCATAAGTTGAGAGGATTTATCCAATCCTGTCAACTAATTTTCCATAATGATCCAGCAAACTTCTTCTCTGACAGGAAGAAGGTTTTGTACTCAACTTCTTTTCTCACTGGTAGAGCTGGCAAATGGATTGAACCTTACCTCTCAAATATTTCCAATGAAGACCCTTCCTACCTCCTCAATAATTGGCCATTGTTTGAATCTCAGTTATTCACTCTGTTTGGTGACCCCAATGAAGTCAGGAAAGCTGAACAAGAGTTGGACAATTTGAGGATGAAGGAAAGTGGTCATGTTTCCTTGTACATAGCAGATTTCAGAAGCTTAATGTCAAGAATTGGAGATTGGGGGGAAAGAGCTTATATCCATGTTTACAGAAGAGGATTGGCATCAAGATTATTGGATCAGTTGGCTTCTCACCCTGGAACTTTTGATACTCTTCAAGAACTTATGGATGTCACTCTAGAATTAGACACAAGATATCATGAGAGGCAAAAGGAAAAGGGTGGCAATCAAGAAAAGAAGCCTCCAGTCATTGGATCCAATCAGTCTAGGCCTCCTCAAAACTCATCTTCAAAGAGGCCTCACCAGAAGAAGAACAAGAAGGGCAAGCAATTCCAATCTTCAAAGGACAAGCCCCATGCTTCTCTCCTCAATAAGGACAATAAACTAATCGGTTCCGAAAAGGAGAGGAGGATTAAAGAGGGGTTGTGTACTTATTGTGGTGGAAAGCACCCAATTGAAAAATGCTTCAAGAGACCTCAGAACAAGCCTGGGTCATCATCAAGAGGCTTCCCTAGCAAGCAGGGAAAAGCCTGAGTGGGAATCATGATGTGTTCAATGGTTCTCACTTATTTCCTTCAAGAGCACAATTGTGCACTCTGAATACTAGTGGCAAGAAATCTTTAAAATTTCTTATTTTTTCTTCTGTCTCTGATATTTTTTATAGTATTCTCATTGATTCTGGTGCTACAAACTCTTTTATTGCAAAGAATTTTGTTCTCAAGTACTCATTGACTCTGTCAGAGCTCCCTGAAAAGATTCCTCTTTTCATTTTGGATTCTAATGAATCCCCTGCCTTGTTCATCACCCATTATACCAAGTGGGTAGTTGACTTGCCTTCCTTCCCAAGCTTTGAATGGGATTTCTTTATCATAGATTCACCCAAAGGAGAAGACCTGATATTGGGCTATGATTTTCTTTACCATTTCAATCCCATTATTGATTGGAAAAATGGATTGATCACCTATGATTCTAATCATAAGGATTCTAGTGGTATTATTCCTTCTACTAGTAATGACTTAGCCACTGCTGTCAACAGTGTTGCTCTGGCTGGTGAACTTAAGACACCTTCCATCCCTTCTTCTGTCCATATCCCTTCCATAATTCCCTCTCAGTCATTACTCCCATCAAGAGATGAAGTCTTCAAAGAGATAAAGGATGTTGGAGAAGATGTTGCCATATCTTCACTTCATCTCTTCCAAGGGGATATGGACCTTCCTCCCTTATCTTTTCATGCATCCCTGGAGGAGCAGTGGGATGAGGAGGAAGAGCCAGAAGAAATTGAAACTGTGTTGAAGGTTGTTCCTCCTGCTTATCACCAATATTTGGATGTATTCTCCAAGGTGAAAGCAGAGAAACTTCCTCCACACCGCGCCTGTGATCACCATATCGAATTGGAGGGTCTTCTACCTCCAATTGGTGTTATCTACTCATTATCAAATCAAGAGTCAGAAACACTGCGGGCCTACATTTCAGAGAATGTAGAGAAAGGTTTCATTAGACCAAGCTCCTCTTCAACAGGAGCACCTGTCCTTTTTGTCAAGAAAAAGGATGGAGGTCTTCGTTTGTGTGTTGACTACCGCAAACTCAATGCTGTCACTAGGAAGAACAGATACCCTGTTCCTCCTATGAACCAGCTTCTTACCGTATTCAACGGTTCCACTATCTTCTCCAAGATAGATTTGCGTGGTGCATATAACCTTCTGAGAATCAAAGAGGGGGATGAGCACTTAACTGCATTTAGAACCAAATATGGCAGTTATGAGTATTTGGTCATGCCATTTGGTTTGACCAATGCTCCTGCTTCTTTCCAAAATCTAGTAAATGATATCTTTGCAGATTTTTTGGATGTGTTCGTTGTGGTTTATTTAGATGATATCATGGTCTTTTCCAGTTCTGAGGAGGAACATGTCAAACATGTGGCCTCTGTCCTCCAAAGACTGAGGGACAATAATTTGTTTGCCAAAGCCTCCAAGTGTGTATTCCATGCCTCAAGTGTGGAATACTTGGGCTATGTTGTTTCAAGTGATGGCCTCAAGATGGACTCTTCAAAAGTTCAGCAAATACTCAATTGGCCTCAGCCCAAAAACATCAAGGCTCTTCAATCTTTTCTTGGCTTTGCCAATTTTTATCATCGCTTCATTAAAAATTATTCCAAAAAAATCACTTCTCTCACTTCCCTCCTTAAAAAAGATTCTCCCTTCATCTTCAATGAGGAAGCTCTTAGTCAGTTTCAAGCACTCAAAGAAGCTTTCACCTCTGCTCCTATCTTATCTCATTTTAATCCTGCTCTACCTACTATAGTAGAGACTGATGCTTCTGATTATGCATTGGGCGCCGTACTGAGTCAGGTGAATGATTCAGGAAAGCATCCCATTGCATTTGATAGTCGCAAGCTCTTACCAGCTGAACTCAACTATGAAATTCATGACAAGGAACTCCTTGGCATAGTTTGGGCTCTCAAGCGCTGGAGAGCATTTCTTCTTTCTCTTTCCAATTCTTTTGAGGTCTTGACAGACCACTCTTCCTTGCAGTATTTCATGTCTTCCAAAGTTCTTACTCGTCGTCAGGCCCGTTGGGCTGAGTTTCTCTCTGAGTTTCATTTCACTATCACTTACCGCCCAGGCAGGCTGGCCACTTTACCAGATGCCTTGTCACGTCGGGACGACGTGTACCCAGAGAGGGGGGTGGACTTCATCATCAAGAATCCTCAAAATCTTCATCAAGTTCTTAAGCAAGATGGAATTCAAGAGTCAAGATTCTTCTCAATCAAAGTGGAAATTTTCTCAGATTTAGTTGACAAGATTCAAAAAGAAGTATGGCAAGACAAAGACTATAAAGAAATACTCAAGCAACTAGCAAGAGGTGAATCAGTTCCAGATTATTCTCTTGAACCTCAAGCCAAGTTATTATTATTCAAAGATAGAGTGGTAATCCCAAGCAATGAAGAACTTCAACTCAATATTCTTCAAAAGCGTCATGACTCACCATTAGCTGGCCATCCTGGCCAGGAGAAAACCCTCAAGCTCATCAAGAGGGATTTTTATTGGGCTGGCATGAATCAATTCATCAAGGACTATGTGTCCTCATGTCAGCAATTTTCAAGAAACAAGAACATCCATCACAAGAAGTTTGGATTACTCAAGCCTCTTTCAATTCCATCTGGTCCTTGGAATTCCTTATCAATGGACTTTATCACTCAATTGCCACTGTCCAACAACTTTGATTCAATTTTAGTAGTTGTGGACAGATTCTCAAAAATGGCAATCTTCATTCCAACTTATGGCACAATCACTGCTCTGGATTTAGCTCAAATATTCATTAGCCATGTATTTTCCAAGCATGGACTCCCAGTCAGTATTGTCAGTGATAGAGGATCCTTATTTGTTTCATCATTCTGGACTCAATTGTGTCAGCAGCTCAAGATATCAAGAGATCTTTCAACTGCTTTTCACCCTGAAACAGATGGACAGACAAAGAGGGTAAATCAGATACTAGAACAGTACCTTCGGATGTATGTCAGCTATCATCAAGATGACTGGTACACCTGGCTCCCTCTGGCTGAATTTGCCTATAATAATGCAGAACATTCATCAACCAAGCAATCACCTTTTTTCACCATGTATGGAAGAAATCCCAGCTTTGACTCAATCCATATTTCTCAAGACTCACCTGCTGGAAAGTTATCAACAAAACTCCAATCAGTACAGCAAGTTGTCAAAGAAGAATTAGAGTCAGCAATAAGGAGATTCAAGAAGTATGCATATAGAAATAGGGCAATTCCACCTGATTTCCAACCTGGGGACAAAGTATGGCTAGCTTCCAAGAACATCAAGACAACAAGACCCACCAAGAAATTATCAGAAAGATGGTTGGGACCCTTTGAAGTTCTTAAGAAGATTGGCAGCCATGCATATCACCTCAAGTTGCCTCAGCAATGGAAGACAGTTCACCCTGTATTCCATGTGTCCTTATTAGAACCAGTCAGGCATTCAACTATCCCAAATCGTCATCAATTGCCGCCACCACCAGTTTTAGTGGAGGAGCAAGAAGAATGGGAGGTGGCTCAGGTTTTGGACTCAAAACTCAAAAGAGGTAAATTATGGTATCTTGTAGAGTGGAAAGGATTCAGTGAAGACCCAGAAAGAACCACTTGGGAACCAGCTTCCAACCTTACCAACTCACCAGACCTTGTCAAGGATTTCCACTCATTGTATCCAGACAAGCCTGGTCCAAATACCTCAAGAGTTTGATTTTATGGTGCTTGGTGGGGAGAAGAAGTTATGAAAGTAAGTTCCTCTCCTGGCATGCACCTTTAAGGGGGTATTCTACCCATATGTTGTTGTAAGCATCACCTTGGCCACTTTGTGAGCACTTGTCAATTCTTTGGACAGGTTCAGGAAGCATACAACATCAATACCCTCCATTTGGACCTTATCAAGATATGGCCCAATGTTTTCTTTCTTTGTGTTTCATTTTCTTTCTTTATTATCATTTCATTTTATGCCATTCATCATAATTCAAGACATTCATTACTTCAAGTCATTTACGGCAAATCCTTTCAGAAGCCATTTATGGCAATTCATTTCAGAATTCATTTATGGCAATTCTTTTCAGTTTTATGGTGCTTGGTGGGGAGTGGAAGTTATGAAAGTAAGTTCCATCTCCTGGTATGCATCCCTGAGGGTTCTACTTCTTGTAAAACATCACCTTGGCCACTCTGTGAGCATCAAATGCTTGGTTTTCATTTTTCAGACACTTCTTGGCCAGAATCAAGCAACTCACCACAAGAAGGACCAGCCATCAGGAAATTTTCTTTATTTCTTTCTTTACTCTCATTTTCTCTTATTATTTTCTTTCTTTCTTTACTTGTATAATTTTCTTTCTTTTATTTCTTTAAAGCAGCAGCATCCCCTCCCCAAATCATGTATTGGGAGGTTCCATTATCTTTTTTATTTTTTATTTTTTAGTAGTTATAAGAGTGGGGATAGAAGTCAAACCAAACACAAACAAGGAAAAGGAAACTAGTTATCTCTACCCAAGTCATCAAAAGTTCTCTGGAAATCATTTATCAACTCATCTTCATACCAGGCAAATTTTGCAGCCATTTCTTCAGAAGCAGTACCTGGAATCGTCCTGTCATTGGCATACATAATCACCTCTCTGCTATTTCTGTCAACTCTCCTGAACAATCTGGCCACAGCATCTTGATTTTCACTAGCCGCGTTGGGATCTTCTCTGGTAACCCGGATAGGCCAACGTTCTCTTCTTTGGAATACTTGAGCGGCAGGAAACGGCAAAGGGGACATCCCATCTCTTCTTCTGCTGGAGCTGGCCACAGGTTGTAGTTGACGGGAGGTGTTTATGGGTGAGTTTCTGGGCTGTTGAACTGGAGATGGTCTTACTGCTGGATTCAAGGCAGGCCTGGTGGTGTGAGAAGTAGTTGGTGATGGAGGAGGAAGGGTTGTAGGAATTGAAGCAAGCATTGGTTGGAAGGTTCTTGGAGTGCTGGGAACCACTTGGCTTTGGAATCTGGGGTTGGCAAGAGGTTGAGAAGAGGAATTGCTGGATGGATGGCCACTTGAATGAGGAATAACTTGAACTTCTTCACCATCCAACTCATCACTTCCTTCAGCATCTGGATCTGATGGGGAATCAACAATTCTTCTTAGCTTCTTCACTACTTTCACCACTCCATCAGCATTGGTCCTTGAAATGGGAATTTCTGAGCTGTAGTGGATGGGCCCTCCAACATTAGTCCATCTGGCCACATCCCTCTGCCTAGAACCAGTCACTACATCAAAATATCAGCATTAATTCAACCAAGAAATGCAAATCACTCACATTGAGAAAAGCCAGAAGTGGCATCAGGGGTAGGTTCCTCAAGAATGGGGAATTCCTGCCCATAAGGCCCATCCTTCCTACTCCATAAGTGCCTCCTCACCTGGGACAAAGTTGATCCGGTACGGCGGCATGGCTTCTTCCCAATAAAGCAGAAATGGCATTTTGACGATCGAGGATTGTAATGTTGAAAGCAATCCTTCCCCCTGGCCAAACACTCAGTACAGGCAGGATCAAGAACTTCAACTGCTCTGAACCCATCATATGTTTGGGAGGGGTCAAAATGGCCAGAAGACGCCATGGAGGGAGAAGACAATCGACTGAAGACGCCAGAACCATGAAGAACAGACGGTGGCGGTGCAGAAGGGGAAGATTCAGTGAGTTCAGTCAGTTTGGAACTCATAACTGAAGAAAGTGCAAGCAGAAGATTCAAGACGTCAGAATCATTCCACTCCACATCAAGAAAAAGAAATTTGACTCAAGGAACTGGGGCCATAACTCAATTATGCCCCACCTCAAAGCCTCTAAGGTGAAGGTTCATACCCCTTTGGGGCTGAACTCATCACCCAGGGCCTCCCCTGCAACTTTGGGGAGGCCAAGATCTTGATGGTCCTGGACCCCTTCAATGGATCCAGGCCACATATGGTGAAATTTGGAATGGGGCCATTTTTGGGCCCCTTGGTCACCCTGGGTCCCCAGTAAATTTGGGCCCAGGGGCTCCATTTTGGTCCTGGGGGCCTCCAATAGCCCCCACGGACCGCGGACCGCGGCGTACGGTCCACGGCCCACGGACCGCGGCGTACGGCCCGCGGACCGTAGGACCCCAAGACATCAAAAAGGCCTATTATGGCCAAAAAACCCAGAAAATCAAAAAATTGCCCTAATCACCAAAACACCCAGCAAGGCCAAAAAAGGCCATAAAAAGCAAGATACATCAAGATCACTCAAGATGGAGGCCACAGTCCAAAACCCACTGGGAGGGCTGCCTGAGGCCAATTCCTTGGATCATGGGGACAAGACCCCTTGGAGGTTCATTGAATGGATTAAGTCTGGGCCAATGAGTACAAGTCATATACTCATTGGGCACCAATTTTTGAGCACAAGTGCTCAATGGCCTTTATTCTGGGATATATCCCAAGGCCACATCCCAAGACATGGCTGATTGAATCAAAAGAAAGAATTGCATACTCTGGAAGGAATACTCACTCAAATTTGAAAAGAAAGGGGGAATCAATTGAATTTGGCAGGGAAGAAGTAATAAAGGATTTTCAGGATAATGGTCAAGAGCAAAGGAATTTAAAAAGAAAATTTTTTGAAAAAAATGTGGGGATATTGAGATGCCACTCAACAGTGGCAGGGTATTATGGTGTTCAGGAGCCCACCAGTTTCAAGAGGGGGATACTGTAACAACCATCCATCAGGGGTAAGGGTATTCATTCATACACCCACCCAAACACCTCAAATCAGCAAATCCAGTATCTGCATCAGCAGTCAGTTTCAGCAATCTTCATTCTGAAACATGCATACAGTTTGGTACATCAATACAGCCTGTCAATACTTGTACAGGATGGATTCACCCTAATACAGTTTCAATACACCAGTATGAAACTGTATGATCACTCCAATACACCACACCTCTTGTACAGGTCCTGTACAGCTGTACAAGACCTGTATTGGCCAGACTCAATTCAACAATCAATTATTCTCATGAAAATTCTTCTCTGGATCAGGGCTGGTGATTCTCACATATACCAGCCCCTCTTTCTCCCCCCTGGGGACTTTTCCCCAGTTAATTAATTTAGTTGATTTATTATTATCTGAATATTCTTATCCTTATATTTTGGGTATTATATTTATTTAATCTTAAGTTAGTCTTTGCCTTTTTTCTTGCTTCGCCTGTACAGTATGAGTTGGGTGGCCATATCCTTATTAACCCTTCTCTTTCCATTCTGACAGGTTGAAACAGTGGACTTGGACTTGTTTGTGGTTGGCTCTTCTATTTCTTATTCTTATTTCTTTTGTTGCTGCTTTTCTTATATTTATTCTTTTAGTAATTCATCTTTAACACTTTCAAGTGTATCTCATCTTATCTTATCTTTGAGCCCTCCATAAGTGAGTCCCAGTTTACTGAGTGCCAGGCCCTCTTCACTTCGAAGAGCCCCTGTGACAATAACTCTTTTTGGTTTTCAATAAATTCTACAGTTCTTAATTGGTCCTGCAAGTTTCTGATAGATTAATTAAGAATTGTATTTTTATGAATTTTGAAGTTTTTACCTCAGTTCTACATAAAATTTCAAATCGCAGTATATGGCTGGTTTCTATGAGGTAAATGAATGGATACTAGTCCAAAAGGGTTTTAATTACTGTTTTGGGCCTTATCCAAGGTAAGTCATTAAGAATTGACATGGTTACAGGAGTCTACGTTGCTCTTTACCTCCTTGGCAAATCAAAATAGCAGGTTATTTGCTATTTTCTTATAATTTACTGAAGTTGTAACATGGTAACAAAGTTCCCAAAGTTTTTAGCTTAGTAATTGGGCTAGGATAAGCCATGGATCCAAGCTTTGGAGCTGTCAACGCCTCACAGGCATCAGAAGTTGGGTACCCTGGCTCTCTTTGATGTCTTTTGTCCCCTTGCCTATTTTTGACATCAAAATGGAAATTCAACCTGCAAGATATCCACTATGGGTGTACCAAATGTGCATGTAAGAATACCATAATATTAAGTGCCAAAAAATGCATAACACTATTCTTAGTGTATATGCAACATGGGATTTCTCACATTACCATTATGTTGGTGTAAAATAGAGAAAAACAAAAATCTTCACGGATCTTTTATGTGGTATTGAAGTATTTCCCATATTACCACCTCAAAGGGCTGATTTGAGCTTATTCACTCTATGGAGCTACCCTAAGGAATTTTTGTGTAGAATCCAAATCTGGCCTTAAATCCATGGATTTACTTACTCGATAACAAGTTATTCATTTTTTTCTGAAATTGAAAATGGTGAATTTTGAATATATGCATGACTTATGGGTTATGCATAGTTCAGAATTCATTTTTAAGATAATTTTGGCCTATTTGGGTATGTGAAATATACCTCAAGGCTCACAATTCTTTTGCAAATTGATAACAGTCCTAAGCACTTGCACATCAACCATAGATATTTATAAACAAACCAGCGTTACTCATGATTCCTGCAACCATGACCACCCATTGCTATTCCTTAATGCCTATATGCATGTGTCAACACTGCTCAACTCAAACTCACTCTTCCCCTGAGAATGATAGGCAGGGAGTTACCTTCACACCTTTCCAATATAAACAGCACATTAAAAAGCTCAAATCAGCCATTGCACCCAAATCTCTTCCAAACATCCCTACTTCTGCATTGGGATCTGAGTGCCCCCAAATTCTATGGGATCAAATTTTTCCGGCTGATTATTCTCAATTGACCCAAAGCACATTCTCCAACCCACCAGGTCTCACTTCCACTGCACAGAAACCATACAACGGCAGTCAAAACCTTCCCCTACACAATCTTGGAATGATTCTATCTGCCATTCTATCATTAAGGTATAATATAGACTGCAGGGCTTCACACATTCTCAACCACACCCTGAACCTGCTGATCAATTCCAGTATCTCAAGCTCAGGTGGTCCCCCCACTCCTGCATTCCATATACCTCAAGATTTTAGTACCATATTTCAAAATCTCCCATTGGAGCCAGTGATTCAGAACTATATATGTTGTCCTCAATGTTTCTTTCTTAATGGCCTTACTGAATCTGTCACAACTGACCAACCCCACTGTCAATTCCATAATGACCCAAATGATCATGCTCCCCCTTGCATAGAATCATTAGGCAAACTCATCAATTCCTTTGAACCCCACACCCAAACCACAACCAACATGAAGCGAACTTTTATGCCAACAAAACATTTCATTTATCAACCATTCAAAAACTGGCTTTCCAGATATCTCCAACAGGCTGGAATTGAGGAAATTCTCCATCAACATCAGCAATCGCAAATTCCTGAAGGTTCCCCCAAATGTGATATCTGGGATGGAATAGTCTGGAGATGCTTCACTTGCACTAGAAATATCAATGAACCCCCATTCATGTCCATTCCTGGTTCATTGGTGTAAGATTTGACTATGAAACTGATGATAATATTACTATTAATCAACAGTACTATGTCTGTTCTTATGAAATATAATAATAAAGTATTATTATAACCACAATTAAAGAATTGAATAATTGCTCCTTTCAGGTGTTATACACTACTAGTGAATATAACTGTGAGCAGTAATTGTCTGCAAAAATCAATTACAAGAAGAATTTAATAATAAAAACTTCTTTTATTAAAATAATAAAAAATTATTTTAACATATAATTATCTTTTGCAAGAATAATTATAAAGATAATTTTTGAAGAAAACTAATTTTAAAGAAAAACTTTAAGAATTAAAGATAAATGACTCACTTATACTCCAAAGAACTTATTGAAAGATATAAGTAGAGAAATTTGACGTAGAATTGTGGATTTAAGAGATGAAAATGATTTATAGCAGTATTCCAAAGATACATAGTTGGATTCTATGATTCAACGTCTTTCTGATTGATTCTGAAAGAATCAAAACACTTAAGAATAGCTTTAACTAATACTTACTTGTTGGTAACAATGATATAAATGGATAATAAGATCATTTGATATGGAAAAAACAGCAAGAGGAGGCCTCTTTTAAGTCAACAACAGCTCACAGAGGTGTGCCATGGAGCAGACTGAAAAACCAGTGAGCAAGAAAACAATAAAACATCTTGGATTATTGATTGCATCATCAGTTGTCACATAAGATTATCATAATTACTTAATTGATGCTTTTACATGACTACCAACCCCAATATGGTTAAGAATAAAAGGAGTAACAGCTGTAAATCTCCTTTTATTCCAAAATAATCATTTATTTCTCAGAGGTATCAATGTTATTGGAAATTGTATCACAGGTTGTAATTACTGTGAATTTTTGAAGATTTAGTGTTTCACGTAGAATAGTCAAAAATGAACTGTAAGTAAAACTTTGAATTTTACTGGTAAAACTATAATTGTTTTTGGTTGTACCATATATAATTCAGTTCTCCTGGATTTCTCAAGGTTCAGAGAGATTCATTAAGAATTGTATTTTCAATGAATTTTTGAAGTTTTTACCTCATTTCTACGTAGAATTGCAAATATCAGTGTTTAATTGGTTTCTATGAGGTAAATAAATGGATACAAGTCCAAAAGGGTTTTAATTACTCTTTTAGGGTCTATCCATGGAAAGTCATTAAGAATTGACATGGTTACAGGAGTCTAATTAGCTCTTTACCTCCTTGGCACGCCAACATAGCAGGTTATTTGCTATTTTCTTAAGATTCACTGTAGTTGTAACATGATAACCAAGTTCTCATAGTGTTTTAGTTTACTAATTGGGCTAAGATCAGCCATGGATTCAAGCTTTGGAGCTTTACACGCCTCAGATGTTGCCATCCTCATGGCCATGTGCAAGCTTACTGGATTTATTTCTCATTCAGGCAACCACTTTTGTAATTTTTGCACTATTCACAAAGCTCAAATTGAAGAAATTGGTGGTCAATTTCACTACACACGCCCATACCAAAATCAGCAATCAACAATTGCAAAATGGCTTCTGGCATCCCCACAACAAAAACAAGCAATTTTCTTTGAGTGTGGAGTGGGATATTCAATTTTGGAAGACCTTCTGTATTGGGATGAAACCAGAATGGTTAATCTTGACATAATGCATAATTTAATACTTGGAATTTTGAAGGACCATGCAAATTTCAAATTGTGCATTCCAGAGTCCAAATCAAAAATTTACTTCAGGTCCCAGAGGAAATCCAATGTCACCAACAGTTCGGACTCAGATTCTATGAACTCCAACAGATCTCTTGATCAAATCACATTGAGAGAGGCCCCCTCACTGAGAAGAGACGCAGCGACAATAATAAATGGGTCACTCCCCACTACTTCGACCTTACACAATTACTTCCCAATTCCCACCCCTCACACGCAACATCCAACTAGTGGCACTGCAGAGATTCCCTCATTTGATGCAGTTTACATCCCCACTTCCAAATTCTTCTCTGAGTTGGATATCAGTACACGGAGTGATTACCAGATAAAGGTTGAGGCTCTGGAGCATCACCAACAAATCATATCTGATAAAAAGATTTCTCATCATGGAAAAGAGTAAATCGCAAAATGGGTTCCCCCTTTCATGGTAGTTCAAGAGAGGCTCAATGGGCTCTCTTATGCAAGGTCTATATTCCATTTTTAATGCTCAGTCAACAGCTGTGATTAGACAAACACAATTCCCCCAACACTTAAAGAAAAATGGGTCAAGCAGAAGAACTTCCAAACAAATTAACCAAGAATACATTCCATTTGATTAGTGATATCAATATTGCCACAAGTTGGACTGTTTCAATAGATGATACGTCTTCATTTGCTGAACATTGGAAAAAATTACGCCTTTCCAATCAATACCTGTTCCCAAAGCAGAAAAGCAAACCAAATCATCATTTTCTTGATCATATTCCAGAACTCTTCCAATGTTGGGCCCAGCACAAGCCCCAGCGACATGGGGTTATGAGGGCTTGATTAGAGTACTTGCAAAGATGTCAACAAATACTTCTTCCAACTCTGAATAGATGATATAGATAACACCTTACTTCAACATATCTGTTGATGTTACAACCTTTCTGTTCTCCTGAAATCCCCATCTGTCCCATGTAAAATAAAACAACTTTTTGAATCATCACCGCCTGCCCCATTAAATCACCAAAAATATAACAAACCTTCCCTCCATGACCAAAGAAATCATGATTGCCTGGTTAATTACTTACATAATTTTCATTCCACAAGGGAAAGGTTGAATGGATCAGCTTAGACACTACAGTACAATCTAAAAGTCATCCCACTTCAAGGATTTTCTCACCCCGTTATTTTCCAGTTTTAAACATGAATATTGGGAAAAATATATTTTCAACTGAATACAAAAATTTTAGCAACAGTGTGATATGTTTTCTGAGGGGAAACTCAGGACAATTTGGTATTATTAATAGCATCTTTAAAGTCTCTGAGCCATCCAGCATACTGAACAACAACTTTGTGATCTTAAAAACTTTGAATATTTTTGTGACTTTCTTACCAAATTGGCCACATCTCAATATTTATAAAGCTGTTGGTTTTGATGATAGGCACTTGATTATATCTGAAGAAGAGAAAGAAGGTCACTGTGGATTGTATGACAACAAATTGATGTCATGTGAACTGCTTGTAATGATAAAACCCTTATTTATTGATATTTAGTATATTTTTTTTGATGAAAATGTAGTGATACAATTACACAATGATCTGATCTTCATTAGGAATTTTGCTAGAGAAATAACTGCCTCAAAATTTGGTGACAGTGAAATGCCATTGTGACAATCAAAGCCCATCATTTTACATTGCCACAAAGAAATTACTAATTTGTCATTGGGTATGGTGTGAATCAGCCAATTGCAATGATTAAATGGCCCACACACTCACATATCACAGGATCTAGAATGACATCACTGCACTATAATCGTGTTGGAAGGGGAATATTGGCCCATCATCCAAGTGGGCCTCAGCATTACATTGCGTCCCTGGGAGATTGCATGTTTGTAAGCTGCATGGAGCTTGACACATGCTCTAATCAGTGCTTTTTGAAGGGAGGTTTCAGAAATTGGCCCCCGCACATGGACATGTCTCACACTTACGTACCCACACATGCAACTGCAACCCCACCCCCACAAAGACATACACACGCAAGTCAATCTGCACCTGCACCCGCACACACCACTGCACACACTGACAGTGGTTCCACATGTGTCGCCCCCAAATGGTCAATTCCACTTGATATTAGGCCCTCAAATGCTTTGCCTTTGTGTGCATGTGGCACACCCATGCACCTGCACCCAAACCTGCTGCATTGTGCGGAGGGCTCCAACCATGTCACCCACTCATTCTGAGAGGTTTCATGGCTACACAAAATTAGCACAACACATCATTTGTGCTTGGTTTGCGCATCACACACACACCTGCACCTGTGGGATTGTGTGGCGGGCTCCACCAGTGGCACCCGCTGAGGTGAAGTCCTTTGATGGATGACCTTGGAAGTCACACACCCCTTCTATATACATCAAAACTGGCTGAAGGACAAATTTGATGTGTGCATGTGGAAACAGGCAGGTCTTGTGTAATTTTTACCAACTTTTGCATGGCTGAGGGAGGATCCAGTGGTGAGGAATCTCAGTTGAAGGCTCAGGGGAACCAATATTGGTGGATGTCAGAGGATTTGGTGCAAGAATAGAGTGTGACGTGTGCTTGACATTTGCTTGATTTTCTCTTGATTTGAGCTTGACCTTTATCCTGCTTGACGTTTGCTTGACGTGAAGTCAATTGCCGACGATTGACACAAGATTGTCCCTGGTGAGTGGTAGCAAAGAGATAATGTGAAGAAAGAAGGGGTCATATTTGTAATGGTTCAAAAAAAATCTCAAATATAGGTGATAAATTGGCCAAAGAATAAAATATTGAAGAAAGATGGACAAAAATGTAAAATTGAAATATCCAAGGAAATTGGTCATGAATGAAAAGAAGAAAGGAATATCTATCAACCTGACATTTTATGAATTATTAAGCCTCAAGGTTGCTTAAGTTGATATTAGTAGAAGAAATCTTTCAGCTTAAAAAAATGCCCTTTGATTAAGTCAAATTGAACACCAGGAGGTCCTAATATAGACAGGAAACTTCTCCCTTGTGAAAAAATAGAAAAGGGGTCTTATTGTCCTTTTATGACATTAAAAGGCAGGATTTTGTTTACCAAACATACAGGGTCCTCACACCTGAGTTGTAGGGTCCTGTATGACGTAAAACTGAAACCTCAAATATATGGACTGAAAAAGATAAAAGAAGGGAAGATTTATATAATTCAATAAAGTATTGAAATAACGAGGAGAAATAGAGAAAATAGAAGTTATATTTTGATAATTTTAACATAACCAGTCTCCCTTTCAAAAAATAAAAATAAATAAAATAATATTAAAAGAATAAAAAATAAGAAAAAAAACAGAATCAATTCAGTGATATAGAAAATGGATTACCAAAATAGTGCAGCAAAGTATAAATCAGTACTCAAGAAGGTTAAACCAGTTAATGAGCCTATGCCACAGGACATAAATTGTCCTTTGGGAAGGCCACCATTATCAAGAGACCCTTATAATACACCACTATTACCAAAACCACCTAAACTTATGGTCACATCAAAAATAACACAAGAAAGATTTGAATTGCTAAATTTTGGACCACCTGGATGGCTTTAGGAAGAAGAAAGAAATCTTCTGATGAGTGTCATAGTTTTAAGAGAAAAAGAAATTGCATTGAGTGCAGAGGAAAGGGGTTTACTGAAACATTCATATGGAAAACCCCACAAAATACCAGTAATACAACATACACCTTGGCAAAAGAAGCCTATACCAATACCAAAGCCCATAATATCCAAGTTCGTTGAATTGGTAAGGGAAAGGATAAGAACAGGTTTGTATGAGCAGTCTACCTTTAGCTATGAAAGTGCAGTATTTTGTGCTGCAAAGTGAAATGGAAAACTTAGAATTCTCCATGAATCACAGGATATTAATAAGGTAACAACTAAAGATGTAGGATTACCCCCATTGTAGGCTGTGAAGAAGAGAAATAAGGTTAGTAGAGATAAGAAAAATGTTTTAAAAAATGGTTCAATCAACCAAACATATGGTGAAATATCTGTATCAAATGACAGCATTCTAAATTTAACCACTAGCAAAAATGTCTCAAGGCTGTGCACAATAAGAACAAAGTTTAGTTAAAATGTAAGTATAATTTAAAAAGGTATGGTGAAATCAACCAAAAATATTTAGCAATATCCTTAACAAATGATACCATTACAAATTTAACCACTAGCAAAAATGTCTCAAGGCTGCGCATTGACAATAATAAGGTTGAGAATGGTGAAATCAATCAAACATATGGTGCAATATCTTGATAAAATGACACCATTTTTAATTTACCCACTGGAAAATGTTTCTCAAGGTGGAGTTGTTCTAAGTCCCTGTGTTTTGGAAGGCTCTATGGAGGGCCCAAAAGGTATAAATAAAGGGCTTCTCTCCCTGTTTTTCCCCCAGGCTTCTGATTCAGACAATAATATTGAGGATCAATCCATCCCTTCTCTAGTATAACAATCTAGTATTCATATTGAAAAAGATCAGTAGCAAGGCTCAGTATCTTATGATATTATTTATTGTTGATTAATGAAAGATATTCATAATATTAATGAAAGAGTTTTTTCTTATCTAATAGTATTACCATTATAGTAGTAGTGCTGAAGTGATTTTTCAAAATATTATGATTAGTGATCTTATCTAATTTATCAATATCCCTTATTTATAGAAGGGATATTATCTCAACCTTCTACCTTATATCAAAAACCTTTTAGGTATATTGGATTATATTTATGTTTATGCTAATAGTATTATATTACTATTATATCATCTGTATCTTATCCTTATATTAAAGAAAACCCCCATTATGATATTATCTTACCCTTAAATTATTATAGCTATATTGTTAGTATTATTAAGTCACCTTTGAAAGTATTAATTTTCACTCAAGATTACTATTAATATTGATAGAGATCTTAAAAAATATTCTTCAAATATGACAGGTATTGAAAGTAGGAATGCTAGAAGAAGTAATTCAGAATAATTAGAATCAATACCACAAAGTTAAGAAAAGCTCAATTATGAAACAAACATTAACTATCAACATCATTATCATAGTGATCTGTTCTTGACAGACTGATAGAGACTTCTGAAGAAAATGCTCTAATTGAAAAGCCACAAAGCTAAATCATTGATTTGTGATCTCATCAAAAAGGGTATCTTTTTCAGTATATTTAGAGGGGCAGCTGATACACCTTAGCACCCATGGCTATTGGATAATTTTGAAATTCAAAACATACTCACCAATAATTTCCCCCTCAAGGTACTGCCTATTATTTATCCCAAAACAAAGGGGGTTCCAGCAGCATAAGCATTGTAAAGGGCGGAGAGAATGAGACAGGCTTGTGGAAGCGTAAGGATGGTCAAGGGAAGACATGGTGTAGGGGGGGATACATATCTATAGGGTGCAGCGGGATCATAAGCATGGTAAGCTGTGGAAAGAATGAGGTGGGCATGTGCAAGAATAAGGATGGTTGAGTGTGGATATGGGGTGGCGGGGGCATGCAGATCAATATAGGTCTTCAGGAGCGTAAGCATGGTAAGTGGCTGAGAGAATTATGAGGGCATGTGGAAGAGGAAGGATGTTTAGGGCAGACATTAGGTGGGGGGGTTGGACACATCTATAGGGAACTGATGGAGCTTAAGCATGGTGAGGGGTGGAGAGGATTGTGTGGGCATGCGGAAGTGTAAGGGTGGGTGATTTCAGATCTGTGGTTGTTTGAGTGGAATAATTGCTTGGATAAAGCCTAAGAAGAATTGGGCGCTGGTGGTGATGATTAGCAACTGTTGCAGAATACAATTCATTCATAATAGTAGGAATGGGAAATGGGGGAGATGATCAGGCGGTGGGGCCGAAGTCATCCAAAGGACAAGTATGAGGATACCAAACTGCTTCCTTGCACCTCAAGATGTAATGACCTGAACATTGCAAATGGGGTGGATATGGGTTTTTTCAGTGAGTGAAATACTCATGTTGCACATTTGACAATTGACATTGTCTTGATGAAGACATGATGTGAACAACTAAATCCAGTTACTATAATGTGACACTGACATGACTGAAAGCAGTGTGATGTGAAGTCAATTGCAGGCAAATGACGCAATATTTTTCCTGGTGAATCAAAATGAAATCATTACTGACTTTATGGTTTGGTAAAGGTTGATCACTTTCTGCAATTGAAGAAATCATCCTTTACTGTATCAATAATTTTTATTTCTAATTCCATCCTTTTTTGAATCAATTAGCAATCTATCTCTGACCCATATATTTCTTTCTTAATTTTTTAACTTATTCATGAATGAAATTTATTACTAAAGCTATTTGTTCAGTATTTAAATTTAGCTCATAGACTTATGTATTGTTATTTCCAGTTTTTGTTACTTTTTATTTGTGTTAATTCCTTCTTATTTGCAGTTACTTCTTTTCTTTTTTTCCTATTCACTTTTTTCAAAGTGACATTTTATCACTCTTTGACATCTCCAGTTCATAAAAAGTCAAATAGTGTCAAAGTGATTGGTGCTCTACTAATTGATTTATCTCAATATATAGTTAACTATTTCATGTAATAATATTTCTATCCATAAAAAATCACTTCAAAGCTTTCCCTAAATCTAAATTCGCTCTAACTATTACTTCTTCATATCCAGAATCTTAAATACTACTTTTGTATCTAAAAAAAACTTAAAAAGCTTGTATTTTTTGTCAAAAATTTCTTTTAACATTACAATACATGTATCTGACTTTGTTAAATAATAAGAAAAAATGTCATCTTACCTCTTTACATAATAGAGTTCTTCCAAAAAAACCATTGGAATGTTCTTTGTTATTTTTTTAAATCCTAAATAAGTATTAAATTTACAAATCCAAAAGAGAATATGCTTGAAATTTATGGGTATAAAAAATAAATTCATGGCTTTATTTGGATATTTTCTATTATATTTCCCAAACCATGAAAATTCTCTCAGTGTTCTTCCAAAATTAGGAATATATACAGGATGTGGAAATATATTATGGAATAATGTCTACTCAGTCAAAAATAAGATAATCTGTAACATGGCTTATTCTAATCAGATATTTTGAAAACAGGTGGGCTGATGAAGTATATATTACCTGCTTTTTCTATTTATATGTGTCAGATGTTTTGGCTGAGTTTCATTACTTATAAAAGTTTTGTTCTATTCACCAAGGGAAAATGTTGCCTCAATTTTTGGCAATTAACTTTACGTCAAGCAAACTTCAAGTAGGAAAAAATTCATACACACATCAGCCAAAAACAAAGCAAACATTGAGCACACAACACACTCTGGTTTTACACCAAATCCTATGACATCCACCAATAGTGGTTCCCCTGTGCCCTCACCTGAGATTCCTTCCCCCCAATCCTCCCACAACCATCCAAAGGTTGTAAAAAATAACACAAGACCCACCTGTTTGCACATGCACAAATCAAATAGGTCCCTCAGCCAGTCTCAATGTAGAAGATGGGTGTTTGACTTCCCCAGGTCATCCATGAAAGGACTTGGCCTAAGCAGGATTGACATTTTGCGGGTGACACTGGTGGAGTGTGCCACACAATAACAAGGGTGCATGGGTGTAACACATGCACACAAAGGAAAAATCATGTGAGGGCCTAAGGTCAAGTGGAATAAAGGATTTGTGCTTGAAATATGTGGAGCCACCTGTGGCAGGTGCATGTGCATGACACATGCACATGAAGGAAAAATTATGTGAGGCCTTAATGTCAAGCCGCATCAACCATTTTTGAGTGACACATGCGGAACCACCTGCAGCAGGTGCGTAAGTGTGAGACATGCGAAAGAAGGGAAAAGCATTTGAAGGGATAATTTTTTGAAACCTGAATGTACACAACACCCATTAGGGGCATGGACCCAGGTCCATGTGTTTTACAAAAGTCTAACCTCTCATGGACACAATGTAATTCTGAGGACCACTGGGATCATGGGTTTATTCCCCTTGCAACATGATGACAACGCAGTTGGGTCATTTTTGATCCTATGATATGTGAGTGTGTGGGTAATTTTATAATTGAAATTGGCCTATTCACACCTTATAAAATCTCACATCAGTAATTTGTTTGTGGCCATGTGAACTAATTGGCTTTACTCCTTACAATGGCATTTTACCATCACCAAATCTTGAGGCAGTTATTTCTATAGCATAATTCCTAATGAAGATGAGATAATTGAGTTATTTTATTACTATATTGTCATCAAGAAGAATATACTAAATATCATTTAATAAGGCTTTTGTAATTACAAGAAGTTCACATGTCATGACTTTGTTATCATACAATCCACAGTGACCTTCTATTTATTCTTCAGATATAATCAAGTGTTCATCATCAAAATGAACAGATTTCTAAATATTGCGATGCGGCCAATTTAGTAAGAAATTCCCACCAATGTTCAGTGTTTTTAAGATAAGAGGTTAATCTTTCAGCATGCAAGATGGATCAGAGACTTTAAAAATTGCTTTAATAATATCAAATCCTTGTAAATTGCCTGTCAGAAAGCATATAAGAATTTTTCTGAATTTTTTGGTTTCTATTGAATATATATTATTTCTCACATTAATGTTAGAAACTGGAAAATACCAAGATGAGCAAGTTCTGGAAGTGGGATGACTTGTGGATTGAACCGGAGTGTCTCAGCTGAGCCATGCAGCTATTTCCCTTGTTTAATGAAAATTATGTAAGTAATCAACCAGGGAACCTGTCACAAGGGCTCTTTTGGAAGCAAGAGGGCCTGGCACTCAGGAATCATGAGCTCACTTGGAGGGCTCCAAAAGATAAAAGAATAATAAAGATTTAATTTCTTTAAAGAAGAAGAATGGAAAAGACAAGTATGCCAAAGATAAAAGAAAAGAATAAGAAGCCAAAGGCCGAAGATAATAAAGGAAGCCAAAGGCCAAGAAGCCAACCAAGTGAATCCTCAAATCACTGTTTCAACCTGCCAGAAAAGGAATGGAATTAGTAAAGGATATGACCACCAATATCCACTGAAAGGCAAGGAAGAAAAAGGGAAAGGGTGCTAATGACTGACTTAAGATTATCAGTATTAACTTTAATAAGGTAAAAGAAAATAAAGATAAAAATAAATCCAATATATTAATTAACTGGGGAAAAAGTCCCCAGGTGATGAAAGGTGGCTGGTATATGTGAAAACTTGAAAGATTGATCCTGGAAGGTGAATCAATTGACTGTATTGTCTGAATTGGGAAATACAGTTCTTGCCATCTTGAAATTTGTACTGTGTGAGGGAATTCACACAGTGCAATGTGAAATGGCCCAATTGGGCCTAGGCCATACAGGTTGATTGAGTGAGGCCTGTATGGATGAATTGAGTTGTCCAAGGAGTATTGAGATACTTGATGCCTTGACAACTGATTTAATTGATGTAATACCTCTTGAGAATTGTCCCTTTTGAATAATCCTGAATAATGTACCAACACAACTCCTGCAGATACAGGTGGTTGGGATCAATGAAGAGTCTCCTGATTGCCACCATAACTTGTCAGACTGATTAGTTGAATAATCCTCCTTTGAAATGGGCATTGGATTTTGAGACCTTGATATGGAAAGATGGAAATGGGTTCTGAAAATGTCACCATTGTATTTCTGAGCAAAAATGGTGCATAATGGTATATAATACCATATATGCACCATGCCTGCAACCTCAAGTACGGATGGCATGAAGGAATGGAATGAATTCCCCATAGGTTGAGGGGAAAAGCCTGCTGAGCGGGTCTGGTGGCCTCTGGTGGCTGCCAGAGTCTATTTCTGGAATAATGGTCCTTGGTGGTCCATGGCCAAATTGGTGTCCAGAAGGTCTTTGGCCAATTTTGGGTCCAAGGGATTGGTGACCAATTGTGGTTTGGGACCCACCTGGCCTTGGGGGCTAGATGGCTTCCCCCTTTGGCCTCATTGGATTAAACCAAAAGGGGCCTAATTGGCCTCCGGACCGTACGGACCGTGAATCACGGCCCACGGGCCGTAGGAGCCAAAGGGGGCCTAAATGGCCCAAAAAGGGCATTTAGGCGTAAACCCCCTTAATGAAAAGGGGTTGCGCAGTTGGATGGAGATGGCTAGGGGGCCTGGAGGCCCCTAGGAGACAAAAGGACCCCCCAGGCCCAAAATCAAAGACAAAGGCCTGGGGGTTTGTGATATGGAAATTGGCCAAGGAGGCCAATGATGGCAGGATATTTCCATTGGAATGGGTTATGGCGTAAGAGCCATAGAACACCCAAGGGGGCCAATTGGCCATAAATGATATGTAGTGAACAGTTTGGCCCAACTTGGCTCCAGGTTGGATTTCCACAACCATCAAGGAGGAGGGTCAAACCGTGGTTGTGATAGTACCCCCCTAACTTGAATGGTGAGCTCCTGAGCACCAAGATAAGGTAGCAGCCTGTTGAGGCTGTTGAGACAGATTGGACAGAGGGATTCCAGAGATATTTGAATCTAACAAGAAAATTTTGAGCTGATAATAATTTTGGCATATGAATTGAGGTTGACGTAGTCTGCTCTTGACATTTGGCTTTGAAAGTGTTGAAGGATTGAATTTGATGTAGAATTTTGGCACAAAGATTATAATAAAAGAAAATTAAAGAAAAAGGAGAAATAAAGATAAAGAAACAGATATAAAGAAAGGAAAAGAAAAAATAAAATAAAAAGAAAAATGAATTTTGAGGGGCAGTCCAATCTTCATCACCAATTTTGATGGTTGATTTGAAAATGGCCAGGGACCTGGATAAAAGAATTTGATGCCAGGTGCTCACAGAGTGGCCAAGGTGATGTTTTGAAAATATTGTAGACCCCTCAAGGAAGTGCACACCAGGAGAGGAACTTACTTTTAGTAGTTGCCACTCCCGCCAGTGACATAAATAAGAATATGAATTTGATAAGGAATGTATTGAATTGGAAACTTGGAAAGGAAAATAAAAGTGAAATGGTCCATTGGCCCAAGTGAAAAATGGCCATGATTTGGAATTGATGTTGACAGCCTGGCCAACAAGTCTGTGTCCAAATTTCAAAGTGCTCACAGAGTGGCCAAGGTGATGCTTACAACAAAGAAGAGTAGAATACCCCTAAAGGTGCATACCAGGAGTGGGGCTTACTTTTGGTAATTCCTCCCCCCACCAAGCACCATAAAAGGATAAATCTTTTGAAGAACTGGGTCCTGGCTTGTCAGGATACAAGGAATGGAAATCTTTGACAAGTTCAGGACAATTCTTGACGTTTTTGCCTGGTTCGCAAGTGGATCTTTCTGGGTCTTGACTGAAACCTTTCCATTCCACCAGATACCATAACTTTCTCCTCTTGAGCTTTGAATCCAGTACTTGAGAGACTTCCCATTCCTCTTCTTCTTCAATGGTAATTGGAGGAGGAGGCTCTTGATTCCAATTTGGGATTGTTGATGTCTTGACTGGTTCCAGAAGGGAAATATGGAAGACTGGGTGGATGGATTTCCATTGAGATGGAAGCTTGAGGTGGTAAGCATGAGTACTGACTTTTTTCAAGATTGGAAAAGGACTCAACAATCTTTCAGACAGTTTTTTGGTGGGTCTGGTTGATTTGATGTTCTTGGAGGAAAGCCATACCATGTCACCAGGATTGAAATCAGGTGGACTTTCTCTACCTTTAGCTGCATACCTCTTAAACCGGTTTATGGCAGCTTCAAGTTCTCTCTTGACATCTTGCTGTACTGATTGGATTTCTTTTGATAACTTTCCAGAAGGAGTATCTTGAGTGATGTGAACTGAATCAAATTGTGGATCTCTTCCATAAACAGTGAAAAACGGGGATTTCTTGGTTGAAGAGTGGTCAGAGTTATTGTAGGCAAATTCAGCCAGAGGGAGCCAGGTGTTCCAATCATCTTGATGATAACTGACATACATCCGAAGGTACTGTTCTAGTATCTGATTTACCCTCTCTGTCTGTCCATCAGTTTCTGGATGATAAGCGGTTGCCAGATCTCTTGAAATCTTGATTTTTTGAGAATCTGTTCACTATGACCAGGATTGAATCAAAGGAATTGGACAGCGACAGTCGAGTGATGAAGTCCATTGAAAGACAAATCCAAGGACCATTTGGAATTGGAAGAGGTTCGAGGAATCCAAACTTCTTATGATGAGTATTCTTGTTTCTTGAGCACTGTTGACAGGATGAAACATAATCATTGATAAATTGAGTCATGCTGGACCAGTGGAAATCCCGCTTGACAAGTTTGAGAGTCTTCTCTTGGCCAGGGTGGCCAGCTAGAGGAGAATCATGATGCTTTTGAAGAATACTAAGTTGAACTGTGAGGTCATTTGGGACTACGACCCGATCTTTGAAGAGAAGAAGTTGGGAAGAGGAATCAAGAGAATAATCTTGGACAGATTTACCTTTACCCAAATCTTCAAGGATACTTCTGTACTGCGGATCTTGCCATAATTTCTTCTGGATTGAATCAATCAAATTTGAAAAAGATTCCACCTTGACTGCAAAATATTTTGAGGGTTGAACTTCATCTTGCTTAATGATTTGTTGAAAATTCATTGGATTCTTGCTGATGAAGTCCTCCCCCCTCTCCAGATAAACGTCGTCCCAACGTGATAAGGCATCCAGAAGAGTAGCTAGGTGGTCAGGGTGGTAAGTGATTGAAAAATGGAATTTAGAAAGGAATTCAGCCCAATGGGCTTTACGGTGAGTAAGTACTTTGGAGGTCATGAGTATTGAAGGGAAGAGTGATTGGTGAGAACTTCAAAAGGGGAAGACAGTGAAACAAGAAAAACCCTCCAGCGCTTGAGAGCCCAGATGATGCCAAGGGTTTCCTTGTCATAAATTTCATAGTTGAGCTCTGCTGGGATACGCTTGCGGCTGTTGAATGCAATGGGATGTTTTCCTGAGTCAGAGACCTGACTCAGTACAGCACCCAAAGCATATTCTGATGCATCGGTCTCTACAAAGGTGGGTAGAGAAGGATTGGAGTGGTGGTGAAAGCCTCTTTGAGTTGGTGAAACTGACTGAGAGCTTTCTCATTGAGGGGAAAACATGAATCTTTCTTGAGGAAACCGGTGAGTGAACTGATCTTCTTTGAATAATTCTTGATGAAACAGCGGTAGAAATTGGCAAAGCCAAGGAGGGATTGAATAGCCTTGAGGTTTCTTGGAGGCGGCCAATTGAGAATCTGCCGGACTTTTTCTTGGTCCATCTTGAGGCCTTCAGAAGAAACTACATAACCAAGATATTCTACACTAGAAACATGAAAAAGGCATTTGGACGCCTTAGCAAAAAGGTTATTGGCTCTGTGTCTGGAAAGAACAGTGGACACATGAGTGACATGTTCTTCCTCAGATTTGGAAAAGACCATAATGTCATCCAAATAAACCACAAAATAAAAATTGAGAAGATCTTGAAAGATATCATTGACAAGATTTTGAAAAGAAGCAGGAGCATTGGTGAGCCCAATTGGAATAACCAAGTAATCATAACTGCCATATTTAGTTCTAAAACAAGTCAAGTGTTCATAACCCTCCTTGATTCTGAGCAGGTTATATGCACCACGCAAATCAATCTTGGAGAAGATAGAAGAACCATTAAAAACAGTGAGAAGCTGATTCATAGGGGGAACAGGATACTTGTTCTTCCTAGTAACAGCATTGAGTTTGCGGTAATAAACACACAAATTGAGGCCACCATCTTTCTTTTTGACAAAGAGAACAGGTGCTCCTATTGAAGAAGAGCTTGGCCCGATGAAACCTTTCTATACATTCTCTGAAATGTAGGCCCTTAGTGTATCTGACTCTTGTTTGGATAAAGAGTAGATCACCCCAACTGGAGGTAGAGTCCCCTCCAGCTTGATGTGATGATCACAGGCGCGGTGAGGAGGAACATTTTCTGTTTTCACCTTGGAAAATACATCCAAATATTGGTTATAGACAGAAGGGACAACCTTTAACACGGTTTCTACTTCTTCTGGCTCTTCCTTTTCATCCCACAACTCCTCCAGGGAGTCGTGATAAGATGAAGGAGGAAGGTCCATATTCCCAAAGAGGAGATGAAGTGAAGATACGGAATTATCTTCTCCAACATCTTGAATCTCTTTGAAGACTTCATCTCCAGATAATGGTAATGACTGATGGGAATTAAGGGAAGGAATATGGACAGAAGATGGAATTGATAGTGTTCTAGAATCACCAACCAGAGCTGCACATGATTTGGCAGTAGAAGAGTCATTACGGAAATAATTAGGAGGATCACAATAGTCTTTATGATCAGCATTAGAGGTGATCAGCCCTTGCCTTCAATCAATAGAAGGATTAAAGTGATTTATAAAGTCAAAGCCCAATAGGAAGTCTTCTCCCTTGGGAGTATCAATGACTAAAAAGTCCCATTCAAAGCTTGGGAAGGAAGGGAGCTCAACCATATATTTGGTATGGTGAGTCACAAATAAGGAAGGGGACTCAGAGGAGTCCAAAATGATAAGAGGTATCTTCTCTGGAAGTTCTGACATAGTCAATGAGTACTTGTGAACAAACTGCTTTGCAATAAATGAGTGTGTAGCACCAGAATCAGTGAGAATACTGTAAAAAACATCAGAAAGAGAAGAAAAAACAAAAGATTTAAGAGAAATTTTGACACCAGTATTCAGAATGCACAATTGTGCTCTGGAAGTAAAACTGTGAAGACCATTGAACACAACATGGTCTCCACTCAGGCTTTTCCCTGGCTGGGAAATTGGCCTGACGGTCATCCAAATAAACCACAACATAAACATCAAGAAGATCATAAAAAATATCATTGACAAGATTTTGAAAAGAAGCAGGAGCATTGGTAAGCCCAAATGGCATAACCAAGTACTCTCAACTACCATATTTGGTTCTAAAACAAGTCAAATGTTCATCACCTTCCTTGATTCTGAGCAGGTTATATGCACCACGCAAATCAATCTTGGAGAAGATAGAAGAACCATTGAAAACAGTGAGAAGCTGATTCATAGGAGGAACAGAATACTTGTTCTTCCTAGTAACAGCATTGAGCTTGCGGTAATCAACACACAAACGGAGGCCACCATCTTTCTTTTTGACAAAAAGAACAGGTGCTCCTGTAGAAGAGGAGCTTGGCCCAATGAAACCTTTCTCTACCTTCTCTGAAATGTAGGCCCTGAGTGTATCTGACTCTTGGTTTGATAAAGAGTAGATCACCCCAACTGGAGGTAGAGTCCCCTCCAGCTCGATGTGATGATTACAGGCGCGGTGAGGAGGAACATTTTCTGTTTTCACCTTGGAAAATACATCCAAATACTGGTTATAGACAGAAGGGACAACCTTCAACACGGTTTCTATTTCTTCTGGCTCTTCCTCTTCATCCCACAACTCCTCCAGGGAGTCATGATAAGATGAAGGAGGAAGGTCCATATTCCCAAAGAAGACATGAAGTGAAGATACAGAATTATCTTCTCCAACATCTTGAATCTCTTTGAAGACTTCATCTCTAGATGATAGTAATGACTGATGGGAATTAAGGGAAGGAATATGGACAGAAGATGGAAATGATGGTGTTCTAGAATCACCAACCAGAGCTGCACATCATTTGTCAGAAGAAAAGTCATTACTAAAAGAAATTGAAGGATCATTATAGTCCGTATGATCAGAATTAAAGGTGATCAATCCTTGCCTCCAATCAATAAACGGATTAAAATGATTAAGAAAGTCAAAGCCCAATATGAGGTCTTCTCCCTTGGGAGTATCAATGACTAAAAAGTCCCATTCAAAGCTTGGGAAGGAAGGGAGCTCAACCATATATTTAGTATGGTGAGTCACAAATAAGGAAGGAGACTCTGAGGAGTCAAGAATAATAAGGGAAATCTTCTCCGGGAGTTCTGACATGGTCAAAGAGTACTTGTGAACAAACTGCTTTGCAATAAATGAGTTGGTAGCACCAGAATCAATGAGAATACTGTAAAACATATCAGAGAGAGAAGAAAAAACAAAAAATTTAAGAGAATTTTTGACACCAGTATTTAGAATGCACAATTGTGCTCTGGATGGAAAACTGTGAAGACCATTGAACACAAAATGGTCTTCACTCAGGCTTTTCCCTGGCTGGGAAATTTGCCTGACGGTTGGGTAAGCTTGTTTTGAGGCCTTTTGATACAGGTCTCAAGACTATGCTTCCCACCACAATAGGTGCAAAGACCCTCCTTGATTCTTCTTTATTTTTCAGAATTCATGAGCATGAAATCTTTATTCAATAAAGAAGAATGGGGCTTGTCCCTCTTCTGAAGATTCTTCTACTTCTTTTGACTTGAGCTTGAAGAATTTTTAGGATGAGAAGAACTTGACTTTGAGGCTTCTGGCTTCTTCTCTTGATGATGACTCTTTTCATTTTGCCTCTCATGGTACCTGGAATCAAGTTCCAGGGTAACGTCCATTAAGTCTTGGAGAGAATCAATCCTTGAAGGATGGGAGGCCAATTGATCCAATATCCTGGATAGCAATCCCTTCCTAAAATGATGGATGAGAGCCCTTTCACCCCAATCCCCAATTCTTGAAACTAAACTCCTGAAATCGGTTATGTATAGTGAAAGATGGCCACCTTCCTTCATTCTTAGTGAATCCAATTCTGCTTCAGCCTTTCTGAATTCATTCGGGTCACCAAATAGAGTGAAGAGTTGAGATTCAAATAAAAGCCAAGAATTGAGAAGGTAATTGGAGTCTTGATTGGTGAGATTGGAAAGATAAGGCTCAATCCATTTTGCAGCCCTGCCAATGAGAAATGAAGTGGCATAAAGAACCTTCTTTCTGTCTTGAGAAAAGTTTGCCGCGTCATTATGAAAGATTAATTGGCAAGACTGAAGGAAGCTTCTGACTTTGAAGGGCTGAGTCCCATCAAAGCATTCTGGTGCCTTCATAGGTGGAGTATCGAAGGCTGGTGGTCTCGATGATCCAGAAGAAGAAGCTGCTTGAAGATTGGCCATAATTTGAGTCATCTGCTGCATAATGGCTAATAAAGATGGTTCAGATTGATGAGAGACAGGCTGATCAGACTGGGCTAGAGTTAGTCCTCCCGTACGTTGGGATGCCCCCACATGAGAAGAGAAACCTTAAGTACCATCAGACTCTTCCTCTTCCACAGAATTCTCCTTCTCCTCAACATCATCTTCACCTTGAACCTTGAGACCGGTTCTTGAAAGTCCTGGAAAACCGCCATCCACTTCTGATAGTGAAATTGATCTTCTTGACCCTCTTCCTTCCTTCCTGGATGGTGCTGCTCCCTCCATGCAGGGTCCTCTATCTAATTGGGCCCTCAGTTGAGGAACTGCTGGAGTGCCATCAAGAGGAACTCTTGGAGTTGGAGTAAGAGCAGTTTGAGCTCTAGCCTGAGATCTTGTTTGTCTTGCAGGGGGTGAATGTTTGACAGGCATGATTTCAGGAATAAAAAGTTAAAATAAATGAATAAAAAATCAAAACTTTCTTGAAGTACAGAATCAACAATCAAATCTTGAGGAAATCAATTAATCAATTAAAATCTTCAGGTACGTCAATCAATCAAAATCAAATGAGTCTTGAAGTCAAAAATCAATATCAATGAAAATCTTGAAGTCAATAAAATCAACCAATCAAATCAATAAAAATCAAATCTCTCGGAGAAAATCAGTCAGTCAAAATGAATTCTTGAGTCAAAATCAATTTATGTCAATTCTTGATGTGAAATTCAGCAAAATAAATGAGAACTCTTCAGGTCAGTCAATTTTCTTGAAGTCAATGTCAATTATATTGAATTAGTCAATCAAATCAATTATCAAGTGAATTCTTCCTTAAAATCAAAACTCTTGAGGAGTAAAATCAAATTGAATCCTGATATGAAGAACGTCTCTGAATATTCTGATGAGTAATTTGAAAATCAAAATGATAAGACGCCTGCATTAAGGATAGAAATGAGATTTATGATTGAAATCAAGATTGAAAAAGATAACAAAAATAAAACTTGGGTCAGCTTTCAATTTTCAGAATGAAGAATGATTGAGAGAAAATTGAGAGGTGATGAAGAATCATTAAATTCATAAGCGTTAAAGAGTCATAATTTCAAAGAATGAATGAATGAAATTGATGAAGAGTGAATGAATAAAATGATGAAGAATGAATTAATAGAATGAAACAAATTATGAGTTAATTAATATAATGTCAAAGGGGCTCTTATGGAATCAAGAGGGCCTGGCACTCAGGAATCAAGAACTCACTTGGAGGGCTCCAAAAGATAAAAAAATAATAAAGATTTAATTTCTTTAAAGAAGAAGAATGGAAAAGAGAAGTATGCCAAAGATAAAAGAAAAGAATAAGAAGCCAAAGGCCGAAGATAATAAAGGAAGCCAAAGGCCAAGAAGCCAACCAAGTGAATCCTCAAATCACTGTTTCAACCTGCCAGAAAAGGAATGGAATTAGTAAAGGATATGACCACCAATATCCACTGACAGGCAAGGAAGAAAAAGGGAAAGGGTGCTAATGACTGACTTAAGATTATCAGTATTAACTTTAATAAGGTAAAAGAAAATAAAGATAAAAATAAATCCAATATATTAATTAACTGGGGAAAAAGTCCCCAGGTGATGAAAGGTGGCTGGTATATGTGAAAACTTGAAAGATTGATCCTGGAAGGTGAATCAATTGACTGTATTGTCTGAATTGGGAAATACAGTTCTTGCCATCTTGAAATTTGTACTGTGTGAGGGAATTCACACAGTGCAATGTGAAATGGCCCAATTGGGCCTAGGCCATACAGGTTGATTGAATGAGGCCTGTATGGATGAATTGAGTTGTCCAAGGAGTATTGAGATACTTGATGCCTTGACAACTGATTTAATTGATGTAATACCTCTTGAGAATTGTCCCTTTTGAATAATCCTGAATAATGTACCAACACAACTCCTGCAGATACAGGTGGTTGGGATCAATGAAGAGTCTTCTGATTGCCACCATAACTTGTCAGACTGATTAGTTGAATAATCCTCCTTTGAAATGGGCATTGGATTTTGAGACCTTGATATGGAAAGATGGAAATGGGTTCTGAAAATGTCACCATTGTATTTCTGAGCAAAAATGGTGCATAATGGTATATAATACCATATATGCACCATGCCTGCAACCTCAAGTACGGATGGCATGAAGGAATGGAAAGAATTCCCCATAGGTTGAGGGGAAAAGCCTGCTGAGCGGGTCTGGTGGCCTCTGGTGGTTGCCATAGTCCATGGCTGGAATAGTGGTCCATGGTGGTCCATGGCCAAAAATGGGTCCTACCGGATTTATGGCCAAATTGGTGTCCAGAAGGTCTTTGGCCAATTTTGGGTCCAAGGGATTGGTGACCAATTTTGGCTCAGGTGGGTCCAATTGTCGTTTGGGACCCACCTGACCTTGGGGGCTAGATGGCTTCCCCCTTTTGGCCTCATTGGATTAGGCCAAAAGGGGCCTAATTGGCCTGCGGACCGCGGACTGTGAATCACGGCCCATGGGCCATAGGAGCTGTAGGGGGCCTAAATGGCCTTTTTGGGCCATTTAGGCCTAAACCCCCTTAATAAAAGGGGGTTTCCCAGATTGGATGGAGATGGCTAGGGGGCCTGGAGGCCCCTAGAAGACAAAAGGACCCCCCAGGCCCAAAATCAAAGACAAAGGCCTGGGGGTTTGTGATATGGAAATTGGCCAAGGAGGCCAATGATGGAAGGATATGGCCATTGGAATGGGTTATGGCATAAGAGCCATAGAACACCCAAGGGGGCCAATTGGCCATAAATGATATGACCTGACCAATTGGCCCCAACTTGGCTCCAGGTTGGATTGCCGCAACCATCAAGGAGGAGGGTCAAACTCGTGGTTGTGACAGAACCATAATTTTTTTGATAATGGTGCAGTGGTTTATTATGATTGTGGTGATTGAACAGGGAAGGAGGCCATGATTCAAAAAATTGTCTTATTTCACATGGGGCTGATGGGTTTTTCAGGAGAACAGGAAGGTTGTAACATTGACATATGTGTTGATGTAAGGTTTTCTATATATCATCTATTTACAGTTACAATAAGGTAGTCTTATTCAGTTCATATGTTCAATAAATGTGAATATATTTATTTTCTTAATTGACATAAATATTCTGTCATAAACCCATGTGGTTCAGGCTAGTTCTGGGCCCCAACATTGGAAGAGCTCTTGCATATGATAAGAGGAATGATGATTTGGTTTACGTTTTTGTTTTGGAAACAGGTGTTGATTTGAAGGGAAGAATGTTTCCCAATTCTCAGCAAATTCAGTCACATCATCTATTGAAACATTCCAACTGGTGGCAATTTTGATAGCAGTAATCAAATGTCATTTATTCTTGGTTATTTCTTTTGCAGGATCTTGTGATTTCCCCATTTTTCTTTGAGTATTGGGGGGATGGTATCATCTAATGACATCTGTTGACTGAGTATTAAAAATTGAATATAGCTCTTGTATAAGAGAGCCCATTGAGCCGCTCTTAAACTACTATGAGAGGGGGAACCCATTTTGGGATGTACTCTTGTCCATGATGAGAAATTATGGTATCAGATATGATTTTTTGGTGATGCTCCAGAGCCTCACCCTTGATCTGGTAATCACTCAGTGCACTGATATCCAACTCAGAGAAGAGAGTTTGGAAGTGGGGCTGTAAACTACATCAAATGAGGGAATCTATCAAGAACTACTATATTGATGGTGCATGTGAGGGTTGGGAATTGGTAAGTAATTTTGTTGGGTGGAAGCGGTGAGGAGTGACTCATTTATTATTTTTTTCTGAATCCCTTCTCAGGGAGAAGGTCTCTCTCAATTTGATTTGATCAAGAGAGCTGTTGGAGGTCATAGAATCTGAGTCTGAAGTGTTGGTGTCATTGGATAGTCTGCGGGACCTGATTAATATTTTTGTTTTGGCCTCTGGAATGCACAATTTGAAAGTTTCATGACCCTTCAAACTTCCAATTATCAAATTATGCATTATGTCAAGATTAACCATTATGGTTGCATCCCAATATGGAAGGTCTTCTAAAATTGAATATTGCACTCCATAGTCATAGAAAATTTCTTTTTGTTGTTCTGGAGTTTCCCAAAGACATTTTGCAATTGTGATTTCAGATTTTGGTATGAGTGTGTGTAGTGAAATTGAGGACCAATTTCTTCAATTCAAGCCTTGTGAATGGTGCAAAAATTGCAAAGGTGGATGCCTGACTGAGAATTAACTCCAGTTTGCATGCACATGGACTCAACATCTGCAATGGCCATGAGGATGGTAACACGCATAAAGGCTCCTGAAGGACCTGTTGAAGTGAGTGAAAAATTGAAACCTTGCCATAGTTCTTTGAGCTCCTTGATGAGCTGCATTAATAGGTAATTCAATTAAAGGGCAGTTGGCTCCTTTGGACCAGGAATTTTTCCTGCAAAATAGACATTCTAAGGCTTCAAACTTTCACTTGGGGGGATTAAGAAAAAAAAGTATGATAGTTACAATACTGGCCAAGAGCCTTGACTTTCCATGTGTATTAAACCAGTCTACATTAATCAAGAGTGCCAATGCACCAGGAATGGTCATGAATGGGGGGTCATGAATATTTCTAGTGCCAGTGAAGCATCTCCAGACAAATCCATCCTAGATGTCACATTTGGGGAAACCTTTGGGAATTTAAGATTGTTGATGTTGATGCAGAATTTCCATAATTCTATCCCACTGTAAAAATCTGGCAAGCCACTTTTTGAATGGAATTTTTTGTTGGTATCAATTTTTCCTTGATGTTGGTTGTGTTTTCGGTGCGGGGCTCAAACAAATAGATGAATTTGCATAATGGTTGTGTGCAAGGGGGATCATGATCATTTGGTTCATTAAGGTGTGACAGTTGGTTTGGTCAGTTGTTACAGATTAAATAGGTACATTAAGTAAGAAACATTGAGGACAACATATATAGTTTTCAATTAGTGGCCCCAATTGCATATGCTCAAATATGGTACTGAGATCTTGAGGTATATGGAATGCTGGAGTGGGGTGACCACCTGATCTTGAGATAATTGACAGGATAAGAAGGTTCACAGAGGGGTTGAGAATTAATGAAGCCCTGCATGGTATATTATACCTTATTTATAGAATGGGAGATATTATAATTCCAAGGTCTTGTGGGGAAAGGTTTTGACTACTGCTGTATTGTCTCTTTTCAGTTGAATTGAGACCCAATGGAGTGGAGAATGTGCTGTGGGCAATTGAGAATAATCAGTTGAGAAAATTTGATCCAATAGAACTTTCAGGCATTCAGATCCTGATTCTGAGGTAGGGATGTTTGTAATAGATTTGTGTTGAATGGCTGATATTTTTAATTGGCTGTTAATATTGGTATGGGGTGAAGGCAACTAACTTCCTATGGACCTCAGGAGAAGAGTGTGTTTTAGATGAGCAGTTTTGACACATGCATATACAAAACAATTAATACCAGGGGGTTGACATTGTTGCAGGAAGCATGAATAACGTTTGTTTTTTTATAAATATCTATGGTTGATTGGAAATGTTTTAGGAAATTGATTAATTGGGAAAAAAAAAGAGTGATTATTTACAATGGCAGATGTGTTTTGAGCCAGTTGAGGATTATATCCCATTTGTAATGGTTGCTGAGCTATAGGGGATAAAGTGTAATGTCAGGTTGAATCTGTGAAAAATGTGTATGATTTTCTTTACGGGCTCTAACTATGACTGTGACACAGCAAAAATGGTAATAAAAAGATTTTTTCATTGTAATGAGGGTTTAAAATAAGATAATAAGTGCTTTACTATAATGATAGAGTGGTGGTGAGCGCTGCTGAAAGCCCTGGGTGCAGTCTTACCAGTTGGATGACTATAATAAGAGCTACAATACTTAACTTTAAGGTATAAAATGATTATTTTCCACAAATATAACTGTTTTTGACAGTTTTACTACGTAGGAATTTAAGAGAAGGATGGGGATTCCTTTTCTGGAAGTGAAAAGGCCTCCTTTTATCCTGAAATGGGGTGAAAAGGCTGCTAGACCTTTTCATGTAGAGGAAGTGAATATTTTTCACTCCCAAGCACAGGCTTGTGGTTTTCAAAAGGCCTCTATATCCTGTATTGGGCTCAGATGTGGTTTTGAAGCCACATATGGGCAGTTTTCACCAACACAGGGTGAAAAGCTTTGTCTGGGAACCACACACCCTGATTCTGACGTGTATGACATGTAGAATGCTGTACAGAACCTGTATGGGACCACAGTATTGAAGTAAAAACAAGCTTCTGTGTCTGTCTGACACCTCATAATCATGGTTATGGAATATTATCCCATGGTAAGGCTGTATTGGCCAAACTGTGGGATTTTGACCTTAAAACAGCCATAACTTTGCCAGTTTTTGAGATATCAACCTCAGAATTGGTTCAGTGTGTAGCCCTGTATCTGTTCTAAGCAATGGTACCTCATTTGGTATGGTTATCATTAAATATGGCAAAGTTATGCCATGTACAACAATTTTGTACATATGCATGTTTTAGGCAAAAAGCTTTATTGGGCTTGTTTGCCTTATAACTTTTGTTCTAGATGATATATGACAAAATACATTCCACCATCAGATAATCCTGATTTTTCTCTTTCCAAAAAGACCCCACTCTACATATCTCAAACAAAAATTGTAGAAGCTAGATGATAGGTGAATATTTTATTCAACCTTATTTGGCCCAAATTTTCCCATAACTTTTGTAATACTGGTTCTAGCTCAGTCTTTCTGGTAGCATTGGATAGCCCTGACTTAGAGCTTCATTTTGAATACCCAGTTGATTGTGTTGAGCCTCTTACTCTGTATTTCAGATGAGAGGTGAAAATTAAGGTTTATGCTCAGCAACAACCTTGAGCAGGAATAACTTTTTTATTCTTTTTCCTATGATGATGGGACTTGATTATTTGGAAAGAGGTGATTTTACTATTTCCTTTGATACCTTTTGAGCTAATTTGGCTCAGCTCCATGTTTTGGTAGTATCTTGGCTTAACCATTGGTTTATGGTATTTGGCTGTCATGCTTGTGCTCTGGTTTTGAGTCACATGCTGACATGTAATGTGTCACATCTTGATTGGGAATTTTTTAGGAGTGTACTTGGGTAAAATGCATTTCTTCTCAATGCTTGTAAATATTCTACTTTATTTCCACATGGAGATAAAGGGAATTTGACAATTGAGGGGGTTTCCATTAGTTATGTGTCACCATTGAATTGAGAGGATTAAAATTCAAACCATGTATTCTGGAATGCCATTGTGCATTGTTTAAAACTTATTTGTTACATAATTATATATCTCTATGATATGATGGCTTGGAGTTGAGCTCACGTCTTGATATTTGGTTTGAGTGCAGCAGGGCTTTTAATTGGTTGGAATGTGTTTTGGAATATCTTGCCTTTCTTCAAAAGTGGATGTCTCTTTTGTGGGTAAATACTTCATGAATATACCCTTATACAGACATATAATTCTGAGGAATTTCAATGCATCCATTGGCAGTTTGGATGATTAACAAATTGTGACAATGGGGAGGGGGAAAGATTTATTGAATCTGACTATCTATGTTCAATTGGTCCACTTTGAGACCAAAGAAATATCACATCATATTCTGGTGGGCTGTGCAGTGTGATTTGGGACAAAAGGGGAGGAGTTCAAAATTAGGCCAGGTGAACTTTTGCAAAATTTGTCTTATTAGAATTCCACAACAGACTTTGTTCCCACTATTCATGGAATTTCTCCATTCTATGTTTGAAATATTGCATCTGAGATCACTCTATTTTATCATAATACTGAGCTGTTTTACCAAGTTAAAAATATTACTGTAGTGTTTTACCCCTTGTATCCTCTTCTGACCCACATAGATCCCATTCAGGATCTGTTCATGACTCAGATAGTGAATATAGCACATAATATGTTGAAACATAGTTAAAAATGACTCCCAAAATTCCACTTACAATCCCTATTGCATCCTCAATGAATTTATCAGGTCTCAAAATACCTGTGGGAATAGCAACTGCTCAAACTTCAAGCACTTGGTCAACAAAACGTATTTCTGTCACTCCAATTCCCCCAAATCCCACTGATACACAAATACATGTGTCTGAGGGACCAGGGAGAGAACCAGAAATTTAATCAAAGGCTAAACCCAATAAAAATTTCCACGTGAGTGCTATCTTAATCCTGTTCAGAATCCTGTAGAGTCCCACAAACCCTTAGGGAAAAGTAATCAGGCATCTGTATATATTCCATCAGGATCTGAGGTTCATGCAAGCCATGAAAAATGGGTTGATGGTGGGCAATACAAAACACCATTGGAAATTTTTACTTCGAGTTATCTTTCAGATGGAAATCTGGGATTGACGCTTCATAAAGGTAAGTGATTTTGATTTTGGAGTATAAATTTTTTCAAAATCTGATATGTTTTTTCATGGTTTAGATATTGTACCTAAAGGAAAGACAGTCCAATCTCATGAGCCAATTGAAGATCATGAGTATGACCAGTATTTCTGAATTTTTTGATGTGTTAACTGATTCTTTTTATGGCAGGTGATAAACTTTGAGCATCTTTGCCTCTGGTCAATAGATAAAAGGGGACTGGACATCATAATCCATATTCCTCCAAGCCAATAACAAGTCATGCCAGTTCATAGGAAGAAATAATCATCAATGATGAGGATGAGAACATGTCTCCCACTCAAAGTGAAACAAATGGTGAACAAAGGAGAGGAAACTTTGCCATGAATGAGGAGGCCACTTGGGTATATAGTGAGTTCACCCACCCTCAAATGCCCATTTCCCAGATTATTCTCAATGAATCCAATACAAAAAAGCAAAGAACCTGGCTTTCAAATCTCACAATTCAGCAAAAGGTGCAAGCCACAAGGAGCAACAAAGAGAGCTGAATGCAGAAATTCCTGAAAATTTCTATAAGATGAGATCAGCGGTACATGCCCATTGTCTGTTCATACTTAAAGTGATGGATAAGGATTTTTCCTTGCTGCCAGCACCACCCAGCACAGACAAGCATGAAATTACAATTCAAGCTGCTTGTCATCTGGGATATGTCCCCAAAGATTTCTTCAATGAGCCATCAAAACAGGTTCAGTCTCAGAGTTTCCAAAGCTACTGTGAAAATGAGCTCCACAACTCATTACTAAAGCAATTCACTTGGGACTGGGAGAGCTCATGGAAACATCCGTTCAACAAGTTGATGTCTAGAGTGTTTTACCATAGCTTTGGTCTTGCACTTGTCAGCACCAAGTAAAATAATTACTGTTGGAACAAGGATCAGAGTAGCTATAGGTTTTTTGCCACTTTAATGGAGTTATATTTCACTTATCTCAAAAGAGAATGGAAGTAAATTTAAAATTACACAGACTGTTTGGTAAAAAAATAAGCAGAATCAAAGGCTTGAAAATATTTTAGAAAGGGTTTATCATATTATATTCCTCATCATTGTGAAATAATGCTGATGATAATATAATTCATTATGTGCACACCTGTGGAAATTTTCTGGAATGGTGTGATGTGGCTAAATACCCCATTGTAGCATCACAATTTAATGAGCCATGGGTATTTCCACATACCGAGGAGGTAGTGGGAAATGGATTTCAAGTTTACCACAGAGTTGAATTACACTTGCACTCACACATATTTAATGATTTGGTATTAAAAATTGATAGAGACATAGAGTTTTGTGATGGGATTGAAAAAAGGGTAAAAAAAACTACTGGTAGATTACCAGAAGCTTGATTGATAAATGATGGCGAGATTCCTGAAGGGCTATCTTTTCAGGTATTCGATAAATATTAGCTCAAAGGTTGTAGTAAGATGCAGACTCTTGCCCTAAAGATACTTGACTTGATGTTTATTAGTGCAAATGGGGATGCTCTGAAATAAGTTAGAAAAAGAAATGTATGACCACAGCTACCAATTAAGGTTTTGTAAATAGTTTGTGTGGGTGGAATGAAATCTGATTATTAGTGCTGAAATGCACAAAAAGGTGAAAGAAATTATAATATAAGAAATATGAATTTGAATTCATTATGGTGTACTTATCCATGTTTTTCTATTGCTCATTTTCATTGAAAAAATAATTCATAATTTCAATCCAGCTCATGTTGTCCATAGTTGTGGACCTGTGACAGGGTGAAAAGGAGTTATCAGCTCTTTCAAACACAAATTAGACAATATCAGGAAGCCTCATGCAGTTAATGAGAGTTTCTTCCCTTGGACCTATTTGTAGTTGGAACATGGGACTCCAATAAAGAAAGATTTCAGAATAAAAATATGATCAGGGACACATATGAGCTTGAAAGGTACCTTTGGCATATTGACCTCAGCTGAATGAGGAGTGATTTAGTGAATAACCTTGACAGGTCATTGTTGGCCAATACAATGCATTCAATCAACATCCTGAGCCTCAATGACTGGGCTCCAATTGGGCTCCTGGGAAGGTGGATGTCAAAGTTGGAAAATTTAGGTAAATTTTTGGGGTTCCCCTCACCATTAAATAGAAAATATTAGCACAAGTTATGTTGGTGCCTGTTTTCAGGATGAATAGAGAATTTCTCCAGGGACTTCTTTTGGCCTCTTTCTGTATTTGTTCCCCAACTTGTGCTGAAAGTATACAGAGATGACAAGTAAAATATCAATGCTACCAAAAAAAGGCGGTCATATGAATTCCAGTGGGAATGGATGTATATGATTATTGACTCAAATATCAAGTGATTGGGTCATTTGTGACAAAACCACCAATTTTGATGGGCCACACTCTTATTGTTTGTTCTTCAGTAAGCTTTTGAGGAGGTGTTAAATATTAATACTCACCATGCATGTTTCCACATCAACAATAGTTTGGATGATTGTTGAGTTACGCTCAGTGCTCCAACCCTCATGGTCTTCCAAATAAGGATCTGCCATTGTGTTAAGCATTATATGGTGGTTACAAAATATACGCAGCATATTAATAATTCTGAAAAATTCTCCTTGTCCTTTAATTTTTTATGATAGGAGTTCTTTTCATAATGCATAATATTATTTCTGCATTGTTGGGTTAAGTGGGAGCAGTTTATAGTGATGGCTGATAGTGGGGAAGGATTGGATATGGGTGGTTTTGGTGCAGCTCAAGATCAAATGGCACAATGCCAAATGCAAAATATCATTGATACCTTTGGAAAGAATATTCAGGATGAAAGCTGACCAATTATCTTGATCTGAGCTCTGGGCTTGGGCTTTGAATGATATTATGTCCAAAAGGTCATAAATGGTGTTGTGAATGGGTGTTACCATTAAACATATTTTACAGAATGATTGGAGGATATTAATGGAATGGTTAGTTGCAGTTTATTGAGAGCAAATATAGCTATAAGATGGGAAAAGGGTTATTGGATATAATAGCTCATTTGATTTATTGAAAGATCAGACACTCACTGTGCTTCAGCCAAAATTATACAATCCCAATTGGTTTTGAAACTGCATGATGTAGAGGTATTATTTTGGCTGAAATCTTGGGTGATAGTACTGTAAGAAGTGATGATGATAGGACATTCTAAGATGTTGGCCTTAGAGAATGAGTGAGGAGTGGAGGCATGGTAGATGTTGGCTTGCAGTGCTCCAGCCCAAGCATGCTTGGTAATTTCTGCTTGCCAGTTGGTCATTAAGCAAAGTGGGCAGATGATAATGTTGGGTGTGTATCAGTGGGGGGTTTTCATTAGCTGCTCCTTGGAGGTACCAATTAGTGCAATGGCCTCAATGGTTTTACCTAATCAGATATCATGTACAAGAAGTCCACCAAGAGTGGTATTGGTCAAAAGGGATTTAAATGAGCCGGCCACCTTGTTTGTAATTATGTGCCTGGCTTTAAAAGTGGATACAGGGGATGAGGTGGCCCAAAGCATACATGTGTATTTTCCATTGGGGATTTCTAAATCCCAGAGATATGTGAGTCCAGTTTTTTGATGAGGTAGGAGGGGGGTATGAATCATGGAAGGGGTCAGGGTCATCATGGGAGGGTCTGATCCACTGGGTAATTGTATCAGTTTTTTCTTGGATGAAAAATAAAAGGCAGCTGGATACAAGGGTGGGGCCATGTTTGAAGTGGGAGTTATGGGAGTAAAAGCTTGAAACTGACTATGGGAATTGCAGTAATATTATTTAGGAATTTCAAGTTTGAAGTCTTGTTTTCTGAAACTTTCAATTATGAATAGAATGTTTGAATAACATGTGAAGAACATCAATGCTATATTGGGCTTTTGAGATGAGGCAGGATCATACTGATCAGTCATCAATACTCCCTCAACAAATAATGTTTGGGTAGGATTAGATTGGAAATTTTCAATGCATGCCCCACCAGGACCACACTGCATGAGAATTTGTGGTGCCCCAAGGAATCGTATAAAAGTGTTGGAAAGATTTCTAGGGAGTGAGCCAATAGTATGCTGGTTATTGGGAGATATACAAATATGTTTTGTTGATTGTGCCATAAGATAATCCAAGAATTTAAGTGGGAATTATCAGTATGTAAGGTTATATCACTATTTATTTTAATACAAATATTAATCATCCCAATGAGAAGTGGTTGTGAAGGGGTTGGTATTATGCTATTATAAGTTATTTGGGGATGGTGGGAATCGACATGAGAGGGAAAGCTTAGCAAAGGGAATGAAGAGCAAAATGCAGAGGTGGAGGGGATTATATGAGAAGCAATAATGGGGGCAAAGGGGGATCTCCTGTGGTTATGTGGATGGTGGGTTGGAACATGAGCCTCTTGGATTTATAATTTTAATATTCAATTTAGGAATATATCAAGGAAAGGTGGAAAAAATGTGGGTGCACTGAGACAACTTCTGAATATGCAGCATTATATCGCAGGATTGGTGGACCAAAGTTCACGTTATTGTATTAAAAATTGAATGGAATATATCAGCTTCTTGTACAGGGGAATATTGGAGGAAGGAAGCCATGTTTGATGGTGTGACAGCAAAAAGTGGATGAATCTTATGCAGGTCAATGCTTGTGCAGTAACCTTGGGGAAATGGTGGCGGTCAGAATCAAAATTTCACCATTGTGATCTTTTTGTTTGGGCTGGTGAGCTATGTACGGTGGAATGCTACCAAAGATGAGTTTGGTTGTTGGAAAACATGCTTATGGTCTCATGCCTACTGGGATTCCAGGTGTGAATGTGTGACCTGAATAAGGGGCACCAGGTGTGACCCATGATCCACTTACACATTATTCCTATTGTGTTTGAGGATCTAACTAATCCATGCATATTGGAATCAGGGTTTTTCCCTGATGCATGTGAGACTCTCTGGCTAATTAGGCCGCCCCCACAAGCTAATTGTTGTCCAGAAGACACATTCCAAAAGTTCCTCCATGCATGTGACAACTTCTGGCATATGCCCTGTGGTGTTATATGTATGAATGTGTCACCGTGAAAAAATATCCAGCCTCACTGATCATACGTGGGTGTTATTTTAATGTGTGTGAGGTTGTAGATCATCTGTGCAGATAGTCCTCAGGCATGTGAGCATCTGCAGTTCATTGGGCCACATTCACAAGCAAATTATTGGCAGGAAGACAGGTACCAAAGGTTTGGCCAAACATGTGAAAATTGTGTGCATATAACCTGTGGAGGGGTGCACGTGAAAGTGTGTACCAGCCCAACAATCTGTGTTTTCAATTTACATTAGAAGGCACCAGTCATAGCTTTCCCGGGCCTCAAAACCAGAAATAATCCACTGTGTACATATGACCCCAATCATTTCTCATCCCAATATGGACCCTTGAGAATAACCTGGCAGACACCAGCATCTGTGTGGTAGCTACATGGAAATATTCAACAAGGTGCATAAAAGGGATGCATTTGAGAAATTTTACTAGATTCCGTGAGGTAATTTCATGTTAGATTCTTGTACAGAATTTTCTCAGCCCTGCCACGTACACCAAAGGTATACAGTATGTAGCAAAATGTTGGCTAATATACAAATTAGGATAGTGTAATAAGTGTTAAGCTGGCATGCATATTACAGATGAGTATTCACATTCCCATCTTTGGCACACATTCAGCTCACGTGTCACAAGCTCAGTGTGGCAAATCACCTGACTTGCACCCACAAGCTCAACATGCATAGCTTTTCACAATACAGTTTCAAAAGATCAATGTTTAAGTTCTTTGGAATGCAATGGTTGGAGCACTCTTTTCCAAAATTCATTGGAAGGCCCACTTCTGTGCACTTCCTCAAAGCGTATGAAATGCTAGGCCTGGCGTACATTTCTTTTGATGTCATGCCAAGTTCTCAGTTTGTTCCTTACAAAGATTATATAGCAATAGCTCAGCAGGGGAGCATTTGTTCTTTTTCTAAAAATAGCTCAACAGATGTGCAATTCAAGTTTTCACCAACTGAGCAGTTCAATTATGACGCCAAGGCAGAGCTGAGCAATGGGTCAGCCTAAGCTCATTATGTATTCACTCATTTTACAGCCTCTCCACCATTTTTCAACCTCTATTACACAGCCGTAATGGTGGCATGCTTGCTGCAGTGACCTCAGACCAAATGCACCATGTACTTTTCTGCATGGTGCATTTGTGGATTGCAGCCCCATGCAGATTCAACAATGCCCTCACAAAAGAACTCCCAGGAAATTGTGGGAATTTTTTAATGAAACAAAGGGGTACTGAGTATTCAAAGTGATCGAATTGCTATAATAAGTGCAGTTTTATTCTCATATGCAGCATTGACTCTGAATGAGATTCATTTCACTGACTGGCATTGAAGCTGAGACATTGGTGGGTGCTGTGACTGCTGCCACTCGCTCAGCTTCTTCCTGGTATAAAAGACCATCTGCCCTTTTTTTCTCACCCACTTCACTTTGTTCCACTTCATCCGCTCTTCTCATACCTGTGCATATTTCACATGGTCTTTCTTCCTCTCCAATTTTTTCTACCACACTAAAATAACCACTCCCTTTCCTTTTTGCTGTATTTTTTTCCTGATTATACATCAAGAACCCTGCTTCCATCTACATCATGCATAATCTTCTCCATTTGACACTTTTGTATATGTTATGTACTTCTCTCAATACTCAATCTTCATTATGACTTTCTTTCGGACTTTTGAAAAGTCACTGGTAGAGTTTTGATAATTGATTTACATTTTGAATTTTTAAATAATTGTATGTATTCATTTTTTCTTCACACTTTGCTTTCTATTCAGTTAGTAACCAAAATTTTCTTCATTTTGGATTTCATGCACTTTGTGCACTTAGCGGGGTATCCCCTGCATTCACTTGTCCCCAATGGCCTCTGCCTGTGATTCTTGCAAATATGCACACAAATATTTCTTGTTTGTTGCACGCCCCTTCTGACCCTGCATCCAGAAGAGTTCCCCCACCAGAAGCCCTTGTGAGGACTCCTTTGTATTTTGAAATAATGAGAGCACTCCTGAGCTCAAATTGACCCTGGGAACACTTCCACATGATCAGCCCAATTCCCTCCAGTATTGATATTTCCACTCCTCCTCTTAGGCCACCATCCAATGGTAACTTAACTCCTAAACTGGAGCAAAGTGATTATCCAGACAATGAAAGATGGCCATGGTCAGAGGACCTTTGAACTTGGGCTTATCATCACCCATGGGATTTAACTGCCAAAATAAGTTTTTTTTCTCCTCCTTGACTCATTTTCTTCATGCAATAACACTGACTCTTCTTCTTCACCCATAGAACAAAACCTACCAAATTTCCCTCAGCAAGAATCTCCCATTCACCGTATGCCTTGCGAGCAAACTCCATGGCAGCCCACTCAAGGCATGAGTGGCACCCAATGGTCAGAGGACTTATTCGGCAGTAAGAAGAAAGCTCTTCCATTTCTCATTTTAAATTTAAGATGAAGTGAACTGACTCTGCCTATATTTTTAGAACCCTCCCAACAAGATGAGCCACCCATTTGCAGCCCCACCCCACCTATTCCAGGCCTGAGTCAAACCTCAGATTTTTAATTACCATCACATGAGAACAATTCAACTCTTGGTCCTTAACCTGAGGTGGCTCCAATGTAATCAACGGAGCATCTTTTTGGTAAGTACCAATTTTTACTTTTTTCCTGTTACCACCCTTCCCTCACCACTCCTTTGACCATCTCCACCTTGTCCTTCCATGTCCTGCTCAATAATCCTCATTGATGATACACCTGTCAGAACGCCCCCTCCCCAGCCTTCCCCTCCTGTTCCCTGTTCTGAAACTCCCCCCATTGCCTTCCCCAGAGAGACCTCTTGCTACCCCCCTCCCCCCAGTGCACAGCTCACCTCCTTCCCACCAGGAGGCTCTGCAGGAATTTACCAACTTGAAACTAACTCTCATGATTCCTCAAGCAATCTTCCACAAATAAATCAACTGAATCTTGTTGGAGCATTGCCAATTTCTCTACATGATTCCCTTTGTGGATGAAATTCATCAAAATGAGATTCACCAGGAATTCCAGGAGGAACAAAACTCCCTCCTTGGCCATGCATTGGAGGCTTATCCAAATGAAGACATAACAGGGATAGTTTCAAAGTTTCTAGAAAGGTCAAAAATCAAGAAAAGAAGGTTTTGCAATGTTTTCAATTATTTACTTTTGTAATACACTCATTCAAAGAATTTAGTTTTAATCAATGAAAGAATTGTTCATTTTATTCTACATTCTTTGTTTCCGTTGCATTATCTTATTTCCTCAACAGTGAAAATATGTCACAGGGGCTCTTGGGGAAAACAAGAGTGGCCTGGCACTCAGCAATCAGGGAACTCACTTGGAATACTCCAAGGAATAAAGATGAAAAGGATAATGGAAATGAATTTCTCAAATAAATAGTCAGGTACAAAAATGAGATTCAATCAGATAAATAAGAAGCCAAATGGACAAAGAGCCAACCAAGTAAGTACTTATTCACTGTTTCAACTTTCCAGAAGGAACAATGGAATTATAAAATGATATGACCACCAATATCTACTGACAGGCAAAGAAATAAAAGGAAAGAGGTGCTAAATGAGGGACTTGAAAATATCATTATTCACTTAACAAAAATATAAGATAAATAAAGATAGAATTAAATCAAAATATATTCATTAACAGGGGTCAAATCCTGACAGGGTCAAAGGAGGCTGGTATATCTGGAACGTTGAGAGCCTGACTCCGTCAGGCTGGCAGCTGGTGTGTATTTAATACCAAAATCTGTATTGATTGTCTGATGGAATTTTTAACTTGCAAAATTGAGAAACTAACTGGGGTGAATGATCTTCCCATTGTGTATGATTGAAATACATGTCTTGATGAATCCATTCTATATTCAATGAGTGTAGTTGCCAAGGTGTATCATGGAGGATTAAAACTTGACATATTGTTGTGGAACTACCTCTTTAATACCCCTTTAGAATTAACTGCAATTATTCCCTTGGAGGAATAGTTTGAATGAGACTATACAATGATGGCTTCATGGCACCATTGATATTCAAGAGTAACACTTGTCCTTGAGCCTTGACAAATCCTATGGATGATGTGATGCCTTGTGAACCTTATGAAATGTTTAAATAACCTTGTGAAATTGGCTCCATTGCATTGCTGGTGAAAGAATATGCAAAATGATGTATAACACCATTTATGGCACTTTTGGTTATTGGATGGTGAAAATGGCCAAAGGTCTTTTGGGATCACGGCAAGAGGATGAGAGTGGAAAATGGGTTTTGGTGGCTTCAGAGGTGGAAAGGTGGTATTTGAATGTTTTGGAAAATACAGCTAATACAGCTTTAAAACTATATTTGTGCAAAGTGTGCAAAAATGTGCAAATTTTGCAGAAATGCACAAAAAGGGGAAAAGTATTTAAAGCTTAAAAAGCCAAATACACACTTTTGCGCTGAATTTTCCTGTTGACTGGTAAATACAAAAGCCTTCCAAAATGGGAAATCTGTCCAGGGAAGGCCTGATGATGATGAAGGGACCAAGTTGGGTCTAGATTGTGACATAACCAGAAATGGCCAATTCGGCCAATGATTATGGATATGGCCAAATTTCCATAAATTAGATATAGCATGGATATGTGAATTGCCATGGTTGTGACAATTTCTGTGATTGGGTTCAACATGTACCCCATGACTCTAATGTCAGACCATGAGCATGGTAAGCTGCAGAGAGGATAAGGCGGGGGTGCGGAAGCATAAGGAGGGGTGAGGGGAGAGATGGGGTGGAAGTCTTGGAGTCATATCTTGAGGGCTCTGTGGGAGCATAAGCATGGTAAGTGGCGGGGGTCTGGAAGAATACAAGAGGTGAGGGCAGTGATGAGGTGGTGGTGTTGGAGGCATATCTTGAGGGCTCTGCCAGAGGCCTTGGAGGCATATGTTAAGGGCATGGTGGGAGTGGGAGAATGGTAAGAAGCTGGGATGGGAAAGCATAAGGTTGGGTGAGGGCTGCATTGAAGGCATATCTAGAGGGTGCTGCAAGAGTGTATGAATGGTAAGTGGAGGAGAGGATTAGGAAGGGGTGCAGAAGCCAATTAAGGAATGACAAAAGCCATGGTGAAGGTTGAGTTCATCAGGAAGAGGGGAGGAAGTCATCTCAGGAAATAATATTAGCATGCCAAACTGCTGCCTTGAGAAATGAGGTATAATTATCTGAACCTTTAAAATGGTGTTGATATGGGTTTTTGCTTTGACTGACATACTCATGTGACACATTTGATGATTGACACTGTCTTGACCCAGACCTGACCTGGCGCACTAGATCCAGTGAGTATGTGACACTAATGCTACTGAAGCAATATTTTATACTGACAGTGATGCAATGTGATGTCAATCACCAGCGATTGAAGCAACATTCTCGCTGGTGATTGATAATCATAATAAACCATGGGCTTTATAATTGTGATTTTTTGAGGTCATAATCTGATATAATTCCACCTGTAAAAATACCACAATTAATCAGATGGTTAAGTAATGTTGGAGGCTTGGAATCCCCACAAAAGGATAAAAAGGTGTATTGAATCTCTCTCAGGTGTTCATTTGTATTTTTTCAAAGGTTTATTATTCAATTTAAAAGCTTCCCTTTGAGTTATATCTGGATTATTCTGAAATTCCTAGCCTAAATGATAATCTTAACAACAAACAGTGCATTCTCAATTTTCAATATTGTTCAAAGGTATTTATTTCTTGTCGTCATTGAAATATGTGATAGCTCCTAGAGACTCCTTAATAGATCATTTCCTCAATGGGATTCTTGGTAAATATACTCAACATGAGTCTCTCATTCTGTGAAGCCTTTATGACTATTAATCCTTCCCAGAGGAGCAAAACAATTATTTGAATATCATATTTCATCATTGACTCCCTTTCAAATAAATTTAAAAGAAACAAACTTACCTTCTATCCATGTTCAAAGTGGATAAACCAAGCTAGGATCATTATTAAATATTTGAATTCTGAATGAGAAAAATGTAGGCAACACCCATAGTGTGTTTTACCCAAATATGATAATATTGGCTGTTATCAGAAGATTTCAGACTTTTTCAGAAAAGTTAAAAGCCTTCATAAATTGGAAGATTTTTTTCCTTTTGTCAATTTCAAAACCTATGTTAAGTTAAGCCATTTATATTGAAATTATTCATGGGAGTCCTAACAGATAATTTGAAGCTTTTTTATGGCTTTGAATGTATGAGTTGGTTAATCCCAAGGAGAGGGGAATACAGAGTGAGTGGCAACGTATGTCATATAACTTCACCTCATGATCATCAGAATACCAATCAAGGTTAAACTCCTTTATTGAGGGAATTCAAACATTTTTTCAATCTGGATAGTAGAAGTTGAGCGTGTTTTTAAGAAGAAACAGATTTATCCTCCATTTTGAAGGAATTAAGTGCATCTTAATTTTAGATACCAGTTGCATCTTTACAATCTAGTTTTGAAAATGTTTGAATCTTTGAAAATGTAAAAAACGTTAATCATTAAGATATATTCCACAATATATTATCAAAGCTTAATCTTTGGTATATGTTGATATTTTTGCACGGGAAAGAAATTACTTCAAAAATATGCATAAAATCCATATCTCAAAAGTTGAACTTAATGTATTCACATAGACAGATACTCCTTATCATCGGTTTATAAGCGGAAGATAAATATTACCTTATCTCTTAGAATATTCTTACTCAAGGCTTTAAATTACCATATTTAATTTTTTTTAAGAGCATTAGAATTAATTTAAGAACTAATTCAAATGAGTGACTACAATATATGTGCTTTAATATTTATTTTGACGATATTCTCAAAATGACGTTCAAAGTATATGTACCCACATTTCACTTGAAGATAATTTGAGGTAAGAATGACACTAGTAACATCAATTTTATTCAAAGGTGTAGGCTTGTTGGGTTGAAAATTGATTCATCATGTTGCATTTTTCCTTTTTGGTAGTGTAAATTTCCTCTTACAAGATCCTTTAACACATATGAGGCATGATAATATTAAAAGGCCATTTTGTTGTAAATTGTTTGTCATAATTCAATATAATTAATCTGTGAAATAAAATAAACTTGTAGAATAAGATCTCATATCAGTATTATTAGACTTTCATTGTCTCATTATTAAGAACTTCCATTGAAAGAACTTAAGGATTAGAGCTTTCTTTTATTCTTCAAAATAATCAATGATATTGTGTTCTGTAAAATCTTGTTTAATAAATATTTTTGAAAGCCTTTCTGAGTCCCTTCATTCTTCTTTTTATACAATAACTCACAAATGAGTTTCCCATTGACATCTCGTTTCTCACGATTATCTTTTTCCTCAATTCAATAGAAAACTTTAGCCTATGGTAAAAGATTTCAGAGAACTATTTGTATTATTTATATCTTGGCACCCATAAATTAAAAGAAAATAATATTCTCCTTAGTATATTTTTCAATTTAGTTTGGTAAAATTCTTGGTTTCATATAGCTCAATAGACAGATTCTATTAATTTTTAAATATAATCATTATAATTTTGCTTATTTAAAGCTCCAATATGTTGTATAATACATTTGTAAATATTTATATTAATTACTGTAATTCAAAGCTATATTTTATTATAGTGTGAGGAAAGTGAGATTTATATTAAATGTCTCTGCTATTATAATGGGTTTCAGAGGAAAATCTTACAAATTAGCTTTGGTCCTTGTAGGATATTTAGACTTATGCTCAATTACAAAGGCTCACCTTCTGCCTAAAGATCATTCTGTCTATGACGCGTTTTAAGTATTCTTTTTTTATGCATTCATCATTTTTTATCAATCTTGAAGCAGTCTCACATGACTTTTTCCATTTAATGAATATATCATTTTCAAAATAATTAAATACAGAAGGGATCTATTTATAAATTTTCTTTGTTATACAAATTAAAATTTATGAAATTATATGTATTTTGTTTTCATTATACAATCAAAGCATTTATGGAATGAAAATACCTTGGGGAAATATCAATAATAGACCAATTTCGTTTTGATAAAAAATTAATTCGCGTCAATTATAAAGGCTTATGTAAAATATCTATAGCCATCAGGTAAATTGTTTCCACTTCAAGAAACACTGCATTCAAAACTTCATTATTTGAAATATTTGGAACAGATTCTGAATTGTGGAGAATTCTCTAAAACCTTCATAATTGACAAATTGTTCAATTGAGGAAGAATAATTTCTTGGGCATCTCCCACTATAAAGATTTTCTTAAAACTAAATGAAAATTTTCAATACTGGCCCTCACAAGGAATATGGACCAAAATAGAAGCCGGGGAATAAAGAAAAAAGCTTTCCTTATGAAGGAAGAAGAAATTGAGTAAGGGGTTGAATAATTATTTATATTCCCTGTGAAGAAAAAGAAACTGATAAGGGAAGATAGAAGATCTTTATTTTTGATGTGTAATTGGCAGTACTGAGATGCTTCACAAACCATAAAAAATAACCAAGTACTGGAATAACTACTAAAATAACTGAGAAATATTGAGGAAAGATTAAAGGTTGGTTTTTAGAGGATGAAATATGTTCCCATCCCAAGAAAAGGCTGTTTCTTAGATCTGGGAAGAATTCTTTCTGCCTCAAGTTCTTGGGCCATGTTTTCCTTAAACATTGTACACCGGTAAGTATTAAGTTGACTACTTGTGAAAAATATCAATTATCGATTTCAAAACTATATATTAAGAGGAATTTTGGTTTGTTAAAGGTATGAAAATAGGACCTAGAGCGATTTTTAATTCCTAAGGTTGTAATAGAAATGATTTCTAGTTAGAAATAAAAAGGATTCAAACTCTTGAGAAGTGAAACTTCATAATTAATAAATCTGTATACTCAAAAGTCAGATCAATTTATATTTTATGAATTGAAAAACTATATTTAAAAGAATATCACAAGGAACATTCCATTAGAAAGAGATTCGATGCCACAACAGCGCAGAAAAACAAAAAAAATAATTCTTATGCTGAATATTTCTCAGCTTACAATCACTTGGGAAAAAAATATTTACTAATGTATGTAAAGCAAATTGTGAATACATTAAAACTAAGAGATCTACTTTAAAAACTCCATGTTTAGATATTTGAATCTTTCTTTGAGAATTATTACATAAATGAAAACTTATATCAAAGATTGAGTGATCATGATTGATGTAGTCGAGAAAAATTTAAATAAATACTAAGATGGTTAGGAAGCTAATATTCTTCAAAGCCATTTTTACTAAATTCCGGCGGTATAAGTACTGTTCAATTGCATAAATAGGCTCTATAACGTGGGATTAACACACAAATAACATGGGGAGAATGAAGGGGTTTGAACATATGTAATTTAGCCATTGAATTAAAAGCCTAAATAGAGATGAGCTAACAATATATGATGATGTATAATTCAGGAAAGATTGAGGCACATTTATCATTCACATAAGCGGTTTGGAGCAAAGGCTGCCTAGGTATATTTATTTTCATAAAGTGGACAGAATGCCAAATCTTGGAAGTTTCCGATATATTTTTAGGAGTGAATATCATATCTTCCATTTAAGGGAAATATATACTCAAAAAGTCAATATCACAAAAAGAAGCTTCATAATGAAATAAAATGACAATTAAAAACAGCTATATAACACGAAACAAATGATGATAATCTTGGATCCCATCTATTAGTACGCATATACAAATAATAGCTGAAAAATATGATTTCTTTCAACCCATTGCAATGAGAAAGGGTTTTCAATTTGAATAATGAATATTCAAGGAGATTTCAGGTTTCGAATAGGTCATGAATGAAATCCACTTAGTACCCTCTGAATAAAGCTTGAGCCGTATTCAAATTGAATCTATATCACGTGTCTTATTGTGTAGCTATTTGCTATCGGTATTCAGGATTGTATTGAGACATAAATCTGAAAAACCCGCTTATATTTATGAGGTGTTTGGAAAATCCAGAATAAATGGAAATCCGGATATTATTAATGTTCTTATTGATAGAAATTAAATATGGATACTTCATTTCAAATATTATTTTTTCCCCTTGAAGATTTATCTCGTACTGGATAGGAAATCTGTCATTATGAGTAAGCTATACTATTCAAATAAAATGATTTGAAAGGTTCATTTTCCAGCTTTAAAGATGATTTTCTGGCCAATCTTTGCGGAAGAAAAGTTGGCATATTGGATATTTATTGGATTGTTTTTGGCCAAAGCTATAGACAATAGAAAGAAAATTCAGACTTAACTCAAAATGAAAAATCAATAGAATAGGCGGAAGGTTTTTAAAAGAGTATGAACAAGGAATTTCAACAGTGTTGCATAGAAAAGTCAATTCAAAACTTCCTAGATTGAGCCAGATCTTTTGAAGTTCAATTCAAGAACTGATGAAACAAGCTGGAATTAAGATGCAAGATAAAAAACTTTGGCATTTCACCGAGTGAGGGAGTCGAACCCCCGTCCACAGCTCTTCGGGCTCTTGAATGATTTCGAGTGTGCATTCAAGATTGAGAGGCAGTCATTCTACCGTTAAACTAACTCGGTTTTTATTTACTTTGCCCATTTTAACTGATAAATGAGACCAATTCGTAAGACGCTTTGGGCTATTTTCCGTTCCATGTTGGTCAATCGAGGGTTCAAAAAGCACGTACCCACCACTTGAAAAATTTTGCAGTTTTCTCTGATTCAGACAGCCACTATATTTAGAGCCTTGCCATAAGGAATTTTTGACAAAACATAGAAGAATGAATTTTATAGAAAATCTCTTGTTCAAAAAATGGGAATTTCGTCTAGATTCGATGAGAAGTAACTAAATAAAATAAGATTTTGTCTTCTTGCGCATTGTTAATAAGAGGATATTCAAATGAAAGACTTTAAATCCAAAATACGTATTTCAGCTTTTCTTTATAACATTGAAAGCTCAATTTTGAATGAATTGGAGACCACTTAAGCTTGTCATGACCATAAGTTCTTAGAATATGAAGTTGGGCAGCAATTATTTCCAAGTAACTATTTCCGCCTAAAGCCATCTCTATATTTTTTTACTCAAAAATTTTGCAATCCCAAATTGATAGCAAACTTATCCAAAGTTATGTGGCAAGAATTCAAATACAATTCCATTCACTTAAATATTACAAGATAATAATTGCTTACCTCCCCTGGATACCCAAGCATAAGAAAACAAAAACAATCCAACATGATTCATTTTGGTGTGTTTTCATACAGAAATTACCCCACATATGGACAAAGATACCGCTCCATTTTCCTAGTTCAGTGTCTATTCAAAACCACAGCAATTTCTCTTATCGAGTGTTTCCTTGGATATACATGAGTCAATGAGGGAAATAAGTGCCACTAAAACATCACAGAAACTCTCTGAATAGAATAGTCATGAACTATTTGTTTGAGAACCTAGAACCATTAATTTTGAAGAAAGTCTATAATGAGTGCAACATCATGATTTGTAGGTGAATCGAGGTTTTGGGAGTCTTCTAACAATAAGTAGATGAAATGGTTCCTTCATTCATCTAAACAATTGATTAATAGTTCTCACAGGGAAATATCCTTTGATTTATTACGCTCCTTTTATTTTGGCAGAATTTTCCTTCCCAGGGAAGAGAGAAAGAGTTACCCTTTGTGATCAGAAAAATGGGACATTTATTAAAGGGAAGCTCTTTCACAATTTTACCTATATAAGTCTTTGGATTACAAGTTTCCTCTTCACAAGGGAATGTTCTTTCTTATTTACTTTCTACAGGGAATTAAAACACCCTAGAAAACGATATTCTTCACATCTATTTCTGTTCTTGGAGTCTTCAAAGCTTGAATTGAAATAATGCGGTTTTTGAAAAGCGCACAAACTGCCTTTCAACAGAGCTTCTCTTGTGACATACTAATCTTTTAAAAGATTACAAATACATGTCTGTGGTCCAATAAAGAATGTTTTACACCACAAAATTCATGTATCTTTCAAGTAAATAACAAAAAAACCAGATTTTGTTTCATTTATTCTATCTCAGAAAGGCTACATTGCTTTGTTTATTTTAGAAATTTTGAAAGTTTCATTGAAAAAAGACAAATTTTTAAATTAAGAAGGTCATTTTCATAATGGGGGAGAGCTGATTGCATCTGAGTTTCTGTCAATTTCTTCTTCCTGAAGGAATTGACTCACTACTTGCAGAACCATATACTCATCGGAAAAATTATCCTGCATGGAGATCCAACAGAACCATAATGGAGAGAGTTTATTTTCTCACGCTTTACTCAGAAATGACTGATGATTGCTGGGTTGAAGCTTTATTTATTTCTGCCTGTTTTTTGAATGGAGAGCCTATATTTTCCTCATAGTTCAAAACTGCTTTTGAATCGATTTTTAAAACAATTCTGAAGATAAACAGCCTAACTATTTTGGTGTGATTATTCTATGTACATTTAAATAAATTGAAAATAGAATCCAATTTATATTCCAATTCTGAAGAGTTTTGCTTTCTTGGCAACTCAGAAGCACATGAACCGTCAAGGGGATACAATTTTAAATGGGAAGGCTTTAAATTATTAATGAATTCCTTTGGAATGATGACTGATTTTGGGCTGTTTTAGAATGATTGGAGTAAGGGAATTTCAAAGCTTGAGGTTCCTCAATCACCCCATGAGATAATATGACTCCTTCTTCTAATGAGATCAGATTTAGAAGAAAAAACGTTCTTTTTGGACTCATTTGGATGATATTGAACACTCCAGTTCTGCATAATTGTTTGACACACCTTGCATATTGTTTGAAATATTGGGTGAGTTTTTTTATGAAATCTACATTTACAAAAGAAGCCTTGATGCATTATCACCTGGATAGTTGACTACTCTAAACCTAAAAAAATTATGTCTGATGTAAGAGGTTCCTTTAACAGAACCAAAGAACATATCTAATAATATTGATGAATCAAATATTCAGCCAATGGATGAAGTCAATTTTCCAAAATAGGGACTCACGACAATATAAAACTCCAAATCTTACTCTCAAGATATCAGTAATATGAAGTCTTGAAAATATAACTCTTGAGCTTGTTCAAAGATTTGCAATCAAAAGGAGACAATAAAGATCGAAAATTTAGTTTGTTACCACAAGCAACCCCACTCTTCACCCCATGGATTAATATGACTCCTGCTTGAAAGTAACCAAAATTTAGAAGAAAATATCTTTTCTTTGAACTAATCTGGTTGATATTCATCACCCCAGTCCTGCATAATTCTATCACACAATTTGCATATTTTTTGAAATATTGGGTGAAGATTCTGATGAAATTTCCATTTCAAAAAGAAGTATTAATGCATCATCATCTGGCTACTTGACCACTCTAAATCTAGAAAATGCTGTCTAATGTAAGAAATTCATGAAAAATAACCAAAGAACATAACTAAGAATTTTGATGAATAAAATATTCTGCCAATGGCTGAAGTTAATTTGCCAACTTAGGGACTCACTAAATTATAAAAACTCCCAAAGCTTAATTTCAAGCTATTGGTCATATGCAGTATTTTAAATTTAACTCAAAGCTTGCTCAAAGATTTTGTATCACAGGGTGACAATAATTATCAAAAATTCAGTTTGTTACCACAAACAAACCCATTTCAAATAATCTAAAATAGCGATTTTTGGAGAGGAAGACCGAAAACACAAATTAATAAGATGAAAAGTAAGCTTTTGAGCCAAAGGGCCTCCCAAGATTGAGTAAATTGACTATGATGAAAATCATTCCATTTCTGGAACAGTTACCCCTCTTAAGTTTATTTTATTAAATGGCCCCATTCATTATTATAAACTCCATGCCATACATTTTTTAAGTTCTTTTGAGAATGGAGTAACCAAATCAAGACTTTCTAGTAAGTATCCAGAATGTTATGCTTAAGAAGAATATCCTGGATCCTTGCAGATTATGAAATCATTATGTGTGCTTAGAAAGAACCAAGGATGCTATCAAATTCTTGCTGCCATTTTTGATAACCTGTGTTTGAAAAAATTTCAGCCAATCTGTTTCTTTCAATGGGTACCAAACCCTTTCCTTCTGAAATTATGTAGATTGATTACACAATTATATGTGGAGGATGCAAATAGTTTAAACCTTCAAAAGAAATATAAGAGGGATGTTTAAGGGGGAAGATGGCTGAGTTTATGTTCCTCCTGGCAATGAAGACCAATTTTAATTGTTTAAAAAGGAATATTGCTCTTTGTGAAAAGCTTTACATAAATAAAAAAGCTAAGTGATTTGGTATGGAATATTTTAAATGAATTGCTACTACAACTGATAATAGAATATGCCTTAAAATATCTAACAATATTAATGAGTATGCCCCTTTTAGTTATAAAAAAGATGTGGGGGCTTCAGATTATCTTATAGCTTTTTCTTGTCTTAAATTTCCCTGTTTACACATTTCTCTTCTTTATTTACTTTAAAAAGAATCAGTTAACCATTTACCCACCTTGAATAGCATTCCACAACTTTGGCAGAGAAATTAAAGCTCTGGTTTGACTATTGAAGGTATCTCCCAAGCAACCACCATGAAAAGCTATTCAGATTCTTATTGGGGAAGTAAATATGATGCAAATTTCACTTCAGGGTATGGTATGCTATTTGTGGCCATTTCTCATGGAATTCAAAGTATCACCCAATCATAGGTCTAGTTTACATTAGTTCTATTCTATGACTGACATGCTATGTATCTCTGGAAATCTTATGGATAAAAACCGTTTTCATTAGCCCTGAGATTCAATTGAATCTTTCTGGACCTTTTAATTTTTTATGCAATCCATCATATAAGAATATAAAATGACATATAGATATTTCTACCAACTGGATCAGGTATAAGGTTTGAATATGAGAAAATAAGTAAATATTACTAATATATTACTTATTTTACTCTGAATTTCCTTATTTAGGTAGTGAATAAGATTAAGAAAACTATAATAATAAAGATTTATTATCATTATGGGGTAAAATATCCATATCATTAAATAAATATGATTATATAGGTTATATTTTTAAAGAATAATGTAATAAAATTGAATATATTAATATATTTATGGATATTCATTATTGATACAAAAAAATTAGAAATGTGTGGAAAATTGGTTTCTATCAATAAAAACCGATTTATAACAATAATATTTCTAATACTAAGCTCATATATCAATATATACACTATTTATATTAATAAAGAATTGTTACAAATATATATAAAGAGAAATTATTAAAAAAGGGTAAATATAAACCTAATTTGAACACTTAATATAATTATTGTGAATTATTCTATGCCAAATAATATAAATAAAATTTATTCCAATTTTATTTACAAATAAAAAATAAATAAATTACAAATTTTCTTGATTTTACTTGGAATTAAGGATTTGGAGAGAAATTTAACAAAAAAATTAAGTAATTGACTATTAATACAAAGATTAACTTGAAATTTTGATAATAGAATAGAATTATATAAAAAGAATAATGTTATTACCTTTGGTTTTGATATTTTTAATGTTTTGGTTGCATCTGATGGGGAAATAGAGGTAAAAAGAGCTCAATATATAGTAGGGGCCTCCCTCCTAGAGTCCAAAAGACTTCTAGTAGATGCTGACTGTTGGTATCCACTGTGATCTATCAGTATTTCAAGGTTTGGTGATTATTAAATCATAATCCAATCAGCTTATCTCACTATTACACCATTATTTTGAGTTATCACTATAGTTTTAAGTTTGCTGAAATCATAGGCTTTTAATAAGCTTAAGCGTTGTGCATTTCTTATTATTAATGATAATTTAATAGTATTTACCTGTTTTGTAACTTATATAACTCTTTAACTTGAAATGAGATTACAGTGAGTGGTCATCAATGATCAATTTTAAAATTGAATTTTGATGGTTCATAACTTTTGATTCATACAAACTAAATCCATTCAGAGAGTTAATTCTTATAGCTTGGTATGTATTTATTGCAAAGAAAAAAGAATTTTCTTAAATCATTATCAATCTATTCTTGATAATTTTTTTGTAACTCATCATTTATGTTGAAATTCACTATTTTAAAATTCCAACCATGACTTCAAGGGGTGTTACCTTTAATAGGATAATAAAAAATACATGATTCTTCATTTATGAGCTATTAGAATTTTAATATCTACTTTGTTTTAAGTTTGGACCACCTTCATCAAAAAGTGTTCAACAGCTTTTCTTATTTGAATCCATAAACCATTGTAAGTTATAACCTTGTTTATAGCTTGCCAAATAAAGCTTGTATATGTATTGTGAAGTTGATTAGGTGGTAACTATACCTTTGGTTTAGCCCTTTATAGTGCACATTTCAAAAGAAATCAGTTGAAAACCATGAATATATTTGCTGATCATAAAAGTGCATATATTTCTGTTATCTCATAGATCATTGACTTCTCAGATATGACAAAAAGATTTTATATGTGTATTTTTTCATGGTAAGTGCAATATTGTAGTTTCTTTCAAATGTTTATCCATTGGCTTTGGAGATAATCAAAGCTTTATGCTTCTTTATGGAATTTTTACTTATTTTAAAATAATAATTTCCACTCTTACTTGTTAAAATAAGTATTTTAAAGTCGTTTTTTCATCTTTTCAGATATTCCTTCATATCTCAAAGGCTGAAACAAGTTCTTTTAGACACTGTAAAAGAATCTTGATCTCTTGTGCTTCAACAAATGGGTGTGGGATGGTTTATATATCAAAGTACATTTCAATATTAATAATAATGAATTTCTCTTTATCATATCGGTTCTTGAAAACTGAAGAGAAGGAATATGTCATAAATAAAAAATCAATGATCTGGAGTCTACAAAACCACTGATTCTTTATTTTATTGTATTTTCACCAGTGACTACTTACTCATTGTTTCCCCAATTATGTTTTAATATTGCTTGATTTTTTTGTCTTGCACCTTTGTTTTTACTCCTCAAAGTAGAAAATATAACAAAGAAGTTTTTCATACCCTAATTTACTAAAAGTAGTTGAATCCTGTGCTCTATTTTTGATTTTTCATGCTATTTGATATTTTTTATTTCTGACTAGAAGCTTCCTCAAAATCTGGGAGCAACTCCTGGATGTGGTATTTAGAAACAAAACAAATATTACACATTGCCGTGAACAATTTCCTTCACTAATCTATAACAATACTTCCAAAGCCATACGGCTTCTATCTAATATTCAGGATATAAAGAACCAGAGTCAGAAGCTGTTCAAGTATGAAATATCAAAGACCTTACATTTGAATCTTAAGATACCTTGTAGTTTCAGGAATGGCTATATGTGATATATTTACTCAAAAATGATCATGTTACACTATTGGATACCATTAGATAAATTTTTCCTGATACGAATATCATTTACTCAGGAAGAAATAGTTTTATGGGGTCTGTAAGTTCTGCTAGTCTCAGGGTGGTTCTGTCTGATTTATTAATCTGCAAAGAATCATTCAATAGAATTGGTCACCTGAGGAAGTGAACAATAAATTGAGACAGATATAGAATACATTTCCGTTGTTTAGAATACCCCCTTTTCTCAATGGGGGCCCTATTTTTTACAGTAAAGATTCATTTTACCCATTCAGGAATTCCAAATTGTGTGATATTCCCAACTAGAAAATGTAATTGATCCATTGTATATAATTATTAAACATTCACATCCTAATATAAGTTCTGGTGACCTTGTTTTTTAGTCAACTATTGAACTGGGGCAAGGTGGTTGAGCTGCCAGGATTATTATTCTTTATCAGGTAATGTGTTTTTTTAATAAATAGACTTTCTATGTTTTCATTTTTAACATTATTGAAGGAAGTTTGAGGGTGGTTGAAGAACCTTATGTATTCTCATGCAGGTGATTATGAGTTTGCACACAGTTTACTATTCATTTTTATGCATGTCCTTTATTCTGGTTTACTGAGAAGCTCTGAATTGAATGAAGGAGCCTTGTCATTTGGGTTGAATTTTGGATGACCGTTGTTTTTATGAAAGGGTTTTTCCAGCTCATAATAGAAAAAATGATGAAAATTTCGCCTGGATTGGTTGGTTTTGATGAAATTCAAAGACTTTTTCTTCTGTGAGCAATGTTCTTTGCATTTGTTACTGTATGGTGGGTTTCAGGGGGTGTGAAGTTTCTTGAAGGAGCTTTGTCAGTTGAGTTGACTGTTGGATTATTTTTCTGTTTATGAAATAGATATTTGCTATGCATAATTCACCATGGCAAATTTCACATCAAGCACTGGCGATTGACACCACATGGCACCTCTGTCAGTAGAAAATCTTGCCTCAATTGTGTTAGTTTCGTGTTATACTCACTTCATTTGGGCAGTCACCTCATTTCCAAATAAAGACAGAATAACTCATCAAATTTTAACATGGGTATTTCACTCAAAGAAAAACACCTTATCAGGACCATTTGAAATCTTTGGGTAATTCCACCTAATGGTGCAAGCCACAAGTTTGGAATGCTCATTCTCATGCATGAGATGACCTCCACAATTCTGGCTGATCATTTCCCCCCTTACCATGCCCACTCTAATGCATGAATTGGCTTACGCACAAAGTTTAGCTTCCCCTCCACTGCCTCATTGTCTCTGCCATATACCACCCTTATTCTTTTGCACCCTGCCTCATGACCTTGGCAAATTAAAATTCTTATGCTCCCACAATTCCCCCTCATGTTCTGTATTTACCATCCTTATGGTCATTCAATGATTGGCTTATGCATGGAAGACTGTTTATTTTCCCAATTTTCCATATTTCTTCTCATTTAAAGATAGGCTTCCACATCTCCCCTGTTTCCCATCCTTTTGCATTTGCACCTCTGCCTCATCATCTCCACATGTTATTATGCTTATGCTCCTTCACTTCCCTCTCATGTTCTCAATTTACCATCCTTGTGCTCATGGAATGATTTTCTTGCCCACCAAGGGATGTTCATTTCTCTAATTGGTCATCCTTATGCTCACAGAAACATTTGCTTTCACATCATTTCCATTGGGAATTGATATTGAACTGTTTAATGCTGATTTTCAGTGTCAGAGGTTTTCCACAAAAGCATTTTATTTCAATATCCTCCTGTCTCACCACATCCCAAATTCCAAATGACCAATGCTCTGTGTAATTTTTGACTATGAAACAATAAGTAAATATTTCCAATACTCTACTTATTGTACTATGCATGTCCTTGTGAAATTGAATGATAAGATAAAAAATAATTATTATAATTATGGCATAAAATATTCATATTATCAAATAAACAAAAGAATGTAAATTATATTCTAAAAAAATAATATAATAAGAATAAATATATTAATATTTACTAATTAACATGTTAATTTGACTTTATTATTGATACCAAAAAATAATAAAGGCATAAAAAATTGTCTTTTAATAATCAAAAAAAATTATAAGAAAAATGATACCAATATTAAATTTATATACACATATATATGCTATTTAGATTGATAAAAGAATTATCAAAGCAATAATAAAGAGAAATTATTATAAAATATGAAAAGAACCTACTTTTGAAACTAAATATAATGATTTTGAATAAATTTATGCCTAAAAATGTACATAAAATGTATTTAAATTGTATTTAGAATTCAAAATAGAAAAAATTACAAATATTCTTATTTTTACATGGAATCAGACATTTTTTGGAGAGATTTTAAAAAAAAATATTAAAAAACTGACCTCAAAGCTTGTAATCATAATCAATATCATCTTTTTTATTTAATAATATCATAGATGAATTTTCAAAAGTAAAGATATGACCTTTGATTTAATCTTTTTATTGTTTTTGAAGTGTCTGAGGGGGAAATAGAGGTAAAAAAAGCTCTATATATAGTAAAATCCTTCCTCCTAGAGTCCAGATAGATTCTACTATCTTTTGACAGATGGCAGCAACTGGAATTACTTAGTAATTTAAGATATAGTGATGATTTCGCCATGTTTACACCATGTTATCTCCTTATTATGTCATTATTTATAGTTATCACTGTAACTCTAAGTCTGCTGACATCATAGGCTTGAAATAAGATCCAAATATTTGCATTTTATTATTTTTAATCATAATATGCTAGTATTAGCCACCTTAACTTATCATATGACTGTTAAGCTTAAGATAAGGTTACAGTGAGTAATAATGAATGATCAAACTTAAGCTTAAGCTTTGAGCATTAATAGCTTTTGATTTATAAATGCTACACACATTAGGAAAATGAAAATTGATACCTTGGCATTCCATGAAGAAAATTCCAAGAGTATTTCATTAAATCATCAAAATTCTATTCTTGACGATTTTTCTTATAACTCATTTTTTCTGTCAGAATTTGCTATTTTAAATTTTGAACCATGATTTCAAGGGGTTGTAACTTGAATGTAATGATATATGAAACATAATTATTCACTTATGAGATATTAGAATATGACTATCTACTTTTTTTCAGTTGGGACCACCTTCAAAACAAAGTGGTTGACAGCTATAACAATTTTGTTCAATAAATCCTTACAAGTTATGATGTTTTTACCACTTTTCAAATGAAGCTTCTATCTTTATTAGCAAAGTAACTAAGTGGGAGCCTCATTTTTATTTCAACTCTCTATCCTTTATATTTAAAGAGATATGAGCTAAAAACCATTCACATCCGCCTAGTGGGTGCTGTGCACATTTACATTTCAAACAATTACCCCACACATGCTTTTGCCTTTGTGTGCACGGGTCACACTTACACACCTTCACCTGCACCCGCCATATTGTGCAGCAGGCTCCACATGTTTCACCTGAAAATTATCTATGCTTATTAACATTAGGCCCTCATATTCATTGCCTTTGCATGCATGTGTCACACTTACACACCTGCACCCACACCCGCAGAAATGTGTAGTGGGCTCCACACCTGTCACCTGCAAACTCTCAATGCAGATTGACATTAGGTCCCCACATGCTTATGCCTTTGTGTGTGTTACACGTATGTGGCCGCCGTGGGTGGTTCCAGACATTTCACCTGCATATGGTTGCTGCTGCTTGACTTAGGGCGTCACACTCATGCACCTGCTGCGGGTGGTTCCAGACATTTCACCTGCATATGGTTGCTGCTGCTTGACTTAGGGCGTCACACTCATGCACCTGCTGCGGGTGGCTCCACAATTGTCACCCACAAATTGTCAATTCCACTTGACATGAGGGCATCAAATGCTTTTTCCTTCTTGTGAAGGTGTCAAACTCATGCACCTGCACCTTCTGTAGCAGTTTCCACACCCTCAAGCATAATGTGTCAATCCCACTTGAAATGAGGCCCTCGAATGCTTTTGCCTTCATGTACATGTGTCACACCCATGCACCCACTTTATTGTATGGCAGGCTCCACAAGTATCACCCACACAATTTCAATCCTGCTCCTGCAAAGCTGATTCATAGCTACACAAAATGAGACCAACACACACCCCCTCTTCACAAAGACTTGCTGAAAGACCTATTTTTTGTAAGCATGTGGAAACAGGTGGCTCTTGTGTTATTTCTACCAACATTTGTATGGTTTCAGGAGAATCAGGTGGTCAGGAATCTGAGCTGAATTGAAAGGGGAACCAATATTGGTGGATGTCACAGGATTTGGTGTAATACCACAGTGTGACATGTGCTCAATGTTTGATCTTTTTTTCTTGAAATGAGTTTGACTCTTTTATTGCTTGACATTTTCTTTATGTGGAGTAAATCTCCAAAGATTGACACAGAATTTGCCCTGGTGCCTGCTTGAAGTCCAGAGCTGCAATGCATCATTCCCTCTACTTATTTCTGATGCTTGAAAAGTGATTATCCCTGGTGATTACTGTGTCATGAAAAGCAAATTAATATCTCTCAACTTATGCTTGAAACCTGCATGCCTTCCTGGTTCTTGATGGTAGCACAACTCCTAGTCAAGAGCCCACTCTTGAAGCCTAATTCACCCTGGTGCATCTTTCCACATATCTCAGTTGGGCTTTGATGGCCAAATCCTTTTCAACCCCACTCTTTCCTTCTGAAAGGTTGACAAATTTTATTAATTTTTATTCTTGTTTCTTATTTCCTTATTGATTCTTGTTAGTAGCCTTATATCAAATACACTATTTCAATGTGCCCTCTGCAAGTGACTCCCAGTTCACTAAGTTCCAGGCCCTCTTCAATTGGAAGAGCCCCTGTGAAAATGTAAAAAAACAAAGGAAAAAACCCAAAGAAAGTTGTGCTTTGTAAAGAAAGGGAAATATGTAAAAAGGCAAGAAAAATACTAACAAAAAAGAGGATAAAAGAAAAATTAATAGGGAAGAAAAATACTTATGAAAACCATCAGTGCACAGCTTTTATGTTAGTTGAAGATAATGAACCATACAATAATTAATACCAAAGTCATAAACTGCTTCAACTCTAAGGGTGTCACTCATCAAGAAGGTATATGATGTAAGAATGATAAATATAGGATGATTGGTTTTTCTTTTGGGTATTGGAGTGCTTCCTTTATCTTGTTCCAGGCTAGTAGACGGCTTTTAAGATTTCAAAACGGCCATAAAGTGAAGGTTTTCACTACTGTGTTCTGGATTGTGGGCATAAAAACTAAATTAAGACTGTTTTTGGGTTGATATGTGGATTCAGAACCACAAGTTGCCATTTTTACCAAGAACAGCTGAAGGCATTCACCAATAGAGTTTACCGGGGTTTCTAGTGGCTCTGATTTATCAGGAACCTTACAGGACATGTCTCTAGGAACTCTATTAGTTAGGTTATGACTAATTAAATAATAAAGAGTATTTAATTCAATTGATTATATCTTGATTCATTTTTATGGATAACTTCCTTACAGTAAGGTCCAGACCTCCCAGTGAGATATTTTAATATTAAAATGTCAGTCTGTGACTCAAAACCAGAGCACAAGCATGACAGTGAAATACCAGAAACCAATGGTAAAGCCAAGATACCACCAAAACATGGAGCTGAGCTAAATCAGCTCAAAAATTATCAAAGGAAAGAGGAAAGCCACCAATTTACAAATACAAAAGTCCCATCATCATATTACAAGGAATAGCCAAGTTAATCCTTCTCAAAGTTGTTTCTGAGAATAAAACCTATTTTTCACCTCTCATCTGCAATCCAGGGGAAGAGACTTAACCCCATCAAATTGGTATTCAAATTGAAGCTCTTTGTCAGCACTATCAAATGGTACTAGCCAAATTGAGGTAGAACAAGAACTACAGGAGTTATGGCCAAAATAAGATCAAATAAGGATGAATAAAATATTCACCTCTCATCTAACTTCTACAGTTGTAGTGTGAGATACCTAAAGAGGGGTCTCTTTTGAAAGAGCACAATCAGGGCTGACTGATGGTGCAATCCATTTCCCCATATCTCATTGAGAACAAAAGTTATGCAGCAAACGAGCTCCATACAGATGTTGAGCAAATCATAAATATGTACAAAGATCTTGTACATAGCATACCTTTGCCATATTTAAAGATAGCTTTATCAAATGAGGTACCTTTGGGTAGAACAAATTTAGGGATACACAATGAACCAGCTTTGAGCTTGATATCTCAAAAACTGGCCACGATATGGCAGTTTTAAGGTCAAAATCCCACAGTTAGACCAATGCATCCTTACTGAGGGATAATATCCCATACATATGATTATGAGGGGTCAAACAGACAATAAAAGGCTATACAGGCATTTTGAAGACCACAAGCCAGTAATTTGAAATGAAAAATCTCCACTTCATCTACATAGAAAGGTGTCACAGAAGGCCCTTGGACAGAAGCCAAGAGTGGCCTGGAACTCAGGAATCAAGAACTCACTTGGAAGGCTGAAAAAGGATAAAAGAGATAAAGCAGAAAGAATGTTTTTAGGAAGGATAAGAGTAAGAATAAGTAAAAGTATGTAAAAGACAAGAAATAGTAAGTGAAGCCATTGGCCAGGCAAATTAGAAAGCCAAAAGCCAAGAAGACAACCAAGTGAATCTCCAATTCAATGTTTAAACCTCCCAGAAAAGGAAATGGAATCAGTAAAGGATATGACCACCAATATCCACTGACAGGCAAAGAAGAAATGTGCAAATTACTGACTTAAGAATATCAGCATTTACTTTCATAAATGAAAAAAATAAAGATAAAAATAAATCCAATATATTAAATAAATGGGGAAAGTCCCCAGGTGCTCAAAGGTGGCCAGTATATGTGAAGGGCTGAAAGGCTGATCCTCAAAGGTGATTCACTGTCTGTATTGTCTGAATTGGGCCAATACAGTTCTGGCCATCTTGGGAAATGAACTGTGGGACTGAATTGCCACAGTGGGAATGAATTGACCCAATTGGGCCAAGGCCATACAGGATACATGAGTATTACCTGTATGGACCGATTGAATTGTCCAAGGGATGCTGAAGTACTTTCTGCCTTTAAAACTGATTGAAATTATGTAATACCCTTGATAAATTTCCCTTTTTAAATAATCCTCAATTGAACTGCCAACCCAACTCCTGCAGGGCCAGCTGATTGGGGTCCTTGAATAGTCCTTTGATACCTGCCATGGAATGCCAGACTGATGAGCTGAAGAGTGCTTCTTTGGAATAGGCGTTGAATTTTGGGACCTTGGTTTGGAATCATGGAATTTGGTCCTGAAAGTGTCACCATTGAATTGCTGAGCAAAAATGGTGCATAATGGTATATAATACCATTTATGCACCACTCCTGCAACCTTGAGTATGGGGTGCATGGAGGAATGGGAAGAATCCCCCTTAAGTTGAGGGTAAGGCTTGAACTGAGCTGATCTAGTGGCCTCTGGTGGATACCAGAGGCCATGGGATGAAAGGTGGTCCATTGTGGTCCTTGGCCAAAATGGGTCCTGAGGGTCTTTATGGCCATTTTTGGGTTTGATGGGATTTGGGGTCAAAAATGTCTCAGGTGGGCCCAATTGTTCTTTGGGACCTACCTGGCCTTGAGGGCTAGTGGCCTGCCCCCTTTGGCCCCTTTTGGCCTCGCTGGGTTAGGCCCAAAGGGGCCTGATTGTCCCACGGGCCATAGAGGCGGCAGGGGGCCTAAATGGCCCCAAAAGGCCATTTAGGCCCTAGACCCCCTAATGAAAGGGGGTGGCCAAGTATGATGGCTATGGCTAGGGGGCCCAGAGCCCCACAGGGGACAAAATGACACCCCCAGGCCCTAAAACAAAGATAGAGGCATGAGGGTTGGAGATATAGAAATTGGCCAGGAAGGCCAATGATGGCATGATATGGCATGAGGCCATGAAAGTCCAGGGGGAGGTGCTATGGCCAACAGGCCATAGAACCTCAAAGGGTGCCAATTTAAAGTAAAATATATGATGTGGGCAATTGGCCCCAACTTGGCTCCAGGCTGAATTGCTGAAACACCCATGGAGGGGGGTCATTCCTTGTGGTTGTGACAAAAGGTCTGGAAGACTTTTTCACCCAAGTTTAGGATAAACAGGGGCCTTTTCTCCACCACAAAAGGTTTCCTCATCCTGCTATTGAATTCCTAGGTAGTAAAACTGTCAACAACAGTTATACTCTTGGAAAATGATCAGGTTATAATTATAATATTAATTATTGCAGTAGTTATTATATTAAACCAACTGATAATTACTGCACCCAGGGCTTTCAACAGTGCTCACCACCCCTATTCCTCAATAGTAAATCCCTGTATACCTCATTTTCAACCCTTATTATCATCAAAACAAACCTTTTTAATCATTTTCACCATGTCACAGTCATAGTTGAAACTTGTAATTAGTTTTTATCAGCTTCATCATAGACTCAGCATGACATAACAACTGAATATATCTTTAAGTTTTTAATAGAAAGAACTTAGTTTTTCCTCATTTTTTGACCCTTGTTATTCTCTGAAAAATTGTTACTGATTTGGTTTGTCTTCCTCTATTTATGGAAAGGCTATACAGACCTGAAGTTTCTCTATAATGTAAGTTAGATTTTTTGGAAGGGATTTTATTCCAGAAAGGAGTATAACTCCTGTTCCAAGATTATTACAGACATTTGGATAAACCTGTGACCCTTGAGGTATATCTTTACATGCCCAAAAAGGCCAAAATTAGCTTTAAGATAAATTATGAACTATGCATAACCAATAAGTCATGCATATATTCAAAATTCATCATTTTTGATTTCAGGAAAGATGAATAACGTTTTTTTAAGTAAGTAAATGTACAAATTTCAGGCCAGATTTGGATTCTACACAAAGATTCACCTAGGATAGCTCCATACAGTAAATAAGCTTAAATTAACTTGATGAGGTGGTAATGTTGAAAATACTTCAATACCACATCATCAATACCACATAAAACAACTGTGAAAATTTTTGTTTTTCTCAATTTCATGCCAAAATAATGGGAATGTGAGAAATTTCATGTTGCATATACACTGAGAATAGTGTTATGCATGTTTGTGGCACTTAATATTATGCTATTTGTACATACATTTTTGATACACCCATAGTGGATATCATTCTTTGAGTCTGAATTTTTGCTTTTGACATGAAAATAGCTGAGGGGGACAAAAGACATCAAAAAGAGTCAGGGTATTCAACTTCTGAGGCCTCTGAGGTGTGGATAGGTCTAAAGCTTGAATCCATGGCTGATCATGGCCCAATCAGTATAGTAAAACCTTTTGGGAAACTAGTTACCAAGCTAAACTGTCATTAAATCGTAAGAGAATTGTAATTAAGCTGCTATTTTGACTTGACAAGGAGGTAAAGAGCAACTTGGACTGCTGTAACATATAAATTCTTAATAATTTTCCCTGGATAAACCTTGAAAGACTAATCAAAACTATATTTGGACTAGTATTCATTCATTTACCTCATAGCAACCTGCAATATTTTGTGATTTGCAATTTTAAGTAAAAATGAGGTAAAATTTCAAAAATTCATGAAACATAGAATTCCTAACAAATCTTTCTGAAACCTTAAGTATTGATGGAGAGTGGTATTATCGAGAAATGCACCAAAAATGATCATGTTTTCATAAGTAAAATGAAATTTTTACTTACAGTCCATTTTTGATGATTTCACGTGAAACACTAAATCTTCAAAAATTCACAGAAAATACAACCTGGATGACACTTCCAATAACATTGATATATTTGAGAAATTAATGTTTCTTTTGAAATAAAAGAATATTTACAGTTGTTACCCCTTTTACTGTTAACAATAAATGGGTTGGTACTCACATAAAGGTTTTAACTAAGCAATTACAATAATCTTACATGACAACAGATGATGCAGTCATGAATGCAAAAGGAATTATTGTTTTATCACACACTGGTCTTTCAGTTTTCTGTATGGCATGCCTCTGTGAACTGTTGTTGACTTAAAAGAGCCTTCCTCTTGCTGTTTTTTCCAAAATCATCTTTTTATCCAATTATATCTTGGTTACCAACAATCAAGTATTAGTTAAATCTTTTCTTAAGTGTTTTAGTTCTTTTTGAATCAATCAGCAACACTTGAAATCATAGAAATCAACTATATATTTTTGTAATATTGTTATAAATCAATTTTGATCCCTTAAATCCACAGTTTATGCATCAAACCTCTCTGCCATATTCTTTTCAAGGTTCATTGAAGTATCAATGAGTGGTTTAGAATTAATTCTTTAATTTTTTCTTCATTAGTTATCTCCTTCAAGAATTATGTCTATAATTATTCTTGTATACAATAATCATTTATTAAAATGATTTCATTATTCTAAGAAAGAAGGTTTATTATTCAATACTTCTTGTAATTGATTCTTGTAGACAGTTATTGCTTACTGTTATAATTGCTAGTATTGTATTAGAAGTAAAAGAAATAATGAATGAATCAATTGTTCAATTGTGGTTATAATAATTTAACTACTATATCTCATAAGAACAGTCATAGTATTGTGGATTAATAGTAATATCATCATCAATTTAATAGATGAATCTTACAAAACCAGTTGATAGACCTTTTTGAGAGCTTAAATTAAATACCAAAATAATGTTTTTCTGCATTAGACCTTGCATTTTGAGTTGGAGTCAAATATAACCTTTATTTCCATCTTTGGTTTTGAGCTGAGATAGCTTGGAATTCTCTCATCATATTGTTATAAGAGTTATTTCTTCTAAAATGAGAGATCTGTAATCCTCAGAGGGCTACTATTCATGAGCCATTTGTCCCATTTCTCATTTTATGTGTATCCTATTTTATTACCATTTTTTGTGATATTAAGGTATCTGGCTTATGGATTTTTTGGAATCACAGGCTTAAAATTATATAATGATATATAAATAAGAAAAATAAATTAATGAGCCCTACCCATCTTTAATTTGTTAAAGATATGCAACAAAATGATATACTCGGCGATAAGAATGTTATTGCTTTAGCATTCCATGTAGTTGAGTTTTTAAAATTTTCAAAGTCTAATTTTCTTTTTTTACAGAATTAGTATTCATTATTCAGATTAGAATACTGCTTGTAACCTGTGTTTGAGAAGGAATATTATTGGAGAGTGCCAGATCAGAGGTCTATTCTGATCATAAGGCCATATGGTAGCTTTTGTGGCTAATGTTTGTACTACTAGAGGGCTCAAGCTTGAGCTGTTTTCTTCTTTACTTCCCTTATATATTTAGCTTTCTTCATTTTTTCAAAAATCTCAACAAAACACAATTTATTTTTCAAAGATTTGACAGAAATTAGCCCAATCAAGATTATTTCCAATAAGAAATCAATAAAATCAATTGAATCTCATTAAATTTGAAATTTAAAAGAAATTTAATATTCTGATAGCTTATCCATCCCCATTAGATTTGGTGATAAGTATTCCTGAATCAGCTTATTTGTAATGCACAGTTTTTGACATATTACCTTTTGATAGAATTTTCCCCTCCCTGAGTTCACTTCATTTGTGCGTACTCTATTCCGCTTGGTACATTTTCTTCCGGTAGAACCATGATAGTCAAGGAGGTGGAGAATAATCTTTCTCATAAAGAGTTTGGCTTGGAAGCTATACTTTATATTATGAGACTCATTTCACAAAAATTATATAGAAGAAAATCTTTTAGTGATATTGAATCAATTCATTCTTAAATACACTTATTGAAAATAAATTTCAGTAAAGATATGTATAATAGAACCCGGGTCATAAGACATCAAATTAAATTCAGACCAGAATTATCATTTACTCTTGATACACAAGTTTTGTAAATTTGAGAACTTACAGAATAAAGATTACTGATGTTCAAAATAAAACAGAAATCTTTTAATTGTGATATTTGGACGTGTTGATACTTGAGATGGTCCATTTTTACTGATAAAAATTCCTTTTGTGTAGTCAAATGCTGATCAATTTCATTGAAAAACAGGTGAAAAACTACAGCATATTATCAGTGTGTATGTTATTCCACATCTTTTATAGTTCATTTGCTCATAGAACTCCCTAAAACATTGTCCCTTGAAGAGTTTACAAAAAATGATCCATCCTACAAGACTACTGATATAACTGAAAAGGGTAAAGGTTGGTATGACTTTTGCACGAGTGACCTGTAGTAAGGCATTTGTTTCTTTTAATTTGGGTTTGAGGAAGATTATTATGCAAAACATGGAAACCGAAGAAAAAAGATCGATTAACAAATAGGGGAGTTTATTACTTCCCACTAATCATCTTTAAAAACATTATCTCGTTTCAGGTATTTATATTTTCATGAATAATATTTTCCAAGAGGGTTCTTTCAACAAATAAAGAAGAAATTTCGGATTCTTTTTTGAGCTTTCATCATAGCTTTTGAAGCTTGATTTTTGAGGATAAATTTAAGGGGGTTCCCTTAACAATATGTAGTGTTGTAGTTACTACATTTTTGAGAGGTGAGAAAGTTCATTCCAGAAGATTTACCTATGGTGGCGCAATGGAAATAATGTGATTGATTTTTGGAAGAAAAATGAAATCGAAGACCAGTAATCGATGTGGTTTGAAATAATTCAAGGAAATAGGCTTGAGCGGCCAACAGGTACGATGGGTAATGAGAAGGTTAAACCCATGTGAGTCAAACATAGTGTATCTCAGTAGTTCATATTGTGAGTGTTCTCAAGGAGGCAGGTACACATAATAAATATGAGAGGGAAATTAATCCTTTCTTCGAAAGAGATTTGAGTTGGATGTATTTTTTGTGAATTGAGCTATTGAAATCATTTCAGTAGAGCTACAATTCTCTGAATCCTTTGAGTTTCGCTATTTATCTCTTGAAAGTACATCTCCCTTTTCAAAGTCTCATCAAGTCAATATGCAATAATCACTCTATGAATACCCAGGATCTTTTTATTATTAAGAGGTTGAAAACAAATGCCACATTAAAACCATATTTCCATGTTCTTCAATTGTAGTGATAAATTTATTTATCTTTTAAATAGAAATTATTTGATTCAATGGTAAATAATAAATTAAACTATTCACCATGATATCTATTTTTCTTTCATTTTGTATAAATCACGTCTGTATGCAGCTATCATAAATAGAGTTGGGAATCGTCCTTTCCACACTATTAATCACACAAATATATTAAATTTTCTCAATAGAAGTAGAGAATAATTGTTTTTTTGCCTCTGTAATAGGGATAGCTTGATATCTGGTCTGATCAAGCTCCAATTTCACATCTTTTGCTGATACTTTTGGGCATAGATATCATATAATGAGAAAAAAATAGCTCATTAAACAGCTTCAATATGTGTGGAGCCCCCAGGAGTCGAACCCAGTACCTCTGACATTTTTCAATTGTGCCAAGCCAGCGCCCAAACCAACACTACGCGCAAGCAGATGACATTGCATATGCAACGTCACGCGGACGTATACAGCTTGTTGGCAAAGTCTGATACGTCAAGCGATGCCCAAACATTTATTACGTCACTCTCATCACCTCGATTAACAAATTCTATAATCTATTAATTTCTTCTCGCCTTGATGGAGGTCTGCCGTTGCCCAACTTGTAAACGTTCAACTTATACAAATTCGGCAGGGCAACAGTGCCACGGAGCTATTGTTCATTCCAGCACTCGTCGAAGGCATTGGTCGAAGGCTTCTCTTGAAAATGAATACGGTGAATGTTCATTAAACAAACCATCAAAAAAAAACCTCGAACTTTGACTGCCTCATCGAGTAGGCAAGAAGAGATTGTTCAAGATTCCGAAGGAGATTCTGACCATGAATATGATGATCTTTCAAGAATGAATTGTAATTATTTTTTTTTTCAAAGAATCACACACATATTCTAATGAAAATTTTATCTTTTAGATTCAATATTTTTCTTCTTAGCTTGGCTACATGTCATTGTTGGAGTTAGTCAAGAAAATTGTCGTATTGCGAGGAATCTCATCATAAGCTTCGTCAATATTGCACGTCGATTGAACTCTTTGGTTTCATTTGAAAAAAGTATCCCTCAAGATGTGCGCACAATCACCAAGAAGCTTGAGCTCATTCCATCGATTGAACGCCATATTTGCTGTACTGCCTGCTATTCACTTTATGATGAGGTCATAGCCCCATTTGAATGTGGCTATTGTATTCTTCCAGGACTTTCAGCATGTGGCGAAGATCTTTTTCACAGTAAAAAACAAGTTCCAACACATCCCTCACTAAACCCTAATAAGCGTTCAAAAAAGCCACCTCTGTTTCCTCACCTAGGCAAGCCGCGATCAATCTTTGTCACTCAAGACTTCTTTGAATGGATGCGGTGGTTTCTCCCACAGGTCGAGTCAGAAATAGAACAGTGGGCAGCCAAGCTGAACAGCTTGGAAAGAGTATCCGACTTTCAACAATCACAAGCATGGAAAACATGTTTTCCCGAATCCGAAAAAAGAAAGAAATCTCTCAAGCTTGCCTTCTCATTGTTTATTGATTGGTTCAATCCTTTTGGCAACAAACTTTCTGGACGACAAGCTTCTGTCGGTGTCATAGCTCTCAACTGTCTCAATCTACCACCAACATTACGTTTTAAATTCCAATATACCTACATTGCTGGAGTTATCCCAGGACCAGATCAGCCTGACACAACAACAATAAGCAAACTGATTGATCCATTGATTACTCAGCTTATTCAAATGAATGCCGGAATAAGAGTCGTTACTCCAAAATATCCTCAAGGTTGCAATGTGATAGTGCGATTGGCATGCTTGATTGGTGATGTAGTAGCAACTCACAAGGTAGCTGGGTTTGCATCACATTCGGCAACAAGATTCTGCTCATGGTGCGATTGTCAGAAGTCATCCATTTCTTTTCTCTGCCAGGGACATCCACGTCAAAAACGAAGCACCATAAGTATGTCAATAGACTGGCGGGATAGCAGGACTCTGGCCCAAAGGAAATCAATTGTCAAAAAAACTGGAATTCGATGGTCTGCATTGAATCGACTACCTTACTGGGATCCAGTGGCAAATGTAGTGCTCGGAATTATGCACAACTGGTTTGAAGGCGTGCTGCAACATCATTTTCGGAGACGTTGGAAGTTTGGTATGTCTCCAATTGAACAAGAGAACAATGAAAACCTTCCTGATAGTGAAGAAGAAGCCGAAAGCATGGATTATGAGGTTCATGAAACCTGGTTGTTTAAAAAGGAAGAAGAGGAACATATCAAGAGAGCTATTTCAGATGTCAAGGTCCCGGCTGGTATTACGAAGGTTCCATTTGCAATAGGTGAGCCGAAAACTGGAAAGTTGAAGGCCAGTGAATGGCATTCTCTGTTCTCATTGTATCTACCGCTGGCAATTATGGATCTTCCTTCAGTCACTTCGTATGGACTTGGTCGAAATGAAGGAAGCAAGGCCAAACTGCTTCTTGACAACCTTTCATCACTTACAATTTGTACGAACATTCTGGCATCAAGATGTGTAAACGAGATCAACTGCAATGAGTTCATCAAAGAGTACGACAACTATTGTCAAACTTCCCAACAACTATTTATGGACATAACGATTGTTCCTAACCATCATTATGCGCTTCACCTGGCTGATCAGATGAAGTGGTGGGGTCCCCTTTTAGCAATTTCCGAGTTTCCAGGTGAGCGTATAAATGGCTGGTTGCAGAAGGTAAATAATAATGGATTAATTGGTAAGTCATGAAAAAAATGAACTATAAATTGTATCGCTTGCTCATTTTATTCTCAGACCAGATGAATGAAACAATGCTCTCCAAGTTCTGCCAAATGCAAAGACTCTTTGCACTGGATTCAGTTCAAAGAAAGAAGACCAACAAAAATGAAGACTCCAAAAGGTTTGAGCTGTCAAATGAGGTATATTCAAGTATTTTTGATTACTTGAAAAGATCAATACCATCATTACAAAGATGGGATACCATTCATATTTTTGAAACTTCTATAAAAATGGCACCATATGCACGGGAAAGGACTTCATTCAAAATAAGCGAAACAATGAGGTTATCTAAAACACCTCCAAATAATCTTGTTGTTTACAAGAAAGCATATGAAAAATTGGAAAATTCATTCGCGTTTGTTACAAATATTCTTCAAATTGAAATTGGAGGAGTCTCAAAGACAATTATTTGCGGAGATGAATTATTGGAAGTTGAACATAATAATGTCCTCAAGAAGGCCTTGACAAGGCTTCATTTGAATAATGCAAAACGATCATGGAAAATGATTTATTTGGATGAAAATCAAGTTATTGGACTCGCAGCTTACCGGGAGTTATCAAGTGGAGCATTGGGCCTTTCAACTGCAAGTGTTCTTCATCGCACGATCAAGGATTTGGATGGACTGGGAGTTTGTTACGATCAGTCAATTGAAGATATTTAATCTTATGAATTGTATAAGTAAAATCATTTCCGACTTATAGTTTGTAATGAATTTTCTGACAAAAGATACACCAGTTTTTGAATACAAATAATCACGTAAGAAATTAAGTAGTTTATCATTAATGAAAGTGCAATGACTGCTAATTATAAGGCCAGACGAGATGAAATATCTGTAAGTTCTTCAATTTTATGAGGAGATAAGTCATCTTGAAGCCCAAGTAAAACACGACGGGTCAATTTCAATCGGCTAAAAATTGCACTGAGATCCAAATAAACTGTCGGATCTTTGAGCCATTGTTCAATCAAGTCAGTGAGGGCTTTCAGCTCATTGGAAAATTCAATAGGACTGCTTTTGGCAGCTCGTGATGGTCCTAAAATACAAATACAAAGTTACAAACTCATTAAGCACCAAATAATACAAGAGAGAAACATACCTGGTTGCATAGGGGTTTTTGAAGTTTGTGGTGCCAATGTCAACGCTGCTTGTGGGCCTGGATGATCACAAACAGCCTCGAATTTCTTCCACAAACTGGGAAGAACAGTCACAACAATGGGGGTTTTTTCAAGTTTTCTGTGGGTGATTAGCTCATCCAACCATTCTAAATAATGTAAATAAATAGTGTTTTAATTTATTGATTGTTTTAATTCGTAAAAAGCAAGTTCAAAACGCTTACCAAACATCCCACACCCCCCTTTCCATCCTTTATCAGGATTTTTCCTAGGGCAGTTAAGATATATTCTGCATTTTGGTCCGATCCCTAAGCTGAGCAGTGTTGCTTCTTTGCATCTACAATGTAGCAATATAGCTCCTTCAGCTGTTGATATCTGGCTTGAATAACTTGATGTAGGCCTTGACATTTTAAATTCTTTTTTTCTTATTAAATGAAATTAGTTGTAAATAAAGAAACATTGAAACTTTGGTGATGTCTCCTGAAAGGATATTTTGAATTAAGATACAGTTGAGGCAAATTATTATTTGGGCGTCTTTCAGCCCCTAAGTGGAGTTGCAAAAAATTGTGGCTTTCAAGATTTACATTTAAGATTTAACTCAGATTCATCTTGATACTTCTCACCTGGAAAAAATATCATGGGCACATGCAGCTGTGACAATTCAGGAGTCTTTTTTCTGGTCTCAGTCTTCCAACATGTATCAATTGGAAACAAAACCTGTGATACATGTGTTTGCACTTGTGGAGATACTAAAGACGACAATCACATTTCCTGAGACAAATCAAAACTAATCATATGAGAAAACCATCAAGAAAATAACATCACTGAGACAAGTATAAAGACCATTAAAATATCTGAGACAAGATCTAAAAACTACATTTTACAATTCAGTCTTACGTGAGGCAAGCCTGGTTAAAAAAAACCAATCATCTTCTATCAATGTTAGTAACTCAAGATCGATGATTGACTAGACAAACAATTTAATGAGTCAATAAAAAAATATCAAAAATTTATCATGTTTTTTCAAAGCCAAGGATTAGCATCAGAAGTGGAAGGCCTTTCAGCTATAAAGCTAGTTTGCATGGCATTTTCATCGTCCTCATATGGATCCGACTCCCCTTCGAACAATGAATCGTCTGTACTTTCTTCCTCAATCTCCATCTCCTCTTCATCAATGCTTTCATCGTTGCCAAATGACAAATCAATACTCTCATCCTCTTCATCGCTACTGCTGTCTGAGTCTTCTATTTGATGAGAAAGATCATATTCTGTAGTGAGTGTTTCCCAATACTTCTTTGTAAATGCTGAATCTCGGAGACGCTCATCTGGGTGTGGATTTCCATTGGTCGGAGCTTGATTTTCAGGAATAAAGGCCACTTGACTTGTGTCAGCAGCAGAAAAACGTTCAACTGGTGGAAGTTGATTGAACCATTTTGCATTGTAAAAATCGATTGGGAGCTCTCGTGGGGATGTTTTGAACTCAGAAATCTGTGGAACTTTAGGTCTGCGGCGTTTGTATTTTGGTGTTGACTTCCCAGCAAGGCTTTTGCTCAGAGAAATAAGCTTATCAAGTCTTTGAAAAAAGGCGTTTGCATTGGCTGAGCAAAAAGGAAGTGTCTTAACTACATAAACCTCATGCACTGGGTGGAATTCATCATCACTATGTGCATTGATGTCATTGATGACCTTCAGGTAACGTTTAGGTAAGTTGTGGGTTAATGCATAGTTTCGCCTAACAACACGGAGCTGAAAATATATAATGTAAGCAAAAGTCTTGTTTGTACAGAAATGAACAAAAATCATACTCTTTGCCTTCTTCTTTGAACCTTTCCCTTTATTTTGTCGCGTAAGTTTTTTCCTTCTTCTTTTTCTTCTTTCATGTACTTTTGAAGCATGGAAAAGTGAACAAAATGATTGTATGCCTTCTGAAGCAATACAAGATCATTACAGTAAGCCAAGTTAATACTCATGTACTCATATGCCCCTCCAGAAGCTATTTGTCGAAAGGTCATAATAGCACTGATTCAACAGGCTTCATTGTATAGTGAATCTGGAGCATCATTTAGGTCAGGACACCAAATGCGAATGCCCAATCTTGCAAGCATTGCATTGGTGTATTGGATAAAGAATTCGGATATATGAACGATTGCACGGCCAATTTTCTTACGCCCAATGTGAACTCCCTTCAACGTTATAATTTCTTGAGGATTTATAAGGCTTGCGGCTGATGTATTACTGGCAACTGTTTCTAATTCTGCATTATGTGAAAATCGATGATAAAATTCTTGCAATAATGCTGGATCAGGGGTTTGTGGAATTGCTTTGTCATCAGCTAGGCCCCATAAGATCTTGATATGATTAAAGAAAGCTTCCTAAAACATAAATTATAATTAGTTTGTTTCGTTTTCTTATTAGACCAAAATTCAAGGACATGCTAACCTTGGTTTTCAAAAATCCTTCTGGGGTTTCAAGTAGCAGGAGCTGATGAGGGCTCCTTTTAGACATTGGTTTTGTTTGATTAGCCTTGGGGTTGTGTATATTTGGAGTTCTCATGTTACGATGTCCTTTTGATTTCGATGAGCTTTTTGGAGGTTTTGTTGGTGTTTGGAAGCTTCTGGTTAAGGTTGTACTTTTAGCCTTTTCTTTGACTTTTTTGGGTGTTTTTCTCGAAGAAGAAGCAGTAGCAGGAGTATGTTGTTCAACTTGAAGGGTTTGAACTTTGAGAAGTAATTCACTCAACATATCATCGCGAGAAGAGATAGCTTTTTGCAGCTTACTAATCTGTTCATTTTGTTCGATTATTGCAGCAGAGACTGCAGCTTGAAATTCTTGATTCATGTTCAAAAATCAAGAATTTAAATAAAGTAAACTCATCAAAATCAAACCACATTAGATATATAACATAGCGTCGAAAAATAATATAAAGAAAACAGGAACGGAAGAAAAATTACTGGGAATCAGTTGAGATCAGATGATTTAGGAAAGGTAAAATAGAATGACTTACGAAGAAGTGTGCATCACCAAGGGAGTGATGACTTGCATTACTATGTGATGGCAGTGGCGCAACAAATGTTTGGGCGCCACTTGACGTATCAGACTTTGCCAACATGCCGTATACGTCCGCGTGACGTTGCATATGCAACGTCATCTGCTTGCGCGTAGTGCAATGAGCCAGGACCCCATGCTGATGTTGATTAATAATTCAGTTGGAATCACACAGAACAGATGCTAGAATCTTCAATAACCACATTTTATCCTCACTTCAAAATCATATTCAATATGGTGATGCCTGAATTAGGTTAAGTTTTATAAATACTTCTAATATAATTTGTGAATTTATCCCAAATATACTTTCGTTATACAATAAGTATTGATGCGATATTTTCTGCTTAATTGACGGCTCTCAAGGGTGTCAAAACCATAGCAAACGGAGAAAAATTGATATTTTGGTATGCGTCTTATATGTACATTTTAATAACTCAAAAATAGGACCCAAGGTATATCCCAATTATGAAGAGTGTTTCTTTCTTGGTCATTCTGAAATAAATGGAAACTCAAAAGTATTCCATTTTATATTGGAAAATTTCAAATTCTTCATGACTCCTAACGTATCTATGATATTTTGATGGGATAGAATCATTAGAAGAAGGAATTTTTAAAGCTTTATGTTCCTCCTTAAACGCATTTGATACTGAGACTCTTGCATCAAAAGAACCAAAATCTAGAAGAAACAATATTTTCTGTCAGCTAATTTGGTTGATATCAAAGACTCCAGTCTTGAATGATTCTTTGAAACAGTGTGCATATTCTTTAAAATATTTGCTAAACACTCATATAAAGCTTTCATTTCCAAAATAAGTATTGATTCACCATAACCTGGCTGGTTGACCACTAAAAACCAAGAACAAGGCTGGGTAATGTATGAAGTTCCTTAAAAAGCACCAAAGAACATCTTTCATAATATTGATGAATCAAATACTAGGCCAATTAATAAAGTCAATTTTCCAAATTAGGGACTCAATACAAGATAAAAATTTCCAAAATTTACTCTCAATCTTTTATTAATATGAATTCTTAAAAGGGAGACTCAAGACTTGGTCGAGGGGCTCCCAGCATAGAATACAATCAAGATTAAAAATCTGGTTTGTTACCACAAAAAAAACTTTCAGTAGTCCAAATTGGGGATGTTTGAAGGAAATAACACAATGGAAAATTTATAAGGTGAAAAATGGCTATGAGTACAGGGTTGTTCCCATATTGAGGCAATTCATGTTGAAAATACTTATTTGGTGGTGAAAATGCTTTCCCCCTCAGGTTTACGTTACCAGATCGTTTCATTAATTATTATAACCTCCATCCCATTGACTTTTGTACTTCTTTTCTGAATACAGTACCTGAAGAAAGATTATCTATGAGATATCCAGAAGTTTTTGCACATGACATTCATCTTGGAACCTTGCATATTTTTAAATCATCATTTGCGCTCAGATACAGCCCATGTCAGGATGAGTCTATGTTGAAGAAGTAATAAGGCTATTTACAACTGAAACTATGACTGTGACACGGTAAAAATGGTTTTAAAAGATAATAAAGTTGATAATGGATGATTAAATTAAGATTTTAAGGGCTTTACTATAGAGATATAGTGGTGGTGAGCGCTGCTGAAAGCCCTGGGTGCAGCTTTATCTGTTGGGTTACAATAATAAAAGACTACAATAATTAAATTTATAACTATACCTGATTATTAACCAAGAGTAAAACTGTTTTTGACAGTTTACTACGTAGGTTATTCAAGAGCAGGATGAGGAGATGATTTTGGCTGTGAAAAGCCCTCCTTTTATCCTGAAATTGGGGTGGAAAGGCTGCTAGACCTTTCCACGTAGAGGAAGTGAAGATTTTTCACTCTCCAGGGCAGGCTTGTGGTTTGCAAACAGCCTTTATACCCTGTATTGGGCTCAGATGTGGTTTTGAAACCAAATCTGGGCGGTTTTCACCAATACAGGGTGAAAATCTTCATCTGGGGACCTCACAGCCTGATTCTGACGTGTATGACGCGTAGAATGCTGTACAGAAACTGTATGGGACCCCAGTATTGACTGACATATGAGGTATTGAAGTAAAAACATGCTTCTTCGTCTATTTGACACATCATATTCATGATTATGGGATATTATCCTGTGGTAAGGCTGTATATGACAGCAGGTGGGATTTTGACCTAAAACCAGCCATACCTCTGTCAGTTTTTGGGATATCAACCTAAAAATTGGTTCATTGGATAGCCCTGTATGGGCTCTACACAATGGTACCCAATTTGGTATGGTTATCATGAAATATGGCAAAGCTATCCCATGTACAAGGTTTTTTGTACATAGGCGTGGTTTGGGCAAAAAGCTGTATTGAGCTTGTTTGCCTCATAGCGTCTGTTATAGTGGAGATATGAAGGAGTGGATGGCACCATCAGACAGCCCTTATTGTGCTCTTTCCAAAGATACCCCACACTAAAACTGTAGAAGTTAGATGAGAGGTGAATGTTTCGTTCACCCTTATTTGGCCTGAAATTGACCATAACTCCAGTAATATTGGTGCTAACTCAGTTTGGCTGGGACCATTGGATAGCCCTGGCTTAGAGCTTCATTTTGAATACCCATTTGATGGGTTGAAGCCTCTCCTTCTAGATTTTAGATGAGAGGTGAAAATTAAGGTTTATGCTCAGCAATAACTTTGAGCAGGAATAACTTTGTTATTTCTTGTCCTATGGTGATGGGACTTATATTTTCAGAAAGAGGTGAGTTTCACGTTTCTTTTGATACCTTTTGAGCTAATTTGGCTCAGCTCCATGTTTTGGTGGTATCTTAGCTATACCATTGGTTTATGGTATTTTGGCTGTCATGCTTGTGCTCTGGTTTTGAGTCACAGGCTGACAGCCCAAACGTCTATAGAATTCTTGCATCGGTGTTTGATAACTTGTTTTAAAAACAATTCAAGCCAGTAAGTGTCTCTTTATTGGTACCAAATTCTCTTGTTCTGAAATCATCTGTATGGATTGCATACTTATATGTGGAGGTTGGAAATTGTTGAAGCCTTTGACAGGGACATAAGAGGGATTTTTAAAGGAAATTATCTGTGAAGTTCAGTGAACTCTTGGAATCAAAACAAATTTTTACTGTTTTAAAATGAATATCCCTCATTATGAACAGATTTGCATCAAAAAAATACTTGAAGGATGTAGTATGGAAGCTTTCAAACGCATTGCTACCCCAATGGATCCTGGATCATTCCTGAAAGTATGTATTCGAACTAATTCATATCACTTTGTTGGATATCAAACCTCTGTGGGTGTTGCTAATTCACTGAAACTGTTTCCTTGTCCCAAAAAGCCTATTTGTAACATTTGACTATGAAACAATAAGTAAATCTGTTATATCTTTTGAAATAAATGGAATAAAAGAGATGAATGAGAATGTTTTTTTTTATATTTTTTATATCTTTATTTATTAAGGATAAAATAGAAATTAAGTTGTTCCTTCTTCAAAAAATTAAATAATAATATAAATTTCTTTTTGATTTATATATATCTTTTTCGATTACTAGAGTCACTCAAATAGAGTTCTTGCAAGTCTAAAGATGTGAGAAACCACATGTAAGACATTACAATACCTTTCCAAATGGCTCAATTTCTTTTGAAACCAACAAATGCAAAATTATTATATAATTTTATAGTTATAAATATAATTTATTATTGGATAAACCCAATTTGGATCTTTTTTAATGGTCTTTCAAATAAATATCACAGCCTGGCCCCCAAATGGAAGTTTTGACTATGGAAAAATAAGTTAATATTGCCAATATTTTACTTCTTGTAATCTGAGAGTCCCTCTTAAGGTAATAAATAAGATAAATAGTATTCATAATAATAGAGAAATATCATAATTATGGAGTAATTTTATTTATTTATTTACCAAATGAAATGATATAAGTAATATTATACAAGTAAACTAATAAAACTAAACATATTATTATTTGATAATTGATATATTTATGGCAATTTATCATTGTTAAAGACAAATTATCAACACCTAGACCATTTTTCTGTTATATTAAAGAGCAATTTGTAACAGAAATATAATCAACATTGAAATAAATACTATTTATATGCACAAAAGAATATTTAAAAATGGTAATAAAGAGAGATTATTAAAAAAAGATGAAATAAACTACTTTAAACACATAATACAATACTTTTGAATACTTTTAGACCAAAATAATGTAAATATCACCTATTTAAACTTATTTTACAGGATAAAATAAATATATTAAAAATATTCTTCATTTTATGTGGAATTGAAGGTTTTTAGAGAGAATTTCAACAAAAACAATAAAAGAATGGTTTAATAACATCAATTTTGATGAATTTGATACAAATTAACTTGTTTTTTTACTAATATAATAGAATTATATAGAAAGAATAAATTTATTACCTTTTGATGTATTAATTGAATGTTTTTGATGCATCTGAGTGGGAAATAGACGTAAAAAGAGCTCTATGTATAGTAAAATCCTCCCTCCTAGAGTCCAGAATGCTTCTAGTAAAAATTCAATGATGGTATCCACTGGAAGTACATCATAATTAAACCATCTTATCTGATTATTATGCCATTATTTAGAGTTATGCCTATAGCTCTAGGCTTGCTGACATCATAGGCTTGGAAGATGCCTGAGCCTTGTAGAGTTTATTAGTATTCATCATAATATACTATTAGCCACTAGTCATATCACTTCAATAACTGCCAAAATTAAAATCATCTTACACTGAGTCATCATGAATTATCAATTTCAAGCTAAAACTTTGATCATCTATCACTTTTTTGTTATACGTGCTACTGTGGGGTTTTGACCTTAAAAATGCTATAGCTTTGTCCTTCTTCAAGATGTTGAGGTCAATTTGGTTCATTTTGTATGCCTGAATGGGATATACAATATGGTACCTCATTTGGTATGGTCAACATTGAATATGGCAAAGTTATGCCATTTTAAAATGTTGTTATCCAGATATAGGATTTCCTCAAAATCTGTATGAGACTTATTTGTCCCATAATTTTTGTTCAAGATGAGATATGGGTAAACAGATTTCACCATTGGATAGCCCTAATTGTTCTCTTTCCAAGCGGAACCCATTTTAAATATCTCACACTAAAACTGTAGAAGTTAGATGAGAGGTGAATATTTCATTCACTCATATTTAACCTTATTTTGGCCATAAAATCTGTAGTTTTGGTGCTAACTCAGTTTGGAAAGTACATTTGGATATCCCTGGCCTAGAGCTTCAATGTGAATAACCATTTTCTGAGGTTAAGCCTATTCCTCTTGATTTCAGATGAGAGGTGAAAATTAAAGTTGAAACTCAGAAACTTCTTTGAGAAGAAATAAATTTGTTATTCTCTGTCCTATGGTGATGGGACTTCCATATTTGGAAACAGGTGACTTTCCTCTTTCTTTTGATACCTTTTGAGATGGTTTGGCTTGGCTCCATGTCTTGGTTGTATTTTCCTCTTCCATTGGTTTATGGTGTTTGGCTGTCATGCTTGTGATCTAGTTTTGAGTCACTGGCTGACATACCCTCCCTTTAAAAAAAGGCTCATCATTGATCAAACTTCTCAGATCTGGTTGAGGCTCTGAATATTCTCAAGTGGAGGTTAAGATATTGTATGGCATCTTCTGCCAACAATTTGTCCTTATCTGCTGTCTGGTTTTGAATCTGACCAGGTACTGCCTCTAGTCTTTACCATTCAGTCTGATCTTTTTCACAGGGCCAGGGGGGTCCTCTACTTCCACCATGTGTTATGGAGTGTGGTGAATGTTCCTGGATAGGAACCTATCCTCTCCTTTCTGGAAAAATGTTTTGAACAAAGTTACTTGGAATAATGGGTGTTTCCTAGATAATACCTCTGTAAGTCTAACCTCCACTGCATTTTTCCCTATCAGTTTGATGATAGTAAAAGGTCCTACAAATGAGTCCCTCATTTACTTTTGGCCTTTGAGGTTATTATGGTTAAAAGTAGATACCAACACTTGGTCCCCTTCTTTGAAGTCTGGTTCCATGTGTGTTTTGTAATACCTCTGTTTGTTGTACTCTTTAGCCTCAGCTATGCACTGGGAAGCTGCATCAAATTCTCCCTTCCACATGTAATGGAAGTCTTTAGCTGTAGGGTGGATAATGAGAAGATTTTTGTTCAAGTGATCCACAGGTAATAGGGGCTTCCACCCTTTTTCTACCAGTGAGGTTGCTTTACCTGTGGTAGAGTGTTGGCTTGTGTTGTAAGCCAGTTGGACTGCTGGAAGGAGTGTGACCCAATCATTTGTGTATCCTTCATGGTCCTTATACTTCATGCCATATGCAAAACATTTTCTTATGATGTCCTCCCTTGTCAGGATCATCCTTTCAGCTAAACCATTTGTCTGTGGATTATAAGCTGTAGAAAATGCAAGTTTGTTCCAACCATGTAAAAGACGTTGGTCCAGAATTCTGATATGAAATTAAGGTCTCAATCAATACTGATTATTTTAGGGGATTCACATGTGGATATAATGTTCTTCCAGAATAAAAGTTCTGTATCCATAGCTTTGTCCTCTATGTGACATGGTAGGCACCTTACATCTTGAGTATACCTATCAACTATGACTAGGAAAGCATTGAAGTGTTCTTTGCCTCCTGGGAAAAGTCCTGTGACCCAGTTCATGTTGATGGTTTCCCATGGGCTTTTGGGTTCTTCTATGGGTTTAAGAAGCTCATATTTTTTCCCATGTTTTCTGTTTGGCTTCTGCAACTTTTCACAAGTGTTTATGTATTCACTCAACTCTTGTCCCCATTTTCGCCCCCAAGCTTTCATTGTGTCCTATTTATGAGCAGTCATGGCATTCCGGAAGGATCATTAATATGTGGTCTGTTTCCATAACTGTGAGGGCACTAGTTTCTTTATCTCTGTGATAGAGTAGACCATCTATAAGGAAAAATTTATTGTCCTCATAATCCCTCAACCAGTGCTCCTCTAACTGGGGTTCCAGTTCTGCATTCCTGTATTTCTGTTGAAGGAGTTGTAATAAAATGGCACACTGTTTATGTTTGTCATTGGTTTCCATCACTCAATTAAAAACTTCTGTGTGAATTTCAGAGGAACTTTTCCCAAACATGGGAGTTCCTGTGCCTTCTAGTCCACTTAGGTGATTGTCTGGGGTACTATTTACTGGTTCCCACTCAGAAAATCTGAAGTTTCTCCTTCTATCTATTTTCATTAAATGAATATGGACTTTTGCAGCTATTTCAGGGTCATAAGCTGGGTTAATTTTGACATTGTCCAGTGGACATCTACTGAGACCATCTTCATAGGTGTGGCTTTTGACTTCTTTGTGTATGATGGTCATATTACCTCCATACTCTTGCATAACTATTTACCACCTCAAAATATGTCTGCTGGTAGTATTCATGTTAAGTAAAGACTTGAGTTCTGTGCAGTATTTGTAGACTTCAAAGACTTCACCCTCCATATAATTATGGAGTTTCTCTAGGGCCCAGACTAGGAATAAGCATTCAGTCTGGGTTGTTCCATAACTAGCATCTGAATCTTATAGTTTCCTTGAGATGTAGCATATTACCCCTTCCCTTGGTTCACCATCTACAATTTGTCTTTGGTTTAGGGAAGCTCCCCAACCTTGATTGAAAGCTGCATCTATGTGCAATTTGAATGGTAATTCATAGTCAGGGAGTATCAGGACAGGTGCATTGGTGAGTTCATTTTTGATCCTCTCATATGCATTGCTCTTTTCTTTGGTGATTTCAAAAACTAAATCTTTTGAAAATAACTTGTATAGACTACTAGTTATGTGGGAAAACCTCTTGATGTGGTGCCTGTAGGGGCTAGCAAACCCAAGGAATATGGGATATCTTTGATCTTCTTTGGTACTGTTTGTTGCAGTACTTCTGCTACTTTGTTCTGGTCTATGACCACACTAAGGCCTGTGACTTTATTTCCTAGTGGCAGTTGTTCTTGCTGGCCAAAATCGCACTTCTTAAGTGAAAATTTCATATTGACGGTTTTGCATTTACTTAGTACCCTGTCTATGTACTGCACATGGTCCTCCCATTTCTCTGAGTATATAATGATATCATCAATATATACTACAATCCAGTCTTCCTGTATTTCTTCTTGAAATATTGTGTCCATCATCCTTTGAAAGTGGGATGGTGCATTTTTTATGCCAAATGGCATTGTTGTGTACTCATAAATACCAATATGGCATATAATTCTGAGTAACTTTGTGTAGTTATGTTTAAACCCATTCTAAGTAATTGGAATACGAAAAGAATGTTTTATGCAGATTTGTAACACTGCTTCCTTCTATTGGGATCTGTGGGGAGGCTTCTTCTGGCACATAAGCTGGATTATCAATATTATTTGGTAATGGCCATCTGTGTAGTCGATCTTCATTTTTATGAGTATTTTCATGGTTGTGAACAATATTCATATTACCTCTATATTCCTGTATGGCTATTTGCCATCTGAGCATATTCCTGTTGGGTGTTTTCATTTTAAAAAGTGATTTAACAGTGATAAAATCTGTTATCACTTCAAAAACAAATCCTTCCAGGAATTCATTGAGTTTTTCTAAGGCCCAGAAAAGGAATAAAAACTGCATCTGACTTGCTCAATCTCTAGCTTGAGTTGGTTTAATTTGCCTGGATATGAAACATATTGGTACTTCTACAGCTTTGTCATTTATAATATGGGCGTGATGAAGTGCAGCCCCTTTCCCATCCCCTGATTCATCAATATAGATCTTTGAGAGCAGCTTAAAGTATGGCATCAGTAAGAGTGGAGCAGTGGTCAAGGCTTGTCTTAATGATTTAAAGGCTTTGACTCTGTCAACAGTCATTTTGAATACTGTGTATTTGTCACAAAATTTATAAAGAGGTCTTGCTATGGATGAACAATCCCAAATATGCTTCCTGTAATATCCTGAAAACCCCAAAAGTGACAGAATTTCTTTTCTGTTCTACATCATAGGCTGCAGTATCACTTTCAGGCTTAGTGTGAGCCTTGAAGTATATTTGACATACCCAAATAGGCCACAATTATCTTAAAAATAAATTATGAACTATGAATAAACCATAAGTCATTCATATATTCAAAATTTATTGTTTTTGATTTCAGAAGATATGAATAGAATCTTATTGAGTAAGTAAATCCATACATTTAAGGACAGATTTGGATTCTACACAAAAATTCACCTAGGTTAGCTCCATAGAGTGAATAAGCTCAAATCAACTCTTTGACAGCAATATGGAAAATACTTCAATACCAAATCATCAATACCACATAAAAGATCTGTGAAAAGTTTTGTTTTTCTATATTTCACGCCAAAATAATGGGAACGTCAGAAATCCCATGTTACATACACACTAAGGATAGTTTTATGCATGCTTTGAGCATTTAATATTATGGTATTCTTATATGAAATTTTGGTGCACTCATAGTGGATATCTCACTTGAAGCTTAAAATTCTCTTTTGACATAAGAAATGGGCAAGGGGGATAAAAGACATCAAAGAGTGCCGGGGTACCCAACTTCTGAGGCCTCTGAGGTGTGGACAGCTGCAAATCTTGGATCCATGGCTGATCTTGGCCCAATAAGTAAGCTAAAACCTTTTGGGAACTTGGTTACCATGTTACAACTCCAGTAAATTATAAGATAATATCAAATAACCTCCTATTGTGATGTGCCAAGGTGGTAAAGAACAACTTGGACTCCCGTAACCATGTCAATTCTTAATGACTTACGATGGATAAAATCCAAAAGAGTAATGTAAACCCTTTTTGGACTAGTATCCATTGATTTAACTCATAGCAACCAGCCATACACCACTATTTGCAATTCTACGTAAAATTGAGGTAAAAACTTCAAAAATTCATTCAAACTACAATTATTAATGAATCTTTCTGAGACTTTCAGGGCCAATTAAGAGCTGTACAATTCAATTGAAAACCAAAAACAACTATAAAATCCTAAGTAAAATTAAATGTCTTACTTCAAATGATGCAATCAATAATACAAAAAGGTTTATTGTTTCTCACTCACTGGTTTTTCATTTTTCTCCAATGCATTCCTCTGTGACCTGTCTTAGACTTAAAAGAGGCCTCCTCTTGCTGTTTTCCATATCATCACATTATTATATTATACCTTTATTACCAAATAAGTAAGTATTAGTTAAAACTATTTATTAAGGGTTTCATTCTTTCAGAAATGAATCAGAAAGACGTGAAATCATATAAATCAACTAAAATTTGTTTTAATACTGTTATCAATGAGTTTTGATCCACTAAATCCACAATTCCACATCAAACACAACCTGGAAGAAACCAGCATCTTTGTGGTAGCTACATGGAAATATTCAACAAGGTGCATCAAAGAGATGCATTTGAGAGATTTTCCTATATGCCTTGGGGTGATGGCATGTTAGATTCTTGTACAGCATTTTCTCAGCCCTGTCATGTACACCAAGAATATATAATATGTACTAAAATGTTGGCTAATCTACAAATTAGGATAGTGTGATAAGAGTTCAGCCTGCATGCATATTACAGATGAGTATCCAGATTCCCATCTTTGGCACACATTCAGCTCACGTGCCACAAGCTCAGTGTGGTGAATCACATGACTTGCACCCACAAGCTCAGCATGTATAGCGTTCCACAATTCAGTTTCACAAGAACAGTGTATAAGCTCTTTGGAATGCCGTGGTTGGAGCACTTTTTGCCATAATTCCTTGGAAGGCCCACTTCTGTGCACTTCACCAAAGCATGTGAAATGCTAGGCCTGGACTACATTTCTTCCAATGTTGTGCCAAATTCTCAATTTGTTTCCTTGATAAAATAATATAGCAATAGCTTAGCAGGGGAGCATTTGTTATTGTTCTAAAATGAGCTCAACAGATGTGCACTTCAAGTGTTCACCAGCTGAGCAGTTAAATTATGACACCAAAGCAGACCTGAGTGATGGGTCAACCTAACCTCATGCTGTATTGACTCACTATACAGCCTCTCCACCATTTTTTCAACCTCTATTACACAGCCATAATGGTGCCATGCTTGCTGCAGTGACCTGAGACCAAATGCACCATGTACCTTTCTGAATGGGGAATATGTGGATTGCAGCCCCATGCAGATTCAACAATGCCCTCACAAAAGAACTCCCAGGAAATTGTGGGAATTTTTAAAGCAAGAAAGAGGTACTGAGTATTCAAAGTGAGCCAATTCCTATACTCAGTGCAGCTTTCTTCTCATCTGCAGAATTGACTGTGAAAGAACTTCATTTCACTGACTGGAATTGAAATTGAGACATTTGTGGCTGCTGTGACTGCTGAAACTGGAAGAGCTTCTTCCTGGTATAAAAGACCATCTTCCACTGACACACACTTCCCTTTTTTTCTCATCCACTTCACTTTGTTCCACTTCATATGCTCTTCTCATTCCTGTGCATATTTCACATGGTCTTCCTGCTTCTCCGATTTCTTTTACCACACTGAACTAACCACTCACCTTCCCCTTTTCTGTATTTTTTTCCTGATTATATGTCAAGAACCCTGCTTCCATCTACATCATGCATAATCTTTGCTATTTGACACTTTTGTATATGTTATGTACTTCTCTTAATACTCAATCTTCATTATGAATTTCTTTCAAATTTTTAAAAAGTCACAAGTAGATTTTGATAATTGATTTAAATTTTAAATTTTTAAATAATTGTATGTATTCATTTTTTCTTCACACTTTGCTTTCTATTCAGTTAGTAACCTAAGTTTTCTTCATTTTAGATTTCATGATATTTGTGCACTTAACAGGGTATCCCCTGCATTCACTTCTCCCCAATGGCCTATGCCTGTGATTCTTGCCAACATGCACACAAACATTTCTTGTTTGTTGCATGCCCCTTCTGACCCTGCATCTAGAGGATTTTCCACTCCAGCAGCCCTTGTGAGGACTCCTTTGTATTTGACAATGATGAGAGCACTCCTGAATGCAAATTGACCATGGGAACACTTCCACATGATTAGCCCAATTCCCTCAAGCAGTGATTTTTCTACTCTGCCTCTTAGGCCACCATCCAATGGTAACTTGACTCCTAAACTTGAGCAAAGTGATTATCCAGCCAATAAAAGATGGCCATGGTCAGAGGACCTTTGAGCTTGGGCTTATCATCACCCATGGGATTTAAGTCCCAAAGTAAGTTTTCTTTCTCCTTATTAACTCATTTTTGTTCATGCAATAACACGGAATCTTCTTCTTCACCCATAGAAAAAAACCCACCAAATTTCTCTTAGCAATACTCTCCCATTCCCCATACGCCTTGCGAGCCAACTCCATGGCAGCCCACTCAAGGCCTGAGTGGCACCCAATGGTCAGAGGACTTATTTGGAAGTAAGAAGAAAGCTCTTCCATTTCTGATTTTAACTTTCAAATCAGGTGAACTGACTCTGCCTATGTTTGTAGAACCCTCCAACAAGATGATCCACCTGTTTGCGGCCCCACCCCACCTATTCCAGGCGTGAGTCAAGCCTCAGATTCTCAATGACCTTCACATGAGAACGATTCAACTCTTGGTCCTGAACCTGAGGTGGCTCCAATGAAATCAATAGAGCATCATTTTGGTAAGTACCAATTTTTACTTTTTTCTTGTTACCAACCTTCCCTCACCACTCCTTTGACCATCTGCACCTTGTCCTTGCATGTCTTGCTCAATGATCATCATTGACAATACACCCATCAGAAACTCGCTCCCCAGGCTTCCCCTCCTGTTCCCTGTTCTTAAATTCACCAGAGAGACCTTTTGTTACCTCCTCCTCCCCAGTGCACAGCTCACCTCATTCTCACCAGGAGGCTCTGCATGAATTCACCAACTTGCAACTATGTCTCATGATTCCTCACACAATCATCCAAAAATCAATCAATGAATCTTGTTGGAGCATAGCCAATTTCTCTACATAATTCCCTTTGTAAATGCAATTCATTGAAATGAGATTCACCAGGAATTCCATGAGGAACCAAACTCCCTCTATGGCCATGCATTGGAGGCTTATCCAAACGAGGACATAACAGGGATAGTTTCAAAGTTTCTAGAAAGATCAAAAATCAAGAAAAACGTTTTTGCAATGTTTTCAATTATTTACTTCTTTAATACACTAATTCAAAGAATTCAGTTTTAATCAATGAAAGAATTGTTCATTTTATTCTACATTCTTTGTTTCCCTTGCATTTTCTTATTTCTTCAACAGTGCAAATCTGTCACAGGCGCTCTTGGGGAAAACAAGAGTGTCCTGGCACTCAGAAATCAGGGAACTCATTTGGAATACTCCAAGGAATAAAGAAGACAAGGATAATGGAAATGAATTTCTCTAATAAATAGTCAGGTAAAGAATGAGATGCAATCAGATAGATAAGAAGCCAAATGGATGAAGAGCCAACCAAGTAAGTACTTAAGCACTGTTTCAACCTTCCAGAAGGAACAATGGAATTAGTAGGGGATGTGACCACCAATATCTATTGACAGGAAAAGAAATAAAAGGAAACAGGTGCTAAATGACTGACTTGATAATATCAGTATTCACTTAACAACAAGATAAGATAAATAAAGATAACATAAAATCAAAATATATTCATTAACAGGGGTAAAAACAGGCCAGGGTCACAGGGGGCTGGTATATCTGAAACATGGAGGGCCTGCCTCAGTCAGGCTGGCAGCCGGTCTGTAGTTCATACTTGAAGATGTATTGATTGTCTGATGGAATTTATACCTTGCCAAATTGAGAAATTAACTGGGTTTAATGATCTTCCCATTCTGTATGATTGAAATACATGTCTTTATGAGTCCATAATGTATTCAATGAATGTAGTTGCCAAGGTGTATTGATGGAGCATTGAAACTTGAAAGATTGTTTTGGAACTACCTATTTAATACCCCTTGAGAATTGACTGCAATTATTCCCTTGGAAGAATAGTTTGAATGATAATATAAAATGATGGCTTCATGGCGCCATTGATATTTAAGAGTAACACTTGTCCTTGAGCCTTGATGAATCCTATGGATGATGTGATGCCTTGTGCACCTTATGAAATGTTTAAAAAACCTTTTGAAATTGGTGCCATTGCATTTCTGGCCAAAGAATATGCATAATGGTGTATAACACCATTTATGGCACTTTTGGTTCTTGAAGGGTGAAAATGGCCAAAGGTCTTTTGGAAGAATACCAGGAGGATATAGGTGAAAAATGGGTTTGGGTGGCTTCAGAGGTGACAAACTGGTTTTTGGATGTTGCAGCCAATCTTGGGATTTTGGCCAAACACAGCTTATACAGCTTTAGAGCTGCATTTTTGCAAAGTGCGGAAAAAATGTGAAAAAGTTCACAAAATTTGAAATTAAGCCCCAAATGCGATAATATGGCCATTTGGGAATATTTCCCATATTACATGGGAAAATGGCTTAAAATGGAAAATAAAGAAAAATGTGAAAAAATGTGTCAAATATGTGCAAATCTGTATTTGAAGCTTAAAAATCCAAATACAGGCTTTTTGGATGTATTTTTCCTGTTGTATGAAAAATACAAAAGATTTCCCAAAAGAAGAAAAAGGCCATGAAAGCCCTGATGATGATGAAGGGGCCAAGTTGGGCTTAGATAACGAAATGAAAATAAAAGGCCAAAACAGATAAAATGGCCAATTTGGCCAATCATTAAGGATATGGACAAATTGCCATAAATTGGGTATGGCATGTATATTCCACATTGAGTTCAAAGAGGGTGAATTTCTATGGTTGTGACACTGGCTCTTCCTTTTCATCCCACAACTACTCCAGGGAGTCATCATCAAATGTAGGAGGAAGGTCCATGTTCACAAAAGATACAGAACTATCTTCTTCAACAACTTGAATTTCTTTGAAGACTTCATTTTCAGAACATAGTAATGCCATATATTTGGTATGTTAACTCACAGATAGACAAAGGGACTCAGAAGAGTCCAAGATGATAAGATTTATTTTTTCTTGGAGTTCCGGCATGGTCAAAGAATACTTTTGAACAAACTGCTTTGCAATAAATGAGTTGGTAGCACCAGAATCAATGAGAATACTGTAAAATATATCAGAGAGAGAAGAAAAAACAAAGTATTTAAGAGAACTATTAACACCAGTATTCAGAATGCACAATTGTTCTCTGGATGCAAATCAGTGAAGACCGCTGAACACAACATGATTTTCACACAGCCTTTTCCCTGGCTGGGAAATTTTCCTGATGGTTTGGAAAGTTGGTTTTCAGATCATTTGAAATGAGACTCAAGAGTATTCTTCCCACCACAATAGGTACATAAGACCTCCGTAATTCTTCTTTCTCTTTCATAATTCATAAACTTGAAAACTTCATTCAAAAAAGAAGAGTGGGGCTTATACCTCTTCTGAAAATTTTTCTTCGTCTTTCTATTTGAGCTTGAAGAACTTTGAGTATGAGAAGAATTTAAATTTGAGGCTTCAGTCTTCTTTGCTTCATGATGAGTCTTCTCCTTTTTCCTCTCATTCTCCATGGTAATATCCATTAAATCTTGAAGAGAATCAATGCTTGAAGGATGGGAGACTAATTGATTGGCAATATTGTATGGCAATCCCTTCCAGAAAGAATGGATGATACCTCTTTCACCCCAATCTCCAATTCTTGAAACCAGGCTTCTGGAATCAGAAATGTATAAGGAAATATGTCCCCCTTTTTCATTGTTAAGGAATCCAACTCTGTTTCAGTTTTTCTAACTTCATTTGGGTCCCCAAACATACTAAGAGCTGAGATTCAAAGAAAGTCCAAGAACTGAGAAGGTATCTTGGGTCTTCATTGGTGAGATTGGGAAGGTAAGGCTCAATCCATTTTGTAGCCCTGCAAATAAGAAATGAACTGTTCTAAAGGAATTTCTTACTTTATTGAGAGAAATTTGCCATATCATTATGAAAGATAAGTTGGAAGCACTGAATGAAACTTCTGACTTTGAAGGGTTGAGTCCCATCAAAGAATTCTGGTGCCTTCATAGCTAGAGTATTGAAGGCTTGTGGTCTTGATTATTCAGAAGATGAAGTTGCTTGAATATTGGAAATAATCTGAGACATTTGCTGCATAATGGCCAATAGGGATGGTTCAGACTGATGTGAGACAAGATTCTTGGACTGGGCTAGCATTGGCCCTCCAGTACCTTGCAATGCCCGCACAGGAGAAGGAACACCTTCAGTACCATAAGACTCTCCCTCTTCACCAGGCCCCCTAGGAAGTTGTCCTTGAAAGTTCTGGAAATCCACCAACTACTCCTGCAAAGGAACTTGATCTTCTTGGCCCTCTTCTTTTCTTCCTGGATGGTGCTGCTCCTTCAAAAATGGGTCCTCTGTCTGATTGTGCCCCTCAGTGGAAGAACTTCTGGGGTGCTTTCAAGAAGAGTTCTTGCAGTTGGAGTGAGAACAGCTTGAGCTCTTGCCTGATTTCTGTTTGTATTGCAGAAGGTGAATGTTGAGCAGGCATGATCTCAGGAATAAAATTAAATGAGAATAATAAAATCAAAAATTTAAAGATGAAAACTTAAACTAAAAATCAAAAACAAATAAATGAATCAAAAGAAAATGTTGAGGTAAATCAATTAATCAAATGTCAAAATTAAATCTTCAAGTCAATAAATCAATTTCAAATGAGATCTTGGAGTCAATAAATCAATATTTCAAATCAATCTAAACAAAAATCTTGCAGTAAATGAACTGATCAAATTAATTCTTAAGAAAAAAATCAGCAGGATCAATAAAATCTCCAGGTAATTCAATTTTCTTGAGTTCAATATAAATTTTATGTCAAATTAATAGATCATATCAAAACAAGTTATTTCTTCTTTAAAAATCAAAATTCTTGAAGAATGAATCAATATGAATCTTGAGATGAAGAATTTGTCTGAAGAATCTTGATTCACAATTGAAAATCAAAGGAAAAGAAGCTTGAATTATGAATGAAAGAAATCTGATGATTTGAAAGAAATATTTAAAAAGAAAAACAAAAAGAAACATGGGTCAGCTCACAATTTTCAAAATGAAGAATCAATTTAAGAGAATTGAGAGATGACAATGAATTATTAGCTTCATAAACATTAAAGAGGGATAATTTCAATGAATGAATGAATCAAATTATAAAGAAATATTGAACAGAATGCAAACAAATTTTGAGTTAATCAATATAACGTCACAGGGGCTCTTGGGGAAACAAAGATTGGCCTGGAACTCAGCAATCAGGGAACTCACTTCAAAGACCCCAAAGAATAAAGACCAAAATAAATAAGATGTATAGATAAATATAGCACAAAAATTTAAAAAAATGGATCAATCACATTAATATTGGTGATTATAATAAGTATTAAGTTTGGTCTTTGATTATCTAAATGATTTATATATAAATAATAAAGATTTTACCTTTTTGTTTAACGTTTTATTGTTTTTGATGTGTCTGAGGGGGAAATAGAGTAAGAAAGGCTCTGTTTTCAGTAAACTCCTCCCTTCTAGAGTCAAGAAGGCTTCTAGTAGACGTGTAATGGCATTATCCACTGGAAATGATTAGTATTTTAAGGTTTAGTGATGATTATATCATGATCAAACCTTTTTATCTCATTATCATGCCATTATTTAGAGTTATCACTATAGCTTTAAGTTCAATGAGATCATAGCCTTGTAAGAAGCCTAAGCTTAATGGATCTGATCAGTATTAATCATAATCTAATATTACTCACCAGTTTTATCACTTATATAATTGTTAAACTTAAAATAGGACTACAGTAAAGGATCATAAAGGATCAATTTTCAGCTTAAGCTTTGATTATTAATAACTTTGAATTTATACACTATAAAGCCATTTGGAGATTGAATTCTTATATCCTGGCCTGTCATTGTTAAAATTTCAAGAGCATTTGTATCCCATCTTTTCTGCCAAAATTCAATGTTTTAAACTTCAAACAATTATTTCAGGGGGCTTTACCTTGAATATAATTATAAAAAATATATAATTCTTCCCTTATGAGCTATTATAACCTGAATACCCAATTTATTTCAAGTTTGGACCACTTTGACAACAAAGTGGTCAACAGCTGTAGGAATTTTGTTAAGTAACCCATACAAGTTATAACCTTGTTTATAGCTTGTCAAATGAAGTTTATATCTTTGTTCTTACAGTAATTTAGTGGTAGCTTTATTTTTGGTTTAAATTGCTATAATGTATATTCCAATTGATACTAGCTAAAAACCATGCATTTATGCACTGACCAAAAAGGTGGATATATTCAGCTTAATTGCTTAAGTATTAACTTTAGAGAAATGAAATAAAATTGCTTTATGTGTAGTTTTTCATGTGAAATTCAATGGTGCAATTTTCCTTTACATGTTGGTTCATTTGTTTCTTGGATAAATAAGAATTTATGTCTTTTGATGGCATTTTTAGTTCCTTCCTCATTAGTTATTGACTTTAAAAATATGCCATAAAAATTATACATGTGTGTTTTATCATGGGGAATCAAATGGTGTAATTTATTCCACCTGCTTATCCATCAGATTCAAAGTTAATTTAGCATTTTTCCTTTTTTATGGTATTTTTACTTGTTTTAAGATAATTATTTGGAGGAATAATTTTTTTAAAGTTTCTCTTCTGACCTTCTTGGATATGTGTTCATATCTCAAATGCTCACATTATCCACCACCAAAAAAGATTGTACAACAATCTGATGTGGTTAATCAGGGTATCATCCACTGTGCCACCTCTTCATTAGACTTTTTTTTGTCTTGAAACTCAATAATGCATAGCTCTTTTATTATTTAGGTCTACTTTCATGTATGAATCTTCTTAGTAGTTTATCATAATTAGTTATATCTTTCTCAAGTAGCCATTCATCTTCTTGAGCTGGGTTTCTATACCTTATAGGGTATTCCCTTTATTTCTTTTCTCTTGTCCTTCTTTCTTTAAGGACTTTTACAATTTTCTTTTCCTCTCCTTCTTCTAGGGAGGGAATTCTGAGTGAAGGTTTATTTTTTAGTGGAAATAAATCTTTGTCACTTGAGCTGTAAGATTTTATCAGACTTACAGGGAAATCTGGGTGTTTTTTCATAAGTTCACCTGTTAGTTCCAATTGCACAGCATTATATTCATGTAGTGCTTTTATCATAAATATTCCTTCAAAGGAAACTTTTGCTTTATTTCTGCCTTTGATATTATTAAAATTCAGAGTTGATACTGAGACCAAGTCTCCTACTTTAAGGTCAAGCAGTTTATGGCTTTTATCCCATCAGTCTTTTGAATATTTAAAATAGTCTTGCATATATTTTTTTGAATGTTTTTTATTGTCAATAATTGTTTTCAAGCTTCTTTCTGTTGGATGTATATCTACTAAGTCCTTTTTGAGGGTGTCATGAGGAAGCCTTGGATTCCAACCTTTTTCTAACATTCCTGCTGTTTTTCCAGTTGAATAATGGATTGATATTTTATATTCCAGTTAAAGAGCTGGTATTGAGGTACACCAATCATTGGTAAAGCCATCAGAGCCTTTGAACTCTAAGCCATAAGCACAGAATCTTCTGATCATTTCTTCTGGGGTCTGTATCATTCTTTCTGATAGACCATCAGTTTGAGGGTGGTAAGATGTTGAGAATGATGAATTTTTTCCAAAAAAGCTATAGAGGTTTGTCCAGAATTCTGAAGTGAGTTTTGTGTCTCTGTCACTTATGATATTTTGGAATAAGCCTGTGTGGCTAAACACTTTATTCCATATCATTATGGCTGTGTCCATAGCTGTGTCATCTTCATGAAATGGTAGGAACATTGGAGTTTTGCTGTATCTGTCAACCAGTACTAAGCATGCATTGTAACTCCTGTCTCCTTCTGGAGGTGGTTTGTTACCCAATCCATATGAACTATTTCCGATGTGGATTTTGGTTCTTGGATTTGGATCATCATTCCAAATTTCTTTCCTGTGGCTCTGTTTGCTTTTTGAAATCTTTCAAAGGTTTGGAAGTATTGTGAAACATCTTTTCTCTAATTTGGCCACCAAGATCAGGTTTCAACCCTTTCCAGTTTCCTATCTTCTGAGAGATGTCCAGATGCAACACTGTGAGCCTTGAGGTATATTTTTTATACCCAAATAGGCCACAATTATCTTAAAAAGAGATTTTGAATTATGCACAACTCATAAGTCATGCATATATCCAAAATTCATCATTTTCAATTTCAGAAAAGATGAATAACTTTTTATTGAGTAAGTAAATCCATGGATTTAAGACCAGATTTGGATTTTACACAAAAATTCACCTAGGGTAGCTCCATAGAGTGAATAAGCTCAATTTAAGTATTTGAGGTGGTAAAATGGAAAATACTTCAATACCACATCATTAATACCACATAAAAGATCCGTGAAAATTTTTGTTTTTCTTGATTTTTAGCCAAAATAATGGGAAAGTGAGAAATCCCATGTTACATATACACTAAGAATAGTGTTATGCATGTTTTGAGCACTTAATATCATGGTATTCTTACATGGACTTTTGGTACACCCATAGTGGATATCTCACTTTAAGCTTAAATTACTATTTTGACGTAAAAAATAGGCAAGGGGGACAAAAGACATCAAAGAGAGCCAGGGTACCCAACTTCTGAGGCCTCAGAGGCGTGGATAGCTCCAGAGCATGGATCCATGGCTCATCTTGGCCCAATTGGTAAACTAAAACTCTTTGGGAACTTGGTTACCAAGTTACAACTACTGTAAAACATCAGAAAATAGCAAATAACCTGCTATTTTGACGTGCCAAGGAGGTAATGAGCTACTTACACTCCTGTAACCATGTCAATTACTAATGACTTTCCATGGATAAACCCCAAAAGAGTAATTAAAACCCTTTTGGGACCCATATTCATTGATTTACCTCATAGCAACCAGCAAAACACTGCTATTTGCAATTCTACGTAGAAATGAGGTAAAACCTTCAAAAATTCATTAAAAATACAATTCTTAATTAATCTTTCTGAAACTTTCAGGACTAAAGGAGAACTGTATTATCTATGGTACAACCAAAAGGAATTACAGTTTTACTAGTAAAATTAAAAGTTTTACTTACAGTCCATTTTTGGATATTCTACGTGAAACACTGAATCTTCAAAAATTCACAGTAATTACAACCTGTGATGAAATTGGCAATAACATTGATAACTTTGAGAAATCAATGATTATTTTAGAATAAAAGAAGATTTACAAGTGTTACTCCTTTTATTCTTAACCATATTGGGGTTGGTAGTCACGTAAAAGCATCAATTAAGTAATTATGATAATCTTACATGACAACAGATGATGCAATCAATAATCCAAAAAGGTTTATTGTTTTCTCACTCACTGGTTTTTCAGTTTGCTCCATGGCACGCCTCTGTGAGCTGTTATTGACTTAAAAGAAGCCTCTTCTTGCTGTTTTTTCCGTATCATCATCATATAAATTTATTAAACCATTATTACCAACAAGTAAGTATTAGTTCAAGCTATTCTTAAGTGTTTTAAATCTTTCAGAATCAATCAGAAAGACGTGAAATCATAGAATCCAACCATATATTGTTGAAATACTGTTATAAATCATCTTGATCCCTTAAATCCACAATTCTACGTCAAATTTCTCTACTCTTATCTTTCAATAAGTTCTTTGGAGTATTAGTGAGTCATTTATCTTTAATTCTTAAAGTTTTTCTCTAGTAATAGTTTTCTTCAAGAATTATCTGTATAATTATTCTTGTAAAAGATAATTATATATTAAAATAATTTTATTATTTTAATAAAAGAAGTTTTTTATTATTAAATTCTTCTTGTAATTGATTCTTGTAGACAATTACTGCTCACTGTTATAATCACTAGTAGTGTATAACACGTGAAAGAAATAATTTTATAATTATTTAATTGTGGTTATAATAATTTTTATTATTATATTTCATAAGAACAGACATAGTACTGTTGATTAATAGTAATATTATCATCAGTTTCATAGTCACATCTTACATTTGGGGGCCTGGCCGTGATTTTATCCATAGACTTGGCTTTAATCATATTCTAGACTTCATTTTTGTGTTCCAAAAAAACCACCATACCTACCACATCTTACATTTGGGGGCCTGGCCGTGTTTTTTGAACCTTGTACCCTTAATTAATATATTTTTAAGCTCTAAAATATATTAATTTAATTAATTTTTTTCTTTCAATTTGGAGTTAAAATATTTTTATTTTTGAAATTTTTTTAAAATCTTTTTCATTCAGGAATTTGGTTTAATTTTATATTGTTTTTACACGTGGCTTTTTCACATCCAAAAACTTATAAAATTATTCTTTGAGTTACTCTGAATTAATTTTCATTCAAAATCTTAAATTTTAATTTTTTTTCTTTGAAAAGAATAATTTTTTTAATATTAAAAAATATAAAACTTATAAAAAATCTTTAAAAAATATTTTAAAAAGTATAAAAAATAATTTTTTCTCTTTTATAATTTCTTTTAGTGTCTTTAATCAAATACTGTGCAGCTGGCAACAGACTCAGTAAAAGATATATCACTAGTCCAGAATCTTCAGAAGCAGAATCTGAAGACAGTATTGAGGTGCAGATTGCTAAAAGAGGCACCTTATTCAACTCAGAAAAAGCTAAATTACCACCAAAAGGTGTGTATTTTATCTTATATTTTCACCTTTTATCTTTAAATTGACGTGAAAATGGTGCATACCAGAAATGGAAGCAACTATTCAGTCCAACCAGATGGATGTGGACAAGGAAGAGGCAAGACCAAATCCAGAAGTGCCAAATCTTCCACAAGAAAGGCACATCTGGAGGATGCCAGAGTTGCCCCCCATTCCCCAAGGTCTGTACCAACAGATTTTGACGTGAATTCTGAGCCTGAACTAATTTATGATAATATTTCCAGGGCTGAACCATTTTCAAGTGGCAGCAATAGAAATATATCAGAGCCAGTACAAAAATTTGTTCAGAGCAGCCAAAGAAGAGGAGTGGGAAATCTGCCCAAGCCTTTGGCAGGGGGCCATGAACTCCTACTTACACATCAAGAGCTTTCTGGGTCAGGAGAAGACCATAGAACTCTTAGGAGGTTGGAGCCCCCTGTCTTGCAAAGACAAGGTCAAAAAGATAAAGAATTGGTTGAAGAACCAGAGTCTTTTATCCATAGACCAGAAGAAAGAATTGGAAATGACTCCAACTTTGGAGACAGAGGCACCAGTGGCATCTACCAGCTCCAAACCAGCTCCAGAAGCATCCAAGGACAAGCCCAAAGGACCTCAAAAGAAACAGAGAGGTCCCAAGAACCATCAAGGCAAGGGCAAAGGCAAAGCCAATTGGCACAGACCTTACCCACAAGGGTACAGGATCCCCAGATTGGAGCCTTCAGCCGTGGACAGTGTCTTCAATATGGCCAGAACTCTTATGGAATTCACAGCCAAAGAGCAGGAAAGGATGAACAGGACTTTTCCACGCAAATAAATGATGTACATAGAAGTATTAGTGTAGAAATTGGCAAACTTGAGTCAAAGTTGAAGCAAATTACATTAGACATCAATGATTTAAAGAAAAATGACAAGCAACATTCTGATTGGCATAAATTGACAACTGTCACCCTTGAGTCAATTAGCAATGCTTGTGAAAGAATTGAGAACCAATGTCAAAATAATGACACAGAGGATCTTTCCATCTTTAAAGTAAATGATAGACTTAAAACTCTTGAAGACCATGTCTTACAAATAGTTAAGAACACCAATCAATTTGCTATACATTTAGCAAAAAGTGACAGTGAAAGGCAGAAATTGAAGAATGAAATAATTGCAAGTGTGGAGCAAATTCATAAGAATCATGAACCACATATGCCAAGACATTCTACACCTTTGACTGAAGAAAATCTTTCTGTCAAAGAAAGTTTGACTCCATTCTTAGGAGAGAATGTTATTTCTGCAAAGGATATTCCCAAATTAGAAGAATGGCCAACATTCTCTGGTGAAGGAGAATACAACCATATTGAATTCATCAGGACTATTGATATGTTGCAAGAAGACTTTAATATACCTGATGAAATCATAGTAGGAAAATTACATTGTTTGTTTACCAAGACTGCAAAGAAATGGTATTACAAGATGAGAATGGATCATGGAAGACATGACTGGTCTTGGTGGAAATCTGAAGTGATTACCAAATGGGCCAATAATTCTTGGAGGTTTAAAATGGAGAATGCTTTTGAAAGTGCCATTTTTAACTCAGAAAAAGACAAACCACTTCCTTGGTTCTTCAAACAAAAAGACAGATTATCTGCTTTACACCCAGATATGTCTGACACTATGATTAATATGAAAATATTAAGAAAGTGTGGAGGAGAACTGGAACATGCTATCAAAAGCAGATGTGTGGAACCCTGTTCAACAGAGGACTACATTAATGCTATGGAAGATATCATTACCAGAACAAGAATTGGTAAAACTTGGGTTAGAAACCCAATAGAGTCCAAAATAGTCTCAAAGATTCCTAGAGAGGAAAGAAGACCAGAAAGACCTGTCTTGAAGTGTCATAAATGTGGAAGTACTTCACATTTAGCCAACACTTGCCCTAAGAAGACAAAGATCAATGAAGTTCAAATCATTGAAGACATTCAGTGTACTGAAGAGAAAGAAGAGTCTGATCAAGATTCTGCAGTCTCTGAAGATACACCAGTAGAGGACTATCCCATTGAAAACATTTCAGCTTTCTTTGAGGTCACAGAAGTCCATACCCACTTGCCACAGTACAGTGAGGATTGCTACAACCTGATCAATATCCAAGATGCCAGAATGTGTAAAACAAAACCTGCTAGAGGAAAGGGTTATACTGCTGGAGCATCCTGTATCACATCAGTTCTAATGGGTGATATTGAAGCCAAAGTAAATCTGGATACAGGGGCATTTTGCACTTGTATTGGCAAGGATTATCTCCAAATTATACTTCCTGAATGGAAAAACCATCTATTACCAATAGAAGGTGTACAGTTCAGTAGTGCCAGTAACAATATGTACCCCTTGGGCATATTGGATACTAATATTGTATTCCCACATCCAGAAGGAAGTGTAAGAATGAAAACTGAGATTGTAGTAATGGATAATTGTACATCTCAGCATATCATTCTTGGAAATGATTACTTGAATATTTATGGTATTGATATAAATAACCATAAAGACAGATATTTCACAATTGGAGATAACAAAAGGCAAAAATTTGCTTTCTCCAATATGCCAAAACAGATATCTGTAGTATCTTCTGTCAAAGATACTTACAAAGATGAATTTGTGTCTAAACAACTTGTTGAAGCACAAATTAATCCATCATTGTCACCAAAGATGAGGAATGAACTTATTGATGTATTATATACATACAATAATGCATTTGCATCTGATAATGAACCATTAGGCGCTATAAGGGGACATGAAATTGATATTACTCTTAATATTGATAGACCATATCCTCCAGTACTTAGAAGACCAGCTTATCCAGCCAGTCCCAGAGCTAGAGAGGCCTTGGAAAAACATATCCAAGAGTTGATCCAACTTGGTGTGCTAAGGAAAGTAGGCCATAATGAGGAAGTTGAAGTGACAACACCTGTTATTATTGCATGGCATAATGATAAGTCAAGAATGGTTGGAGATTTTAGAGCTTTGAATACCTACACAGTTCCAGATAGGTATCCAATCCCTAGGATCCAAGAAACCTTGACTCAATTGTCTAAAGCCAAGTATATAACATCAATGGATGCATTAAAAGGCTTCCATCAAAATGTTTTGACGCCTAAAGCTAGGAAATTACTTAGAATTATCACTCACTGTGGTATTTATGAGTATCTTAGAATGCCATTTGGCATTAAAAATGCTCCATCTCATTATCAAAGAATGATGAATACCATCTTCCCCACAGAATTGTCTGAAGGATGGCTTATCATTTATATTGATGATATTATTATATGTTCTGACTCATGGTCTTTGCACCGTGAAAGACTTGCAAGAGTACTTCATAAAGTTGCAGAAGTGAACATGAAAATTTCACTTAAGAAATGCAATTTTGGTTTTGAAGAACTCAAAGCATTAGGACATGTTGTTTCTGGTTTGAGCTTGGGTATTGACAAGAATAAAGTAGCAGCAGTGTTACTTAAGCCAATACCCCAGAATAAAAAAGAAATGATGTCTTTTCTTGGATTTGCTAGTTACTATAGGCAACACTTGAAAGATTTTGCAATTCTAGCCAAGTCACTTTATAGAATCTGTGATCAACAGACTGTATTTGAAATGACACAGGAAAGAATTAAAGCTTATGAGAAGATAAAGAAAGCCCTTACAGAAGCACCTTTACTCCTCATGCCTGACTGGAATATTCCTTTTAAATTGTACATTGATGCATGTGGGGATGGATTAGGGGCAGCCCTACACCAAGTCCAAATTATTGATGACAAACCTACAGAAGGACCAGTTTGTTATATCTCAAGACAAATCAAACCAACAGAAGCCAGATATGGTGCAAGCCAAATGGAGTGCTTATGTTTGGTATGGGCACTTGAGAAATTACACTATTACCTTGATGGCAGTGTTTTTGAAGTGATAACTGACTGTAATGCCGTGAAATCACTTCTTAACATGAAAACTCCCAACAGACATATGTTGAGATGGCAAATAGCCATTCAAGAATATAGAGGAAACATGACTATAGTTCATAAAGCAGGAAACATTCACAAAAATGCTGATGGAATTAGTAGATGGGCTTTAGCCAACACTCCTGATAACCCAGCTTATGTACCTTTGGAAGCTGAACCACAGATTCCAATTGAAGGGATTAACATAACTGATATTGGGACTGAATTCTTTGAAGAGGTCAGAGAGTCTTATAAACAAGACAAGAATTGCCATATCTTGACTTCTTTATTGGATAAAGACTGCAAAGACACATCTTTGGTTAATACACTAGATGAAGTTTGGAAAAATTCCTATTCTGAAGGAAGATTTCACTTGTTTGATGGGATTATTTACCATAGAACAAAACATTCTTGTGTGATGACATTGTGTAGTAGATTGCTCATCAATACCATTCTTCATGAATGCCATGATAGCATTTACTCTGGACACCTATCAGAAGACAGAACACTTGAAAAGGTGAAGAACTGTGCATGGTGGCCATCTTGGAGGAAAGAAACCATTGAATATTGCCATACCTGTGATAGATGCCAAAAAGCAAACAGGAGTACAGGCAAGAAATTTGGATTAATGATCCATATTCAAGAACCAAAATCCCCTTGGGAAGTTGTTCACATGGATTGGGTCACAGCACTTCCTCCAAGTGGTGACAAAAGTTATAATGCTTGTTTAGTCATTGTAGACAGATATAGCAAAACTCCCATATTCTTACCATGTCATAAAGATGACACTGCTATGGATACAGCTCTTCTTTTATGGAGTAGAGTTATTTCTCATACAGGGTTATTTAAGAATATCATAAGTGACAGAGACCCCAAGTTCACATCTGCACTTTGGACCAATCTTCATAGATTGTTTGGGACTAAGTTATCATTCTCTACAGCATATCACCCTCAAACAGATGGGCTAGCAGAGAGGATGATTCAAACTTTAGAAGACATGATCAGGAGATTTTGTGCTTATGGATTAGAATTCAGAGACTCAGATGGCTTTACCCATGACTGGTGCACTTTGATACCTGCATTAGAATTGGCATACAAGACATCAGTCCATTCTTCCACAGGACAAACTCCTGCTATGTTAGAAAAAGGATGGAATCCAAGACTCCCAGCAGACACACTGAGGAAAGACTTGATTGACATTCATCCTACAGCTTCCAGCTTCAAATTAATGCTTGATAAAGTAAAATACCACACAAAACAAAGTATGGATAATGCTTTTGATTATGCAAAACAGAAGTGGGACAAGAGTCATAAAGTGCCAGACTTCAAAGTAGGGGACTTAGTTCTAGTTTCAACCTTGAATTTTAATAATATCAAAGGCCCAAAGAAACTTAAAGATTCTTATGTAGGACCTTTTGTTATTGTTGCTTTACATGGAACCAATGCAGTTCAAGTGGAATTGAGTGGTGAATTGGAAAATAAACACCCCACATTTCCAGTCAGCTTGATAAAACCTTATCAACCAGCTGATAAAGAATTGTTTCCTTTGAGAAACCCAACTCCTTTAACTGTACCACCTGTGGAACAGAATGAAGACAAAAAGATTAAGAAAGTCATCAAAGAAAGGAGACTTAGGGGTAAAAATCAAAGAGAATATCTTGTCAGATATAGAAACCCAGTACATGAAGATGAATGGATGGCAGAATCAGAAATACCTGACTCAGATAAACTCTTAAGAAGATTTAGACATGAAAGAAGGCCACAAGCCTGAATATGTCTATAAATGTGCTTTAAATTACTTGATCTGAGTAATAAAAAGAGGTTGGACAGTGGACATTACCCCTTTTTGGGGCCTTATTCTTTTATCACTAATAAAATTGTAATACAATTTTATTTTTTGGTGGGAGGGAATGTGAGCCTTGAGGTATATTTTACATACCCAAATAGGCCACAATTATCTTAAAAAGAGATTTTGAATTATGCACAACTCATAAGTCATGCATATATCCAAAATTCATCATTTTCAATTTCAGAAAAGATGAATAACTTTTTATTGAGTAAGTAAATCCATGGATTTAAGACCAGATTTGGATTTTACACAAAAATTCACCTAGGGTAGCTCCATAGAGTGAATAAGCTCAATTTAAGTATTTGAGGTGGTAAAATGGAAAATACTTCAATACCACATCATTAATACCACATAAAAGATCCGTGAAAATTTTTGTTTTTCTTGATTTTTAGCCAAAATAATGGGAAAGTGAGAAATCCCATGTTACATATACACTAAGAATAGTGTTATGCATGTTTTGAGCACTTAATATCATGGTATTCTTACATGGACTTTTGGTACACCCATAGTGGATATCTCACTTTAAGCTTAAATTACTATTTTGACGTAAAAAATAGGCAAGGGGGACAAAAGACATCAAAGAGAGCCAGGGTACCCAACTTCTGAGGCCTCAGAGGCGTGGATAGCTCCAGAGCATGGATCCATGGCTCATCTTGGCCCAATTGGTAAACTAAAACTCTTTGGGAACTTGGTTACCAAGTTACAACTACTGTAAAACATCAGAAAATAGCAAATAACCTGCTATTTTGACGTGCCAAGGAGGTAATGAGCTACTTACACTCCTGTAACCATGTCAATTACTAATGACTTTCCATGGATAAACCCCAAAAGAGTAATTAAAACCCTTTTGGGACCCATATTCATTGATTTACCTCATAGCAACCAGCAAAACACTGCTATTTGCAATTCTACGTAGAAATGAGGTAAAACCTTCAAAAATTCATTAAAAATACAATTCTTAATTAATCTTTCTGAAACTTTCAGGACTAAAGGAGAACTGTATTATCTATGGTACAACCAAAAGGAATTACAGTTTTACTAGTAAAATTAAAAGTTTTACTTACAGTCCATTTTTGGATATTCTACGTGAAACACTGAATCTTCAAAAATTCACAGTAATTACAACCTGTGATGAAATTGGCAATAACATTGATAACTTTGAGAAATCAATGATTATTTTAGAATAAAAGAAGATTTACAAGTGTTACTCCTTTTATTCTTAACCATATTGGGGTTGGTAGTCACGTAAAAGCATCAATTAAGTAATTATGATAATCTTACATGACAACAGATGATGCAATCAATAATCCAAAAAGGTTTATTGTTTTCTCACTCACTGGTTTTTCAGTTTGCTCCATGGCACGCCTCTGTGAGCTGTTATTGACTTAAAAGAAGCCTCTTCTTGCTGTTTTTTCCGTATCATCATCATATAAATTTATTAAACCATTATTACCAACAAGTAAGTATTAGTTCAAGCTATTCTTAAGTGTTTTAAATCTTTCAGAATCAATCAGAAAGACGTGAAATCATAGAATCCAACCATATATTGTTGAAATACTGTTATAAATCATCTTGATCCCTTAAATCCACAATTCTACGTCAAATTTCTCTACTCTTATCTTTCAATAAGTTCTTTGGAGTATTAGTGAGTCATTTATCTTTAATTCTTAAAGTTTTTCTCTAGTAATAGTTTTCTTCAAGAATTATCTGTATAATTATTCTTGTAAAAGATAATTATATATTAAAATAATTTTATTATTTTAATAAAAGAAGTTTTTTATTATTAAATTCTTCTTGTAATTGATTCTTGTAGACAATTACTGCTCACTGTTATAATCACTAGTAGTGTATAACACGTGAAAGAAATAATTTTATAATTATTTAATTGTGGTTATAATAATTTTTATTATTATATTTCATAAGAACAGACATAGTACTGTTGATTAATAGTAATATTATCATCAGTTTCATAGTCACATCTTACATTTGGGGGCCTGGCCGTGATTTTATCCATAGACTTGGCTTTAATCATATTCTAGACTTCATTTTTGTGTTCCAAAAAAACCACCATACCTACCACATCTTACATTTGGGGGCCTGGCCGTGTTTTTTGAACCTTGTACCCTTAATTAATATATTTTTAAGCTCTAAAATATATTAATTTAATTAATTTTTTTCTTTCAATTTGGAGTTAAAATATTTTTATTTTTGAAATTTTTTTAAAATCTTTTTCATTCAGGAATTTGGTTTAATTTTATATTGTTTTTACACGTGGCTTTTTCACATCCAAAAACTTATAAAATTATTCTTTGAGTTACTCTGAATTAATTTTCATTCAAAATCTTAAATTTTAATTTTTTTTCTTTGAAAAGAATAATTTTTTTAATATTAAAAAATATAAAACTTATAAAAAATCTTTAAAAAATATTTTAAAAAGTATAAAAAATAATTTTTTCTCTTTTATAATTTCTTTTAGTGTCTTTAATCAAATACTGTGCAGCTGGCAACAGACTCAGTAAAAGATATATCACTAGTCCAGAATCTTCAGAAGCAGAATCTGAAGACAGTATTGAGGTGCAGATTGCTAAAAGAGGCACCTTATTCAACTCAGAAAAAGCTAAATTACCACCAAAAGGTGTGTATTTTATCTTATATTTTCACCTTTTATCTTTAAATTGACGTGAAAATGGTGCATACCAGAAATGGAAGCAACTATTCAGTCCAACCAGATGGATGTGGACAAGGAAGAGGCAAGACCAAATCCAGAAGTGCCAAATCTTCCACAAGAAAGGCACATCTGGAGGATGCCAGAGTTGCCCCCCATTCCCCAAGGTCTGTACCAACAGATTTTGACGTGAATTCTGAGCCTGAACTAATTTATGATAATATTTCCAGGGCTGAACCATTTTCAAGTGGCAGCAATAGAAATATATCAGAGCCAGTACAAAAATTTGTTCAGAGCAGCCAAAGAAGAGGAGTGGGAAATCTGCCCAAGCCTTTGGCAGGGGGCCATGAACTCCTACTTACACATCAAGAGCTTTCTGGGTCAGGAGAAGACCATAGAACTCTTAGGAGGTTGGAGCCCCCTGTCTTGCAAAGACAAGGTCAAAAAGATAAAGAATTGGTTGAAGAACCAGAGTCTTTTATCCATAGACCAGAAGAAAGAATTGGAAATGACTCCAACTTTGGAGACAGAGGCACCAGTGGCATCTACCAGCTCCAAACCAGCTCCAGAAGCATCCAAGGACAAGCCCAAAGGACCTCAAAAGAAACAGAGAGGTCCCAAGAACCATCAAGGCAAGGGCAAAGGCAAAGCCAATTGGCACAGACCTTACCCACAAGGGTACAGGATCCCCAGATTGGAGCCTTCAGCCGTGGACAGTGTCTTCAATATGGCCAGAACTCTTATGGAATTCACAGCCAAAGAGCAGGAAAGGATGAACAGGACTTTTCCACGCAAATAAATGATGTACATAGAAGTATTAGTGTAGAAATTGGCAAACTTGAGTCAAAGTTGAAGCAAATTACATTAGACATCAATGATTTAAAGAAAAATGACAAGCAACATTCTGATTGGCATAAATTGACAACTGTCACCCTTGAGTCAATTAGCAATGCTTGTGAAAGAATTGAGAACCAATGTCAAAATAATGACACAGAGGATCTTTCCATCTTTAAAGTAAATGATAGACTTAAAACTCTTGAAGACCATGTCTTACAAATAGTTAAGAACACCAATCAATTTGCTATACATTTAGCAAAAAGTGACAGTGAAAGGCAGAAATTGAAGAATGAAATAATTGCAAGTGTGGAGCAAATTCATAAGAATCATGAACCACATATGCCAAGACATTCTACACCTTTGACTGAAGAAAATCTTTCTGTCAAAGAAAGTTTGACTCCATTCTTAGGAGAGAATGTTATTTCTGCAAAGGATATTCCCAAATTAGAAGAATGGCCAACATTCTCTGGTGAAGGAGAATACAACCATATTGAATTCATCAGGACTATTGATATGTTGCAAGAAGACTTTAATATACCTGATGAAATCATAGTAGGAAAATTACATTGTTTGTTTACCAAGACTGCAAAGAAATGGTATTACAAGATGAGAATGGATCATGGAAGACATGACTGGTCTTGGTGGAAATCTGAAGTGATTACCAAATGGGCCAATAATTCTTGGAGGTTTAAAATGGAGAATGCTTTTGAAAGTGCCATTTTTAACTCAGAAAAAGACAAACCACTTCCTTGGTTCTTCAAACAAAAAGACAGATTATCTGCTTTACACCCAGATATGTCTGACACTATGATTAATATGAAAATATTAAGAAAGTGTGGAGGAGAACTGGAACATGCTATCAAAAGCAGATGTGTGGAACCCTGTTCAACAGAGGACTACATTAATGCTATGGAAGATATCATTACCAGAACAAGAATTGGTAAAACTTGGGTTAGAAACCCAATAGAGTCCAAAATAGTCTCAAAGATTCCTAGAGAGGAAAGAAGACCAGAAAGACCTGTCTTGAAGTGTCATAAATGTGGAAGTACTTCACATTTAGCCAACACTTGCCCTAAGAAGACAAAGATCAATGAAGTTCAAATCATTGAAGACATTCAGTGTACTGAAGAGAAAGAAGAGTCTGATCAAGATTCTGCAGTCTCTGAAGATACACCAGTAGAGGACTATCCCATTGAAAACATTTCAGCTTTCTTTGAGGTCACAGAAGTCCATACCCACTTGCCACAGTACAGTGAGGATTGCTACAACCTGATCAATATCCAAGATGCCAGAATGTGTAAAACAAAACCTGCTAGAGGAAAGGGTTATACTGCTGGAGCATCCTGTATCACATCAGTTCTAATGGGTGATATTGAAGCCAAAGTAAATCTGGATACAGGGGCATTTTGCACTTGTATTGGCAAGGATTATCTCCAAATTATACTTCCTGAATGGAAAAACCATCTATTACCAATAGAAGGTGTACAGTTCAGTAGTGCCAGTAACAATATGTACCCCTTGGGCATATTGGATACTAATATTGTATTCCCACATCCAGCAGGAAGTGTAAGAATGAAAACTGAGATTGTAGTAATGGATAATTGTACATCTCAGCATATCATTCTTGGAAATGATTACTTGAATATTTATGGTATTGATATAAATAACCATAAAGACAGATATTTCACAATTGGAGATAACAAAAGGCAAAAATTTGCTTTCTCCAATATGCCAAAACAGATATCTGTAGTATCTTCTGTCAAAGATACTTACAAAGATGAATTTGTGTCTAAACAACTTGTTGAAGCACAAATTAATCCATCATTGTCACCAAAGATGAGGAATGAACTTATTGATGTATTATATACATACAATAATGCATTTGCATCTGATAATGAACCATTAGGCGCTATAAGGGGACATGAAATTGATATTACTCTTAATATTGATAGACCATATCCTCCAGTACTTAGAAGACCAGCTTATCCAGCCAGTCCCAGAGCTAGAGAGGCCTTGGAAAAACATATCCAAGAGTTGATCCAACTTGGTGTGCTAAGGAAAGTAGGCCATAATGAGGAAGTTGAAGTGACAACACCTGTTATTATTGCATGGCATAATGATAAGTCAAGAATGGTTGGAGATTTTAGAGCTTTGAATACCTACACAGTTCCAGATAGGTATCCAATCCCTAGGATCCAAGAAACCTTGACTCAATTGTCTAAAGCCAAGTATATAACATCAATGGATGCATTAAAAGGCTTCCATCAAAATGTTTTGACGCCTAAAGCTAGGAAATTACTTAGAATTATCACTCACTGTGGTATTTATGAGTATCTTAGAATGCCATTTGGCATTAAAAATGCTCCATCTCATTATCAAAGAATGATGAATACCATCTTCCCCACAGAATTGTCTGAAGGATGGCTTATCATTTATATTGATGATATTATTATATGTTCTGACTCATGGTCTTTGCACCGTGAAAGACTTGCAAGAGTACTTCATAAAGTTGCAGAAGTGAACATGAAAATTTCACTTAAGAAATGCAATTTTGGTTTTGAAGAACTCAAAGCATTAGGACATGTTGTTTCTGGTTTGAGCTTGGGTATTGACAAGAATAAAGTAGCAGCAGTGTTACTTAAGCCAATACCCCAGAATAAAAAAGAAATGATGTCTTTTCTTGGATTTGCTAGTTACTATAGGCAACACTTGAAAGATTTTGCAATTCTAGCCAAGTCACTTTATAGAATCTGTGATCAACAGACTGTATTTGAAATGACACAGGAAAGAATTAAAGCTTATGAGAAGATAAAGAAAGCCCTTACAGAAGCACCTTTACTCCTCATGCCTGACTGGAATATTCCTTTTAAATTGTACATTGATGCATGTGGGGATGGATTAGGGGCAGCCCTACACCAAGTCCAAATTATTGATGACAAACCTACAGAAGGACCAGTTTGTTATATCTCAAGACAAATCAAACCAACAGAAGCCAGATATGGTGCAAGCCAAATGGAGTGCTTATGTTTGGTATGGGCACTTGAGAAATTACACTATTACCTTGATGGCAGTGTTTTTGAAGTGATAACTGACTGTAATGCCGTGAAATCACTTCTTAACATGAAAACTCCCAACAGACATATGTTGAGATGGCAAATAGCCATTCAAGAATATAGAGGAAACATGACTATAGTTCATAAAGCAGGAAACATTCACAAAAATGCTGATGGAATTAGTAGATGGGCTTTAGCCAACACTCCTGATAACCCAGCTTATGTACCTTTGGAAGCTGAACCACAGATTCCAATTGAAGGGATTAACATAACTGATATTGGGACTGAATTCTTTGAAGAGGTCAGAGAGTCTTATAAACAAGACAAGAATTGCCATATCTTGACTTCTTTATTGGATAAAGACTGCAAAGACACATCTTTGGTTAATACACTAGATGAAGTTTGGAAAAATTCCTATTCTGAAGGAAGATTTCACTTGTTTGATGGGATTATTTACCATAGAACAAAACATTCTTGTGTGATGACATTGTGTAGTAGATTGCTCATCAATACCATTCTTCATGAATGCCATGATAGCATTTACTCTGGACACCTATCAGAAGACAGAACACTTGAAAAGGTGAAGAACTGTGCATGGTGGCCATCTTGGAGGAAAGAAACCATTGAATATTGCCATACCTGTGATAGATGCCAAAAAGCAAACAGGAGTACAGGCAAGAAATTTGGATTAATGATCCATATTCAAGAACCAAAATCCCCTTGGGAAGTTGTTCACATGGATTGGGTCACAGCACTTCCTCCAAGTGGTGACAAAAGTTATAATGCTTGTTTAGTCATTGTAGACAGATATAGCAAAACTCCCATATTCTTACCATGTCATAAAGATGACACTGCTATGGATACAGCTCTTCTTTTATGGAGTAGAGTTATTTCTCATACAGGGTTATTTAAGAATATCATAAGTGACAGAGACCCCAAGTTCACATCTGCACTTTGGACCAATCTTCATAGATTGTTTGGGACTAAGTTATCATTCTCTACAGCATATCACCCTCAAACAGATGGGCTAGCAGAGAGGATGATTCAAACTTTAGAAGACATGATCAGGAGATTTTGTGCTTATGGATTAGAATTCAGAGACTCAGATGGCTTTACCCATGACTGGTGCACTTTGATACCTGCATTAGAATTGGCATACAAGACATCAGTCCATTCTTCCACAGGACAAACTCCTGCTATGTTAGAAAAAGGATGGAATCCAAGACTCCCAGCAGACACACTGAGGAAAGACTTGATTGACATTCATCCTACAGCTTCCAGCTTCAAATTAATGCTTGATAAAGTAAAATACCACACAAAACAAAGTATGGATAATGCTTTTGATTATGCAAAACAGAAGTGGGACAAGAGTCATAAAGTGCCAGACTTCAAAGTAGGGGACTTAGTTCTAGTTTCAACCTTGAATTTTAATAATATCAAAGGCCCAAAGAAACTTAAAGATTCTTATGTAGGACCTTTTGTTATTGTTGCTTTACATGGAACCAATGCAGTTCAAGTGGAATTGAGTGGTGAATTGGAAAATAAACACCCCACATTTCCAGTCAGCTTGATAAAACCTTATCAACCAGCTGATAAAGAATTGTTTCCTTTGAGAAACCCAACTCCTTTAACTGTACCACCTGTGGAACAGAATGAAGACAAAAAGATTAAGAAAGTCATCAAAGAAAGGAGACTTAGGGGTAAAAATCAAAGAGAATATCTTGTCAGATATAGAAACCCAGTACATGAAGATGAATGGATGGCAGAATCAGAAATACCTGACTCAGATAAACTCTTAAGAAGATTTAGACATGAAAGAAGGCCACAAGCCTGAATATGTCTATAAATGTGCTTTAAATTACTTGATCTGAGTAATAAAAAGAGGTTGGACAGTGGACATTACCCCTTTTTGGGGCCTTATTCTTTTATCACTAATAAAATTGTAATACAATTTTATTTTTTGGTGGGAGGGAATGTGAGCCTTGAGGTATATTTTACATACCCAAATAGGCCACAATTATCTTAAAAAGAGATTTTGAATTATGCACAACTCATAAGTCATGCATATATCCAAAATTCATCATTTTCAATTTCAGAAAAGATGAATAACTTTTTATTGAGTAAGTAAATCCATGGATTTAAGACCAGATTTGGATTTTACACAAAAATTCACCTAGGGTAGCTCCATAGAGTGAATAAGCTCAATTTAAGTATTTGAGGTGGTAAAATGGAAAATACTTCAATACCACATCATTAATACCACATAAAAGATCCGTGAAAATTTTTGTTTTTCTTGATTTTTAGCCAAAATAATGGGAAAGTGAGAAATCCCATGTTACATATACACTAAGAATAGTGTTATGCATGTTTTGAGCACTTAATATCATGGTATTCTTACATGGACTTTTGGTACACCCATAGTGGATATCTCACTTTAAGCTTAAATTACTATTTTGACGTAAAAAATAGGCAAGGGGGACAAAAGACATCAAAGAGAGCCAGGGTACCCAACTTCTGAGGCCTCAGAGGCGTGGATAGCTCCAGAGCATGGATCCATGGCTCATCTTGGCCCAATTGGTAAACTAAAACTCTTTGGGAACTTGGTTACCAAGTTACAACTACTGTAAAACATCAGAAAATAGCAAATAACCTGCTATTTTGACGTGCCAAGGAGGTAATGAGCTACTTACACTCCTGTAACCATGTCAATTACTAATGACTTTCCATGGATAAACCCCAAAAGAGTAATTAAAACCCTTTTGGGACCCATATTCATTGATTTACCTCATAGCAACCAGCAAAACACTGCTATTTGCAATTCTACGTAGAAATGAGGTAAAACCTTCAAAAATTCATTAAAAATACAATTCTTAATTAATCTTTCTGAAACTTTCAGGACTAAAGGAGAACTGTATTATCTATGGTACAACCAAAAGGAATTACAGTTTTACTAGTAAAATTAAAAGTTTTACTTACAGTCCATTTTTGGATATTCTACGTGAAACACTGAATCTTCAAAAATTCACAGTAATTACAACCTGTGATGAAATTGGCAATAACATTGATAACTTTGAGAAATCAATGATTATTTTAGAATAAAATAAGATTTACAAGTGTTACTCCTTTTATTCTTAACCATATTGGGGTTGGTAGTCACGTAAAAGCATCAATTAAGTAATTATGATAATCTTACATGACAACAGATGATGCAATCAATAATCCAAAAAGGTTTATTGTTTTCTCACTCACTGGTTTTTCAGTTTGCTCCATGGCACGCCTCTGTGAGCTGTTATTGACTTAAAAGAAGCCTCTTCTTGCTGTTTTTTCCGTATCATCATCATATAAATTTATTAAACCATTATTACCAACAAGTAAGTATTAGTTCAAGCTATTCTTAAGTGTTTTAAATGTTTCAGAATCAATCAGAAAGACGTGAAATCATAGAATCCAACTATATATTGTTGAAATACTGTTATAAATCATCTTGATCCCTTAAATCCACAATTCTACGTCAAATTTCTCTACTCTTATCTTTCAATAAGTTCTTTGGAGTATTAGTGAGTCATTTATCTTTAATTCTTAAAGTTTTTCTCTAGTAATAGTTTTCTTCAAGAATTATCTTTATAATTATTCTTGTAAAAGATAATTATATATTAAAATAATTTTATTATTTTAATAAAAGAAGTTTTTTATTATTAAATTCTTCTTTTAATTGATTCTTGTAGACAATTACTGCTCACTGTTATAATCACTAGTAGTGTATAACACGTGAAAGAAATAATTTTATAATTATTTAATTGTGGTTATAATAATTTTTATTATTATATTTCATAAGAACAGACATAGTACTGTTGATTAATAGTAATATTATCATCAGTTTCATAGTCACATCTTACAAACACTATCATGACATTCATGTAATATAGTATTTATTAAGGTTCTATCTGTTAAGGTCATGCCACATGTGTTTTGTCCTATGATAAAGTATTCCATCAAGGAGGTGCAATCTTTTTTCCATATTTCATCTAGTTTGGATGAAAGCTAGGGGTCTTTTCAGTCTTTCATCAGCAGTTGGCATAGAATATGACACCTCTTATCCATATTATAGCTTTCTCAAACTTGATTAAAGAATTCTGTGCCAATATCTGTGACACACATGCCTTCTATATGGTGCTCTTCCTGTGGTACCCATGCTGTGCTTTCAAGTGTATTTGTTAAAGTCCATCTACTAAGGCCATCTGAAATTTAATGAATATATCCATATTTATGAACTAAAGTCATCTTTTGTCTATATTATTGGATATAAATTTGCCATCTAAGAATATTTCTATTTGGGGTATTCATGTTTAACAAAGATTTTATAGCATTGCAGTCTGTAATTACATCAAACACTCTACCATCCAAATAATAATGTACTTTTTTCTAAAGCCCACACTAAGAAAAGGAATTCCATTTGGCTTTCTCCAAAACTTGCTTCTGTTCAATCTATTTCCTTGTACACTGTGTAAAACTGCTTGTACTGGCTCATATAAATCTCCATTTGAGCCCTGTGAATGTGCTTTGTCCATGTTAGAATTACTCATACTTAGTTCCAATTATGGTTCAGAAATAATGGAAATATCTGAGACTTGCCTTTTGGATATGGCACTTCCTTGTGGGTATTCTGTTGCACAGGGTTTTTTGATCTTTCTTTTCCCTTTTGAAGGATCAACTCTACTTCTGAGTCCACCTCCATGTGATTGGATAATATTTGCAAACACCAAAAAGTTCTTATGGAAATTAAAAAGGAGGTACTCACCCTCAGAGTCCTGAATAGTGTGTCCTGGAAATACTAATTTCTTAGCTTTCTTTGTCTTATTGACAATTGGTTTTGGAGAACTTGGAAAAGTTTCTTCCACCAATATCTCAACAGTGGTTTGATAAACAATAAAAATACAAACAAATATAATTCTTTGCTAATAAGTGTCATTTTGATTAGATATGGTAACTTCAATGTAAAAATTGCTTTATCATCTTTTGAAATAATAGAATGAATAAAAGAAATGATAAAAAAGAATTAAAATAACATTTTTTATTGTTTTTTTGTTTTATAGATATTTTGTGTATTATCTTTATATTTTTAATTTTAAAGAATAAACTAAAATTAATATGATTCTTTTTGAAATTAATTTAAAATATTAATTTATTTTTAATTTAGAAATATCCTTTTTAATCACTGGAGTCACTCAAAGAAAGTTCTTGCAAGTCTATGGATGTAAAAAACCATGTGTAAGACACTACAATTGCTTTTCAAATTCCTCAATAGCTCTTAAAATCAATCAATATAAAATAGTTATATAATCTTATAATTATGAATATAATCTATTATTGGATAAAACCAAAATCATTAGTTTTAAAGGTTTTCAAGTAAAAATCAAGGCCAGGCCCCCAAATGTAAGGTTTCACTATGAACCAATAAGTAAATATTACAAAAATTTCACTTATTGTACTATTAATGTCCTTATTAAATGGATAAAATGAATAATAATTATAATATAAAGTATAATTGAAATCATGGCATAAAATTATTATCTTATTACCTAAATATAATAATATAATTTATATTATAAAATTATAATATAATAAAAAGAAATATATTAGTATGTTTAAAGCTCTTATTATTGTTACCAACAAATAATAAGGTGTAGAAAATTGTCTTTTAAGAATAAAAACAATTCATAACAATAATATTACCAATATTAAAGTTATATATTAATATAAATACTATGTCTATTAATGAAAGAATTATTAAGAGTAATAATAGAGTGCAATTATTATAAAAGTGAAATTAACCTATTTTTAGCACTTAATATAATAATTTTGAACATTTTTATGCCAAAAAATGTAAATAAACATTATTTAAATTGTATTTACAAAATAAAATAAGAAAAATTACAAATATTCTTAATTTTACATGGCAAATAACATTTATAGAGCTATATAGCACAAAGAAATCAAAAAAATGGAGTAATAACTTTAAGATTGATTATGGTAATAAAGATTACCTTTTGTCTTTGATAATATAAATTATTTATATTTAGAGAATAAATATTTTACCTTTTTATTTAATTTTTTATTGTTTTTGATGCATCTGAGGGGGAAATAGAGTAAAAAGGGCTCTATTTATAGTAAATTCCTCCCTTCTAGATCACAGAAGGCTTCTAGTAGAGGCTTACTGATTGTATACACTGGAATTGATCTGTATTTTAAGGTTTGGTGATGATGACACCATGATCAAACCATCTTATCTCATTATTACACCATTCTTTAGAGTTATCTCTCAATGGGGAAAATGTTGGGTCAATCACCAGCAATTGACTTCATGTCACACTGCTGTCAGTATAAGATCTTGCTTCAGTTGTGTTAGGGTCACATTATAGTCACTGGATTTAGTGGGTCACATCACGTCTGCGTCAAGACAATGTCAATATTCAAATGTGTCACATGAGAATGTTACTCAAAGCCCAAACACATTCAACACTATTAACAAGGTTTTGGTAATTACACCTCATGGTGCCAGGTAGCAGTTTGGCATGCTCCTAATTGTGCATGAGAAGACTTCCACCATCTCAATCCTTTACCATGCCTACTCTCATGCATGAATTGGCTTCTGCTTCCCCACCTAATCCTCTACAACCCTTAGCATGCTTACGCGCCTGCACCGCTCTCCAGATGTGACTCCAACACTGCCCCCCATGTCTGCCCTCACCACTCCTTATGCTTCCACCCCCGCCACTTACAATCCTTACGCTCCCACGGCGCCCTCAAGATATACCTCCAACTCTGTTATCAATCCTCCTTATGCCTCTTCCCACCTGCCACTGACCATGCTTACGCTCACATAGTGCCCTCCTGACATGCCTCCAATGCTTCCCTCACAGCGGCCTAATCCTCTCTGACACTTAGCATGCTTATGTGCCCGCAGCGCACACAAAGAAGTGACTCCGACACCACCCACCAATCCTTTTGCTTCTGCACCCCCGCCGCTTACAATCCTCATGTTCCTGCGGATCCCTCAAGATATGCCTCCACCAGTTTTATCACTTATGTAACTGTTAAACTTAAAATAAGATTACAGTGAGTGATCATAAATGATGAATTGTAAGCTTGAACTTTGATCATGAATCACTTTGAGGGTATACCCACTAAAGCCATTAAGAGAGTGAGTTCTCATAGCTTGGAATGTCCGTATCAAACTGCCAAGAGGAGTTCATTACATAAGAAAAACTCTATTTTTGATGATTTTTCTTGCATCTCATTGTTTCTGTAAAAAGACAATATTTTAAACTTCAAATCATGATTTAAGGGGGTTTTACTTTGAATATTATGAGAAAAATACATCATTATTCATGAATGAGCTAATAGAACCCAAATATTCAGTTTGATTTTTTCTTGATTTTTGATCTTTCTAGAAACTTTGAAACTATCCCTGTTGTGCCTTCCTTTGGATAAGCCACCGATGCATGGCAAAGGAGGGAGTTTGGTTCCTCCTGGAATTCCTGGTGAATCTCATTTTGATGAATTGCATCCACAAAGGGAATCATGTAGAGAAATTGGCAATGCTCCAACAAGATTCAGTTGATTGATTTGTGGAAGATTTCTTGAGGAATCATGAGAGTTAGTTGCAAGTTGGTGAATTCCTGCAGAGCCTCCTGGTGGGAATGAGGTGAGCTCTGCACTGGGGGGGGCAGGAGGTAACAGGAGGTCTCTCTGGGGAAGGCACTGGGGGGAATTTCAGAACAGGGAACAGGAGGGGGAGGCTGGGGAGGGGGGGTTCTGAAAGGTGTATCGTCAATGATGATTATTGAGCAGGACATGGAAGGACAAGGTGGAGATGGTCAAAGGAGTGGTGAGGGAAGGTTGGTAACAGGAAAAAGTAAAAAATTGGTACTTACAAAAAGGATGCTCTGTTGATTGCATTGGAGCCACCTCAGGTTCAGGACCAAGAGTTGAATCGTTCTCATGTGATGGTAATTGAGAATCTGAGGTTTGATTCAGCCCTGGAATAGGTGATGTGGGGCTGCAAATGGGTGGATCATCTTTTTGGGAGGGTTCTAAAAACATAGGCAGAGTCAGTTAACTTTATTTGAAATTTAAAATGAGAAATGGAAGAGCTTTCTTCTTACTTCCAAATAAGTCCTCTGACCATTGGGTGCCACTCAGGCCTTGAGTGTGCTGCCATGGAGTTTGCTCGCAAGGCATACGGTGAATCGGAGAGTCTTGTTAAGGAAAATTTGGTAGGTTTTGTTCTATGGGTGAAGAAGAAGAGTCAGTGTTATTTCATGAAAAAATGAGTCAAGGAGGAGAAAAAAAACTTACTTTGGGACTTAAATCCCATGGGTGATGATAAGCCCAAGCTCAAAGGTCCTCTGACCATGTCCATCTTTCATTGGCTGGATAATCACTTTGCTCCAGTTTAGGAGGGAAGTTACAATTGGATGGTGGCCTAAGAGGTGGAGTAGAAAAATCAATACTTGAGGGAATTGGGCTAATCATGTGGAAGTGTTCCCAGGGTCAATTTGCACTCAGGAGTGCTCCCATGATTTTCAAATACAAAGGAGTCCGCACAAGGGCTTCTAGAGGGGAAACTCTTCTGGATGCAGGGTCAGAAGGGGTGCTCAACAAACAAGAAATTTTTGTGTGCATGTTGGGAAGAATCACAGGCATAGGCCAACGGGGATACCCTGCTAAGTGCACAAATTGCATGGAATTTAAAATGAAAGAATCTTAGATTACTAACTGAATAGAAAGAAAAGTGTGAAGAAAAAATTCATAAATAGAATTATTTAAAAATTTAAAATTTAAATCAATTATCAAAATTCTTCTAGTGACTTTTTAAAAGCCTGAAAGAAATTCTTAATGAAGATTGAATATCAATAGAAGTACATAACATATACAAAAGCTTCAAATGGAGAAGATTATGCATGATGTAGGTAGAAGCAGGGTTCTTGACATATAATCAGGAAAAAAAAAACGCAAAAGGGAAGGGGAGTGGTTAGTTAAGTGCAGTAGAAAAAACTGGAGAGGCAGGAAGACAATGTGAAATATGCACAGGAATGAGAAGAGAGGATGAAGTTGAACAAAGTGAAGAGGGTGAGAACAAAAGGGAAGTGTTTGTCAGGGGAAGATGGTCTTTTATACCAGGAAGAATCTTAGCAAGTTGCAGCAGTCACAGCAGCCACCAATGTGTCAGCTTCAATGCCAGTCAGTGAAATGAAGCTCTTTCACAGTCAATGCTGCAGATGAGAAGCTTGCACTGAGTATAGCAATTGGAACACTTTTAATACAAATTACTCCTTTGTTGCATTAAAAATTCCCACAATTTCCTGGGAGTGCTTTTGTGATGGCATTGTTGAATCTGCATGGGGCTGCAATCCACAAATGCACCATGCAGAAAGGTACATGGTGCATTTGGTCTCAGGTCACTGCAGCAAGAATGGCACCATTATGGCTGTGTAATAGAGGTTGAAAAAATTGTGGAGAGGCTGTATAATGAGTGAAGACAGCATGAGCTTAGGTCTTCTTTGGCCTCATAATTGAACTTCTCAGTTGGTGAACACTTGAATTGCACATCTGCTGAGCTATTTTTAGAAAAATAACAAATGCTGCCCTGATGAGCTATTGCTATATAATCTTTTTAAGGAAACAAACTTAGAATTTGGCACAACATTGCAAGGAATGTACTCCAGGCCTAGCATTTCACATGCTTTGGTGAAGTGCAAAGAAGTGGACCTTCCAATGAATTATGGCAAAAAGTGCTCCAACCATGGCATTCCTAAGAATTTACACACTGACCTTTTGAAACTGCATTGTGAAAAGCTATACATGCTGAGCTTGTCGGTGCAAGTCAGGTGATTCACCACACTGAGCTTGGGGCACGTGAGTTGAATGTGTGCCAAAGATGGGAATGTGGATACTCATCTGTAATATACATGCAGGCTTAACTCTTATTACACTACCCTCATTTGTAGAATAGCCAACATTTTAGTACATACTATATACTTTTGGTGTACGTGGCAGGGCTGAGAAAATGCTGTACAAGAATCTGCCATGCAATCACCCCAAGGCATAAAGTAAAATTTCTCAAATGCATCCCTTTTATGCACCTTGTTGAATATTTCCATGTAGCTACCACACAGATGCTGGTGTCTGCCAGGTTATGCTTGACGTGGAATTGTGGATTTAACGGATCAAAATTGATTGATAACAGTATTACAACAAATTACAGTTTCTTTATATGATTTCACGTCTTTCTGATTCATTTATGAAAGAATCAAACACTTAGAAATAGTTTCAACTAATACTTACTTGTTTGGTAATAAAGGTATAATATAATAATGTGATGATGTGGAAAAACAGCAAGAGGATGCCCCTTTTAAGTCTAATACAGCTCAAAGAGGCATGCCATGGAGCAAACTGAAAAGCAAGTGAGTGAGAAAACAAGAAACAGTTTTGGATTATTAGTTGCATCATTTGTTGTCACATAAGATTATCAAAAGTACTTAATTGAGGCTTTTATGTGATTACCAAGCCATTTATGCTTAAGAGTAAAAGGAATAACAACTGTAAATCTTCTTTGATTCCAAAATAATCATTGATTTCTCAAAGGTATCAACTATATTATAAATTTAATGACAGAATATATCTTCTGTAAATGTTCAAAGATTCTGTGTTTCACATGGAATCATCAAAAATGGACTGTACATAAAAAATTTAATTTTACTTAGAAATGTATAATTGTTTTTGGTTTTTCATTGAATTGTACAGCTCTCAATTGGCCCTGAAAGTTTCAAAAAGATTCATTAAGAATTGTATTTTTAATGAATTTTTGAAGTTTCTACCTCAATTCTACATAGAATTGCAAATAGCAGTGTATGGCTGGTTGCTATGAGGTAGATAATTGGATACTAGTATAAAAAGGGTTAAAATTAATCTTTTGGGGTTTATACATGGTAATTAATTAAGAATTGACATGGTTACGGTAGTCTAAGTTGTTCGTTACCGCCTTGGCACATCAAAATAGCAGGTTATTTGCTATTTTCTTATAATTTACTGTAGTTGTAACATGGTAACCAAGTTCCTAAAAGGTTTTAGTTTACTAATTGGGCCAAGATCAGAAATGGATCCAAGCTTTGGAGCTGTCCACACCTCAGAGGCCTCAGAAGTTGGGTACCCTGGCTCTCTTTGCTATCTTTTGTCCCCCTTGCCTAATTTTTTACATCAAAATAGAATTTCCAGCTTCAAGTGAGATATCCACTATGGGTGTACCAAAAGTTCATTTAAGAATACCATAATATTAACTGCTCAAAACATGCATAACACTATTCTTAGTGCATATGTAACATGGTATTTCTCATGTTCCCCTTATTTTGGCGTGAAATAGAGAAAAACAAGACTTTTCACAGATCTTTTATGTATAATTGAATTATTTTCCATATTAACACCTCAAAGAGTTGATTTGAGCTTATTGAATCTATGGAGCTAACCCAGGTGACATTTTGTGTAGAATCCAAATCTGGCCTTAAATCCATGGATCTACTTACTCAATAAAAAAGTTATTCATATTTTCTGAAATAAAAAACAATGAATTTTGAATATATGAATGACTTATGGGTTATGCATAGTTCATAATTTATTTTTAAGATGATTGTGGCCTATTTGGGTATGTAAAATATACCTCAAGGCTCACACTAAGCCTGAAGGTGATACTCCAACCTATGCTGTAGAACAAAAAACAAATTCAGTCAATTTTGGGGTTTTCAGGATATTACAGGCATCATATTAAGGATTTTTCATCCATAGCAAGACGTCTTTATAAATTATGTGACAAAGACACAGTTTTTCAAATGACTTTTGACGGAGTCAAAGCCTTTAAAGCATCAAGACAAGCCTTGACCACTGCTCCACTCTTACTGATGCCATACTTTAAGCTGCACTCCAAGATCTATATTGATGTATCAAGGGATGGGCAAGGGGCTGCACTTCATCAAGCCCATATTATAAATGCCAAAGCTGTAGAAGGACCAATATGTTTCATATCCAGGCAAATCAAACCAACTGAAGCTAGATATGGAGCAAGTCATATGGAGTGTTTATACCTTCTCTGGGCCTTAGAAAAACTCAATGAATTCCTGGAAGGATATGTTTTTGAAGATATAACAGATTTTACCACTGTTAAATCACTTTTTAAAATGAAAATACCCAACAGGAATATGCTCAGATGGCAAATAGCCATACAGGAGTATAGAGGTAATACGGCTATTGTTCACAACAATGAAAATATTCATAAAAATTCAGATGGACTGCACAGGCGGCCATTACCAAATAATATTGATAATCCAGCTTATGTTCCAGAAGAAGCCTCCCAACAGATCCCAACAGAAGGAAGCAGGGTTACTAATCTGCACAAAACATTATTTCTGTAAGGGATATGCCATATTGGTATTTATGAGTATACAAGGATGCCATTTGGCATCAAAAATGCACCATCCCACTTTCAAAGGATGATGGACGCAATATTTCAAGAAGAGATACAAGAAGGCTGGATGGTAGTATATATTGATGACATCATTATATACTCAGAAAAATGGGAAGACCATGTGCAGTACATAGACAGGGTACTAAGTAAATGCAAAACCATCAATATGAAATTTTCACTTAAGTGATATTTTGGCTAACAAGAACAACGGCCACTAGGAAAGAAAGTCACAGGCCTTAGTGTGGCCATAGACCAGAACAAAGTAGCAGAAGTACTGCAACAAACAGTACCAAAGAAGATCAAAGATATCCCATATTCCTTGGGTTTGCTAGCCCCTACAGGCACCACATCAAGAGGTTTGCCCACATAACTAGTAGTCTATACAAGTCATTTTCAAAAGATTTAGTTTTTGAAATCACCAAAGAAAGGAGGGATGCATATGAGAGGATCAAGAATGAACTCACCAATGCACCTGTCCTGATACTCCCTGACTATTAATTACCATTCAAATTGCACATAGATGCAGCTTGCAATCAAGGTTGGGGAGCTTCCCTAAACCAAAGACAAATTTTAGATGGTGAACCAAGGGAAGGGGTAATATGCTACATCTCAAGGAAACTATAAGATTCAGATGCTAGTTATGGAACAACCCAGACTGAATGCTTATTCCTAGTCTGGGCCCTAGAGAAACTCCATAATTATATGGAGGGTGAAGTCTTTGAAGCCTACAAATACTGCACAGAACTCAAGTCTTTACTTAACATGAAGTCTACCAACAGACATATGTTGAGGTGGCAAATAGGTATGCAAGAGTATGGAGGTAATATGACCATCATACACAAAAAAGTCAAAGGCCACACCTATGAAGATGGTCTCAGTAGATGTCCACTGGACAATGTCAAAATTAACCCAGCTTATGACCCTGAAATAGCTGTAAAAGTATGTATTAGTTTCATGGAAATAGATAGAAGGAGAAGCTTCAGATTTTCTGAATGGGCACCAGAAAATAGTACCCCAGACAATCACCTGAGTGGACCAGAAGGGACAGGAACTCCCATGTTTGGGAAACATTCCTCTGAACTTCACACAGATGTTCTTAATTGAGTGATGAAAACCAATGCCAAACATAAACAGTGTTCCATTTTGTTACAACTCCTTCAACAGAAATACAGGAGCCCAGAACTGGAACCCCAGTTAGAGGAGCCCTGTTTGAGGGATTATGATGACAATAAATTGTTCCTTATAGATGGTCTACTCTATCACAGAGATAAAGAATGAGTGCCCTCACAGTGATGGGTACAGACCGCATATCAATGATACTGCCGGAATGCCATGACTGCACATACACAGGACACAATGAAAGCTTGGTGGCCGAAATGGGAACAAGAGTTGAGTGAATACATAAACACTTGTGAAGGTTTCAGAAGCCAAACAGAAAACATGGGAAAAAATATGGGCTGCTTAAACACATAGAAGAAACCAAAAGCCCATGGGAAACCATCAACATGAACTGGGTCACAGGACCTTTACCAGGAGGCAAAGAAAACTTCAATGCTTTCCTAGTCATAGTTGATAGGTATACTCAAGATGTAAGGTGCCTACCATGTCACAAGGAGGAAAAAGCTATGGATACAGAACTTTTATTCTGGGAGAGCATTATATCCACATGTGTGAGCCTGTGAGGTATGTTTAACATACCCATAAGGCCACAAATGATTTTATAAACAATTAAATTTGTCTTAAACAGACTTTTTAGTTGAATTTAAAATAAAAAATAATAAAAAATAAGTATAACTTTTTTTTGGATAAACAAAGTTATAATTATTATGTCATTTTTGGATTCTACACCAAAAATAACCTAGGGTACACCCATAGGGTGTTATACCCAAAAACACTTATTTCTTGTGTTATTAGAAGATTTAAGAATCTCACAGTACTAATGTAACTTTTTAACATTTTTTTAAAATTGTTAAATTTAAGCTTAATTAAGCTTAAATTTAAAGTTACATAAGGTTTATGCAACTTTACCAAAATTTTAGTTAAAATTGAGGTGTGGTGTATATTTACTGAATTGGCTAAGGATTTGCCATACAGAATGTAAATCCTGCGTGAGCTCAATTTAAAAGGGTTTAAGGCCATAGTATGGCTTTAAATAAATAAAAGGGCAAAATCCACGCAAAAAGGTGGGACAAAGGAAAAAGACCAAATAGAGCTGGGGTACCCAACTTTTTGGATCTGCAAGGATTCAATTAAGGTTGTCCACCTGTATTGGAGGATTTTCAACCTTATTTAAACTTTAAGATTAGACTTTGATCCAACCTTAAGGTTTAAACTGGTTTTATCCTAAATTGGACAGGAATTTCAAGCTGCCAAGAGGGTAAATCCCAATAAGCAGGCTTGGAATCAAGGTTTTAAGAACTGTCAAAGCTTAATCAAGCTTAAAAAGCTTAAATAAGCTTAAAACTTTAAGGTTTCAATCATCAAAACCTTATCAAAACTTAAGGTTTTGTGTGTATTGCTATTTTACGTGGAAAAATAGTAATAACTTCAAAAATTCATTAAAAATCCAAATCTTAATGGATTTGCTTGAAAATTTCACACAGCTTAGAATTTAATATTATCAATATATAAATTAAATTTTAAGTATCTTTTATTAATAGGTTTCCTGGGTAATTAGCCTGGAAAATTACTTTTTTAATTAAGCTTAAAGAAAATTATGATTTCTTTAAAAATTAATTAAAAATTCAGTTTAAGAGATTTCTGCTTGAAACTCTGATTTTATGTTGTTCATGTGATGAACTTTAATATAAATAAACTTATTTTATATTAAAACTTAAAATAATTAAACTAAATGAGGATTAAAGTTACTTGGAGTTAAGAATAACACTGGTAACTTTAAATTGGAAGTAAAAATAAGTTGCCTTAAGTTAAGAACTTAATTTTTAAGCATGGTTTTTCAGTTTTGACCTGAGCACGCCCTCTACATCCATTATGAATCATGAGAGCTGCTCTGTAGACATAAAAAGAGTCTTTTCATCACTGTTTTTGTCCATCATTCACAATCAATCCAATCATATTAGACATTTAAACAGGTAAAGTTTTATTAAATATAAAATCTTATTATTAAAAGTAATTCTTAAGTTATTTTTATTCTTTATTTATTAAATTAAAGAATTGAAGTCATAGAATTCAGATTATTGTTGTAATCATCTATAATAACTTTTATTATATAAAATTTTCATCTTAAATATCTTTTAAAATCCACAAATTCCTCCCAAAAACTCTTTAATCATAAATTTTAGTATAAAAAGTTGTTTTATCTTTGATTTTATTGATTTTTGGCGTGTTTTTAACTTATAATCATTATTTAATATAATAACTGTTGTTTTATAACTTGTTGTATTAAATAAATATTATAAGTAAGTTTTCTTTAAAGTTCTATATTTTTTTTTATCTATTATTAGGTTTTTTATATAGAATTTTATTCTATAAAGAATTATTTCTGCACAGTGTGTGATTAATTCTTTTTTTTATAAATAATATTTATATTATTTATAAGTGGTTAATATTCTTATTTTCCACGTGTAATTGTCTCATTAAGAGCTTTACACTTCTTATTGTTATAACTGTCAGTGACTATAACAATAATAGAATAATTATAATTTATTATAATTATTATATTTTTTTTTATTATTATATTTTTATAATAATAATTAAATTTATTTTTTTTATATAATTATTTTTAATAATTATATTTAAATTTGTGGTTATAATATTTCATTATATTATATTTTTCTACTGAGGACAGTCATAGTACTCTTGATATTGTTACTATTATCAAGAGTTTCATAGACAAACCTTACAACATGTGACTCCCCTAAAATAATCAGTATTGTTGGAGACCCTAAGTTCACATCAGAATTCTGGACCAACATCTTTTACATGGTTGGAACAAAACTTGCATTTTCTACAGCTTATCATCCACAGACAGATGGTTTAGCTGAAAGGATGATCCAGACAATGGAGAACATCATAAGAAAATGTTTTGCATATGGCATGAAGTATAAGGACCATGAAGGATACACACATCATTGGGTCACACTCCTTCCAGAAGTCCAACTGGCTTACAACACAAGCCAGAACTCTACCATAGGTAAAGCAACCTCACTGGTAGAAAAAGGGTGGAAGCCCCTATTACCTGTGGATCACTTGAACAAAAATCTTCTGACTATCCACCCTACAGCTCAAGACTTCCATTACATTTGGAAGAGAGAATTTGATACAGCTTCCCAGTGCATAGCTGAGGCTAAAGAGTACAACAAACAGAGGTATGACAAAACACACATGGAACCAGACTTCAAATAAGGGGACCAAGTGTTGGTATCTACTCTTAACTATAAGAGCCTCAAAGGCCAAAAGGAAATGAGGGACTCATTTGTAGGACCTTTTACTATCATCAAACGGATAAGGAAAGATGCAGTGGAGGTTACACTTACAGAGGTATTATCTAGCAAACAACCAGTATTCCAAGTAACTTTGGTCAAACCATATTTCCAGAAAGGACAGGACAGGTTCCTCTACAGGAACACTCACCACACTCCATAACACATGGTGGAAGTAGAGGACCCCCCTGGCCCTGTGAAAAAGATCAGACTGAATAGTAAAGACTAGAGGCAATACCTGGTAAGATTCAAAACCAGAAAGCAGATAAGGACAAATTGTTGGCAGAAGATGCCATACAATATCTTAACCTCCACTTGAGAAGATTCAGAGCCTCAACAAGATCTGAGAGGTCTAATCAATGATGAGCCTTTTTCTGAAGGGAGGGTATGTCAGCCAGTCACTCAAAACTAGATCAGAAGCATGACAGCCAAACACCATAAACCAATGGAAGAGGAAAATACAACCAAAAAATGGAGCCAAGCCAAACCATCTCAAAAGGTATCCAAAGAAAGAGGAAAGTCACCTGTTTCCAAATATGCAAGTCCCATCACCATAGGACAAAGAATAACAAATTTATTTCTTCTCAAAGAAGTTGCTGAGCATAAACTTTAATTTTCACCTCTCATCTGAAATCAAGAGGAAGAGGCTTAACCTCAGAAAATGGTTATTCACATTGAAGCTCTAGGTAAGGGATAGTCAAACGTACTTGCCAAACTGATTTAGCACCAAAACTACAGAGCTTATGACCAAAACAAGGTTAAATACGAGTGAACAAAATCTTCACCTCCCATCTAACTTCTACAGTTTTAGTATGAGATATTTAAAATGGGTTTTGTTTGGAAAGAGAACAATTAGGGTTATCCAATGGTGACATCCGTTTCCCCATATCACATCTTGAAAAAAAAATATAGGACAAATAAGTTTCATACAGAATTTGAGGAAATCATATATCTGGACAACAACATTTGAAAATGGCATAACTTTGCCATATTTAATGTTAACAATACTAAATGAGGTACCATCTTGTATATCCCATTCAGGCATACAAAATGAACCAAATTGACCTCAACATCTTGAAAAAGGACAAAGATATAGCATTTTTAAGGACAAAACCCCACAGTAGCATGTTCAACAAAAAATCGATTTATGATCAAAGTTGAAGCTTGAAATTGATAATTCATGATGACTCAGTGTAAGCTTATTTTAAGTTTGAAAGTTATTGAAGTGATATAACTAGTGGCTAATAGTATATTATGATGAACACTAATAAGCTCTACAAGGCTCAGGCATCTTCCAAGCCTATGATGTCAGCAAGCCTAGAGTTATAGTGATAACTCTAAATAATGGCATAATAATGAGATAAGATGGTTTAATTATGATTTACTTCCAGTGGATACCTTCATTGAAGTTTTACTAGAAGCATTCTGGACTCTAGAAGGGAGGATCTTACTATACATAGAGCTCTTTTTACCTCTATTTCCCACTCAGATGCATCCAAAACATTGAATTAATACATCAAAAGGTAATAACTTTATTCTTTCTATATAATTCTATTATATTAGTAAAAAATTAAGTTAATTTTTATCAAATTGATCAACATTGATGTTATTAAACCATTCTTTTATTGTTTTCGTTGAAATTCTCTTTAAAAATCTTCAATTCCACATAAAATGAAGAATATTTTTAATATATTTATTTTTTCTGGTAAAATAAATTTGAATTATTGATATTTACATTATTTTGGTCAAAAAGTATTAAAAAGTATTGTATTAAGTGTTAAAAGTAGTTTATTTCATCTTTTTTCAATAGTCTCTCTTTATTATTATTTTTAAATATTCTTTTATGAATATAAATAGTATTTATTATAATATTGATAATAATTCTGTTATAAATTGTTCCTTAATATAAAAGAACAATGGTCTAGGTGTTTATAATTTTTTTTAACAATAATAAATTGCCATCAATATATCAATTATCAAATATTAGTATATTTAGTCTTATTAGCTTACTTGTATAATATTACTTATATTATTTCATGTGGTAAATAAATAAATAAAATTACTCCATAATTATGATATTTCTTTATTATTTTGATTATTTTTTATCTTATTTATTACCTTAATAAGGAATTTCAGAGTACAACCAGTAAAATAGTGGTAATATTAACTTATTTTTCCATAGTCAAACCTTCCATTTGGGGGCCTGCCTGCAATATTCAATTTAAAGAGAAGTAAAAAAGACCCAAATTGGGTTTATCCAATAATAAATTATATAATAATTTTGAATTTCTTGGTTTCAAAAGAAATTGAGGTATTTGGAAAAAAATTGTAATGTCTTACATGTGGTTTCTCACATCTTTAGACTTGCAAGAACTCTCTTTGCGTGACTCTAGTAATTAAAAAAGATATATATAAATCAAAAAAAATTTATATTATTATTTAATTTTTTGAAGAAGGACCAACTTAATTTTTATTTTATCCTTAAGAAATAAAGATATAAAAAATACAAAAAAACATTTTAATTCATCTCTTTTATTCCATTTGTTTAAAAAGATATAACATATTTACTTATTGATTCATAGTCAAATGTTACAAATAGGCTTTTTGGGACAAGGAAACAGTTGCAGTTAATTAGCAACACCCACAGAGCTTTGATACGCAAAAAATAAATATGAATCAGTTTGATGACATACTTTCAGGAATAATTGAGGATCCAATGGGGTAGCAATGGGTTTGAAAGCTTCCATACTACATCCTTCAAGTATTTCATTTATGAAAATCTGCTCATAAAGAGGGATATCAATTTTAAAACAGTAAAAAAAGTTTTTTATTCCCAGAGCTTACTGAACCTCAGATATAATTTCCTTTAAAAATCCCTCTTTTGTCCCTGTCAAAGGCTTCAACAATTTCCAACCTCCACATATAGATATGCGATCCATCCATATGACTTCAGAACAAGAAAATTTGGTACGAATGAAGAGACACTTACTGGCTTGACTTGTTTTGAAAACAAGTTATCAATCACCAATGCAAGCATTCTATAAAGCTTTGGGCTGTTTCTGAGTGCAAATGATGATTTAAAAATCTTCAAGAAGGTTCCAAGATGTATTTAATGTGCAAAAACTTCTTGATATCTCATAGAGAATCTTTCTTCAGGTACCCTATTCAGAAAAGCAGTACAAAAATCACTTGGATGGAGGTTATAATAATTAATGAAACCATGTGGTAACGTAAAACTAAGGGGGAAAGCATTTTCACCACCAAATAAGTCTTTTCAACATCAATTGCCTCAATATGGGAACAATCCTGGACTAATATCCATTTTTCACCTTATAAATTTTCCATTGTGTTATTTCCTTCAAAAATCCCCAATTTGGACTAATTTCGTATTTTTTGTGGTAACAAACCAGATTTTTAATCTTGATTGTATTCTATGCTGGGAGCCCCTCGACCAAGTCTTGAGTCTCCCTTTTAAGAATTCATATTAATAAAAGATTGAGATTCAGTTTTGGAAATCTTTATCCTGTGTTGAGTCCCTAATTTGGAAAATTGACTTCATTCATTGGCCTAGTATTTGATTCATCAATATTATGAAAGATGTTCTTTGGTGATTTTTAAGGAGCTTCATACATTAGCCAGCCTTGTTCTGCGTTTTTAGTGGTCAACTAGACAGGTTATGGTAAATCAATACTTATTTTGGAAATGGAATTTTTTTATGAGTCTTTAGCCAATATTTTAAAAAATATGCAGACTCTTTCAAAGAATTATTCAAGACTGGGGTCTTTGATATCAACCAAATTAGCTGACAGAAAATATTGTTTCTTCTAGATTTTGGTTCTTTTGATGCAAGAGTCTCAGTATCAAATGCGTTGAAGGAGGAACATAAAGCTTTAAAAATTCCTTCTTCTAATGATTCTATCCCATCAAAACAGCATAGATACGTTAGGAGTCATGAAGAATTTGAAATTTTCCAATATAACATGGAATACTTTTGAGTTTCCATTTATTTCAGAATGACCAAGAAAGAAACACTCTTCATAATTGGGATATACATTGGGTCCTATTTTTGAGTTAGTAAAATGTACATATAAGACGCATACCAAAATATCAATTTTTCTCAGTTTGCTATGGTTTTGACACCCTTGAGAGCCGTCAATTAAGCAGAAAATATTGCATCAATACTTATTGTATAACGAAATTATATTTGGGATAAATTCACAAATTATATTAGAAGTACTTATAAAACTGAACCTAATTCATGCATCACCATGTTGAATATGATTTTGAAGTGAGGATAGAATGTGGTTATTGAAGATTCTAGCATCTGTTCTGTGTGATTCCAACTGAATTATTAATCAACATCAGCATGGGGTCCTGGCTCATTGGTTTGGGCGCTGGCTTGGCACAATTGCAAAATGTCAGAGGTACCGGGTTCGACTCCTGGGGGCTCCACACATATTGAAGCTGTTTAATGAGCTATTTTTTTCTCATTATATGGTATCTATGCCCAAAAGTATCAGCAAAAGATGTGAAATTGGAGCTTGATCAGACCAGATATCAAGCTATCCCTATTACAGAGGCAAAAAAACAATTATTCTCTACTTCTATTGAGAAAATTTAATATATTTGTGTGATTAATAGTGTGGAAAGGACGATTCCCAACTCTATTTATGATAGCTGCATACAGACGTGATTTATACAAAATGAAAGAAAAATAGATATCATGGGGAATAGTTTAATTTATTATTTACCATTGAATCAAATAATTTCTATTTAAAAGATAAATAAATTTATCACTATAATTGAAGAACATGGAAATATGGTTTTAATGTGGCAGTTGTTTTCAACCTCTTAATAATAAAAAGATCCTGGGTATTCATAGAGTGATTATTGCATATTGACTTGATGAGACTTTGAAAAGGGAGATGTACTTTCAAAAGATAAATAGCAAAACTCAAAGGATTCAGAGAATTGTAGCTCTACTGAAATGATTTCAATAGCTCAATTCACAAAAAATACATCCAACTCAAATCTCTTCCGAAGAAAGGATTAATTTCCCTCATACTTATTATGTGTACCTGTCTCCTTCAAAACACTCACAATATGAACGACTGAGATACACTATGTTTGACTCACATGGGTTTAACCTTCTCATTACCCATCTTACCTGTGGGCCGCTCAAGCCTATTTCCTTGAATTATTCCAAACCACATCGATTACTGGTCTTCAATTTCATTTTTCTTCCAAAAATCAATCATAGTATTTCAATTGCGCCACCATAGGTAGATCTTCTGGAATGAACTTTCTTACCTCTCAAAAATGTAGTAACTGCAACACTACATTGTTAAGGGAACCCCCTTAAATTTATCATCAAAAATCAAGCTTCAAAAGCTCTGATGAAAGCTCAAAAAAGAACACCTGAAACGAGATAATGTTTTTAAAGATGATTAGTGGGAAGTAATAAACTCCCCTATTTTTTCATCGATTTTTTTTCTTCGGTTTCCATGTTTTGCATAATAATCTTCCTCAAACCCAAATTAAAAGAAACAAATTCCTTACTACAGGTCACTCGTGCAAAAGTCATACCAACCTTTACCCTTTTCAGTTATATCAGTAGTCTTGTAGGATGGATCATTTTTCGTAAACTCTTCAAGGGACAATGTTTTAGGGAGTTCTATGAGCAAATGAACTATACAAGATGTGGAATAACATACACACTGATAATATGCTAAATTTTTTCACCGGTTTTTCAATGAAATTGATCAGCATTTGACTACACAAAAGGAATTCTTATCAGTAAAAATGGACCATCTCAAGTATCAACACGTCCAATTATCACAATTAAAAGATTTCTGTTTTATTTTGAACATCAGTAATCTTTATTCTGTAAGTTCTCAAATTTACAAAAATTGTGTATCAAGAGTAAATGATAATTCTGGTCTGAATTTAATTTGATGTCTTATGACCCGGGTTCTATTATACATATCTTTACTGAAATTTATTTTCAATAAGTGTATTTAAGAATGAATTGATTCAATATCACTAAAAGATTTTCTTCTTTATAATTTTTGTGAAATGAGTCTCATAATATAAAGTATAGCTTCCAAGCCAAACTCTTTATGAGAAAGATTATTCTCCACCTCCTTGACTATCATGGTTCTACCGGAAGAAAATGTACCAAGCGGAATAGAGTACGCACAAATGAAGTGAACTCAGGGAGGGGAAAATTCTATCAAAAGGTAATATGTCAAAAACTGTGCATTACAAATAAGCTGATTCAGGAATACTTATCACCAAATCTAATGGGGATGGATAAGTTATCAGAATATTAAATTTCTTTTAAATTTCAAATATAATGAGATTCAATTGATTTTATTGATTTCTTATTGGAAATAATCTTGATTGGGATAATTTCTGTCAAATCTTTGAAAAATAAATTGTGTTTTGTTGAGATTTTTGAAAAAATGAAGAAAGCTAAATATATAAGGGAAGTAAAGAAGAAAACAGCTCAAGCTTGAGCCCTCTAGTAGTACAAACATTAGCCACAAAAGCTACTATATGGCCTTATGATCAGAATAGACCTCTGATCTGGCACTCTCCAATAATATTCCTTCTCAAACACAGCTTACAAGCAGTATTGTAATCTGTAAAATCAATACTAATTCTGTAAAAAAGTAAAATTAGACTTTGAAAGTTTTAAAAACTCAACTACATGGAATGCTAAAGCAATAATATTCTTATGGCTGATTATATCATTTTGTTACATATCTTGAACAAATTGATGATGATTAAGGCTCATTAATTTATTTTTCTTATTTATATAGCAGTATAAATTTTAAGCCTGTAGTTCCAAAAAATCCACAAGCCAGATACCTTCATATTACAAATAATGGTAATAAAATAGGATACACATAAAATGAAAAATGGGACAAATGGCTCATGAATGGTAGCCCTCTGAGGATTACAGATCTCTCATTTTAGAAGAAATAATTCTTATAAAAATATGATTGGAGAATTCCAAGCTATCTCAGTTCAAAACCAAAGATGGAAATAAAGGTTATATTTGACTCCAGCTCAAAATGCAAGGTCCCATGCAGAAAAACATTATTTTGGTATTTAATTTAAGCTCTCAAAAAGGTCTATCAACTGGTTTTGTAAGATGTGTCTATTAAATTGATGATGATATTACTATTAGTCCATAATACTATAACTGTTCTTATGAGATATAGCAGTTAAATTATTATAACCACAATTAAACAATTGATTAATTAATTATTTCTTTGACTTCTAATAAAATACTAGCAATTATAACAGTAAGAAATAATTGTCTACAAGAATCAATTACAAGAAGTATTGAATAATAAGCATTCTTTATTAAAATAATGAAATCATTTTAATATATGATTATTGTATACAAGAATAATTATAGATATAATTTTTGAAGAAAAAAACTAATAAAGAAAAAATTAAAGAATTAATTATAAACCACTCATTAATACTTAAATGAACCTGGAAAAGAATATGGCAGAGAGATTTGATGCATAAACTGTGGATTTAATGGATCAAAATTGATTTATAACAATATTACAAAAATATATAGTTGATTTCTATGATTTCAAGTGTTTCTGATTGATTTAAAAATGATTCAAACACTTAGGAGAAGATTAAACTAATACTTACTTGTTGGTAACAAGGATATAATTGGATAATAAGATGATTTTGGAAAAAAAAGCAAGAGGAAGGCTCTTCTAAGTCAATGGCAGTTCACAGAGGCATGCCATAAAGCAAAATGAAAGACAAGTGGGTGATAAAACAATAATCCCTTTTGGATTAATGACTGCATCATCTGTTGTCATGTAAGATTATTGTAATTACCTAGTTAAACCTTTTATGTGAGTACCAACCCATTTATTGTTAAGAATAAAAAGGGTAACAACTGTAAATATTCTTTTATTTCAAAAGAAAAATTAATTTCTCAAATATATCAATGTTATTGGAAGTGTCATCCAGGTTGTATTTTCTGTGAATTTTTGAAGATTTAGTGTTTCGCGTGAAATCATCAAAAATGGACTGTAAGTAAAAATTTCATTTTACTTATGAAAACATGATCATTTTTGGTGCATTTCTCGATAATACCACTCTCCATCAATACTTAAGGTTTCAGAAAGATTTGTTAGGAATTCTATGTTTCATGAATTTTTGAAATTTTACCTCATTTCTACTTAAAATTGCAAATCACAAAATATTGCAGGTTGCTATGGGGTAAATGAATGAATACTAGTCCAAATAGGGTTTTAATTAGTCTTTTAAGGTTTATCCAGGGAAAAGTATTAAGAATTGATATGTTACAGCAGTCCCAGTTGCTCTTTACCTCCTTGTCAAGTCAAAATAGCAGCTTGTTTACAATTTTCTTACGATTTAATGAGAGTTTAGCGTGATAACTAGTTTCCCAAAACGTTTTACTATACTAATTGGGCCATGATCAGCCATGGATTCAAGATTTAGACCTATCCACACCTCAGAGGCCTCAGAAGTTGAATACCCTGACTCTTTTTTATGTCTTTTGTCCCCCTCAGCTATTTTCATGTCAAAACCAAAAATTCAGACTTAAAGAATGATATCCACTATGGGTGTATCAAAAATGTATGTAAGAATAGCATAATATTAAGTTCCACAAACATGCATAACACTATTCTTAATGTATATGTAACATGGTATTTCTCACATTCCCATTATTTTGGCATGAAATTGAGAAAAACAAAAATTTTCAGCATTCTTTTATGTGGTATTGATGATGTTGTATTGAAATATTTTCAACATTACCACCTCACAAAGTTAATTGAAGCTTATTTACTCTATGAAGCTACCATAGTGACTTTTTATGTATAATCAAAATATGGCCTGAATTTCATAGATTTACTTACTCAAAAAAAAGTTATTCACCTTTTCTGAAATCAAAATTGATGAATTTTGAATATATGCATGACTTATTGGTAATGCATAGTTCATAATTTATCTGAAAGTTAATTTTGGCCTATTTGGGCATGTAAAAATATACCTCAAGGGTCACAGGTTTATCCAAATTTCTGTAATCATCTTGGAACGGGAGTTATACTCCTTTCTGGAATAAAATCCCTACCAAAACATCTAGCTCACATTATAGAGAAACTTCATGTCTGTATAGATTTTCCATAAATAGAGGAAGACAAACCAAATCAGCAACATTTTTTCAGAGAATAACAAGGGTCAAAAACTGAGGAAAAACTGAGTTCCTTATATTGAAAACTGAAAGATATATTCAGTTGTTATATCAGGCTGAGTCTATGATGAAGCTAATAAATACTAATTACAAGCTTCAGATATGACTGTGACATGGTGAAAATGATTGAAAAGGTTTTTTTTGATTATAATAAGGGTTGACAATGAGGTATATGAGAATTTACTATTGAGGAATAGTGGTGGTGAGCATTGTTGAAAGCCCTGGGTGCAGTAATTATCAGTTGGTTTAATATAATAACTACTACAATGGTTAATATTATAATTATAACCTGATCATTTTCCAAGAGTATAACTGTTTTTGACAGTTGTATTACCTAGGAAATTAATAGCAGGATGAGGAAACCTTTTCTGGTGGAGAAAAGGCCCCTTTTTATCCTAAACTTGGGTGAAAAAGTCTTCTAGACCTTTTGTCATAAGCATAAGGAATGACCCCCCTGCATGGGTGTTGCGGCAATTCAGCATGAAACCAGGTTGGGCCCAATTCGCCACACCATATCATTCATTTTTACTTGTCCCCCTTTGAAGTTCTATTTCCTTTTGGGCATAGGACCTCCCCCTGGTATTTCAGGCCCCAATCATCATTTATGGCCTCATGCCATATCCTGCCATCATTGGCCTTCCTGGCCAACTTGCATATCTCCAACCCTCAGGCCTCTTTCTTTGTTTTTGGGCCTTGGGGTGTCCTTTTTTCCCCTAGCCATAACCATCATACTTGGCCACCCCCTTTAATTAGGGGGTCTAGGGACTAAATGGCCTTTTTGGGCCATTTAGGCCCCCTATGGCCTCTATGGCCTGTACGCCATATTCCATGGGCCAATAAGGCCCCTTTTGGCCTAAACCAACAAGGCCAAAGGGGGCAGCCCACTAGCCCTCAAGGCCAGGTGGGTCCCAAACCACAATTGCGCCCACCTGAGACATTTTTGACCCCAAATCCCATAAAGACCCTCAGGACCCATTTTGTCCAAGGACCACAATGGACAACTTTTCAGCCCATGGCCTCTGGTATCCACCAGAGGCCACAAGATAAGCTCATCTCAATCCTTCCCCTCAACTTAAGGGGGATTCTTCCCTTTCCTCCATGCACCCCACACTCAAGGTTGCAGGAGTGGTGCATATATGGTATTATATACCATTGTGCACCATTTTTGCTCAGCAATTCAATGGTGATGCTTTCAGGACCAAATGCCATAATTCCAAATCAAGGTCCCAAAATCCAACACCCATTTCGAAGGAGGACTCTTCAGCTCATCAGTCTGGCATTCCATGGAGGATATCAGAGGACTATTCAAGGACCCGTATCACCTGGCCCTGCAGGAGTTGGGTTGGCAGTTCAATTCAGGATTATTCAAAAAGGGACATTTCTCAGGGGTATTACATCATTTCAATCAGTTGTCAAGGCAGCAAGTACTTCAGCATCCCTTGGAAAATTCAATTGGTCCATACAGGTAATACTCATGTATCCTGTATGGCCTTGGCCCAATTGGGTCAATTCATTCCCACTGTGGCAATTCAGTCCCACAGTTCAGTTTCCAAGATGGCTAGAACTTTATTTTCCCAATTCAGACAATACAGCCAGTGACTCACCTTCGAGGATCAGCCTTTCAGCTTTTCACATATACTGGCCACCTTTCAGCACCTGGGGACTTTTTCCCCAGTTAATTAATATATTGGATTTATTTTTATCTTTATGTTTATTTTCATTTATGAAAGTAAATACTGATATTCTTAAGTCAGTCATTTTCACATTTCTTCTTTGCCTTTCAGTGGATATTGGTGGTCATATCCTTTACTAATTCCATTTCCTTTACTGGCAGGTTAAAATAGTTAATTGGGGATTCACGTGGTTGGCTTCTTGGCTTTGGGTTTTCTTATTTCCCTGGCCATTGGCTTCACTTACTATTTCTTATCTTTGACATACTTGTCCTTATTCTTACTCTTATCCTTCTTAAAGAAATTCATTCTGCTTTATCTCTTTTATCCTTTTGGAGCCTTCCAAGATAGTTCTTGATTCCTGAGTGCCAGGCCACTCTTGTTTTCTGTCCAAGAGCCCCTAAGACACCTTTCCATGTAGAGGAAGTGAAGATTTTTGACTTCAAATGACTGGCTTGTGGTCTTCAAAATGCCTGTATAGCCTTTTTTTGTCTGTTTGAAACCTCATAATCATAGTTATGGGATATTATCCCACAGTAACGCTATATTGGCCTAACTGTGGGATTTTGACCTTAAAACTTCCATAAGTTGGCCAGTTTTTGAGATATCAAGATAAAAGCTGGTTCATTGTGTATCCCTGGATGGGTTATACACAAAGGTACTTCATTTGATAAAGCTATCTTTAAATATTGCAAAGTTATGATATGTACAAGATCTTTGTACATATGTATGATTTGCTTAAAATCTGTATGGAGCTTGTTTTCCTCATAACTTTTGTTCTCAATGAGATATGGGGAAATGGATTGCACCATCAGTCAGCCCTGATTGTGCTCTTCCAAAAGTGACCCCTATTTGGTATCTCACACGAAAACTGTAGAAGTTAGATGAGAGGTGAATATTTTATTCATCCATATTTGAACTTTCTTTGCCCATACCTCCTGTAGTTCTTGTTCTACCTCAATGTGGCTAGTACCATTTGATAGTGCTGACAAAGAGCTTCAATTTGAATACCAATTTGATGAGGTTAAGTCTCTTCCTCTGGATTGCAGATGAGAGGTGAAAAATAAGTTTTATGCTCAGAAACAACTTTGAGCAGTAATAACTTTGCTATTCCTTGTACTATGATGATGGGACTTGCATATTTTTAAATTGTTGGCTTTCCTCATTTCTTTGATACCTTTGGAGCTGATTTAGCCCAGCTCCATGTTTTGGTGGTATCTTGGCTTTACCATTGGTTGATGGTATTTCGCTGTCATGCTTATGCTCTGTTTTTGAGTCACAGGCTGACATTTTAATATTAAAATATCTCACTGGCAGGTCTGGCCCTCACTGTAAGGAAGTTAGCCATAAAGATGAATCAAGATCTAATCAATTGAATTAAATACTCTTTATTATTTAATTAGTCATAACCTAACTAATAGAGTTCCTAGAGACATGTCCTGTAAGGTTCCTGATAAATCAGAGCCACTAGAAACCCCAGTAAACTCTATTGGTGAATGCCTTCAGCTGTTCTTGGTAAAAATGGCAACTTGTGGTTCTGAATACACATATCAACCCAAAAACAGTCTTAATTTAGTTTTTATGCCCACAATACAGAAGACAGTAGTGAAAACCTTCACTTTATGGCTGTGTTGAAATCTTAAAAGCCTTCTACTAGCCTGGAACAAGATAAAGGAAGCACTCCGATACCCAAAAGAAAAACCAATCATCCTAGATATTTATCATTCTTACATCATATACCTTCTTGATGAGTGATACCCTTAGAGTTGAAGCAGTTTACGGCTTTGGTATTAATTATTGTATGGTTCATTATCTTCAACTAACATAAAAACTCTGCATTGATGGTTTTCAGAAGTACTTTTCTTCTCTATTGATTTTCCTTTTATCTTCTTTTTGGTTAGTATTTTTTTTCTCTTTTTACATATTTCCCTTTATTTACAAAACCCAACTTTCCTTGGGTTTTTTCTTTGTTTTTTGACATTGTCACAGGGGCTCTCCCAATTGAAGAAGACCGGGAACTTAGTGAACTGGGACTCACTTGCAGAGGGCACATTGAAATAGTGTATTTAATATAAGGCTACTAGGAAGAATCAATAAGGAAATAAGAAACAAGAATAAAAAGTAATAAAATGTGTCAACCTTTCAGAAGGAAAGAGTGGGGTTCAAAGGGATTTGGTCACCAAAGCCCAACTGAGATATGTGGAAAGATGCACCAGGGTGAACTAGGCTTCAAGAGTGGGCTCTTGACTAGGAGTTGTGCTACCATCAAGCAACAGGAAGGCATGCAGGTTTCAAGAATAAGCTGAGAGATATTAATTTTCTTTTCATGACACAGTAATCACCAGGGATAATCACTTTTCAAGCATCAGAAATAAGTAGAGGGAATGATGCATTGCAGCTCTGGACCTCAAGCAGGCACCAGGGCAAATGTTGTGTCTATCTTTGGAGATTCACTCCACATCAAGCAAATGTCAAACAATAAAAAAGTCAAACTCACGTCAAGAAAAAATCAAGAAAACATTGGGCACATGTCACACTCTTGTATTACACCAAATCCTGTGACACCCACCAATATTGGTTCCCCTGTGCCTTCAACTCAGATTCCTGACCACCCGATTCTCCTGAAACAATCCAAATGTTGGTAGAAATAACACAAGAGCCACCTGATTTCATATTTTTACATAAAATGGGTCCTTCAGCAAGTCTTTATGAAGAGAGGGTGTGTATTGGCCTCATTTTGTGTAGCTATGAATCAGCTTTGCATGAGCAGGATTGAAATTGTGTGGGTGATACTCGTGGAGCCTGCCATACAATAAAGTGGGTGCATAGGTATGACACATGTACATGAAGGCAAAAGCATTTGAGGGCCTCATTTGAAGTGGGATTGACACATTATGCTTGAGGGTGCAGGGAATGTTACAGAAGGTGCAGGTGCATGAGTTTGACACATTCACAAGAAGGCAAAAGCACTTGATGCCCTCATGTCAAGTGTAATTGAAAGTTTGCGGGTGACACTTGTGGAGACACCCACAGCAGGTGCATGAGTGTGACACCCTAAGTCAAGCAGCAGCAACCATTTTCAGGTGATATGTGTGGAACCACCCATGGAGGCTGCATAAGTGTAACACACACAAACGCATAAGCATGTGGGTACCTAATGTCAATCTGCATTGATAATTTTCAGGTGACAGGTGTGGAGCCCACTACACATTGCTGCGGGTGTGGGTGCAGGTGCGTAAGTGTGACACATGCATGCAAAGGCAAAGAATATGAGGGCCTAATGTTAATAAGCATAGATAATTTAAAGGTGAAACATGTGGAGCCTGCTGCACAATACGGCAGGTGCAGGTGAAGGTGTGTAAGTGTGACCCATGCACACAAAGGCAAAAGTATGTGTGGGGTAATTTTTTGAAACCTAAATGTGCACAGCACCCACTAGGCGGATGTGAATGATTTTTAGCTCATACCTCTTCAAATATAAAGGATAGAGAGTTGAAATATAAATAAGGAAACCACTGAGTTACTTTGGAAATACAGATAGAAACTTCATTTGAAAAGTGGTAAACAAGGTCATAACTTGTAAGGATTTATTGAACAAAATTGTTATAGCTGTTAACAACTTTGTTGTGAAAGTGGTCCAAACTTAAAAAAAAGCAGATAGTCATATTCTACTATCCCATAAGTGAAGAATCATGTTTCATACATTATTACATTCAAGGTATAACCCCTTGAAATCATGGTTCAAAGTTTAAAATAGTAAATTCTGACAGAAAAAATGAGTTACAACGAAATTGTCAAAAATAGAGTTTTGATGATGTAATGGAATGCTCTTGGAATTTTCTTAATGAAATGCCTAGGTATCAAAATTAACTCTCCTAATGGCTGTAGCATTTATAAATCAAAAGTTATTAATGCTCAAAGCTTAAGCTTAAGTTTGATCATTCATTATCACTCACTGTAACCTTATCTTAAGCTTAACAGTCATATGATAAGTTAATGTGGCTAATACTAGCATATTATGATTAAAAAAAATAAAATCCAAAAATTTGAATCTTATTTCAAGCCTATGATGTCAGCAGACTTAGAGTTACAGTGATAACTATAAAGAATGACATAATAAGGAGATAACATGGTGTAAACATGGTGAAATCATCACTATATCTTAAATTACTGAGTAATTCCAGTTGCTACAATCTTTCAACAGATAGTAGAATCTATCTGGAATCTAGGAGGAAGGAATTTACTATATATAGAGCTTTTTTTACCTCTATTTCCCCCTCAGACACTTCAAAAACAATAAAAAGATTAAATTAAAGGTCATATCTTTATTTTTGAAAATTCATCTATTATATTATTAAATAAAAAAGATAATATTTCTTGTAATTACAAGCTTTGAGGTCAGTTATTTAATATATTTTTTTAAAATCTCTCCAAAAATTTTCTGATTCCATGTAAAAATAAGAATATTTGTAATTTCTTCTATTTTGAATTGTAAATACAATTTAATTACATTTTATGTACATTTTTAGGCATAAATTTATTCAAAATAATTATATTTAGTTTCAAAAGTAGGTTCTTTTCATATTTTATAATAATTTCTCTTTATTATTGCTTTGATAATTCTTTTATCAATCTAAATAGCATATATATGTGTATATAAATTTAATATTGGTATCATTTTTCTTATAATTTTTTTTGATTATTAAAAGACAATTCTTTATGCCTTTATTATTTTTTGGTATCAATAATAAAGTCAAATTAACATGTTAATTAGTAAATATTAATATATTTCTTCTTATTATATTTTTTTAGAATAAAATTTACATTATTTTGTTTATTTGATAATATGAATATTTTATGCCATAATTATAATGATTATCTTTTATCTTATCATTCAATTTCACAAGGACATGCATAGTACAATAAGTAGAGTATTGGAAATATTTACTTATTGTTTCATAGTCAAAAATTACACAGAGCATTGGTCATCTGGAATTTGGGATGTGGTGAGACAGGAGGATATTGAAATAAAATGCTTGTGTGGAAAACCTCTGACACTGAAAATTAGCATTAAACAGTTCAATATCAATTCCCAATGAAAATTATGTGAAAGCAAATGTTTCTGTGAGCATAAGGATGACCAATTAGACAAATCAACATCCCTTGGTGGGCAAGACAATCATTCCATGAGCACAAGGATGGTAAATTGAGAACATGAGAGGGAAGTGAAGGAGAATAAGCAGAATAACATGTGGAGATTATGAGGTGGAGGTGCAAATGCAAAAGTATGGGAAACAGGGGAGATGTGGAAGCCTATCTTTAAATGAGCAGAAATATGGAAAATTGGGAAAATGAACAGTTTTCCATGCAAAAGCCAATCATTGAATGAGCATCAGGATGGTAAATTTAGAACATGAGGGGGAATCGTGGGAGCATAAGGATTTTAATTTGCCAAGGTCATGAGGCAGGGTGCAAAGGAATAAGTTTGGCATATGGCAGAGACAATGAGGCAGTGGAGGGGAAGCCAAACTTTGTTCGGAAGCCAATTCATGCATTAGAGTGGGCATGGTAAGGGGGGAAATTATCAGCCAGAAGTGTGGAGGTCGTCTCATGCATGAGAATGAGCATTCCAATCTTGTGGCTTGCACCATGAGGTGGAATTACCCAAAGATTTTAAATGGTCTTGATAAGGTGTTTTTCTTTGAGTGAAATACCCATGTTAAAATTGATGAGTTATGTTGTCTTTATTCAGAAATAAGTTGACCTTCGAAATCAAGTGAGTATAACACAAAACTAACACAATTGAGGCAAGATTTTCTACTGACAGAGGTGCCAAGTGGTGTCAATCGCCAGTGCTTGATGTGAAATTTTCCATGGTGGATTCTGCATAGCATATATCTACTGCATAAACAGAAAAATAATCCAACATTCAACTCAACTGACAAAGCTCCTTCAAGAAACTTCACACCCCCTGAAACCCACCATACAGTAACAAATGCAAAGAACATTACTCACAGAAGAAAAGGTCTTTGAATTTCATCAAAACCAACCAATCCAGACAGAAATTCCATCTTTTTTCTATTATGAACAGGAATAACCTTTTTATAAAAACAACAGTCATCCAACATTCAACCCAAATGACAAAGCTCCTTCATTCAATTTAGAGCTTCTCAGTAAACCAGAATAAAAGACATGCATAAAAATGAATAGTAAACTGTGTGCGACCTCATAATCACCTGCATGAGAATACATAACCTTCTTCAACCACCCTCAAACTTCCTTCAATAATGTTAACAATGAAAGCATAGGAACTTGACTTATTAAAAAAACACATTACCTGATAAAGAATAATAATCCTGGCAGTTCAACCACCTTGCCTCAGTTCAATAGTTGACTAAAAAACAAGGTCACCAGAAATCATATTAGGATGTGAATGTTTAATAATTATATACAATGGATCAATTACATTTCCTAGTTAGTGATATCACACAATCTGGAATTCCTGAATGGGTAAAATGAATCTTTAGTGTAAAATATGGGGCCCCCTTTGAGAAAAAGGGGTATTCTAAACAACAGAAGTGTATTCTGTATCTGTTTCAATTTATTGTTCACTTCCTCAGGTGACCAATTCTATTGAATGATTCTTTGCAGATCAATGAATTAGACAGAAACACCCTGAAGCTAGCAGCAGTTACACACCCCATAAAACTATTTCTTCTTTAGTAAATGATATCAGTATCAGAAAAAATTAATTAAATGGTATCCAATAGTGTAACATGATCATTTTTGAGTAAATATATCACATATACCCATTCCTGAAACTAGAAGGTATCTGTAGATTCAAATTTAAGGTCTTTGATATTTCATACTTGAACAGCTTCTGACTCTGGCTCTTTATATCCTGAATATTAGATAGAAGCCATATTACTTTGAAAGTATTGTTATAGATTAGTGAAGGAAATTGTTCACCTAAATCTGTACTATTTGTTTTCTTTTTTGAAATTCCACATCCAGGAGCTGCACCCAGATTTCTGAGAATCTTCTAGTCAGAAATAGAAAACATCAAATAGCAGGAAAAATCAAAAATAGAGGACAGGATTCAACTACTTTTACGAAATTAGGGTATGAAAAATTTCTTCCTTATACTTTCTACTTTTAGGAGTAAAAACAAATGTGCAAGACAAAAAAATCAAGCCATATTAAAAAATAATTGGGGAAACAATGAGTAAATAGTCACCAGTGAAAAGACAATAAAATAAAGAACCAGTGGCTTTGTAGACACCAGATCATTGATTTTTTATTGATAACATATTCCTTCCCTTCAGTTTTCAAGAACTGGTATGATAAAGAGAAATTCATTATTATTAATCTTGAAATGTACTTTAATATATGAACCGTCCCACATTCCATTGGTTGAAGAACAAGAGATAAAGATTCTTTTCCATTTTCTAAAAGAACTTTTTTCAGCCTTTGAGATATGAAGGAATATGCAAAAAGATGAAAAAAAGACTTTAAAATACTTATTTTAACAAGTAAGAGTGGAAATTATTATTTTGAAATAAGTAAAAATTCCATAAAGAAGCATAAAGCTTTGAGTATCTCCAAAACCAATGGATAAACATTTGAAAGAAACTAAAATATTGGATTTTTCATGAAAAACTACACCTATAAAATCTTTTGGTCATATCTGAGAAGTCAATAATTTCTGAGATAACGTGAATATATGCACTTTTATGATCAGCAGATATATTCATGGTTTTCAACTCATGGCTTTTGAAATGTGCACTATAATGGGCTAAACCAAATATAAAGCTACCACTTAATCAATTTCAAAATACATATACAAGCTTTATTTGTCAAGCTATAAACAAGGTTATAAATTACAATGGTTTATGGATTAAAATGAGGAAAGGTGTTGAACACTTTGTAATGAAAGTGGTCCAAACGTAAAACAAAGTAAATATCAATATTCTAATAGCTCATAAATGAATAATGATGAATTTTTATTATCCTATTAAAAGTCACACCCCTTGAAATCATGGTTTGAAGTTTAAAATAATGAATTTTGATATAAATAATGAGTTACAAAAAGATCATCAAAAATAGATTGTTAATGATTTAAGAAAAACTGCTTTTTCTGGAAAATAAATAAATACCAAGCTATGAGAATTCATTCTCTGAATGGATTTAGTTTGTATAAATCAAAAGCTATGAACCAGCAAAATTTAAGTTTAAAATTGATCATTTATGACCACTCACTGTAATCTCATTTCAAGTTAAAGAGTTATATAAGTTATAAAACAGGTAAATACTATTAAATTGTGATTAATAATAAGAAATTCACAAAGCTTAAGCTTATTCCAAGCCGATGATGTCTGCAAAATTCAAAATATAGTGATAACTTGAGATAATGGTGTAATAGTGAGATAAGCTGATTTAATTATGATGTAATCATCACCAAGCCTTCAAATACTGATATATCGCAGTGGATACCATCAGTAAGCGTCTACTAGAAGCCTTCTGGACTCTAGGAGGGAGGCCTTTACTATATATTGAGCTCTTTTTACCTCTATTTCCCCATCAGATGCAACCAAAACACTAAAAATATCAAAACCAAAGGTAATAACCTTTATCTTTTTATATAAATCTATTATATTATCCAAATTTAAAGTTAATCTTTATATTAATAATCAATTACTTAATTTTTTTGTTAAGAAAATTTGTAATTTCTTTATTTTTTATTTGTAAATAAGATTGGAATAAGTTTTATTTACATTATTTGGCATAGAATAATTCACAATCATTAAATTAAGTGTTGAAATTAGGTTATATTTCTCTATTTTTAATAAATTCTCTTTATATATATTTGTAACAATTCTTCATTAATATAAATAGTATTTATATTGATATGTGACTTTACTATTGGAAATATTATTGTTAGAAATTGGTTTTTATTAATAGAAACCAATTTTCCACACATTTATTATTCTTTTGTATCAATAATGAATATCCATAAATATATCAATATATTCAATTTTATTTTATTATTCTTTTAAAATATAACTTATATAATCATATTTATTTACTGATATTGTGAAACTTTGAGATATGACCACATACCCAAAAAGGTCACAAGAAATATTTAATATAATTATACATTAAAAATAAGTACCTTAAAACTACAAAAATACCATAAATTGGTATAAAACTTGGTTTAACTTAAAACCCAATGTATAAGCATGTGAAGTAAGTTACACCATTGGATTCCCCATGGTGAAATACACATATACCATTTTCATGGCATATATGTAAAGTCAATATTTAATAAGTTATAAGTAATAATACCTTATAAAAGACACAAATCCTTTTTTTTTAAAAAACCAATGAAACAAAATGTAAAATAAATGGTACCATTGCATTCTGCATAAAACTCCACACATAAAACAATTAATAACCTAAGCTTCTAAATCAATACTTAAGGAATTAACCTGAATATATGCACTTTTTTGGTCAACACATATATTCAAGGATTTTAGCTAATATCTCTTGAATTATGCATGATATAGTGATGAACCAAAAAAAAAGTCATCACGAAATTACTTTAGGAATACAGATATGAAGCGTATTTCACAAGTTATAAACAAGGTTAAAACCTGTAAGGAATTATTGATTAAAATCAATAGAGCTGTTGACCACTTTGTTGTGAAAGTGGTCCAAACTTAAAAAAAAGTATACATTTGGATTCTACTAGTTCATTCATGAAGAATTATGTGTTTTTTATTATAATATTCAAGGTATAACCCCTTGAAATCATAGTTTGAAGTTTAAAATATTAAATTTCGACAGAAAAGATGAGTTACAAGAAAAATCATCATAAATAGAGTTTTGATTATGTAATGAAATGCTCTTGGAAGCATAATAGGTTATTCCAAGCTATCAGAATTCACTCTCTGAATTGCTGTAGCGTGTAAATCTTAAAAGTTATCAAGGATCAAAGTTTGAGCTTAATTTGATCAATTATGATCACTCACTGTAACCTTAAATTAAGTTTAACAGTCATATAAGTGATACAATTGGTGAATACTATTAGTTTAGGATTAAAACTAATAAAATCTACGAAAATTGGGGTTCTACCAAGCCTTAGACATCATCAGACTTAGAGTTATAGTGATAACTCTAAATAATGGCGTAATAATGATGTAATGAGGTTTGATCATGATGTAATCATCACCAAGCCTTAAAATATTGATCAATTACAGTGGATATGATCAGTACACGTCTACTAAAAGCCTGTTGGGCTCTAGGAGGGAGGTATTTACTATGAATAGAGCTCTTTTTACTCTGTTTTCCCCTCAGACGCATCAAAAACATTAAATAAATACAAACAAAAAGGTAATATCTTTATTCTTTATATATAAAACTTTTATATTATTAAAGACCAAAGTTCATCTTTATTATAATCATCAATTTTGACGTGATTAAATCATTTGTTTAATTGTTTTTGTTAAAAATCTCTCTAAAACTCATTTCCACCTAAAAAATCAAGAATATTTGTAATTTCTCTATTTTTTATTGTAAATACAATTTGTATAAGTTTTATTTACATTATTTGGCATAAAATATCTCAAAATTATTATATTAAGTGTTAAAAGTAGGTTATTTTCTCTTATATTAATAATTTTCTCTATATTATTTTTTTAATAATTCTTTAATTAATATAAATAGTATTTATATTAATTTATAACTTTGATATTGGTAATATTATTGTTATTAATTGTTTTTTATTAATAAAAAACAATTTTTTACGCCTTTATTATTTGTTTGTAACAATAATAAAGTGCTATTAAATATATCAATTATTTTATATTAATATATTTATTTTATTATATTATATTTTATAATATAAATTGGATTATCATATTTTAATACTAATATAGTTATTTTTACGACATAATTATAATAATTCTTTATTATTATAATTAGTTTTATGTTATTTATTTCATTCATAATGACATTCATAGTACAATAAGTAAAATATTAGTAATCTTTACTTATTGTTCATAGTCAAACCTTATATTTGGGGGCCTGGCCATGATATTTACTCTAAAAGACCTTTAAGAAGATTCTAATTGGGCTTATCCAATAATAAATTATACTTATAATCATAAAATTATATAATAATTTTATATTTATTGATTTTAAAAGCTATTGAGGCATTTGGAAAGCAATTGTACTGTCCTACACATGGTTTTTCACATCCTTAGACTTGCAAAAACTTTCTTTGAGTGACTCTAGTGATTAAAAAAGATATTTTATAAATTAAAAATAATTTTATATTATAAATTAATTTTATAAAAAGAATCATATTCATTTTTATTTTATTCTTTAAAAATAAAAACATAAAAAATATTAAAAACAATAAAAACCAATAAAAAAGTTTTTTATTCATTTTAATTTCATTTCTTTGAGTATTTTCATTTTTTTCCATAAAAAAAAGACATAAAAGCAATTTTTACATGGAAAGTTGCCATATCTTACCAAAAAATCACATTATTTGTCTTTTTTAGTGTTTGAAGACAACCCAAGAGAGGATAACCAAGCCACTATTGAAAGATTGGTGGAAAAAACTTGTCAAATTTCTCCAACACCAATAATTACCAAAAGAAAGAAAGCCAAGAAATTGGACTTTCCAGGACCCACCATTCAGGACTCTGAAGGTGAGTACCTCATTTGTAATTTGCCATAAGAAAATTCCTGTTCTGAAATCCTCTTATTTCTTATTTTTTCTTATAATATGACTACTAGAACAGGCTCCCAATACTCCATCCAATCAGATGGAGCTGGACTCAGAGGTAGAATTGATTCCTCAAAAGGGAAAAGCAAGGGCAATATCCCCAGTGGCAAATAATCCACACAAGGAAGTGCCTTATCCCAAAGGCAAGTCCCTGAAATGCCCATGATATCTGAACCTGAATTGGAACTAAGTATGAGTGACTCAAACAGGTACAAATCACATTCAGAGGGCTCAAATAGACATTTACATCTGCCAATACAAACAGTACTACACAGTGTACAAGGACAAAGATTGGGAAATGTTGCCTCAAATACACCAAGTAGTGATGAACTCCTGGCACATGCTGAAAAAGTTCCTCAAAGAGGAGGAAATAGTGAAATACTCCAATGGATGGAATCCACTATCATCCAAACCTCAAATCAAAAAGATCAAGGATTATCACACCAAAAAGAAGGAGGCAACCAAGGAAGAAGCCCCAGTAGCTTCTACCAGCAAGCCCCAAGTCAACCCACTTCCCCAAGAAGGGAAGAAGAACAAGAAAAAGAATTGGAGAAAACCAGATTCCCCAAGGTACAGGATCCCCAAGATCCAAAAAGATGCCATGGACAATGTCTTCAACATGGCCAGAACTTTGATGGAATTCAAAGACAAAGAGGAACAAAGAATGAGACAACCCCATTTCCCAAATGAATAACCTTGTCTCCTGATGTTGTAAATACTTTAACAGAACTTAAAAATAGTATCTTACCTCTCAAAGACATTAAAAATAGTTTATTATGTTTCCAAGAAATAAATAACAGTTTATCATGTTTAACAAAACTTGTTGTACAAAATAAGAAAGAAATTGATAACATAAAATTTATGATTGAAAATAATAAACCAAAAATATTAATTGACAATACTCAGAAATTAATACGAGGACAACAAGATTTGTATAAATACATAAGTGATATCAAAGAAAAAAGTTTGACAATCAATTATGACGTGAGTATTGACAATGTTACAGAAAAATTAAACAAATTAAGTATTTCTGTAGACAAATTTGAAGAAAAGACTTCATCACACCAAAAGTTACTTTTGGACCATGTGGAAAAGAGTGATGAAGCAAGAATGCATCTGAAAGATGACATTCAAAGTGAAATAAGGCTTATTACTGAAAAAATGGATACGATTAATGAGGCTAATTTCAATATGCCAAAGTTATTAACACCATTTTCTCACATAAGAAGCCCTGTTAAGCCAAAAGAGGAATTAACAAATCCATTCATAACAGACTTGAGTCACCAAGACAATAACCAAGTCTTAATGAAGGAAGCACCTCAATTGAAAGAATGGCCAAAATTCACAGGAGAAGGTGAATATGACCACATGTCATTTATCAAAACAAGTGACATGCTACAAGAATATTATGCCATACCAGCTGAATTAATCACTGCAAGATTACATTCATTGTTTGAAAAATCTGAAAAAAGATGGTATTATGGCATAAGACAAACAAATGGCAAAAATACCTGGTCTTGGTGGAAACAAGAAATAATCACCAAGTGGGCTAATGATTCCTGGAGGTACAAAATAGAAAATGCATTTGAAATTTTTTTCTTTGACCCAGACAAAGACAAAACCTTGACTTGGTTCTTGAAACAAGTTGAAATACTTAATGCATTGTACCCAGAAATGTCACAAAAAATGGTGCATATGAAAATACTCAAGAAATGTGGAGGAGAGCTAGAACATTCCCTAAGAAGCAGGTGTATAGAACCATGCTCCACAGAAGAGTATATCAATGCACTAGAAGACATAGTGACAAGAACAAAAATTGGCAGGAATCGGAAGAAATTGGACATTCAAAGCCCAAATAAACCATTTATCAAAAAAGATAAATCAAAAGAATCCTTCAAACCCAATACATCCAACAATAATGAGCAAAGAAAATGCCATAAATGTGGAGGTATTGGGCACTTAGCCAATAATTGCCTTAAAAAGGCAAAGATTAATGAAATTGTGGAAAAAGAAAACCACAATGACAAAGAAGAGGAATCTGACTCTGAAAAAGAGACAGAAGAGTCAGAAAGCTCTGAAAGTGATGAAATCAATATAATTAATGCACAAATTAATAATATTGATATAATTTATGAAGTACTGGATGTTAACTCAAACTTACCACAAGTTGGGAAATCTGACACAAACCTAACAAACATTCAAGATGCCAAAATGTATAGGCCCAAACCTGCAAGGGGAATGGGATATACAGCTGGAAAATCAAGTATAAGTATTGTTATGGTTGATAACCAAGAAGGAAAAGTTAACTTGGATACAGGAGCATATTGCACCTGTGTTGGTAAAAGTTATTTAAAAACCATTGTCCCAGACTGGCAAGAAAAACCTATGCCAATACAAGGTGTCAAATTTAGTAGTGCAAGTGAGAGCATGAAGCCCCTTGGAATAATTGATTTAACACTAATTTTTCCTCATCCCTGACAATGTGTCAGAATCAAAGTAGAGTTTTTAGTAATGGACAACTGTACTAGTAATCACTTCATACTTGGGAATGACTACTTATCAATTTATGGTATAGATATCTCTAGCCAAAAAGACAGATATTTTACCATAGGAGATAACAAAAGACAAACGTTTGGCTTCTTAAGTAACAAAAAACAAATCACAGTTATTAAGAATGAAGAAAAAATTCCAGAAAAGGAACTTTTTATATCTGAACAACTTAAAGAGGCAGAATTTAATCAAGAATTAACAGAAAAGATGAAAGAAAAATTGATTGACCTCTTATTTAAGTATAAAAATGCCTTTGCAACTGACAAAGAGCCACTAGGTGCCATAATTGGACATGAAGTGGATATAATTCTTAATGTGGAAAGACCTTACCCACCTCTACTAAGGAGACCTGCTTACCCAGCTAGTCCAAGGGCTAGAGAAGCCCTAGAGGTACACATTAAAGAATTAATGGACCTTGGAGTATTAAGAAAGGTAGGACATAATGAACAGGTAGAAGTCACTACACCTGTCATTATAACTTGGCATAATGGAAAATCAAGGATGGTAGGAGACTTCAGAGCCCTGAACACCTATACCATTCCAGACAGGTTTCCAATACCCAGGATCCATGAGACATTGACACAATTGTCACAAGCTAAGTTCATCACAGCTATGGATGCCTTAAAGGGTTTTCATCAGAATGTCTTAACAGACAATTCCAAAAAACTACTGAGGATAATAGTCCACTGTGGAACCTTTGAATACTTAAGAATTCCATTTGGCATAAAAAATACACCTTCCCATTATCAAAGAATGATGAATACCATATTTCCTGAAGAATTATCAGAAGGATGGTTAATCATCTATATTGATGATATCATAGTTTGCTCAGAAACTTGGGAAAGTCACCTTACAAGACTAGAAAGAGTACTACAAAAAATAGTCCAAGTTAATATGAAAATTTCCTTGAAAAAGTGTCATTTTGCATACAGTGAATTAACAGCACTAGGACATGTGGTATCTGGACTTAGTCTAGGCATAGACAAGAATAAAGTAGCAGCAGTACTACTTAAACCAATGCCTCAAACCAAAAAAGAAATGCAATCATTTCTAGGATTTGCTGGTTACTATAGACAGCATATAAAGGACTTTGCAAAAATTGCTAAATCCTTGTATAAGCTATGTGACCAACAAACAGTCTATGAAATGACAGAAGAAAGAGTCAAGGCATATGAGGAATTGAAAAATTCCTTAACAAATGCCCTATTTCTTCTAATGTCAGATTGGAAACTACCCCCAAACTTTACATTGATGCTTGCGGAGAAGGACTGGGTGCTGCACTACACCAGACACAAATTATCAATGATAAACCAGTGGAAGGACCAATTTGTTTTATTTCAAGACAGATAAAGCCAACAGAAGCAAGATATGGAGCAAGCCAAATGGAATGACTCTGCTTAGTGTGGGCTTTAGAAAAATTACATTACTATTTGGATGGAACAGTAGTTGATGTGATTACAGACTGTAATGCTGTAAAATCTCTATTAAATATGAAAACTCCAAATAGACATATGCTGAGATGGCAAATTGCTGTCCAAGAATATCGAGGAAATATTACTATTGTTCATAAATCTGGAAATATTCATAAAAATGCAGATGGTCTTAGCAGATGAGCTCTAGCAAATACCCCTGACAATCCAGCATGGGTACCACAACAAGAACACCATATAGAAGGAATATGTGTTACAGACATTGGCACAGAATTATTTAATCAAGCTAAAGAAAGCTATAAGATGGAAAAAAATTGCCATATCTTAAGCCAACTTCTAATGAAAGACTGCAAAGACCCATCACTTTGATCAAAAATAGATGAAATATGGAAAAAGGCATATGATGAAGGAACATTCCACCTCCTTGATGGAATCCTTTACCATGGAACAAAACACACATGTGTTATGGCCTTAACAGATAAAACCCTGATAAACACTATTTTACATGAGTGTCATGATAGTGTTGCAGCTGGACCCTTTCAGAAGACAGAACACTAGAGAGGGTGAAAACCTGCTCTTGGTGGCCAAATTGGAAGAAAGATGTTATAGAATACTGCCAAACGTGTGACAGATGTCACAAAGCCAACAGAGCCACAGGAAAGAAATTTGGAATGATGATCCAAATCCAAGAACCAAAATCCCCTTGGGAAATAGTCCATATGGATTGGGTAACAGCATTACCTCCAGCAGGAGACAGAAGCTATAATGCATGCCTAGTATTGGTTGACAGGTATAGCAAAACTCCCATGTTCCTACCATGTCATAAAGACGACACAGCTATGGACACAGCCATAATGATATAGAATAAAGCTATTAGCCATACAGGCTTATTCCAGAATATTATAAGTGACAGAGACCCAAAGTTCACTTCAGCATTATGGACAAATCTCCATAACTTGTTTGGGACAAAGTTATCATTCTCAACAGCTTACCATCCTCAAACTGATGGTTTAGCAGGAAGAATGATACAGACCTTAGAGGACATGATCAGAAGATTCTGTGCTTATGGGCTAGAATTCATAGATTGTGATGGCTTTACCCATGATTGGTGTACACTAATACCAGCTCTTGAACTGGCACATAAAACATCAATCCATTCTTCTACTGGCAAAACACCAGCAATGCTAGAAAAAGGTTGGAATCCAAGACTTCCTTATGATACCCTCAAAAAGGACTTCGTGGATATACATCCAACAGCAAGCAGCTTTAAGATAATACTTGATAAGGCAAGATACCATGCAAACAGATGTATGCAAGATTATTTCAAATATGCAAAAGAAAGATGGGATAAAAGTCATAAGCCACCTGACTTCAAATTAGGAGACTTGGTCCTAGTATCAACCCTTAACTGCAATAACATAAAAGGTCCAAAGAAATTGAAAGATTCCTTTGCAGGACCATTTATGATAAAAGCACTTCATGGATACAATGCTGTGCAATTGGAACTCACAGGTGAACTAATGAACAAACACCCAACTTTCCCTGTAAGTCTAATAAAACCTTACAGTTCAAGTGACAAAGAGTTATTTCCACTAAGAAATAAACCCCCACTTGAAATTCCCCCCTTGGAAGAAGGAGAGGAGAAGAAAATAGTAAAAGTCCTTAAAGAAAGAAGGACAAGAAACAAAAAAGAAAAGGAATACCTTGTGAGGTATATAAATTCAACTCAAGAAGATGAATGGCTACTTGCGAAAGATATAACAAATGCTGACAAACTACTAAGAAGGTTAAGAAATGAAAGAAAGCCTGAAAAATAGAAAAGTTAAGCATTATTGAGCTTCAAGACTAACAAAGTCTATTGAAGAGGTAGGACAGTGGATGATACCCTAATTACACATATCAGATTGTGGTAAAATCTTTTTTGGTGGTAGGGAATGTGCGCCTTTGAGATATGACCACATACCCACAAAGGTCACAATAAATATTTAATATAATTATACATTAAAAATAAGTACCTTAAAACTACAAAAATACCATAAATTGGTATAAAACTTGGTTTAACTTAAAATCCAATGAATAAACATGTGAGATAAATTACGCCATTGGATTCCCCATGGTGAAATACACATATACCATTTTTATGGCATATCTTTAAAGTCAAGATTTAATAAGTTATAAGTAATAGTACCTTATAAAAGACACAAATCCTTATTTATTTCAAGAACCAATGAAACAATATGTAGAATAAATGGTACCATTGAATTCTCCATAACAATCCACACATAAAACAATCAATAAGCTAAGCTTCAAAACCAATACTTAAGGAATTAACCTGAATATATGCACTTTTTTGGTCAATGCATATATTCAAGGATTTTAGCTAATATATCTTGAATTATGCATGATATAGTGATGAAAAAAAAGAAAAGTCATCACGAAATCACTGTAGGAATACAGATATGAAGTCTATTTCAAAAGCTATAAACAAGGTTGAAACCTGTAAGGAATTATTGATTAAAATCAATAGAGCTGTTGACCACTTTGTTGTGAAAGTGGTCCAAACTTAAAAAAAAGTAGACATTTGGATCCTGCTAGCTCATTGGTGAAGAATGATGTATTTTTTATTATAATATTCAAGGTATAACCCCTTGAAATCATAGTTTGAAGTTTAAAATATTAAATTTTGACAGAAAAGATGAGTTACAAGAAAAATCATCAAAAATAGAGTTTTAATGATGTGATGAAATGCTCTTGGAAGCATAAGAAGATTATGCCAAGCTATCAGAATCTACTCTCTGAATTGCTGTAGCGTGTAAATATTCAAAGTTATTAAGGATCAAAGTTTGAGCTTAATTTGATCAATTATGAACACTCACTGTAACCTTAAATTAAGTTTAACAGTCATATAAGTGATACAGTTGGTGAATACTATTACTTTATTACTAAAACTAATAAAATCTACGAAAATTGGGGTTCTACCAAGCCTTTGATGTCATCAGGCTTAGAGTTATAGTGATAACTCTAAATAATGGCGTAATAATGATGTAATGAGGTTTGATCGTGATGTAATCATCACCAAGCCTTAAAATATTGATCAATTCCAGTGGATATGATCAGTAAACGTCTACTAGAAGCCTTTTGGGCTCTATGAGGGAGGTATTTACTATAAATAGAGCTCTTTCTGCTCTGTTTTCCCCTCAGAGGCATCAAAAACATTAAATAAATACAAACAAAAAGGTAATATCTTTATTCTTTATATATAAAACTTTTATATTATTAAAGACCAAAGTTCATCTTTATTATAATCATCAATTTTGACGTGATTAAATCATTTGTTTAACTGTTTTTGTTAAAAATCTCTCTAAAACTCATTTCCATGTAAAAAATCAAGAATATTTGTAATTTCTCTATTTTTTATTCTAAATACAATTTGTATAAGTTGTATTTACATTATTTGGCGTAAAATATCTCAAAATTATTATATTAAGTGTTAAAAGTAGGTTATTTTCTCTTATATTAATAATATTCTCTATATTCTTCTTTTAATAATTCTTTAATTAATATAAATAGTATTTGTATTAATTTATAACTTTAATATTGGTAATATTATTGTTATTATTTGTTTTTTATTAATAAAAAACAATTTTTTACGCCTTTATTATTTGTTTGTAACAATAATAAATTGTTATTAAATATATTAATTATTTTATATTAATATATTTATTATATTATATTATATTTTATAATATAAATTATATTATCATATTTTATTAATAATATAATTATTTTTACGCCTTAATTATAATAATTCTTTATTATTATAATTAGTTTTATGTTATTTATTTCATTCATAAGGACATTCATAGTACAATAAGTAAAATATTAGTAATTTTTACTTATTGTTTCATAGTCAAACCTTACAGATATGGATATTTTACAACATAATGATAATAAATGTTTGTTATTATAGTTTTTCTTAATCTTATTCATTACCTCAATAAGGACATTCAGAGTAAAAGAAGTAATATATTAGTAATATTTACTTATGTTCTCATATTCAAACCTTATACCTGATCCAGTTGGTAGAAATATCTATATGTCATTTTATATTCTTATATAATGGATTTCAGAAAAAATTGAAGGGTCCTTTTTATCCATAAGATTTCAAGAGATACATAGCATGTCAGTCATAGAATAGAACTAATGTAAAGTAGACCTATCATTGGGTGATACTTTGAATTCCATAAGAAATGGCCACAAATAGCATACCATACCCTGAAGTGAAATTTGCATCACATTTACTTCCCCAATCAGAATCTGAATAGCTTGTCATGGTGGTTGCTTTGGAGATACCTTCAATAGTCAAACCAGAGCTTTAATTTCTCTTCCAAAGTTGTGGAATGCTATTCAAGGTGGGTAAATGGTCAACTGATTCTTTGTGAAGTAAATAAAGAAGATAAATGTGTAAACAGGGAAAGTTAAGACAAGAAAAATCTTTCAGATAATCTGAAGCCCCCTCATCTTTTTTATAACTAAAAGGGGGATACTCATTAATATTGTTAGATATTTTAAGGCATATTCTATTATCAATTGGAGTAGCAATTCATTTGAAATATTCCATACCAAATCACTTAACTGTGTTATTTATGTAAAGTTCTTCACAAAGATCAATAGTCCTTTTTAAACAATTAAAATTGGTCTTCATTGCCGGGAGTAACATAATCTCAGCCATCATCCCCCTTATATTTATTTTGAAGGTTTCAACTATTTTCATCCTCCACATATAATTGTGAAATCAATCTACGTAATTTAAGAAGGAAAGGTTTTGGTAACAATTGAAAGGAACAGATTGGCTGAAATTGTTTCAAACACAGGTTATCAAAAATGGAAGCAAGAATCTGATAGCATCCTTGGTTCTTTCTAAGCACACATCATGATTTCATAATCTTCAAGGATCCAGGATATTCTTCATGAGCATAACCTTCTGGATACTTACTCAAAAAGCTTTATTTGGTTACTCCATTCTCAAAAGAACTTAAAAAATGTATGGCATGGAGTTTATAATAATGAATGGGGCCATCTAATAAAATAAACTTAAGAGGGGTAACTGTTCCAGAAATGGAATGACTTTAATCATAGTCAATTTACTCAATCTTGGGAGGCCCTTTGACTTAAAAGCTTACTTTTCATCTTATTAATTTGTGTTTGCGGTCTTCCTCTCCAAAAATCGGTATTTTTGATTATTTGGAGTGGGGTTGTTTGTGGTAACAAACTGAATTTTTAATCATTATTGTCACCCTATGATACCAAATCTTTGAGCAAGTTTTGAGTTAAATTTACAATACTGCATATTACCAATAGCTTGAAGTTCGTCTTTGGGAGTTTTTATAATTTAGTGAGTCCCTAAGTTGGCAAATTAACTTGAGCCATTGGCAGAATATTTGATTCATCAAAATTATTAGTTATGTTCTTTGGTTATATTTCATGAATTTCTTACATTAGACAGCATTTTCTAGGTTGAGAGTGGTCAAATAGCCAGATGATGATGCATTAATACTTCTTTTTGAAATGGAAATTTCATCAGAATCTTCACCTAATATTTCAAAAAATATGCAAACTGTGTGATAGAATTATGCAGGACTGGGGTGATGAATATCAACCAGATTAGTTCAAAGAAAAGATATTTTCTTCTAAATTTTGGTTACTTTCAAGGAGTCATATTAATTCATGGGGTGAGAAGTGGGGTTGCTTGTGGTAACAAACTAAATTTTTGATCTTTATTGTCTCCCTTTGATGGCAAATCTTTGAGCAAGCTTAAGAGTTATATTTTAAAGACTGCATATTACTGATATCTTGAGAGTACGTTTTTGGAGCTTTTATATTGTCGTGAGTCCCTAATTTGGAAAATTGACTTCATCCATTGGCTGAATATTTGATTCATCAATATTATTAGATATGTTCTTTGGTTCTTTTAAAGAAACCTCTTACATTGGACATAATTTTTTTAGGTTTAGAGTAGTCAACTATCCAGGTGATAATTCATCAAGCCTTCTTTTGTAAATGTAAATTTCATAAGAAAACTCACCCAATATTTCAAACAATATGCAAGGAGTGTCACACAATTATGCAGAACTGGAGTGTTCAATATCATCCAAATGAGTCCCAAAAGAAGGTTTTTTCTTCTAAATCTTGTTTCTTTAGAAGAAGTAGTCATATTATCTTATGGGGTGATTGAGGAACCTCAAGCTTTGAAATTCCCTTACTCCAATCATTCTAAAAAATCCCAAAATCAGTCATCATTCCAAAGGAATTCATTAATACTTTAGAGCCATCTCATTTAAAATTGTATCCCCTTGACGGTTCATTTCCTTCTGAGTTACCAAGAAAGGAACACTCTTCAGAATTGGAATATAAATTGGATTCTATTTTCAATTTATTTAAATGTACATAGAATAATCACACCAAAATAGTTAGGCTGTTTATCTTCAGAATTGTGTTAAAAATCGATTCAAAAGCAGTTTTGAACTATGAGGAAAATACAGGCTCTCCATTCAAAAAACAGGCAGAAATAAATAAAGCTTCAACCCAGCAATTATCAGTCATTTCTCAGTTGAGCGTGCGAAAATAAATTCTCTCCATTATGGCCTTTTTGGATCTCTATGTAGGATAGTTTTTCCGATGAGTATATGGTTCTGCAAGTAGTGAGTCAATTCCTTCAGGAAGAAGAAATTGACAGAAACTCAGATGCAATAAACTCTCCCCCATTATTGAAAATGACCTTCTCAATTTAAAAATTTGTCTTTTTTCAATGAAACATTCAAAATTTCTAGAATAAACAAAGCACTGTAGCCTTTCTGAGATAGACTAAATGAATCAAACTCTGTTTTTTTTGTTATTTACTTGAAAGATACATGAATTTCGTTGTGTCAAAACAGTCTTTATTGGACCACAAATACGTATTTGTAATCTTTTAAAAGTTTAGTATGTCACAAGAGAAACTCTGTTCAAAGGCAGTTTATGCGCTTTTCAAAAAACGCATTGTTTCAATTCAAGCTTTGAAGACTCCGAGAACAGAAATAGATGTGAAGAATATCATTTTCTAGGGTGTTTTAATTCCCTGTAGAAAGTAAATAAGAAAAGAAATTCCCTTGTGAAGAGGAAACTTGTAATCCAAAGACTTATAGAGGTAAAATTGTGGAAGAGCTTCCCTTTAATAAATGTTTCATTTTTCTGATCACAAAGGCTAACTCTTTCTCTCTTCCATGGGAAAGAAAATTCTGCCAAAATAAAAGGAGTATAATAAATCAAAGGATATTTAGGTGTGAGAATTATTGATTAATTGTTTAGATGAATGAAGGAACCATTTCATCTACTTATGGTTAGAAAACTCCCAAAACCTCGATTCACCTACAAATCATGATGTTACACTTATTATAGACTTTCTTCAAAAATAATTGTTTTAGGTTCTCAAACAAAGAGTTCATGACTATTCTGTTCAGAGAGTTTCTGTGATCTTTCAGTGGCACTTATTTCCCTCATTGACTCATGTATATCCAAGGAAACTCTCGATAACAGAAATTGCTGTGATTTTGAACAGACGCTGAACTAGGAAAATGGAGCGGTATCTTTGTCTATATGTTGGGTAATTTCCGTATGAAAACACAGCAAAATGAATCATGCTGTATTGTTTTTTTTCTTATGCTTGGGTATCCAGGGGAGTTAAGCAACTATTATCTTGTAATATTTAAGTGAATGGAATTGTATTTGAATTCTTGCCACATAACTTTGGATAAATCTGCTATGAATTTGGGATTATAAAATTATTGAGTAAAAACATATAGAGATGGCTTTAGGAGGAAATAGTTACTTGGAAATAATTGCTGCCCAACTTCATCTTTTTAGAACTTATGGTAATGACAAGCTTCAGTGGTCTCCAATTCAATCAAAATTCAGCTTTCAATGTTATAAAGAAAAGCTGAAATACGTATTTTAGATTCAAAGTCTTTCATTTGATTATCCTCTTATTAACAGTGCGCAAGAAGACAAAATCTTATTTTATTTAGTTACTTCTCATCGAATCTAGACGAAATACCCATTTTTTGAACAAGAGATTTTCTATAAAATTCATTCTTCTATGTTTTGTCACAAATTCCTTCCAGGAAGGCTCTAAAGATAGTGGCTGTCTGAATCAGAGAAAACTGAAAAATTTGTCAAGTGGTGCGTACGTGCTTTTTCAACCCTCCATTGACCCACATGGAACGGAACATAGCCCAAAGCGTCTTATGAATCGGTCTCATTTATCAGTTAAAATGGGCAAAGTAATCAAAAACCGAGTTAGTTTAACGGTAGAATGACTGCCTCTCAATCTTGAATGCACACTCGAAATCATTCAAGAGCCCGAAGAGCTGTGGACGGGGGTTCGACTCCCTCACTCGGTGAAATGCCAAAGTTTTTTATCTTGCATCTTAATTCCAGCTTGTTTCATCAGTTCTTGAATTGAACTTCAAAAGATCTGGCTCAATCTAGGAAGTTTTGAATTGACTTTTCTATGCAACACTGTTGAAATTCCTTGTTCATACTCTTATGAAAACCTTCCGCCTATTCTATTGATTTTTCATTTTGAGTTAAGTCTGAATTTTCTTTCTATTGTCTATAGCTTCGGCCAAAAACAATCCAATACATATCCAATATGCCAACTTTTCTTCCGCAAAGATCGGCCAGACAATCATCTTTGAAGCTGAAAAATGAACCTTTCAAATCCTTTTATTTGAATAGTATAGCTTACTCATAATAACAGATTTCCTATCCAGTACGAGATAAATCTTCAAGGGGCAAAAATAATATTTGAAATGAAGTATCCATATTTAATTTCTATCAGAAAGAACTTTAATAATATCCGGATTTCCATTTATTCTGGATTTTCCAAACACCTCATAAATATAAGCGGGTTTTTCAGATTTATGTATCAATACAATCCTGAATACCGATAGCAAATAGCTACACAATAAGACACGTGATATAGATTCAATTTGAATACGGCTCAAGCTTTATTCAGAGGGTACTAAGTGGATTTCATTAATGACCTATTCGAAACCTGAAATCTCCTTGAATATTCATTATTCAAATTGAGAACCCTTTCTCATTGCAATGGGTTGAAAGAAATCATATTATTAAGCTATTATTTGAATATGCGTACTAATAGATGGGATCCAAGAGTATCATCATTTGTTTCGTGTTATATAGCTGTTTTTAATTGTCATTTTCTTTCATTATGAAGCTGCTTTTTGTGATATTGACTTTTTGAGTATATATTTCCCTTTAATGGAAGATATGATATTCACTCCTAAAAATATATCGGAAACTTCCAGGATTTGGCATTCTATCCACTTTATGACAATAAATATACCTAGGCAGCGTTTGCTACAAACCGCTTATGTGAATGATAAATGTGCCTCAATCTTTCCTGAATTATACATCATCATATATTGTTAGCTCATCTCTATTTAGGTTTGTAATTCAATGGCTAAGTTACAGATTTTCAAACTCCTTCATTCTCCCCATGTTATTGGTGTGTTAATCCCACGTTATAGAGCCTACTTATGCAATTGCACAGTACTTATACCGCAGGAATTTAGTAAAAATGGCTTTGAAGAATATTAGCTTCCTAACCATCTTAGTATTTATTTAATTTGTTCTCGACTACATCAATCATGATCACTCAATCTTTTATATAAGCTTTTATTTATGTAATCATTTTCAAAGAAAGATTTAAATGTCCAAAAATGGAGTTTTTATAGTTAGATCTCTTAGCTTTAATGTATTCACAATTTGCTTTAAATGCATTAGTAAATGTTTTTTTCCAAGGGATTGTAAGCTGAGAAGGATTAAGCATAAGAATTATTTTATTTGTTTTTCTGGCCTGTTGTGGCATTGAATCCTTTTCTAATCGAGTGTGCCATGTGATATTCTTTTAACTCTAGTTGTTCAATTAATAAAATATAAATTAATCTAGTTTTTGCGTATACAGATTTATTAATTATGAAGTTTGACTTCTCAAGAGTTTGAATCCTTTTTATTTCTAACTAGAAATCATTTCTAGTACAACTTAAGGAATTAAAAATCGCTCTAGGTCCTATTTTCATACCTTAAACAAACCAAAATTCTCCTTAATATATAATTTTGAAATTGATAATTGATATTTTTCACAAGTAGTCAACTTAATACTTACCGGTGAACAATGTTTAAGGAAAACATGGCCCAAGAACTTGAGGCAGAAAGAATTCTTCCCAAATCTAAGAAACAACCTTTTTTTGGGATGAGAACATATTACCGCCTCTAAAAAGCAACCTTTAATCTTTCCTCAATATTTCTCAGTTATTTGAGTAGTTATTCCAGTACTTAGTTATTTTTTATGCTTTGTGAAGCAGCTCAGTAATGCCAATTACACATCAAAAATAAAGATCTTCTATCTTCCCTTATCAGTTTCTATTTCTTCACAGGGAAGATAAACAGTTATTCAAAACCTCACTCAATCTCTTCTTCATCAATAAGGAAAGCTTTTTTCCTTATTCCCGGCTTCTATTTTCGTCCATATTCCTTGTGAGGGCCAGAATTGAAAATTTTCATCTAGTTTTAAGAAAATTGTTATAGCTGGAAATTCCCAAGAAATTATTCCTTCTAGATTTAACAATTTGTCAATTATGAAGTTCTTACAGAATTCTCCCCAATTCAGAATCTGTTCCAAATATTCCAAATAATGAAGTTTTGAATGCAGTGTTTCTTGAACTGGAAACAATTTACCTGATGGCTATAGATATTTTACATAAGCCTTTATAATTGACGCAAATTGATTTTGTATCCAAAGCAAATTATTCTATTGTTGATATTTCCCCAAGGGATTTTCATTCCATAAAAGCTTTGATTGTATAATGAAAACAAAATCCATATAGTTTCATAAATTTTGATTTGTATAACAAAGAAAATTTATAAATAGATCCCTTCTGTATTTAATTATTTTGAAAATGATATATTCATTCAATGGAAAGAGTCATGTAAGACTGCTTCAAGATGGATAAAAAATGATGAATGCATAAAAAAAGAATACTTAAAACGCTTCAGAGAAAGAATGATCTTTAGGAAGAAGATGAGCATTTATAATTGAGCATAAGTCTAAATATCTTACAAGGACCAAAGTTAATGTGTAAGATTTTCCTCTGAAACCCATTATAATAGCAGAGATATTTAATATAAGTCTCACTTTCCTCAAACTATAATAAAATATAGCTTGGAATTACAGTAATTAATATAAATATTTAAAAATGTACTATACAAAATATTGGAGCTTTTAATAAGCAAAATTATAATGATTATATTTCAAAATTAATATAATATTTTCTTTTAATTTATGGGTGCCAAGATATAAATAATACAAATAGTTCTTTGAAATCTTTTACCATAGGCCAAAGTTTTCTATTGATTTCAGGACAATGATAATCTTGAGAGACAAGATGTCAATGGGAAACTCATTTCTGAGTTATTGTATAAAAAGCACAATGAAGGGACCAGAAAGGTTTTCAAAAATATTCATTAAACAAGATTTTACAGAACACAATATCATTGATCACTTTGAAGAATAAAAGAAGGCTCTAATCCTTAAGTTCTTTCAATGGAATTTTTTAATAATGAGACAATTAAAGTCTAATAATACTGATATGAGATCTTATTCTACAAGTATATCTTATTTCACAGATTAATTATATTGAAGTCTTACAAACAATTACCCACAAAATGGCCTTTTAATATTATGATGCCTCATATGTGTTAAAGGATCTTGTAAGAGGAAATTTACACTACCAAACAGGAAAAATGCAACATGATAAATCAATTTTCAACCCAACAAGCCTACACCTTTGAATAAAATTGATGTTACTAGTGTCATTCCTACCTCAAATTATCTTCAAGTGAAATGTGGGTACATATACTTTGAACGTCATTTTGAGAATATTGTCAAAATAAATATTAAAGCACATATATTGTAGTCAATCATTTGAATGAGTTTTTAACTTAATTCTAATGCTCTTAAAAATAATTCAATATGGTAATTCAAAGCCTTGAGTAAGAATATTCTAAGAGATAAGGTAATATTTATCTTTGGCTTATAAACAGATAATAAGGAGTATCTGTCTATGTGAATACATTAAGTTCAACTATTCAGATATGGATTTTTTGCATATTTTTGAAGTAATATCTTTCACATGCAAAAATATCAACATATACCAAAGGTTAAGCTTTGATAATATATTGTGGAATATATCTTAATTGTTAACTTTTTGTACATCTGCAAAGATTCAAAAATTTTCAAAAACTAGATTGTAAAGATGCAAATGGTATCTAAAATTGAGATTCACTTAATTCCTTCAAAATGGAGGATAAATCTGTTTATTCTTAAAAACAAGCTCAACTTCTGCTATTCAGATTGAAAAAAATTTTTAATTCCCTCAATAAAGGAGTTAAACCTTGATTGGTATTCTGATGATCATTAGGTGAAATTCCATGACATATGTTTCTGCTCACTCTGTATCCCCCTCTCCTTGGGATTAACCAACTCATTCATTCAAAGCCATAAAAACGCTTCAAATTAACTCTTACGAGTCCCATGAATAATTTCAATATAAATGACTTAACTTCACATAGGTTTTGAAATTGACAAAAGGAAAAAAAACTTCCAATTTATAAAGGCTTTTAACCTTTCTGAAAAATTCTGAAATCTTCTGATAACAGCCAATATTATCATGTTTGGGGGAAACACCCTATGGGTTTTGCCTACATTTTTCTTAGTCAGAATTCAAATATTTAATGATGATCCTAGCCATGTTTATCCACTTTGAACATGGATAGAAGGTAAGCTTGTTTATTTGAAATTTATTTGAAAGGGAGTCAATGATGAAATATGATCTTCAAATAATTGTTTTGAACCTCTGGGAAGGATTAATATTCATAAAGGCTTCACAGAATGAGAGACTCATGTTGAGTGTATTTACCAAGAATCCCATTGAGGAAATTATCTATTAGGGAGTCTCTAGGAACTATCACATATTCCAATGACTAGGAGAAATAAATACCTTTGAACAATATTGCAAAGTGAGAATGCACTGTTTGTTGTTAAGATTATCATTTAGGCTAGGAATTTCAGTATAATCCAGATATAACTCAAATGGGAGCTTTTAAATTGAACGATAAACCTTTGAAAAAAGACAAATGAACACCTGAGAGAGATCTAATAGACCTTTTTATCCTCTTGTGGGGATTCAGAGCCTCCAACATTACTTAACCATCTGATTAATTGTGGTATTTTTACAGGTGTAATTATATCAGATTATGACCTCAAAAAATCACAATTATAAAGCCCATGGTTTATTATGATTATCAATCACCAGAGAGAATGTTGCTCCAATCACTGGTGATTGAAATCACATTGCACCACTGTCAGTATGATATCTTGCTTCAGTAGCATTAGTGTCACATTATACTCACTGGATATAGTGCCCCAGGTCAGGTCTGTGTCAAGACAGTTTAGATCATCAAATGTGTCACATGAGTATGTCAGTCAAAGCAAAAACCCATATCAACACCTTTTGAAAGGCTCAGGTAATTATACCTCATGGCTCAAGGCAGCAGTTTGGCATGCTCATATTTGTGCCTGAGATGACTTCCTCCCCTCTTCTTTATCAACTCAACATTTACCATGGGTTTTGTCATTCATTAATTGGCTTCCGCACCCCCTCCTAATCCTCTCCTCCACTTACCATTCATACACTCTTGCAGCGCCCTCAAGATATTCCTTCAATGCAGCCCTCACCCAACCTTATTCTTTCCCATCCCCGCTTCTTACCATGCTCACACTCCCACCATGCCCTTAACATATGCCTCCAAGGCCTCCCGCAGAGCCCTCAAGATATGCCTCCAACACCACCACCTCATCACTGCCCTCACCTCTTGTATTCTTCCACACCCCCGCCACTTACCATGCTTATGCTCCCACAGAGCCCTCAAGATATGGCTCCAAGACTTCCACCCCATCTCTTCCCTCACCCCTCCTTATGCTTCTGGGCCCCTGCCTCATCCTCTCTGCAGCTTACCATGCTCATGGTCTAACATTAGAGTCATGGGGTACATGTTGTACCAAATCATAGAAATTGTCACAACCATGGCAATTCACATATCCATGCTTTAACCAATTTATGGAAATTTGGCCATATCCATAATAATTGGCCGAATTTGCCATCTCTCATTTTTGGTCTTTTATGGTTATTTCACAATCTGGACCCAACTTGGTCCCTTCATCATCAGCAGGCCTTTCCTGGCCAGATTTTGCATTTGGGAAGGATTTTTTATTTCCCCAGTCAACAGGAAAATTCTTCCCAAAAGTGTGCATTTGGCTTTTTAAGCTTTAAATACTTTCCCCTTTTTGTGGATTTCTGGACATTTTGTGCATTTTTGCACACTTTGCACAAATAGAGTTTTGAAGCTGTGTTAGCTGTATTTTGCCAAAACATCCAAATACCACTTTTACACCTTTGAAGCCACCAAAACCCATTTTCCACTCTTATCCTCTTGGCGTGATCCCAAAATACCTTTGGCCATTTTCACCATCCAATAACCAAAAGTGCCATAAATGGTGTTATAAACCATTATGCCTCTTTTTTCACCAGCAATCCAATATTGCCAATATCAAATTTGTCAGCCTGTGACTCAAAACCAGAGCACAAGCATGACAGCCAAAATACCATAAACCAATGGTATAGCCAAAATACCACCAAAACATGGAGCTGAGCCAAATTAGCTCAAAAGGTATCAGAAGAAAGAGGAAACTCACCTCTTTCTGAAAATATAAGTCCCATCACCATAGGACAAGAAATAACAAGAGTATTCCTGCTCAAAGTTATTGCTGAGCATAAACCTTAATTTTCACCTCTCATCTAAAATCTAGAAGGAGAGGCTTAACCCCATCAAATTGGTACTCAAAATGAAGCTCTAAGCCAGGGCTATCCAATGGTACCAGCCAAACTGAGCTGGTACCAGTATTACTTGAGTTATGGTCAAATTCAGACCAAATAAGGGTGAACAAAACATTCACCTCTCATCTAACTTTTACAGTTTTAGTGTGAGATACCTAAAGTGGGGTCTTTTTGGAGAGAGCACAATAAGGGCTATCTGATGGTGTCATCCATTTCCTCATAACTCAACTACAACAAAGGTTATTGGCCAAACAAGCTTAATACAGCTTTTGACCAGACCACGCCAATGTACAAAAATACTTGTACATGGGATAACTTTGTCATATTTAATAATAACCATGTCAAGTTGGGTACCATTGTGTAGAACTCATACAGAGCTATTCAATGAACCAATTTTGAGCTTGATATCTCAAAAAATGACAGAGTTATGACCATTTTAAGGTCAAAATCCCACCTGCTGTCAGATACAACCTTAGCATGGGATAATATCCCATAACCATGAATATGAGGTGTCAAATAGACGAAGAAGCATGTTTTTACTTCAATACCTCATATGTCAGTCAATACTGGGGTCCCATACAGTTTCTGTACAGCATTCTACGCGTCATACACGTCAGAATCAGGCTGTGAGGTCCCCAGATGAAAATTTTCACCCTGTATTGGTGAAAACCGCCCAGATGTGGTTTCAAAACCACATCTGAGCCCAATACAGGGTATACAGGCTGTTTGCAAACCACAAGCCTGTCATAGAGAGTGAAAAATCTTCACTTCCTCTACGTGGAAAGGTCTAACAGCCTTTCCACCTCAATTTCAGGATAAAAGGAGGGCTTTTCACAGCCAAAAGCCTTTCCTCATCCTTCTCTTGAATAACCTACATAGTAAACTGTCAAAAACAGTTTTACTCTTGGTTAAATAATCAGGTATAATTATAATCTTTAATTATTGTAGACTTTATTATTGTAATCCAACAGATAAAGCCTGCACCCAGGGTTCTCAATAGCGCTCACCACCACTATTTCTCATTAGTAGAACCCTGTTATCTCATTATAAACCTTTACAAACCTTTTTCAAATCATTTTCTGCAGTGTCACATACACAGTTAAAGTTGTAATTAGCCTAGTTATACCTTTATCATAGTATCATCCTGACATTTTGGGGGCCTGGCCGTGTTTTTGACTTTTTTTGGACCTTACAAGTAAGTCTTTTCTCTGTTTTATGACTTATTAACCATTGTTTTATCCTTTTTAGGCGTAATTTCTATTTAAAAATATATATTTTATATATTTTTTACCTTTTTTTATACATACTCATATTATAAGAGTATTTGTTACGTGGTTAACACCCACAGTAACTTATTATTTTTGGTGTGTTTTGCATATAAAAACACATAAGCCACTAATAAAGTCCTGTATTATTGACTGAATAAGGACACCTCTGACTGAAAAACCATCAGTTGAGGCGTGGTCAAGTGTATTGTTAATTCAATAACACTTCTATACAAACCACTTTTTACAGAATACACTTGCAAACCACAAGTGTATCTGATGGATACTGACACACAAACAGTGTGATAGGACACCATAAGCTGTATTTTTGACGTGAAATTGTTAATTCAATTACACTGTAATTATACAAGGGCATACTGTAATAATACACAAGCCCAGAGGCCATTCTTAGACGTGCAAAAGCAGCCTTTTAAGAAGTCTTAACTGACATAAGCCCTCTTTTTCCTGTTTTGATTCAGTGGAAGAAAACTACATCCCACTTGAAACCCGGTCACAGGCCAACACACCAGTGACACCCTCAGAACCACAGGGCAGCAAGGGTAAAGGAAAAAGGCTTAGTGAAGGCCTCATTCCAGCCAAGAAGTGGACACCAATAGCCACTCAGAGGAGTAGAAAACCACGAAACTCTGCTTCAATACAAGGTAAACCAACCTTAACCACTTGTACAGGGAAGATTACAATTATTAACCCAGTTGTAACCTCCAAAGGCAAACTGCCCAAATCAGCAGATAACAAATTTGTACAAGGCACAGTCAAAGGTAAATACCCTAAGAACATAAAGTTTTTGACTGCTTGCAAACACTGATATGTCCCCTGCATACCTCAGAGACCTTGGCTTCCAAAGGAACCAGACAGAGGATAGAGCAGGAATGTCTAGAACCAGAAGACCTGAAAGAAGACACATTGGACACAGTGGTGCATGGCAAAACAATGAGGGAGATAATATCAACCTTGCCATTCACACTCCAATTCAACAGAAACCTCAAACCAGAGGACTGGAAGGATATGGATCAAGTTCTTCAAATCCACCAACTCCTCAAAGATTTGTTTCAATGGAGCATGGACAACAAGAGGTTCAACCTAGCAACTCACTGGGCAGAACTGGGATCAAGTTGCCAGAAGATCTGTCTCAAAGAGATAGACTTCAAGGACCTTATGGTAATCACCAAAGGTTGGAACCCTACCAGGCAGAAAAGACTCCTGGAGGCAAGGGCACAGAGGATAAGGGAGAATCAAGCCACTATCCAAGCTATAGAAGAACAGTTAACCCAGACAGGGCCTACTCAGATTCCTTCAGGTTCACAAGGAGCAAGCCAAATCAGCTCTCCAGTGGCTTCACACCATTCAGAAACCAGATCAGTGGCCAAGAGTCACCATTCTTCACAATTCCAGGAAGTTTCCAGGAGAAGACAAGGCAACAAGGGCAAGAACAAAGCCTCCTTCAACCAGAGGAGGAAAGAGTCAGACCCCATGATCCAGAAGCTGTTAGATTTGGTAAAAGAAGTACACAAGAACCAGAAGTAGTTGTCAACCACTCTAGAATCAGTAGTCCTAGTAATAGAAACATTACCCCCACTCAGACTGAAAATAACATTATCAAATCTGAGAGCAACATCAACAGTGACACACTGTGGTTGCAAATGTCCCAATATGCTGAGCAATATGCAAAGCAGGCTGCAGAATTTGAAACTGCCCAAGAGAGGATGAGAAAAACTCAAGCCTCATCGGAGCAGATAGTTAAAAACCTTCAGGAAGGATATGCTCAACTGAGCAAAGCCTCTGAAGAAACCAACAAGAGACTGAATCAAGTCTCTGAAGAACAACACCATAGCAGCAGGGACAGGGAGTGTCTGAACCAAGACATCAACAAATTGTTTGATGCCTACCATAGCTTAAAGCCCCAACCACAAGGCCAAGCTATGGAGAATCCATATCAACCAGATGACATCAAACCAGATGCCATGTTGTTGAATAAGGCAAGATCTCCATCACAATACCAGGATGGACATGGCATGTCTTATTCAGAGAAGGAAGCCTTGAAACAGCTTCATGAGGCCTCAAACTGGCCCAAATTCTCTGGATCAGGAGAATATGATCATATGGAGCTCATAGATTATATTGATGGACTCTTCATTGATATACCAAGCATACCAGATTACTGGATTACTGCTAGACTGAATACTGCATTTAAAGGTCATGCAAGTATATGGTACACTGAAATGAAAGAAATCCATGGCAGAAGAAATTGGCCATGGTGGAAGAGTCAAATAATCCAAAAGTACAGTAATGGAACTTGGATATGGCAAAAGACCATGTGATTTGAAAATGACAAATACTCTGTGGACAAAGATCCATATGAGTGGTGTCTTAGACAGTCTAAAAGACTTAAAGCCATTGATCCTCAAATGAACATTCAAATGAGGAATCATAAACTTCTGACACTACTGCCAGGAGAACTAGAGCATGCAGTAAAGTGCAGATGCAACCAAAATTGCACTCTAGATGATATAGCCAATACCTTACAACACATAAGGAAAAGGACTAATATAGGGAAATTCACCCCATATAGAAGCAATAGTTTCAAAGAGAAACAACCTTTCAGGGTAGAGTTTAAAGACAAACCCAGAGAAAGAGTGACAGAAGTGGCAAAGTAAAAGAATTCTTGTCACAATTGTGGTTCAACAGACCACTATGCCAACAACTGTCCAAAAGCAAAGAAGAAAGTCTATGCTATAGAAAAAGTACCTGAAGAAGAACCTCCAACAGAGGATTCTGAATCAGACTCTATGGGAGATACCATCAGAGAACTATCTGATGATGATCAAGACCCAAGAGAGGAACTTCTAGTGGAATACCTAGAGGAAACCGCATTGGAAATCCAGGATATACAGTTGGAAGCAGGCATGCCACAAGACACTGCCAACAAGAACTTGTGTAAACATACACAAGATGCACAAACATTCCTGGTTACACCAACCAAAGGAATGGCATATATACATGGAACAGCCACAAAAATGACTGTATGTATTGACAATGCTCAGCACCCACTGATCATTGACAGTGGAGCACACTGCTCCATAGTGGCCAGAAATTATCTGGATAACCACTTCCCAAACTGGGAAAAAGAACTCTTGCCCACCAGGGCAAAGAACTTTAAGAGTGCATCTGGAAAGATGACCTCTATTGGGACAATTATCAAAGAGATAATTATACCCCACAGAAAAGGTAATATCAGACTCAATCCAGAGTTTGTAGTGCTTGAAGATGCCCACATCCAAGGGTTTTTACTGGGAACAGATTACCAGAGGATGTATGGCATAGATATTTACAACAGTAAAAATAGGCATATTACCATTGGTACTAACAAAGAAAAGAAATTTTCTCTTGATATATATCAGATATCTTCTCAGGACCCACTGGAAGAAATTCCGAAAGAATTCAGAGAGGGACAGTTTAGCACTACCCTCACCAGTAAACAAAAGCTAAGTTTACTGAAGATGCTGAGGAAGAATAGACCAGCATTTGCCATTGGTGAAGAACCATTAGGCAAGATCAAAGGCCATGATATAGAACTGTATCTGGATGTAGAAAGGCCTTATCCACCCATTTTAAGGAGACCTCCTTACCGAGAAAGTCTGGAGACCAGGAAAGAGATTGAGAAACATATCAATGAACTACTGGACATGGATGTTATTAGGAAGATTGGACATAATGAAATAGTGGAAATCATCACTCCTGTCCTAATCCCCTGGCATGATGGCAAGTCTAGATTGTGTGGAGATTTCAGAGCCCTGAATAAGTACACAAAAGCAGACAGGTACCCTATACCAAGGATACCTCATGCCTTGGATAAGCTGGCAAAAGCCAAATACATAACCAAGATGGATTGTATGAAAGGCTTCCACCAAAATGGAGTTAAACCAAACTCCATGAAATTACTCAGAATAATATGCCATATGGGCATATATGAGTACACCAGGATGCCATTTGGCATCAAGAATGCAACAGCCCACTTCCAAAGGATGATGGACACCATATTTCAAGAAGAAATAATGGAAGGCTGGATGGTAGTGTATATTGATGATATCATTATATACTCAGAGACATGGGAAGACCATGTACAATACATAGACAGAGTGCTAAGTAAATGTACACCCATCAATCTGAAAATTTCACTTAAAAAGTGTAATTTTGGCCAACAAGAGCTACTAGCTCTAGGACACAAAGTCTCAGGCCTTAGTCTGGAAATTGAGCAGAACAAAGTAGCAGCAGTACTGCAAAAGCCAGTACCAAAGAACATCAAAGAGATGCAATGTTTCCTTGGATTTTCTAGCTACTATAGAAACCACATCAAAAACGTTGCCCACATAACTAGTAGTTTATACAAGTTATGCTCAAAGGATGTAGTTTTTGAAATAACCAAGGAAAGGAGGGATGCATATGAGAGGATCAAATATGAACTCACAAATGCTCCTGTGCTCATCTTGCCTGACTTTGAACTACCATTCAAGTTATATATAGATGCAGCATGCAGTCAAGGCTTGGGAGCAGCCCTTCACCAAAGACAAATTGTGGATGGTGAACCAAGAGAAGGTGTAATATGTTACATCTCCAGGAAGCTGAAAGATTCAGAAGCTAGGTATGGGGCCACCCAGACAGAATGTCTCTGTCTAGTCTGGGCTCTAGAGAAACTCCATTATTATTTGGAAGGTGCAGTCTTTGAAGTCTACACAGACTTCACAGCCTTGAAGTCTTTACTAAACCTGAAGACTACTAATAGACACATGCTGAGATGGCAAATAGCCATCCATGAGTATAGAGGGAACATGACCATCATATACAAAGAAGGTAAAAGCCATACCAATGCAGATGGCCACTGGACAATGTCAAAAGCAATCCAGCTTATGACCCTGAAGTTGCTGCAAAAATTCCTATCCATTTTATGGAAATAAATAGGAAGAAGAACTTCAGATTCTCTGAATGGGCACCAGGGAGTGGTACCCTTGATGGTGGAAACACTGATTCAGAAGGGACAGAAACCCCCATACTGGGAATAAGCTCCTCAGCACTGCACAATGAATTTTTCAATGCAGTGCTGAAATCATATGCTAAACACAAACAGTGTAGCATACTACTCCATCTCCTTCAACAAAAATACAGGAGCCCAGAACTGGAAACCCAGCTGGAGGAACCCTGGTTGAGGGCCTATAAGGACAATAAATTCTTCCTTATAGATGGCCTGATTTATCACAGAGATAAGCACACCAGTGCACTCACAGTAATAGACAGAGACCCCATCTCTTTAATCCTGCAGGAATGCCATGACTGCCCCTACATGGGACACATGAATGAGGACAGGACTAAAGAGAGGGTAGCAAGCACATCTTGGTGGCCCAAGTGGGAGCAAGAGTTGAGTGAATACATCAACACTTGTGAAAGATGCCAAAAGGCAAATAGAAAGCATGGGAAGAAATATGGGTTGCTTCAACACATAGAAGAACCCAAACACCCATGGGAAACCATCAACATGGACTGGGTCACAGGACTTGTCCCAGGAGGCAAAGAAAACTACAATGCCTTCTTAATCATAGTTGATAGGTTCAGCAAGAGCATGTGATGTCTACCATGCCATAAAGATGACACAGCCATGGACACTGCGCTGTTATTTTGGAATAACATCATGTCCACCTGTGGAGTCCCTAAGATCATAATTAGTGACAGGGACCCAAAATTCACATCTGACTTTTGGACCAATTTATATGACATGCTTGGCACCAAGCTTGCTTTTTCCACAGCTTACCATCCACAAACAGATGGCCTAGCTGAGAGGATGATCCAAACAATGGAGGACATCCTCAGGAGGTTCTGTGCCTATGGCATGGAATACAGGGACCATGAGGGATATACCCATGATTGGGTCACCCTCTTACCAGCAGTCCAACTGGCTTATGATACAAGCCAGCACTCTACCACAGGAAAAACACCTGCACTGGTAGAGAAAGGGTGGAATCCCCTTTTACCTGTGGATCACTTGAAGAAAAATCTTCTGACCATCCACCCCACAGCCAAAGACTCCCATGATATGTGGAAGAAAGCCTGTCATACTGCTTCCAAATGTATAGCTGAGGCCAAGGAGTATAATAAGCAGAGGTGGGACAAATCACATATGGAACCTGACTTCAAGGAAGGGGACCAGGTGTTAGTGTCTACACTAAACTTTAACAATCTCAAAGGACCCAAGAGAATGAGAGACTCATTTGTAGGGCCCTTCACTATCATTAAGTTGATAGGGAAGAATGCAGTAGAGGTCAAGCTCACTGAGGAGTTTTCTACGAAACACCCAGTCTTTCCAGTAAGCCTGGTCAAACCATACTTCCAAACAGAAGAGGATAAATTCCCCTCCAGGAAGAAAAACATCACTCCACCAGAAATAGTGGAAGTAGAAGACTCTCCTTGACCTGTGAGTAAAATCATCAGGGCCAGAAAAATCAGACTCAATGGGAAGGATCAGAGACAATATCTAGTCAGATTCAAGAACCAGACAGCTGACAAAGACAAATGGTTGGCAGAAAATGCCATACCAGATGGGAACCTTCATCTAAGGAGATTCAGAGCCTCTAGGAGGACTGAACAGTCTCATCAATGATGAGCCTTTTTTAGAGGGAGGGTATGTCAGCCTGTGACTCAAAACCAGAGCACAAGCATGACAGCCAAAATACCATAAACCAATGGTATAGCCAAAATACCACCAAAACATGGAGCTGAGCCAAATTAGCTCAAAAGATATCAGAAGAAAGAAGAAACTCACATCTTTCTGAAAATATAAGTCCCATCACCATAGGACAAGAAATAACAAAGTTATTCCTGCTCAAAGTTATTTCTGAGCATAAACCTTAATTTTCACCTCTCATCTAAAATCTAGAAGGAGAGGCTTAACCCCATCAAATGGGTACTCAAAATGAAGCTCTATGCCAGGGCTATCCAATGGTACCAGCCAAACTGAGCTAGCACCAGTATTACTTGAGTTATGGTCAAATTCAGACCAAATAAGGGTGAACAAAACATTCACCTCCCATCTAACTTTTACAGTTTTAGTGTGAGATACCTAAAGTGGGGTCTTTTTGGAAAGAGCACAATCAGGGCTATCTGATGGTGCCATCCATTTCCTCATAACTCAACTACAACAAAAGTTATTGGCCAAACAAGCTTAATACAGCTTTTGACCAGACCACGCCAGTGTACAAAAATACTTGTACATGGGATAACTTTGTCATATTTAATGATAACCATGTCAAGCTGGGTACCATTGTGTAGAGCCCATACAGAGCTATTCAATGAACCAACTTTGAGCTTGATATCTCAAAAACCGACAGAGTTATGACCATTTTAAGGTCAAAATCCCACCTGCTGTCAGATACAGCCTTACCATGGGATAATATCCCATAACCATAAATATGAGGTGTCAAATAGACAAAGAAGCATGTTTTTACTTCAATACCTCATATGTCAGTCAATACTGGGGTCCCATACAGTTTCTGTACAGCATTCTACGCGTCATACACGTCAGAATCAGGCTGTGAGGTCCCCAGATGAAAATTTTCACCCTGTATTGGTGAAAACTGCCCAGATGTGGTTTCAAAACCACATCTGAGCCCATTACAGGGTATAAAGGCTGTTTGCAAACCACAAGCCTGTCATAGAGAGTGAAAAATCTTCACTTCCTCTATGTGGAAAGGTCTAGCAGCCTTTCCACCTCAATTTTAGGATAAAAAGAGGGCTTTTCACAGCCAAAAGCCTTTCCTCATCCTGCTCTTGAATAACCTACGTAGTAAACTGTCAAAAACAGTTTTACTCTTGGTTAAATAATCAGGTATAATTATAATCTTTAATTATTCTAGACTTTATTATTGTAATCCAACAGATAAAGCCTGCACCCAGGGTTCTCAATAGCGCTCACCACCACTATTTCTCAATAGTAGAACCCTTTTATCTCATTATAAACCTTTATAAACCTTTTTTAAATCATTTTCTGCCGTGTCACATACACAGTTAAAGTTGTAATTAGCCTAGTTATACCTTTATCATAGTATCATCCTGACAAAATTGGTATTTCAACATTCCATCAGATAATCAAGGTATCGTGTCATCCAGAGGATTCCTCAAGGCTCATTATCAAATATTAGTTCTGCCATCAAGCCATCATTGCATATCCTCAGTCAAAGTATTCCTCCAAGGGATTAAAGGCAGTGAAGTCTAAAGTGGTATGAAAGAGGTAGTTCCAAACCAATCCTCCAAGTGTAAATGCTCCATCCATCCACCTTGGCAACCACATTCATTCAATACAGTCTGGATTCATCAAGATGTGTATTTCAATCATACACAATGGGGAGATCATCCAACCCAGTTCATTTCTCAATTTGGAAAGGTACAAATTCTATCAGAAAATTAATACAGCTTCCAGTATTCAGTCCAAACCGGCTTCCAGCCTGAAGGAGTCAAGTTCTCACTGTTTCACATATACCAGCATAATTTGACCCTGGGGGTTTTTTGCCCAAGTGAATTAAATTATTTTGATTTTATTTCATCTTTATTTATCTTTTCTTTTTTTGGAGCCATTGAGATAGGACCACATATTGAAAAACATGACAAGAAAAACATTACAATAATTATACCTCCACATAATTATCTTTGTCAGCCTGTGACTCAAAACCAGAGCACAAGCATGACAGCAAAAATACCATAAACCAATGGTATAGCCAAGATACCACCAAAACATGGAGCTGAGCCAAATTAGCTCAAAAGGAATCAAAAGAAAAGAGGAAACTCACCTCTTTCTGAAAATATAAGTCCCATCACCATAGGACAAGAAATAACAAAGTTATTCCTGCTCAAAGTTATTGCTGAGCATAAACCTTAATTTTCACCTCTCATCTAAAATCTAGAAGGAGAGGCTTAACCCCATCAAATGGGTATTCAAAATGAAGCTCTAAGGCAGGGCTATCTAATGGTGCTAGCCAAAATGAGCTAGCACCAGTATTACTTGAGTTATGGTCAAATTCAGACCAAATAAGGGTGAACAAAACATTCACCTCTCATCTAACTTTTACAGTTTTAGTGTGAGATACTAAAAGTGGGGTCTTTTTGGAAAGAGCACAATCAGGGATATCTGATGGTGCCATCCATTTCCTCATAGCTCAACTACAACAGAAGTTATTGGCCAAACAAGCATAATACAGCTTTTGCCCAGACCATGCCAATGTACAAAAATACTTGTACATGGGATATCTTTGTCATATTTAATGATAACCATGTCAAGTTGGGTACCATTGTGTAGAGCTCATACAGAGCTATTCAATGAACCAATTTTGAGCTTGATATCTCAAACACTGACAGAGTTATGACCATTTTAAGGTAAAAATCCCACCTGCTGTCATATACAGCCTTACCATGGGATAATATCCCATAACCATGAATATGAGGTGTCAAATAGACAAAGAAGCATGTTTTTACTTCAATACCTCATATTTCAGTCAATACTGGGGTCCCATACAGTTTCTGTACAGCATTCTACGCGTCATACACGTCAGAATCAGGCTGTGAGGTCCCCAGATGAAAATTTTCACCCTGTATTGGTGAAAACCGCCCAGATGTGGTTTCAAAACCACATCTGAGCCCAATACGAGGTATACAGGCTGTTTGCAAACCACAAGCCTGTCCTAGAGAGTGAAAAATCTTCACTTCCTCTACGTGGAAAGGTCTAGCAGCCTTTCCACCTCAATTTGAGGATAAAAGGAGGGCTTTTCACAGCCAAAATCACTTCCTCATCCTGCTCTTGAATAACCTACGTAGTAAACTGTCAAAAACAGTTTTACTCTTGGTTAATAATCAGGTATAATTATAAGTTTTAATTATTGTAGTCTTTTATTATTGTAACCCAACAGATAAAGCTGCACCCAGGGCTTTCAACAGCCCTCACCACCACTATAACCACTATAGTAAAGCCCTTTAAATTTATTTTTAATCATCTCAAAACCTTGTTAAAGCATTTTTTACCATGTCACAAACATAGTTTGAGTTGTAAATAGCCTACTTACCACTCTTTCATAGTTTCATCCTGACATTTTGGGGGCCTGGCCGTGTTTTTTAACCTTTTTTGGACCTTATAAAGTAAGTCTTTTCTCTTTTTATGACTTATTGATAAGTGTTTTATCTCTTTTAGGCGTAATTTCTCTATTTAAATATATATTTTATATATATTTATCCTTTTTTATATATATACTCATATTATAAGAGTATTATTCACGTGGTTAATACCCACTGGAAATAACTATTTTTGGCGTGTTTTGTATATAAAAACACACAAGCCATCAATAAGTCCTGTATTCTTGACTGAATAAGGACACCTCTGACTGAAAAACCATCAGTTGAGGCGTGGATTAAGTGTATTGTTAATTCAATAACACTTATACAAAGCCACTTGTACAGAATACACTTGAAAACCACAAGTGTATCTGTGGGATACTGGCACACAAACAGTGTGACAGGGTGCCAAAAGCTGTAATTCTGACGTGGAATTGTTGATTCAATTACACTGTCATTATACAGGGCATATTGTAGTAACATACAAGCCCAGAGGCCAATCTTAGACATGCAAAACCAGCATTTTTAAGAAGTCTTAACTGACATAAGCCCTCCCTTTTCTGCCTTGATTTCAGTGGAAGAAAATTATATCCCACTTGAGACCCAGTCACAGGCCAACACACCAGTGACACCCTCAATACCAGAGGGCAGCAAGGGCAAAGGAAAGAGGCACAGTGAAGGTCTCATCACAGCCAAGAAGTGGACACCAATAGCCACTCAGAGAAGTAGAAAACCACAAAACTCTGCATCCATACAAGGTAACCCAACCTTAACCACTTGTACAGGAAAGATTACAATTATTAACCCAGTTGTAACTTCCAAAGGCAAACTGCCCAAGTCAGCGGACAATAAATTTGTACAAGGCACAGTCAAAGGTAAATACCCTAAGAACATAAAGTTTTTGACTGCTTGCAAACACTGATATGTCCCCTGTATACCTAAGAGACCTTGGCTTCCAAAGGAACACGCCAGAGGATAGAGGAGGATTTTCCAGAGCCAGAAGACCTGAAAGAGGACACCCTGGACACAGTGGTGGATGGCAAAACAATGAGGGAGATATTATCAACCTTGCCATTCACACTCCAATTCAACAGAAACCTCAAACCAGAGGACTGGAAGGATATGGATCAAGTTCTTCAGATCCACCAACTCCTCAAAGATTTATTTCAATGGAGCATGGACAACAAGAGGTTCAACCTAGCAACTCACTGGGCAGAACTGGGATCAAGATTCCAGAAGATCTGTCTCAAAGAGATAGACTTGAAAGACCTTATGGTAATCACCAAGGGTTGGAATCCTACCAGGCAGCACAGACTCCTGAAGGCAAGGGCACAGAGGATAAGGGAGAATCAAGCCACTATCCAAGCTATAGAAGAACAGTTGACCCAGACAGGGCCTACTCAGATTCCTTCAGGTTCACAAGGAGCAGGCCAAATCAGCTCTCCAGTGGCTTCACACCATTCAGAAACCAGCAGATCAGTGGCCAAGAGTCACCATTCTTCACAATTCCAGGAAGTTTCCAGCAGAAGGCAAGGAAACAAGGGCAAGAGAAAAACCTCCTTCAACCAGAGGAGGAAAGAGTCAGACCCCATGATCCAGAAGCTGTTGGATTTGATAAAGGAAGTACACAACAACCAGAAGTAGTTGTAAACCACTCCAGAATCAGTAGTCCTAGTAATAGGAACATTACCCCCACTCAGACTGAAAAGAACATTGTCACATCTGATAGTAACATCAACAGTGATACACTGTGGTTACAAGTTTCCCAATATGCTGAACAATCTGCAAAGCAATTTGCAGAAATTAAAGCCAGCCAAGAGAGGATGAGACAAACTCAAGCCTCCTTGGAACAAATAGTTAAGAATCTTCAAGAAGGATATGCTCAGCTGAGCAAAGCCTCTGAAGAAACCAACAAAAGACTGAACCAAGTCTTTGAAGAACAACACCACAGCACAAGGGACAGGGAGTGGCTGGATGAAGAAATTAACAAATTGTTTAATTCCTATCATAGCTTGAAGCCCCAACCACAAGGCCAAGCTATGGAGAATCCATATTAACCAGATGACATCAAACCAGATGCCATGTTGTTGAATAAGGCAAGATCTCCATCACAATACCAGGATGGGGATGGCATGTCTTATTCAGAGAAGGAAGCCTTGAAACAGCTTCCTGAGGGCTCAAACTGGCCCAAATTCTCTGGATCAGGAGAATATGATCATATGGAACTCGTAGATTATATTGATGGACTCTTCATTGATGTGCCAAGCATACCAGACTACTGGATTACTGCTAGATTGAAGACTGCATTTAAAGGTCATGCAAGTTTATGGTACGCAGAAATGAAAGAAATCCATGGCAGAAGAAACTGGCCATGGTAGAAGAGTCAAATCATCCAAAAGTATAGTAATGGAACTTGGATATGGCAAAAGACCATGTCATTTGAGAATGAAAACTACTCTGTGGACAAAGATCCATATGAGTGGTGTCTTAGACAGTATAAAAGACTTAAAGCCATTGATCCTCAGATGAACATCCAAATGAGGAATCACAAACTTCTGACAGAACTGCCAGGAGGACTAGAGCATGCAGTAAAATGAAGATGCGACCAAAATTGCACTCTAGATGACATTGCCAACACCTTACAAGACATAAGGAAAAGGACAAATATAGGGAAATTCACCCCATATAAGAGCAGTGGTTTCAAAGAGAAACAACCTTTCAGGGTGGAGTTTCAAGACAAACCCAGAGAAAGAGTGGAAGAAGTGGCAAGGAAAAAGAATTCTTGTGACAATTGTGGTTCAACAGACCACTATGCCAACAACTGTCCAAAAGCAAAGAAAAAAGTCTATGCTATAGAAAAAGTCCCTGAAGAAGAACCTGCAACAGAGGATTCTGAATCAGACTCTATGGGAGATGCCATCAGAGAACCATCTGATGATGATCAAGACCCAAGAGAGGAATTTCTAGTGGAATACCAAGAGGAAACCCCATTGGAAATCCAAGATATACAGTTGGAAGCAGGCATGCCACAGGACACTGCCAACACGAACTTGTGCAAACACACGCAAGATGCACAAACATTCCTGGTTACACCAACCAAAGGAATGGCTTATATACATGGAACAGCTACAAAAATGACTGTATGTATTGACAATGCTCAGCACCCACTGATCATTGACAGTGGAGCACATTTCTCCATAGTGGCCAGAAATTATCTGGATAACCACTTCCCAAACTGGGAAAAACAGCTCTTGCCCACTAAGGCAAAGAACTTTAAAAGTGCATCAGGGAAGATGACTTGTATTAGGACAATTATCAAAGAGATAATTATACCCCACAGGAAGGGTAATATCAGACTCAACCCAGAGTTTGTAGTGCTTGAAGATGCCCACATCCAAGGGTTTTTACTGGGAACAGATTACAAGAGGATGTATGGCATAGATATTTACAACAGTAAAAACAGGCACATCACCATTGGTACCAACAAGGAAAAGAAATTTTCACTTGATATATACCACATATCTTCACATGATCCACTAGAAGAACTCTTGAAGGAATTCAAGGAGGGACAGTTTAGCACTACCCTCACCAGTAAACAAAAACTAAGTTTACTGAAGATGCTGAGGAAGAACAGACCAGCATTTGCCATTGGTGAAGAACCACTAGGCAAGATTAAAGGCCATGATATAGAACTATATCTGGATGTGGAAAGACCTTATCCCCCCATGCTGAGGAGACCTCCTTATCCAGCAAGTCTGGAAACCAGGAAAGAAATTGAAAAACACATCAATGAACTCCTGGACATGGATGTCATCAGGAAGATTGGACATAATGAAATAGTGGAAATCACCACTCCTGTCCTGATCACCTGGCATGATGGCAAGTCTAGTTTGTGTGGAGACTTCAGAGCCCTGAATAACTACACAAAAGCAGACAGGTACCCTATACCAAGGATACCTCATGCCTTGGATAAGCTGGCAAAAGCCAAATACCTAACCAAGATGGATTGTATGAAAGGCTTCCACCAAAATGGAGTTAAACCAAACTCTATGAAGTTGCTCAGAATAATATGCCATATGGGCATATATGAGTCCACCAGGATGCCATTTGGCATCAAGAATGCACCAGCCCACTTCCAAAGGATGATGGACACCATATTTCAAGAAGAAATATTGGAAGTCTGGATGGTAGTATGTATTGATGATATCATTATATACTCAGAGACATGGGAAGACCATGTACAATACATAGACAGAGTGCTAAGTAAATGTACACCCATCAATCTGAAAATTTCACTTAAAAAGTGTAATTTTGGCCAACAAGAGCTACTAGCTCTAGGACACAAAGTCTCAGGCCTTAGTCTGGCAATTGACCAGAAGAAAGTAGCTGCAGTACTGCAAAAGCCAGTACCAAAGAACATCAAAGAGATGAAATTTTTCCTTGGATTTGCTAGCTACTATAGAAACCACATCAGAAACTTTGCCCACATAACTAGTAGTTTATACAAGTTATGCTCAAAGGATGTAGTTTTTGAAATAACCAAGGAAAGGAGGGATGCCTATGAGAGGATCAAATATGAACTCACCAATGCACCTGTGCTCATCTTGCCTGACTTTGAACTACCATTCAAGTTATATATAGATGAAGCATGCAGTCAAGGCTTGGGAGCAGCCCTTCACCAAAGACAAATGGTGGATGGTGAACCAAGAGAAGGTGTAATATTTTCCATCTCCAGGCAGCTGAAAGATTCAGAAGCCAGGTATGGGGCCACCCAGACAGAATGTCTATGTCTATTCTGGGCTGTAGAAAAACTCCATTATTATTTGGAGGGTGCAGTCTTTGAAGTCTACACAGACTGCACAGCCTTGAAGTCTTTACTAAACACGAAGACTACTAATAGACACATGCTGAGATGGCAAATAGCCATCCAGGAGCATAGAGGGAACATGACCATCATATAAAAGGAAGGTAAAAGCCATACCAATGCAGATGGCCTTAGCAGATGGCCACTGGACAATGTCAAAAGCAATCCAACTTATGACCCTGAAGTTTCTGCAAAAATTCCTATCCATTTCATGGAAATAAATAGGAAGAAGAACTTCAGATTCTCTGAATGGGCACCAAGGCGTGGTACCCTTGACAGTGGAAACACTGATTCAGAAGGGACTGAAACCCCCATACTGGGAATAAGTTCCTCAGAACTGCACAATGAATTTTTCAATGCAGTACTGAAATCTTATTCTAAAAACAGACAGTGTAGCATACTACTCCAACTCCTTCAACAAAAATACAGGAGCCCACAACTGGAAACCCAGCTGGAGGAACCCTGGTTGAGAGCCTATAAGGACAATAAATTCTTCCTTATAGATGGCCTGATTTATCACAGAGAAAAGCACACCAGTGCACTCACAGTGATAGACAGAGACCCCATCTCTTTAATCCTGCAGGAATGCCATGACTGCCCCTATATGGGACACATGAGTGAGGACAGGACTAAAGAGAGGGTAGCAAGCACAGCTTGGTGGCCCAAGTGGGAACAAGAGTTGAGTGAATACATCAACAATTGTGAAAGATGCCAAAAGGCAAATAGAAAACATGGGAAGAAATATGGGTTTCTTCAACATATAGAAGAACCCAAACACCCATGGGAAACCATCAACATGGACTGGGTCACAGGACTTATCCCAGGAGGCAAAGAAAACTACAATGCCTGCTTAATCATAGTTGATAGGTTCAGCAAGAGCATGAGATGTCTACCATGCCATAAAGAGGACACAGAAATGGACACTGCTCTGTTATTTTGGAATAACATCATATCCACCTGTGGAGTCCCTAAGATCATAATCAGTGACAGGGACCCAAAATTCACATCTGAATTTTGGACCAATTTATATGAAATGCTTGGCACCAAGCTTGCTTTTTCCACAGCTTACCATCCACAAACAGATGGCCTAGCTGAGAGGATGATCCAAAAAATTGAGGACATCCTCAGGAGGTTCTGTGCCTATGGCATGGAATACAAGGACCATGAGGGATACACCCATCATTGGGTCACCCTCTTACCAGCAGTCCAACTGGCTTATAATACAAGCCAGCACTCTACCACAGGAAAAACACCTGCACTAGTAGAGAAAGGGTGGAATACCCTGTTACCTGTGGATCACTTGAAGAAAAATCTTCTGACCATCCACCCCACAGCCAAAGACTTCCATGATATGTGGAAGAAAGCCTGTGATACTGCTGCCAAATGCATAGCTGAGGCCAAAGAGTATAACAAGCAAATGTGGGACAAATCACATATGGAACCTCACTTCAAGGAAGGGGACCAGGTGTTAGTGTCTACACTGAACTTTAGCAATCTCAAAGGACCCAAGAAAATGAGTGACTCATTTGTAGGGCCCTTCACTATCATTAAGTTGATAGGGAAGCATGAAGTAGAGGTCAAGTGCACTGAGGAGTTTTCTAGGAAACACCCAGTCTTTCCAATGAGCCTGGTCAAACCATACTTCCAAACAGAGGAGGATAAATTCCCCTCCAGGAAGAAAAACATCACTCCACCAGAAATAGTGGAAGTTGAAGACTCTCCTGGACCTGTGAGTAAAATCATCAGGGCCAGAAAAATCAGACTTAATGGGAAGGATCAGAGACAATACCTAGTCAGATTCAAAAACCAGACAGCTGACAAAGACAAATGTTTGGCAGAGGATGCCATACCAGATGGGAACCTTCATCTAAGGAGATTCAGAGCCTCTAGGAGGACTGAACAGTCTCATCAATGATGAGCCTTTTTTAGAGGGAGGGTATGTCAGCCTGTGACTCAAAACCAGAGCACAAGCATGACAGCCAAAATACCATAAACCAATGGTATAGCCAAGATACCACCAAAACATGGAACTGAGCCAAATTAGCTCAAAAGGTATCAAACGAAAAGAGGAAACTCACCTCTTTCTGAAAATATAAGTCCCATCACCATAGGACAAGAAATAACAAAGTTATTCCTGCTCAAAGTTATTGCTGAGCATAAACCTTAATTTTCACCTCTCATCTAAAATCTAGAAGGAGAGGCTTAACCCCATCAAATGGGTATTCAAAATGAAGCTCTAAGGCATGGCTATCTAATGGTGCTAGCCAAACTGAGCTAGCACCAGTATTACTTGAGTTATGGTCAAATTCAGACCAAATAAGGGTGAACAAAACATTCACCTCTCATCTAACTTTTACAGTTTTAGTGTGAGATACTTAAAGTGGGGTCTTTTTGGAAAGAGCACAATCAGGGATACCTGATGGTGCCATCCATTTCCTCATAGCTCAACTACAACAGAAGTTATTGGCCAAACAAGTATAATACAGCTTTTGCCCAGACCACGCCAATGTACAAAAATACTTGTACATGGGATAACTTTGTCATATTTAATAATAACCATGTCAAGTTGGGTACCATTGTGTAGAACTCATACAGACCTACTCAATGAACCAATTTTGAGCTTGATATCTCAAAAGCTGACAGAGTTATGACCATTTTAAGGTAAAAATCCCACCTGCTGTCATATACAGCCTTACCATGGGATAATATCCCATAACCATGAATATGAGGTGCCAAATAGACGAAGAAGCATGTTTTTACTTCAATACCTCATATGTCAGTCAATACTGGGGTCTCATACAGTTTCTGTACAGCATTCTACGCGTCATACACGTCAGAATCAGGCTGTGAGATCCCCAGATGAAAATTTTCACCCTGTATTGGTGAAAACCGCCCAGATGTGGTTTCAAAACCACATCTGAGCCCAATACAGGGTATACAGGCTGTTTGAAAACCACAAGTCTGTCCTAGAGAGTGAAAAATCTTCACTTCCTCTACGTGGAAGGGTCTAGCAGCCTTTCCACCTCAATTTCAGGATAAAAGGAGGGCTTATCACAGCCAAAATCACTTCCTCATCCTGCTCTTGAATAACCTACGTAGTAAACTGTCAAAAACAGTTTTACTCTTGGTTAATAATCAGGTATAATTATAAGTTTTAGTTATTGTAGTCTTTTATTATTGTAACCCAACAGATAAAGCTGCACCCAGGGCTTTGAACAGCGCTCACCACCACTATAACCACTATAGTAAAGCCCTTTAAATTTATTTTTAATCATCTCAAAACCTTCTTAAAGCATTTTTTACCGTGTCACAAACATAGTTTGAGTTGTAAATAGCCTACATTACCACTCTTTCATAGTTTCTTCCTGACAATCTTAAAACAAGTAGAAATAACATAAAAAAGCACAAATTCTTAAGGAACTTAGAATATAAGGTAAAAAGATTTGAAATAAATTACACAATTAGATTCCCCATGATAAAACACACATATATTATTTTCATGTCAGATCTGTAAAGTCAATAACTAATGAGTAATAAGCTCAAAATTCCATAAAAAGACATAAATTCTTATTTATCTCAGAGGCCAATGAAACCAAATGGAAAATATATTGCACCATTGAATTCCTAAAAAAAGAATACTCATAAGACAATTTTATGTCATTTCTCTAAAGTTAATACTTAAGGAATTAAGCTGAATATATGCACTTTTTTGGTCAGTGCATACATTAATGGTTTTTAGCTAATATCTCTTGAAATCTAAATGATAGATAGTCCGACTAAAAATAAATATTCCACTTGATTAATTTCATATTACGGATAGAAAAATCTTTTGACAAGCTATAAACAAGGTTATACCTTGTGAGGGTTTATTGAACAAAAGTCCTGGAGTGTCACCCTGTGACTCAAATCCAGAGCACAAGCATGACAGCCAAAATACCATAAACCAATGGTATAGCTAAGATACCACCAAAACATGCAGCTGAGCCAAATTAGCTCAAAAGATATCAAAAGAAAGAGGAAACTCACCTTTTTCCAAATATACAAGTCCCATCATTATAGGACAAAGAATAACAAAGTTATTCCTGCTCAAAGTTGTTGCTGAGCATAAACCTTGATTTTCACCTCTAATCTGAAATACAAAGTAAGAGGCTTAACCCCATAAAATGGGTATGAGCTAGCACCAGTATTACAGAAGTTATGGTCAAATTCAGGCCAAATAAGGGGGAACAAAATATTCACCTCTCATCCAACTTCTACAGTTTTAGTGCAGGATACCTAAAGTGGGGTCTTTTTGGAAAGCGAAAAATCAGGGCTATATGATGGTGGCATCCATTTGGTCATATCTTAGCTAGAACAAACATTATGGGGCAAACAAGCCCAATACAGCTTTTGGCCAAAACATACATATGTACAACAAGACTTGTACATGAAACAACTTTGCCATTTTTAATGATAACCATATCAAATGAGGTACCATTGTGTAGAAAACATTCAGGGATACATACTGAACCAATTTTGAGGTTGATATCTCAAAAACTGACAAAGGTATGGCTGTTTTAAGGTCAAAATCCCACAGTTTGGCCAATACAGCCTTATAGTGGGATACTATCCCATAAGTATGATTATGAGGTGTCAAACAGACGCAGAAGCTTATTTATAATTCAACATCTCTCAGTTAAGTCAAATACAGAGGTCCATACAGGTTCTGTACAGTTTTTGACGCATCAGAAGAACCAGAACACACCTATAAACTTCATTGGTGAAATTTTTCACCCTGTATAGGGTAAAAATGACTACTTGTAGTTTAAAACCACATTTAAACCAAATAATAGCCTCTATTGATTGTATAAAACCACAAACAAGCCCACAGGAGTGAAAAATTTCACTCGGTGGTCGTGTGCAGAGGTAAACCACCTCCCACTACCCCAGAACAAGATAAAAGGAGGCTTTTCCTCCCCAGGAAGCTAATACAGCATCCTGTTCTTAATATTCTCATGTGGTATAACTTCTTGAAAAGTGGTACCCTTAGAATTTAACAGGTTATAATTATAAGTTTTAATTATTGTAGGGTTTGTTATTGTAAACAAACAGACAAACACTGCACCCAGGGCTATCAGCAGCACTCACCATCACTAAATTATTTTAGTATAGCCCTTTTACTCATATTCTCACTTTAATATCATCATTATTTTCGTGTCACACTCAGAGTTATAGCTTTTATTATCATTTTGAAGCTATATCATAGAGTCACCCTGACATGGAGCTGTTGACCACTTTGTTGACAAAGTGGTCCAAACTTTAACTAAATTGAATATTTGGGTTCTAATAGCTCATAAATGAATAATGATGTATTTTTTATCATAATATTCAAATTAAAACCCCCTTGAATCATGGTTTGAAGTTTAAAATATTGTATTTTGACAAAAACAATGAGATACAAGAAAAATCATCAAAAATAGAGTTCTGATTATGTACTGAAATACTCTTTGCAGTTTTATGCGGACATTCCGATCTATAAGAGTTCACTGTCTTCATGGCTGTAGTGGGTATACCTTAAAAGTGATTCATGATCAAAGCTTAAGCTTAAAATTGATCATTTATGATCACTGACTGTAATCTTATTTGAAGTTTAACAGTTACATAAGTGATAGAACTGGTGAATACTGTTAAATTATGATTCATAATAATAAGATACACAAAGTTTAGCCTTCTTCCAAGTCTATGATTTCATCAAACTTAGAGCTATACTGATAGCTCTAAATAATGGTGTAATAATGAGATAAGGTGTTTTGATCATGGTGTCATCATCACCAAACCTTAAAATACAGATCAATTCCAGTGTATACCATCATTAAGCGTCTACAAGAAGCCTTCTGGGCTCTAGAAGGGAGGAATTTACCACAAATAGGGCCCTTTTTACTCTATTTCCCCCTCAGATGCATCAAAAATAATAAAAAATTAAATAAAAAGGTAAAATATTTATTCTTTATATATAAATAATTTATCTTATCAAAGACCAAAGGTAATCTTTCTTACCATAATCAATCTTAATGTAATTACTCCATTTGTTTAATTTAAGAATATTTGTAATTTATCTTATTTTATTTTGTAAATACAATTTAAATAAGGTTTATTTACATCTTTTGGCATACAATCTTTCAAAATTATTATATAAAGTGTTAAAAATAGGTTATTTTCACTTTTACAATAATTTTTCTCTATTATTACTCTTAATAATTCTTTCATTAATATACGTAGTATTTATATTAATATATAACATTAACGTTGGTAAAATTATTAGTATTAATTGTTTTTATTATTAAAAAAGGATTTTTTACGCCTTATCATTTGTTGGTAACAATAATAACCGCTTTGAACATACTAATATTTTTCTTTTGATTATATTATAATTTTAGAGTATAAATTAACTTATTATATTTACGTAATAAGATAATGGTTTTCTGCCATAAATGTAATAATAATTTATATTATAGTTCATATTTATTTTATTCATTTAATAAGGAAATTCATAGTAAAATAAGTGAAATGTTTGTAATATTTACTTATTGGTTCATAGTGAAACCATACATTTGGGGGCCTGGCCGTGATTTTTACTTGAAGACCTTTAAAAAATATTCATTTTGGTTTTATCCAATGATAAATTATATTCATAATTATAGGATTATATAGTAATTTTATATTCATTGATTTTAAGAGCTATTGAGGAATTTGAAAAGCAATTGTAATGTCTTACACATGGTTTTTCACATCCATAGACTTGCAAGAACTTTATTTGAGTGACTCCAGTTATTTAAAAGGATATTTCTAAATTAAAAAGAAGTTCATATTTTAAATTAATTTCAATAAGAATCATATTAATTCTAGTTTCTTTTTCAAAATTAAAAATATAAAATTAATACAAAAAATATATATAAAATAAAAAAACAATTAAAAAAGTTATTTTAATTCTTTTCTCATTGCTTTTATTCATTTTATTAATTCAAAAGATAATAAAGCAATTTTTACACGTAAATTTCCATATCGTATCAAAATGACACTTATTAGAAAAGCCTTATACTTGTTTGTATTTTTAGTGTTTATCAAACCACTGTTGAGATATTGGTGGAAGAAACTTTTCCAAGTTCTCCAAAACCAATTTTCAATAAGAAAAAGAAAGCCAAGAAATTAGTATTTCCAGGACCCACTATTAAGGACTCTGAGGGTGAGTACCTCCTTTTCAATTTCCATAAGAAGGTTTTTGGTGTTTGCAAATATTTTCCAATCACATGGAGGTGGACTCAGAACTAGAGTTGATCCCTCAAAAGGGAAAAGAGAGAGAAAAATCCCCAGTGGAACAGAATACACACAAGGAAGTGCCATATCTAAAAGGCAAGTCTCAGATATTCCGATTATTTCTGAACCAGAATTGGAACTAAGTATGAGTAATTCCAACATGGACAAAGCACATTCAGAGGGTTCAAATAGAAATTTATATGAGCCAGTAAAAGCAGTGTTACACAGTGTACAAGGAAATAGATTGAACAGAAGCAAGGTATGGAGAAAGCCAAATGCAATTCCTTTGCTTAGTGTGTACTTTAAAAAAAGTACATTATTATTTGGATGGAACAGTGTTTGATGTAATTTCAGACTGAAATGCTATAAAATATTTGCGAAAAATGAAGACCCAAATAGAAATATTCTCAGATGGCAAATTTCTATCCAATAATATATACAAAATATCACTTTAGTTTATAAATCTGGAAATATTCATTAAAGTTCTGATGGCCTCAGTAGATGGAATTTAGCAAATACACTTGAAAGCACAGCCTGGGTACCACAGGAAGAGCACCATATAGAAGGAATATGTGTCACAGATATTGGCACAGAATTCTTTAGTCAAGTTTAAAAAAGCTATAATATGGATAAGAGGTGTCAGATCCTATGCCAACTGCTGATGAAAGACTGCAAAGACCCCTATCTTTCATCCAAGCTAGATGAAATATGGAAAAAACACATGTGGCATCACCTTAACAGATAGAACCTTGATAAATACTATATTTCATGAAGGTCATGATAGTGTTGCATCTGGACATCTCTCAGAAGAGAGGAAACTGGAAAGGGTTAAAACCTGATCTTTGTGGCCAAATTAAAGAAAAGATGTTTCACAATACTTTCAAACCTTTCAAAGATTTCAAAAATCAAACAGAGAAACAGGAAAGAAATTTGGAATGATGAGCCAAATCCAAGAACCATAATCCACATGGGAAATAGGTCATATGGATTGGGTAACAAACCGCCTCCAGCAGGAGGCAGGAGTTACAATGCATGCCTAGTACTGGTTGACAGATACAGAAAAACTCCAATGTTTCTACCATTTCATGAAGATGACACAGCTATGGACACAGCCATAATGATATGGAATAAAGACTTATTCCAAAATATCATAAGTGACAGATACCCTGAAATTCACTTCAGAATTCTGGACAAACCTCCATAGCATGTTTGGAACAAATTTATCATTCTCAACATTGTACCACCCTCAAACTGATGGTCTATCAGAAAGAATGATACAGACCTTAGAAGACATGATCAGAAGATTCTGTACTTATGGCTTAGAGCTCAAAGGCTCTGCTGGCTTTCCCAATTATTTTTGTAACTTAATAGCAGCTCTTGAACTGGCATATAAAACATCAATTCTTCAACTGGCAAAACACCAGGAATGTTTGACAAAGGTGGGAATACAAGGCTTCCTCATGATACCCTCAAAAAGGAGTTAATGGATATAAATCCAACAAAAAGAAGCTTAAAAACAATTCTTGACAAAGCAAGACATCATGCAAACAAATGCATGCAAGACTCCTTTAAATATGCAAAAGACAGATGGGATAAAAGCCATCAACTCCTTGACCTTAAAGTAGGAGACTTGGTGTCAGTATCAACTTGGAATTTTGATAATAACAAAGGCAGAAATTAATCAAAAGTTTCCTTTGAAGGAACATTTATGATAAAAGCACTACATGAACCTAATGCTTTGCAATTAGACATAACAGGTGAACTTATGAAAAAACACCCAGATTTCCCTGTAAGTCTGATAAAACCTTACAGCTCAAGTGACAAAGACTTATTTCCACTAACCAATAACCCCCCGCTTGAAATTCCTTCCCTAGAAGAAGGAGAGGAAAAGAAAATTGTAAAATTTCTTAAAGAAAGAAGGACAAGAGAAAATAAATAAAGGGAATACCTCATAAGGTATAGAAACCCATCTCAAGAAGATGAATGGTTACTTGAGAAAGATATAACTAATTATAACAAACTACTAAGAAGGTTCAGACATGAAAGCAGACCTAAATAATAAAAGATCTAAGCGTTATTGAGTTTCAAGACTAAGAAGGTCTAATGAAGAGGTGGCACAGTGGATGATACCCTAATTAACCATATCAGATTGTAGTAAAATCTTTTTTGGTGGTAGGTAACGTGAGCATTCAAGATATGAACACATATTCAAGAAGGTCACAAGAGAAACTTTAAAATAATTATTACTCCAAATAATTATCTTAAAAAAAGTAAAAATACCATAAAAAAGGAAAAAAGCTGAATTAAATCAGAATCTGATGTATAAACATGTGAGATAAATCACACCATTAAATTTCCCATGATAAAACACACATGTATCATTTTTATGGCATATTTGTAAAGTCAATAACTAATGAGGAAGGAGCTAAAAATTCCATCAAAAGACATAAGTTCTTATTCATCTAAGAAGCAAATGAACCAACATTTAAAGGAAAATTGCACCATTGAATTCCCTAGGAAAAACTACACATAAAGAAATTTTATGTCATTTCTCCAAAGTTAATACTTAAGCAATTAGGCTTAATATATGCACCTTTTTGGTCAGTGCATAAATGCATGGTTTTTAGCTAGTATCACTTGGAATATACATTCTAGAAATTCAAACCAAAAAATAAAGCTACCACTAAGTTAATGTAAGAACACAGATATAAACGTCATTTGACAAGCTATAAACAAGGTTATACCTTGTATGGTTTATTTAACAAAATTCCTACAGCTGTTAACCACTTTGTTGTCAAAGTGGTCCAAAATTGAAATGGATTGAATATTCAGGTTATAATAGCTGATAAGTGAAGAATTATATATTTTTTATCATAATATTCAAGGTAAAGCCCCCTGAAATCATGGTTTGAAGTTTAAAACATTGAATTTTGGCAGAAAAGATGGGATACAGGAAAAATTATGAAAAATGGAGTTTTGATTATGTAATGAAATTCTTTTGAAATTTTAACAAGGACAGGCCAGGATATAGGAATTCAATATCCAAATGGCTTTGTAGTGTATAACTTCAAAATTCTTAATGATCAAAGCTTAAGCTAAAAATTGATCATTTATGATCCCTTACTGTAATCTTATTTCAAGTTTAACAGTTTTATAAGTGATAAAACTAGTGAGTACTATTAAATTATGATTAATACTAATAAAAGCCATGAAGCTTAGGCTTCATCTAAGCCTATTATCTCATCAAACTTAGAGTTATAGTGATAACTCTAAATAATGGCATAATAATGCGATAAGAAGGTTTGATCATGATATAATCATCACTAAACCTTAAAATACTAATCATTTCCAGTGGATACTGTCAGTACCTGTCTACTAGAAGCCTTCTGGACTCTAGAAGGGAGGAATTTACTTAAAATAGAGCCCTTCTTACTCTATTTCCCCCTCAGAAACACCAAAAACAATAAAAAGTTAAACAAAAAGGTAAAATCTTTATTATTTATATATACATCATTTATATAATCAAATACCAAATGTAACATTTATTATAATCATCAATATTAATGTGGTTACTCCATTTTCTGAATTGTTTGTGCTATATTTATCTATAAATCTTATTTATTTTTGTCTTTATTCTTTGGAGTCTTTGAAGTGACTTCCCTGATTTCTGAGTTCCAGGCCAATCTTTTTTTCCCCAAGAGCCCCTGTGACATTATAGTAGTTAACTCAAAATCTTTTTGCATTCTGTCAACTATTTCTTTATAATTTCATTCACTTATTGATTGAAATTATCCCTCTTTAAGGTTTATGAAGCTAATAATTCATTTTCATTTTGACATTTGATTAATTGATTTACCTGAAGATTTTATTTTGATTCATTTATTTGTTTTTGATTTTTACTTTAAGTTTTCATCTTTAAATTTTTGATTTTATTATTCTCATTTGATTTTATTCCTGAGATCATGCCTGTTCAATATTCACCTTGTGCAAGCCAGACAGACCTCAGGCAAGATTTCAAGCTGTTCTCACTCCAACTGCAAGAACTCCTCTTGAAAGCACCCCAGAAGTTCCTCCACTGAGGGGCACAATCAGACAGAGGACGCATTTTTGAAGTAGCAGCACCATCCAGGAAGAAAAGAATACGGCCAAGAAGATCAAGTTCCTTTGCAGGAGTAGTGTGTGGGTTTCCAGAAATTTCAAGGACAACTTCCATAGGTCCTGGTGAAGAGGAGGAGGAGAATTCGGTGGAAGAGGGAGAGTCTTATGGTACTGAAGGTGTTCCTTCTCCTGTGCCGGAATCACAAGGTACTGGAGGGCCAATGCTAGCCCAGTACAAGAATCTTGTCTCACATCAGTCTGAACCATCCCTATTGGCCATTATGCAGCAAATGACTCAGATTATGGCCCATATTCAAGCAAATTCATCTTCTGAAGCATCAAGACCACAAGCCTTCAATACTCTATCTATGAAGGCACCAGAATTCTTTGATGGGACTCAACCCTCCAAAGTCAGAAGTTTCATTCAGTGCTTCGAGCTTATCTTTCATAATGATCTAGCAAATTTCTCTCAATACAGTAAGAGATTCCTTTATGAAACTTCATTTCTTATTTGCAGGGCTACAGAATGGATTGAGCCTTATCTTCCCAATCTCACCAATAAAGACCCAAGATACCTTCTCAGTTCTTGGACTTTCTTTGAATCTCAACTTTTATTATGTTTCGGGACCCAAATAAAGTTAGAAAAACTGAAGCAGAGTTGGATTCCTTAAGAATGAAAAAGGTGGACATATTTCCTTATACATTTCTGATTCTAGAAGTTTGTTTTCAAGAATTGGAGATTGGGGTGAAAGAGTTCTCATTCATTGTTTCAGGAAGGGATTTCCATCCACGATTGTTGATCAATTGGACTCCCATCCTTCAAGAATTGACTCTCTTCAATACTTCATGGATATAACCATGGAGCTTGATACCAGGTAGCATGAGAGGCAAAAGGAGAATACCCATCATCAAGCGAAGAAGCCTGAAGCCTCAAAGTTAAATTCTTCTCATACTCAAATTTCTTCAACCTCAAATAGAAAAAAGAAGAAGAATTTTCAGAAGAGGGAGAAGCCCCATTCTTCTTTTTTGAATAAAGTTTTGAAGTTTATGAATTATGAAAGAGAAAGAAGAATCAAGGAGGGCTTATGTACCTATTGTGGTGGGAAGAATACTCTTGAGTATTTTTTCAAAAGATCTCAAAACCAGCTTTTCCAACCATCAGGAAAATTTCCCACCCAGGGAAAAGGCTGAGGGAATATCATGTTGTGTTCAATGGCTTTCACTGTTTTCCATCCAGAGAACAATTGTGTGTTCTGAATACTGGTGTTAAGAATTCTCTTAAATTCTTTATTTTTTCTTCTCTATCTGATATATTTTACTGTATTCTCATTGATTCTGAAGCTACCAACTCATTTATTGCAAAGCAGTTTGTTCAAAAGTATTCTTTGACCATGTCAGAACTCCAAAAAAATATTAATCTTATCTTCTTGGACTCTTCTGAGTCCCTTTCTCTATTTGTGAGTTAAAATACCAAATATATGGTTGAGCTTCAATCCTTCCCAAGCTTTGAATGGGGTTTTTTAGTCATTGATACTCCCAAAAGAGAATACCTGATGTATTTATTTAAATTTATCAATCATTTTAATTGATTCATTGATTGGAGGCAAGGGCTGATCATCAAGACAATTAAGATCCTTTCAAATATTTCAGTAATGAATTTTTTTTCTGCCAAATATTGTGCAGCTATGGTTAGTGATTCTAGAACACCATCATTTCCATCTTCTGTCCATATTCCTCCCCTTAATTCCGATCAGTAATTACTATCCTCTATAAATAAAGTCTTCAAAGAAATTCAAGATGTTGGAGAAGATAGTTCTTTATCTTCTGTGAATATGGACCTTCCTCCTACATATTATGATTACTCCCTGGAGGAGTTGTGGGATGAAGAGGAAGAGCCAGTGTCACAACCATGGAAATTAACCCTCTTTGACCTCCACATGGAATATACATGCCATACCGAATTTATGGAAATTTGGCCATATGCTTAATCATTGGCCAAATTGGCCATTTCATCTTTTTGGCCTTTTATTTTCATTTCACCATCTGGGACCAACTTGGCCCCTTCATCATCATCAGGGCTTTCCTTCCCTTTTTCCGCTTTTGGGAAATATTTTGTATTTTTCACACAACAGGGAAAATACAGCCCAAAAACCTGTATTTGGCTTTTTAAGCTTTAAATACAGATTTGCACATATTTGACACATTTTGCTTTATTTTCCATTTTAGGCCATTTTCCATGTAATATGGGAAATATTCCCAAATGGCCATATCATGGCATTAGGGGCTTAATTTCAAGTTTTGTGCACTTTTTCACATTTTTTCCGCAATTTTCAAAAATGCAGTTCTAAAACTGTCTAAGATGTATTTGTCCAAAAGCCCAAGATTGGCTGCAACATCCAAAAACCAGTTTGCCACCTCTGAAGACACCCAAACCCATTTCTCACCTATAGCCTCCTGCTATCCTTCCAAAAGACCTTTGGCCATATTCACCCTTCAAGAACCAAAAGTGCCATAAATGGTGTTATTCACCATTATGCATACTTTTTCACCAGCAATGCAATGGCACCAATTTCACAAGGTTATTTAAAAATTTCATAAGGTCCACAAGGCATCACATCAACCATAGGATTCATCAAGGCTCAAGGATAAGTGTTGCTCTTAAATATCAATGGCGCCATGAAGCCATCATTGTATAGTCTCATTCAAACTATTCCTCCCAGGGAATAATTGCAGGTAATTCTCAAGGGGTATTCAAGAGGCAGCTCCAAAACAATATGTCAATTTTCAATGCTCCATCAATACACCTTGGCAACTACATTCATTGAATACAGTATGGACTCATCAAGACATGTATTTCAATCATACAGAATGGGAAGATCATTAAACCCAGTTAATTTCTCAATTTGGCAAGATACAAATTCCATCAGACAATCAATAGAGCTTCAAGTATTAAATACAGACCAGCTTCCAGCCTAAATGAGTCAGGCTCTCGATGTTTCAGATATACCACCCTCCTTTGACAATGGCAGGTTTTGACCCCTGTTAATGAATATATTTTGATTTTATTTTATCTTTATTTATCTTATCTTTTTGTTAAGTGAATACTGATATTATCAAGTCCCTCATTTAGCACCTCTTTACTTTTATTTCTTTGCCTGTCAGTAGATATTGGTGGTCATATCCCTTACTAATTCCATTGTTCCTTCTGGAAGGTTGAAACAGTGATTAAGTACTTACTTGGTTGGCTCTTTTTCCATTTGGCTTCTTATTTATCTGATTGCATCTCATTTTCGTACCTGAGTATTTATTAGAGAAATTCATTTCCATTATCCTTGTCTTCTTTATTCCTTGGAGTATTCCAAGTGAGTTCCCTGATTGCTGAGTGCCAGGCCACTATTGTTTTCCCCAAGAGCCCCTGTGACAGATTTGCACTGTTGAGGAAATAAAAAATGCAACGGAAACAAATAATGTAGAACAAAATGAACAATTCTTTGATTAATTAAAACTAAATTCTTTGAATTAGTGTATTACAAAAGTAAATAATTGAAAACATTGCAAAACCTTTTTTCTTGATTTTTGATCTTTCTAGAAACTTTGAAACTATCCCTGTTATGTCTTCCTTTGGATAAGCCTCCAATGCATGGCCAAGGAGGGAGTTTGGTTCCTCATGGAATTCCTGGTGAATTTCATTTTGATGAATTTCATCCACGAAGGGAATCATGTAGAGAAATTGGCAATGCTCCAAAAAGATTCAGTTGATTTATTTGTGGAAGATTGCTTGAGGAATAATGAGAGTTAGTTGCAAGTTGGGGAATTACTGCAGAGCCTCCTGTTGGGAATGAGGTGAGCTTTGCACTGGGGGAGGAGGAGGTAACAGGAGGTCTCTCTGGGGAAGGCACTTGGGGGAATTTCAGAACAGGGAACAGGAGGGGAAGGCTAGGAGGGGGGTTCTGATGGGTGTATTGTCAATGATGATTATTGAGCAGGACATGGAAGGACAAGGTGGAGATGGTCAAAGGAATGGTGAGGGAAGGTTGGTAACAGGAAAAAAGTAAAAATTGGCACTTACCAAAAGGATTCTCCATTTATTACATTGGAGCCACCTCAGGATCAGGACCAAGAGTTGAATTGTTCTCATGTGATGGGAATTGAGAATCTGAGGTTTGACTAAGGCCTGGAATAGGTGGGGTGGGGCTGCAAATGGGTGTCTCATCTTGTTGGGAGGGTTCTACAAACATAGGCAGAGTCGGTTCACTTCATTTGAAATTTAAAATGAGAAATGAAAGAGCTTTCTTCTTACTTCCAAATAAGCCCTCTGACCATTGGGTGCCACTCAGGCCTTGAGTGGGCTTCCATGGAGTTTTCTCGCAAGGCATATGGGGAATGGGAGAGTCTTGTTAAGGGAAATTTGGTGGGTTTTGTTCTATGGGTGAAGAAGAAGAGTAAGTGTTATTGCATGAAAAAAATGAGTCAAGGAGGAGAAGAACAACTTACTTTGGGACTTAAATCCCATGGGTGATGATAAGCCCAAGCTCAAAGGTCCTCTGACTATGGCCATCTTTCATTGGCTGGATAATCACTTTGCTCCACTTTAGGAGTGAAGTTACCATTGGATGGTTGCCTAAGAGGCGAAGTGGAAAAATCAATAGTTGAGGGAATTGGGCTGATCATGTGCAAGTGTTCCCAGAGTCAATTTGCACTCAGGAGTGCTCTCATCATTTCCAAATACAAAGGAGTCCTCACAAGGGCTTCTGGTGGGGGAACTCTTCTGGATGCAGGGTCAGAAGGGGTGCGCAACAAACAAGAAATTTTTGTGTGCATGTTGGCAGGCATCACAGACATAGGCCATTTGGGAGAAGAGAATGCAGGGGATACCCTGCTAAGTGCACAAAGTGCATGAAATCCAAAATGAAGAAAATGTAGGTTACTAACTCAATAGAAAGCAAAGGGTGAAGAAAAAATGAATACATACAATTATTTAAAAATTTATAATGTAAATCAATTATCAAAACTCTACCAGTGACTTTTCAAAAGTCCAAAAGAAAGTCATAATGAAGATTGAGTATTAAGAGAAGTACATAACATATACCAAAGTGTCAAATGGAGAAGATTATGCATGATTTAGATAGAAGCAGGGTTCTTGATGTATAATCAGGAAAAAAATACAGCAAAAGGGAAGGGGAGTGGTTATTTTAGTGCGGTAGAAAAAATTGGAGAGGCAGGAAGACCATGTGAAATATGCACAGGAATGAGAAGAGCAGATGAAGTGGAAAAAAGTGAAGCGGGTGAGCAAAAAAGGGAAGTGTGCGTCAGGGGAAGATGGTCTTTTATACCAGGAGGAAGCTGAGCCAGTTGCAGCACTCACAGCACCCACCAATGTCTCAGCTTCAATGCTGGTCAGTGAAGTGAAGCGCATTCACAGGAAGTGCTGCATATGGGAAGGAAACTGCACTGAGTATAGCAATTGGATCACTTTTAATACTCAGTACCCCTTTGTTGCATTAAAAATTCCAACAATTTCCTGGGAGTGCTTTTGTGAGGGCATTGTTGAATCTGCATGGGGATGCAATCCACAAATTCCCCATGAAGAAAGATACATGGTGCATTTGGTCTCAGGTCACTGCAGCAAGCGTTCCACCATTATGGCTGTGTAATAGAGGTTGAAAAAATGGTGCAGAGGCTGTAAAATGAGTGAATACAGCATGAGATTAGGCTGACCCATTTCTCAGGTCTGCTTTGGTGTCATAATTGAACTTCTCAGTTGGTTAAAACTTTAATTGCACATCTGTTGAGCTATTTTTAGAACAATAAAAAATGCTCCCCTGCTGAGCTATTGCTATATAATCTTTGTAAGGAAACAAACTGAGAATTTGGCACAACATCAGAATAAATGTACGCCAGGCCTAGCATTTCACACGCTTTGGTGAAGTGCACAGAAGTGGGCCTTCCAATGAATGAAACATGGCATTCCAAAGAATTTACACACTGATCTTTTTAAACTGTATTGTGCAAAGCTATACATGCTGAGCTTGTGGGTTCAAGTCAGGTGATTCACCACAGTGAACTTGTGGCACGTGAGCTGAATGTGTGCCAAAGATGGGAATGTGGATACTCATCTGTAATATGCATGCCAGCTGAACTCTTATTACACTATTTTAATTTGTATATTAGCCAACATTTTAGTACATACTGTATACCTTTGGTGTACGTGGCAGGGCTGAGAAAATTCTGTAAAAGAATCTAACATGCAATCACCCCAAGGAATATAGTAAAACTTCTCAAATGAATCCCTTTTATGCACCTTGTTGAATATTTCCGTGTAGCTACCACACCAATGCTGTTGTCTGCCAGGTTATTCTCAGGGGTCCATATTGGGATGAGAAATGATTGGGATCATATGCACACAGTGGATTATTTCTGGTTTTGAGGCCTGGCAAAGCTATGACTGGTGCCTTCTAATGGACATTGAGAACGCAGATTGTTGGGCTGGTACACACTTTCACATGCACCCCTCCACAGGTTATATGCACACAATTTTCACATGCTGGGCCAAATGTTTGGTACCTGTCTTCCTGCCAATAATTTGCTTGTGAATGTGGCCCAATGAACTGCATATTCTCACATTCCTGAGGACCATCTGCACAGGTTATCTACAGCCTCACACACCTTAGAATAACACCCACGTATGATCAGTGAGGCTGGATATTGTTTCACGGTGACACATTCATACATATAACACCACAGGGCATATGCCAGAAGTTGTCACATGCATGGAGGAACTTTTGGAATGTGTCTTCTGGCCAACAACTAGCTTGTGGGGGTGGCCTAATTAGCCAGAGAGTCTCACACGCATCAGGGAAAAAACCTGATTCCAATATGCATGGATTAGTTGTATCCTCAAACACAATAGGAAGAATGTGTAAGTGGATTATAGGTCACACCTGGTGCCCCTTATTCAGGTCACACATTCACACCTGGAATCCCAGTAGGCATGAGACCACAAGCATGTTTTCCAACAACCAAACTCATGTTTGGTAGCATGCCAACATACATAGCTCACCAGCCTAAACAAAAAGATCACCATGGTGAAATTTTGATTCTGACCGCCACCATTTCCCCAAGGTTACTGCACAACCATTGACCTGCATAAGATTCATCCACTTTTGGCTGTCACACCATCAAACATGGCTTCCTTCCTCCAATATTCCACTGTAGAAGAAGCTGATATATCCCATTCAATTTTTAATACCATAATGTGAACTTTGGTACACCAATACTGCAATATAATGCTGCATATTCAGAAGTTGTCTCAGTGCACCCACATTTTTTCCACCTTTCCTTGATATATGCCCAAATTTAATATGCAAATTAAAAATCCAAGAGGCCCATCTTCTAACCCACCATCCACATAGCCACAGGAAATCCCCCTTTGGCCCCATTTCTGCCTCTCATATAATCCCCTCCACATGTGGTTTTTGCTCTTCATTCCCTTTGCTAAGCTTTCCCTCTAATATCAATTCCCACCATCCCCAAATAACTTATAATAACATAATATCAACCCCTTCACAACCACTTCTCATTGGGATGATTAATATTTGTATTAAAATAAATAGTGCTAGAACGTTACATACTGAGAATTCCCAATTAAATTCTTGGATTATCTTATGGCACAATCAACCAAACATATTTGTATATCTCCCAATAATCAGCATACTATTGGCTCACTTCCTGGAACTTTTTCCAACACTTTGACACCATTCCTTGGGGCACCACAAATTCTCATGCAGTGTGGTCCTGGTGGGGCATGCATTGAAAATTGCCAATCCAATCCTACTCAAACATTATTTGTTGAGGGAGTATTGATGACTGATCAGTATGATCCTTCCTCATCTCAAAAACCCAATATAGCATTGATGTTCTTCACATGTTATTCAAACATTCTATTCATGATTGAAAGTTCCAGAAAACAAGACTTCAAACTTAAAATGCCTAAATAATATTACTGTAATTCCCATAGTCAGTTCCAAGATTTTACTCACACAACTCCCACTTCAAACTTGACCCCACCCTTGTATCCAGCTGCCTTTTATTTTTCATCCAAGAAAAAACTGATACAATTACCCAGTGGATCAGACCCTCCCATGATGACCCTGACCCATTCCATGATTCATACCCCCTCCTACCTTATCAAAAAAGTGGACTAACATATCTCTGGGATTTAGAAATCCCCAATGGAAAATACACCTGTATGCTTTGGGCCACCTCATCCCCTGTATCCACTTTTAAATCTAGGCACATAATTACAAACAAGGTGGCCGGCTCATTTGAATCCCTTTTGACCAATACCACTCTTGGTGGACTTCTTGTACATGATATCTGATTAGGTAAGACCATTGAGACCATTGCAATAATTGGTACCTCCAAGGAGCAGCTAATGACAACCCCCCACTGATCCACACCCAACATTATCATCTTTCCACTTTGCTTAATGACCAACTGGCAAGCAGAAATGACCAAGCATGCTTGGGCTGGAGCACTGCAAGCCAACATCTACCATGGCTCCACTCCTGACACACTGCCACTAACCATTCCATTAATATCCTCCAATCATTCTGTAAAACCTTTTTAATGGGAACACCCATGCACAACACCATTCATGACCTTTTGGACATAATATGATTCAAAACCCAACCCCAGAGCTCAGATCAAGATAATTGGTCACCTTTCATCCTGAATATTCTTTCCAAAGGTATCAATGATATTTTGCATTTGTCATTGTGCCATTTGATCATGCACCGCACCAAAACCACACATATCCAATCCTTCCACACTATCAGCTATCACTATAAAGTGCTCCCACTTAACCCAACAATGCAAAAATAATATTATGCATTATGAAAAGAACTCCTGTCATAAAAAAGCAAAGGACAAGGAGAATTTTTTAGAAGTATTAATATGCTGCATATATCTTGTAAACATCATATAATGCTTAACACAATGGCAGATCCTTCTTTGGAAGACCATGAGGGCGGGAGCACTAAGCATAACTCAACAATCATCCAAATTATTGTTGATGTGGAAACATGCATGATGAGTATTAAAATTGAACACCTCCTCAAACGCTTACTGAAGAACAAAAAATAAGAGTGTGGCCCATCCAAATTGGTGGTTTTGTCACAAATGACCCAATCACTTTATATTTGAGTCAATTAGCATATACATCCATTCCCACTTGAATTCATTTGACCGCTTTTTTTTGGTAGCATTGAAATTTTACTTTTCATCACTCTATCCTTTCAGCACAAGTTGGGGAACAAATATAGCAAGAGGCCAAAAAAAGTCCCTGGAGAAATTCTTCATTAATGCTGAAAACAGGCTTCAACATAACTTGTGCTAATATTTTCTATTTAATGGTGAGGGGAACCCCAAAAATTTACCTAAATTTTCCAACTTTGACATCCACCTTCCCAGGATCCCAATTGGAACCCAGGCATTGAGGCTCAGGATGTTGATTGACTGCATTGTATTGGCCAACAATGACCTATCAAGTTTATTCACTAAATCACTCCTCATTTGGCTAAGCTCAATATGCCAAAGGTACCTTCCAAGCTCATATGTGTCCCTGATCATATTACTATTCTGAAATCTTTCTTTATGGGAATCCCAAATTCCAACTACAAATAGGTCCAAGGGAAGAAACTCGCATTAACTGCATGAGGCTTCCTGATCTTATCTAATTTGTGTTTGAAAAAGTTGATAACTCCTTTTCAACCTGTCACAGGTCCACGACTATGTACAACATGAGCTGGATTGAAATTCTTCATTATTTTTTCAATGAAAGTGAGCAATAGAAAAAAATGGATAAGGACGCCATAATAAATTCAAATTCATATTTCTTATATTATAATTTCTTTCAACTTTTTGTGCATTTCAGCACTAATAATCAGATTTCATTCCACCCACACAAACCATTTACAAAACCTTAATTGGTAGCTGTGGTCATACATTTATTTTTCTAACTTATTTCAGAGCATCCCCATTTGCACTAATAAGCATCAAGTCAAGTATCTTTAGGGCAAGAGTCCGCATCTTACTATAACCTTTGAGCTAATATTTATCAAATACCTAAAAAAGATAGCCCTTCAGGAATCTCACCATCATCTATCAATCAGACTTCTGGTAAGCTACCAGTAGTTTTTCTACCCTTTTTTTAATCCCATCACAAAACTCTACGTCTCTATCAATTTTTAATACCAAATCATTGAATATGTGTGAGTGCAAGTTTAATTCAACTCTGTGGTAAACTTGAAATCCATTTCCCACTACCTCCTCAGTATGTGGGAATACCCATGGCTCATTAAATTGTGATGCTACGATGGGAAATTTAGCCATATCACACAATTCCAGACAATTTCCACAGGTGTGCACATAGTGAATTATATTATCATCAGCATTACTTCACAATGATGAGGAATATAATATGATAAACCCTTTGTAAAATCTTTGCAAGCCTTTTATTCTGCTTCTTTTTTACCAAACAGTCTGTGTACTTTTAATTTGACTTCCATTCTATTTTGAGATAAGTGAAATATAACTCCATTAAAGTGGAAACAACCCTATAGCTACTCTGATCCTTGTTCCAACAGGAATTATTATACTTGGTGCTGACAAGTGCAAGACCAAAGCTACGGTAAAACACCATAGACATCAACTTGCTGAATGGATGTTGCCATGAGCTCTCCCAGTCCCAAGTGAACTGCTTTAGTACTAACCTGTGGAGCTCATTTTCACAGTAGCTTTGGAAACCCTGAGACTGAACCTGTGTTGATGGCTCATTGAAGAAATCTTTGGGGACATATCCCAGATGACCAGCAACTTGAATTGTAATTTCATGCTTTTTTGTGCTGGGTGGTGTTGGAAGCAAGCAAAAATCCTTATCCATCACTTTGAGTATGAACAGACAATGGGAATGTACCGCTGATCTCATCTTATAGAAATTTTCAGGAAGTTCCGCCTTCAGCCCTCTTTGTTGCTCCTTGTGGCTTACACCTCTTGCCAAATTGTGAGATTTTCAAGCCTGGTTTGTTTGCTGTTTTGTATTGTATTGATTGAGAATACTCTGGGAAATGGGCATTTGAGGGTGGGTGAACTCACTATTTACCCAAGTGCCCTCCTCATGCATGGCAAATTTTCCTCTCCTTGGTTCACCATTTGTTTCACTTTGAGTTGGAGACATGTTCTCATCCTCATCATTGATGATTCTTTCTTCCTATGAACTGGCATGACTTGTTCTTGGCTTGGAGGCATATGGATTATGATGTCCAGTGACCTTTTATTTATTGACCAGAGGCAAAGATGCTCAAAGTTTATCACCTGCCATAAAAATAATCAGTTAACACATCAAAAAATTCACAAATAGTGGTAATACTCCTGATCTTCAATTGGCTCATGAGATTGGACTGTCTTTCCTTTAGGTGCAATATCTAAACAATGAAAAAAACATCTCATATTTTGAAAAAATATATATTCCAAAATCAAAATCACTTACTTTTATGAAGCGTCAATCCCAGATTTCCATCTGAAAGATCACTCCAAGTATAATTTTCCAATGGTCTTTCTTATTTCCCACCATCATCCCATTTTTCATGGCTCATGTGAACCTCAGATCCTGATGGAATATTTACAGATGGCTGTTTACCTTTCCCTAAGGGTTTGTGGGACTCTACATGATTCTGAACAGGATTAAGGTGGAAATCACATGGAAATCTTCATTGGGTTTAGCCTTTTATTAAATTTCTGGTGCTCTTCCTTGTCCCTCAGACACATGCATTTGTGTATCAGTGGGATTTGGGGGAATTGGGGTGACAGAAATAAGTGTTATTGACCAAGTGCTTCAAGATTGAGCAGTTGCAATTCCCACAGCTATGTTGAGACCTGATACATTCATTGAGGATGCAATAGGGATTGTGAGTTGCATTTTGGGACTCATTGTTAACTCTTTTTGAACATATTCTATGCTGTATTCACTATCTGAGTCATGAACAGATCCTGAATGGGATCTATGTGGGTCAGGAGGGGATACAAGGAGTAAAAAACTACAGTAATATTTTCAACTTCATAAAACAGCTCGTTATTATGATAAAATAGAGTGATCTCAGATGAAATATTTCAAACATAGAATAGATAAATTCTATGAATAGTGGGAACAAAGTCTCTTGTAGAATTCTAATAAGACACATTTTGCAAAAGTTCACCTGGCGTATTTTTGAGCTCCTCCCCTTTTGTCCAAAATCACACTGCACAGCCCACCAGAATATGATGTGATATTTCCTTGGTCTCAAAGTGGACCCATTGAACATAGATAGTCAGATTCAATAAAAATGTCCCCCTCCCCATTTTCAAAATTTGTTAATTATCCAAACTGCCAATGGATGCATCAAAATTGGTGAGCATGCTATATCTGTATAAGGGTATATTCATGAAGTATTTACCCACAAAATAGACATCCACTTTTAAAGAAAGGCAATATATTCCAAAACACATTCCAACCAATTAAAAGCCCTGCTGCACTCAAACCAAATACCAAGACTTGAGCCCAACTCCAAGCCATCATATGATAGAGTAATATAATTATGTAACAAATAAGTTTTAAACAATGCACAATGGCATTCCAGAATACCTGGTTTGAATGTTAATCCTCTCAATTCAATGGTGACACATCACTAATGGAACCCCCCTCAATTGTCAAATCCCCTTTATCTCTATGTTGAAATAAAGTAGAATATTTACAAGCATTGAGAAGAAATGAATTTTACCCAAGTACACTCCTAACACATTCCCCCATCAAGATGTGACACATTACATGTCAGCATGTGACTCAAAACCAGAGCACAAGCATGACAGCCAAATACCGTAAACCAATGGTAAAGCCAAGATACCACCAAAACATGGAGCTGAGCCAAATTAGCTCAAAAGTTATCAAAGGAAATAGTAAAATCACCTTTTTCAAAACAAATAAGTCCCATCATCATAGGAAAAAGAATAAAAAGTTATTCCTGCTCAATGTTTTGGCTGAGCATAAACATTAATTCTCATATCTCATCTGAAATAAAGAGTAAGAGGCTTAACCCAATCAAATGGGTATTGTCAGCCTGTGACTCAAAACCAGAGCACAAGCATGACAGCCAAAATACCATAAACCAATGGTATAGTCAAGATACCACCAAAACATGGAGCTGAGCCAAATAAGCTCAAAAAGTATCAAAAGGAAGAGGAAACTCACCTATTTCTGAAAATATAAGTCCCATCACCATAGGACAAGAAATAACAAAGTTATTCCTGCTCAAAGTTATTCCTGAGCATAAACCTTAATTTTCACCTCTCATCTAAAATCTAGAAGGAGAGGCTTAACCCCATCAAATGGGTATTCAAAATGAAGCTCTAAGCCAGGGCTATCCAATGGTACCAGCCAAACTGAGCTAGCACCAATATTACTGGAGTTATGGTCAATTTCAGGCCAAATAAGGGTGAACAAAACATTCACCTCTCATCTAACTTCTACAGTTTTAGTGTGGGATACCTGAAGTGGGGTGTTTTCGGAAAGAGCACAATCAGGGCTATCTGATGGTGCCATCCATTTCCCCATAGCTCAACTAGAACAAAAGTTATGGGGCAAACAAACTCAATACAGCTTTTTGCCTAAAACACGCAAATGTACAAAAATCTTGTACATGGGATAACTTTGCCATATTTAATGAGACCCATATCAAATGAGGTACCATTGTGTAGAGCACATACAGGGCTACACACTGAACCAATTTTGAGGTTGATATCTCAGGAATTGACAAAGTTGTGGCTGTTTTAAGGTCAAAATGCCACCTGCTGTCATATACAGCTTTACCATGGGATAATATCCCATGACCATGAATATGAGGTGTCACATAGACAAAGAAGCATGTTTTTACTTCAATACCTGATATGTCAGTCAATGCTGGTGTCCCATACATTTTCTGTACAGCATTCTACATGTCATACACGTCAGAATCAGGCTGTCAGGTCCCCAAATGAAAAGTTTCAACCTGTATTGGTGAAAACCGCCCATATGTGGCTTCAAAACCACATCTGAGCCCAATAAAGGGCATACAGGCTGTTTGCAAACCACAAGTAAGTCCTAGAGAGTGAAAAATCTTCACTTCCTCTACGTGGAAAGGTCTAGCACCCTTTCCACCCCATTTCAGGATAAAAAGGAGGCTTTTCACAGCCAGAATTGTCTCCTCATCCTGCTCTTGAATACCTACGTAGTAAACTGTCAAAAACAGTTTTAATCTTGGGTAATAAACAGGTATAATTATATATTTAATTATTGTAACTCTTATTATAGTAACCCAACTGATAAGATTGCACCCTGGGTTCTCAATAGCACTCACCACCACTATTATTCAATAGTAGAACCCCTTAATTATATTATAAATCATCTTTAAAACCCAATACTCTTATTTTAAATTAATTTTCTACGTGTCACAGTCATAATTCTAGTTGTAAATATTCTTATTACCACTTCAATATAGACTCAGCCCGACATTTTGGGGGCCTGGCCGTGTTTTTAACTTATTTTGGACCTTTACAAGTAAGTTTTTTCTCTTTTTATCATTTATTGACACCTGTTTTATCTTTTTTTAGGCGTCATTTTTTCCTTTTGAAATATATATTCTATCTATATATTTCTTTTAATTCTTATTATACTCATATTTTAAAGAGTATTTTGTCAAGTGGCTAATAACCACAAGACCAGTATTTTTGGCGTGTTTTGTATATAAAACAACACTTTAAGCCACTAATACAGTCCTGATTCTTAATTGAATTGAGACAGCTCATACTGATAAACCAACAGTTGAGGCGTGTTTGGGTACATTGTTAACTCAATTACCCTGTAATACACCATCTTTGACAAATTATACTTGCTAAATACAAGTATTCTGTGAGATATTGGTATACAAACAGTATACCACATATCAGTAAGCTGTATTTTTTGAAGTGGAATTGTTAATTCAATGACATTGTCATAATACAAGGGCATATTGTAATAATATACAAGCCCAGAGGCCATTCTTAGACGTGCAAAACCAGCCTTTTAAGAAGTCTTAACTGACATAAGTCCTCTTTTTCCTGTTTGATCCAGTGGAAGAAAATTTCATACCACTTGAGACCCAGTCACAGGCCAACATACCAGTGACACCCTCAGAACCAGAGGGCAGCAAGGGCAAAGGAAAGAGGCACAGTGAAGGCCTGATTACAGCAAAAAAGTGGACACCAATAGCCACTCAGGGAAGAAGAAAACCATGAAACTCTGCTTCAATACAAGGTAAACCCACCTTAACCACTTGTACAGGGAAGATTACAATTATTAACCCAGTTGTAACCTCCAAAGGCAAACTGCCCAAATCAGCAGATAACAAATTTGTACAAGGCACAGTCAAAGGTAAATACCATAAGAACATAAAGTTTTTGACTGCTTGCAAACACTGATATTTCCCCTGCATACCTCAGAGACCTTGGCTTCCAAAGGAACCAGCCAGAGGACAGAGAAGGATTGTCCAGAACCAGAAGACCTGAAAAAAGACACCTTGGACACAGTGGTGGATGGAAAAAAAATGAGGGAGATAATATCAACCTTGCCATTCACACTCCAATTCAACAGAAACCTCAAACCAGAGGACTGGAAAGATATGGATCAAGTTCTTCAGATCCACCAACTCCTCAAAGATTTATTTCAATGGAGCATGGACAACAAGAGGTTCAACCTAGCAACTCACTGGGAAGAACTGGGATCAAGTTGCCAGAAGATCTGTCTCAAAGAGATAGACTTCAAAGACCTTATGGTAATCACCAAGGGTTGGAATCCTACCAGGCAGCACAGACTCCTGGAGGCAAGGGCACAGAGGATAAGGGAGAATCAAGCCACTATCCTAGCAATAGAAGAACAGTTAACCCAGACAGGGCCTACTCAGATTCCTTCAGGTTCACAAGGAGCAGGCCAAATCAGCTCTCCAGTGGCTTCACACCATTCAGAAACCAGCAGATCAGTGGCCAAGAGTCACCATTCTTCACAATTCCAGGAAGTTTCCAAGAGAAGACAGGGAAACAAGGGCAAGAACAAAGCCTCCTTAAACCAGAGGAGGAAAGAGTCAGACCCCATGATCCAGAAGCTGTTAGATTTTGTAAAAGAAGTACATAAGAACCAGAAGTATTTGTAAACCACTCTAGAATCAGTAGTCCTAGTAATAGAAACATTACCCCCACTCAGACTGAAAATAACATTGTCACATCTGAGAGTAACATCAACAGTGATACACTGTGGTTACAAATGTCCCAATATGCTGAACAATCTGCAAAGCAGTTTGCAGAAATTAAAGCTAGCCAAGAGAGGATGAGACAAACTCAAGCCTCCTTGGAACAAATAGTTAAGAATCTTCAAGAAGGATATGCTCAACTGAGCAAAGCCTCTGAAGAAACCAACAAAAGACTGAATATAGTCTTTGAAGAACAACACCACAGCACAAGGGACAGGGAGTGTCTGGATCAAGACATTAACAAATTGTTTAATGCCTATCATAGCTTGAAGCCCCAACCACAAGGCCAAGTTATGGAGAATCCATATCAACCAGATGACATCAAACCAGATGCCATGTTGTTGAATAAGGCAAGATCTCCATCACAATACCAGGATGGGGATGGCATGTCTTATTCAGAGAAGGAAGCCTTGAAACAGCTTCCTGAGGCCTCAAACTGGCCCAAATTCTCTGGATTAGGAGAATATGACCATATGGAACTCATAGATTATATTGATGGACTCTTCATTGATGTGCCAAGCATACCAGACTACTGGATTACTGGTAGATTGAAGACTGCATTTAAAGGTCATGCAAGTATATGGTACGCAGAAATGAAAGAAATCCATGGCAGAAGAAACTGGCCATGGTAGAAGAGTCAAATCATCCAAAAGTATAGTAATGGAACTTGGATATGGCAAAAGACCATGTCATTTGAGAATGAAAACTACTCTGTGGACAAAGATCCATATGAGTGGTGTCTTAGACAGTATAAAAGACTTAAAGCCATTGATCCTCAGATGAACATCCAAATGAGGAATCACAAACTTCTGACAGAACTGCCAGGAGAACTAGAGCATGCAGTAAAATGAAGATGCAACCAAAATTGCACTCTAGATGACATTGCCAACACCTTACAAGACATAAGGAAAAGGACAAATATAGGGAAATTCACCCCATATAAGAGCAGTAGTTTCAAATAGAAACAACCTTTCAGGGTAGAGTTTAAAGACAAACCCAGAGAAAGAGTGGCAGAAGTGGCTAAGAAGAAGAATTCTTGCCACAATTGTGGTTCAACAGACCACTATGCCAACAACTGTCCAAAGGCAAAGAAGAAAGTCTATGCCATAGAGAAAGTCCCTGAAGAAGAACCTCCAACAGAGGATTCTGAATCAGACTCCATGGGTGATGCCATCAGAGAACCATCTGAGGATGAGCAAGACCCAAGAGAGGAATTTCTAGTGGAATACCAAGAGGAAACCCCACTGGAAATCCAGGACATACAGTTGGAAGCAGGAATGCCACAGGACACTGCTAACAAGAACTTGTGCAAACACACACAAGATGCACAAACATTCCTGGTTACACCAACCAAAGGAATGGCATATATACATGGGACAGCCACAAAAATGACTGTTTGTATTGACAATGCTCAGCACCCACTAATCATTGATAGTGGAGCACACTGCTCCATAGTAGCCAGGAAATATCTGGATACCCACTTCCCAAATTGGGAAAAACAGCTCTTGCCCACTAAGGCAAAGAACTTTAAAAGTGCATCAGGGAAGATGACTTCCATTGGGAAAATTATCAAAGAGATAATTATACCCCACAGGAAGGGTAATATCAGACTCAACCCAGAGTTTGTAGTGCTTAATGATGCCCATATCCAAGGATTTTTACTGGGAACAGATTACCAGAGGATGTATGGCATAGACATTTACAACAGTAAAAATAGGCACATCACCATTGGTACTAACAAGGAAAAGAAATTTTCACTTGACATATACCAGATATTTTCTCAAAATCCACTAGAAGAACTTCTGAAGGAATTCAGAGAGGAACAGTTTAGCACTACCCTCACCAGTAAACAAAAACTAAGCTTACTGAAGATGCTTAGAAAGAACAGACCAGCATTTTCCATTGGTGAAGAACCATTAGGCAAGATCAATGGCCATGATATAGAACTATATCTGGATGTGGAAAGGCCTTATCCACCTATGCTGAGGAGACCTCCTTATCCAGCAAGCCTGGAGACCAGGAAGGAAATTGAGAAACATATCAATGAACTCCTGGACATGGATGTTATCAGAAAAATTGGACATAATGAAATAGTGGAAATCACCACTCCTGTCCTCATCACCTGGCATGATGGCAAGTCTAGATTGTGTGGGGACTCCAGAGCCCTGAATAACTACACAAAAGCAGACAGGTACCCTATACCAAGGATACCTCATGCCTTGGGTAAGCTGGCCAAAGCCAAATACATAACCAAGATGGATTGTATGAAAGGCTTCCACCAAAATGGAGTTAAACCAAACTCCATGAAATTAATCAGAATAATATGCCATATGGGCATATATGAGTACACCAGAATGCCATTTGGCATCACGAATGCACCAGCCCACTTCCAAAGGATGATGGACACAATATTTCAAGATGAAATATTGGAAGGCTGGATGGTAGTATATATTGATGATATCATTATATACTCAGAGACATGGGAAGACCATGTGCAATACATAGACAGAGTGCTAAGTAAATGCACATCCATAAATCTGAAAATTTCACTTAAAAAGTGCATTTTTGGCCAACAAGAGTTACTGGCTCTAGGACATAAAGTCTCATGTCTTAGTCTGGCAATTGAGCAGAATAAAGTAGCAGCAGTACTGCAAAAACCAGTACCAAAGATCATCAAAGAGATGCAATCTTTCCTTGGGTTTGCTAGCTACTATAGAAACCATATCAAACATTTTGCACACATAACTAGTAGTTTATACAAGTTATGTTCAAAAGATGTAGTTTTTGAAATAACCAAGGAAAGGAGGGATGCATATGAGAGGATCAAATATGAACTCACTAATGCACCTGTGCTCCTCTTACCTGACTTTGAACTACCATTCAAGTTATATATAGATGCAGCATGCAGTCAAGGCCTAGGAGCAGCCCTTCACCAAAGACAAATTGTGGATGGTGAACCAAGAGAAGGAGTAATTTGCTACATCTCAAGGAAGATGAAAGATTCAGAAGCCAGGTATGGGGCCACCCAGACTGAATGTGTATGTCTAGTCTGGGCTCTAGAAAAACTCCATTATTATTTGGAGGGTGCAGTATTTGAAGTCTACACATACTGCACAGCCTTGAAGTCTTTACTGAACATGAATACTACAAATAGACATATGCTGAGATGGCAAATAGCCATCCAGGAGTATAGCGGGAACATGACCATCATATACAAAGATAGTAAAAGCCATACCAATGCAGATGGCCTCAGCAGATGGCCACTAGACAATGTCAAAAGCAATCCAGCTTATGACCCAGAAGTTGCAGCAAAAATCCCTATCCATTTCATGGAAATAGATAGGAGGAAGAACTTCAGAATATCTGAATGGGCACCAGAAAGTGGTACCCTTGACAGTGGAGACACTGACTCAGAAGAGACAGAAACTCCCATACTGGGAATAAGCTCCTCAGAACTGCACAATGAACTCTTCAGTGCAGTACAGAAGTCTTATGCCAAACACAAACAGTGTAGCATACTACTCCAACTCCTTCAACAAAAGTACAGGAGTCCAGAACTGGAAACCCAGCTGGAAGAGCCCTGGTTGAGGGCCTATAAAGACAATAAGTTTTTTCTTATAGATGGCCTGCTCTACCACAGAGAAAAGCACACAAGTGCACCCACAGTGGTAGACAGAGACCACATCTCATTGATCCTACAAGAATGCCATGACTGCCCCTATATGGGACACATGAGTGAGGACAGGACCAAAGAGAGGGTAGCAAGCACAGCTTGGTGGCCCAAGTGGGAACAAGAGTTTAGTGAATACATCAACACTTGTGAAAGATGCCAAAAGACAAATAGGAAACATGGGAAGAAGTATGGGTTGCTTCAACACATAGAAGAACCCAAACACCCATGGGAAACCATCAACATGGACTGGGTAACAGGACTTGTCCCAGGGGGCAAAGAAAACTATAATGCCTGTTTGATCATAGTTGATAGGTTCAGCAAGAGCATGAGGTGTCTACCATGCCATAAAGAAGACACAGCCATTGATACTGCTCTGTTGTTTTGGAATAACATCATATCTACCTGTGGAGTCCCTAAGATCATCATTAGTGATAGGGACCCAAAATTCACATCTGAATTTTGGACGAACTTATATGACATGCTTGGTACCAAACTTGCTTTTTCCACAGCTTACCATCCACAAACAGATGGCCTAGCTGAAAGGATGATCCAAACAATGGAGGAAATCCTCAGAAGCTTCTGTGCCTATGCCATGGAATACAAGGACCATGAGGGATACACCCATGATTGGGTTACCCTCTTACCAGCTGTCCAACTGGCTTATAACACAAGTCAGCACTCCACCACAGGAAAAACACCTGCCTTGGTAGAGAAAGGGTTGAATCCCCTATTGCCTGTGGATCACTTGAAGAAAAACCTTCTGACCATCCATCCCACAGCCAAAGACTTCCATGATATGTGGAAGAGGGCCTGTGACACAGCTGCCAAATGCATAGCTGAGGAAAAAGAATACAATAAGCAGAGGTGGGACAAATCACATATGGAACCTGACTTCAAGGCAGGGGACCAGGTGCTAGTGTCTACACTGAACTTCAACAATCTCAAAGGACCTAAAAAGATGAGAGACTCATTTGTAGGACCTTTTACTATCATTAAGTTGATAGGAAGAAATGCAGTGGAAGTAAAACTCACTGAGGAGTTTTCAAGGAAACATCCAGTCTTTCCAGTGAGTTTGGTCAAACCATACTTCCAGACAGAGGAGGACAAATTCCCCTCAAGGAGAAAGAACCCCACACCACAAAAGATAGTGGAAGTGCAGGACTCCCCTGGACCTGTGAGTAAGATCATCAGGGCCAGGAAGATCAGACTGAATGGGAAGGATCAAAGACAATACCTAGTCAGATTCAAGAACCAGACAGCAGATAAAGACAAATGGTTGGCAGAGGATGCCATACCAGATGGGAACCTTTATCTAAGGAGATTCAGAGCCTCTAGGAGGACTGAGCAGTCTCATCAATGATGAGCCTTTTTTAGAGGGAGGGTATGTCAGCCTGTGACTCAAAACCAGATCACAAGCATGACGGCCAAAATACCATAAACCAATGGTATAGCCAAGATACCACCAAAACATGGAGCTGAGCCAAATAAGCTCGAAACGTATCAAAAGAAAGAGGAAACTCACCTCTTTCTGAAAATATAAGTCCCATCACCATAGGACAAGAAATAACAAAGTTATTCCTGCTCAAAGTTATTGCTGAGCATAAACCTTAATTTTCACCTCTCATCTAAAATCTAGAAGGAGAGGCTTAACCCCATCAAATGGGTATTCAAAATGAAGCTCTAAGGCAGGGCTATCTAATGGTGCTAGCCAAACTGAGCTAGCACCAGTATTACTTGAGTTAGGGTCAAATTCAGACCAAATAAGGGTGAACAAAACATTCACCTCTCATCTAACTTTTACAGTTTTAGTGTGAGATACTTAAAGTGGGGTCTTTTTGGAAAGAGCACAATCAGGGATACCTGATGGTGCCATCCATTTCCTCATAGCTCAACTACAACAAAAGTTATGGGGCAAACAAGCTCAATACAGCTTTTTGCCTAAAACACGCAAATGTACAAAAATCTTGTACATGGGATAACTTTGCCATATCTAATGATACCCCTATCAAATGAGGTACCATTGTGTAGAGCACATACAGGGCTACACACTGAACCAATTTTGAGGTTGATATCTCAAGAATTGACAAAGGTATGGCTGTTTTAAGGTCAAAATGCCACCTGCTGTCATATACAGCTTTACCATGGGATAATATCGCATGACCATGAATATGAGGTGTCACATAGACAAAGAAGCATTTTTTTAATTCAATACCTCATATGTCAGTGAATACTGGGGTCCCATACAGTTTCTGTACAGCATTCTACGCGTCATACATGTCAGAATCAGGCTGTGAGGTCCCCAAATGAAAATCTTCACGCTGTATTGGTGAAAACCGCCCAGATGTCGTTTCAAAACCACATCTGAGCCCAATACAGGGCATAAAGGCTGTTTGCAAACCACAAGTAAGTCCTAGAGAGTGAAAAATCTTCACTTCCTCTACGTGGAAAGGTCTAGCACCCTTTCCACCCCATTTCAGGATAAAAAGGAGGCTTTTCACAGCCAGAATTGTCTCCTCATCCTGCTCTTGAATACCCTAGGTAGTAAACTGTCAAAAACAGTTTTACTCTTGGGTAATAAACAGGTATAATTATATATTTAATTATTGTAACCCAACTGGTAAGATTGCACCCTGGGTTCTCAATAGCGCTCACCACCACTATTATTCAATAGTAGAACCCCTTAATTATATTATAAATCATCTTTAAAACCCAATACTCTTATTTTAAATTAATTTTCTACGTGTCACAGTCATAATTCTACTTGTAAATACTCTTATTACCACTTCAATGTAGACTCAGCCTGACAGGTATTCAAAACAAAGCTCTAAGTCAGGGATATCCAATGGTACCAGAAAAACTGAGCTAGAACCAGTATTACAAAGGTTATGGCAAAATTCAGGCCAAATAAGGGTGAATAAAATATTTACCTATCATCTAGCTTCTACAATTTTTGTGTGAGATACCTAGAGTGGGGTCTTTTTGGAAAGAGAACAATTCGGGTTATATGATGGTGGAATTTATTTCCTCATATTGCATCTAGAACAAAAGCTATAAGGCAAACAAGCCCAATACAGCTTTTTGCCTAAAACACACATACGTACAAAATTGTTGTACATGGCATAACTTTGCCATATTTAATGATAGCCATATCAAATGAGTTACCATTGCTTAGAACCCATACAGGTCTACACACTGAACCAATTATGAGGTTGATATCTCAAAAACTGACAAAGCTATGGCTCTTTTAAGGTCAAAATCCCACAGTTTGGCCACTACAGCCTTACCATGGGATAATATCCCATAACCATGATTATGAGGTGTCAAACAGACACAGAAGCTTGTTTTTAATTCAATACTGCGGTCCCATACATATTCTGTACAGCATTCAACATGTCATACACGTCACAATCAGGCTGTGTGGTCCCCAGATTAAAGTTTTCACCCTGTGTTGGTGCAAACTGCCCATATGTGGCTTCAAAACCACATCTGGGCCCAATAAAGGATATAGAAGCCTTTTTCAAACCACAAGCCTGTGCTTGATAGTGAAAAATCTTCACTTCCTCTACGTGAAAAGGTCCAGCAGCCTTTTCACCCCATTTCACGATAAAAGGAGGCCTTTTCACTTCCAGAAAAGGAATCCCCATCCTTCTCTTAAATTCCTACATAGTAAAACTTCCAAGAACAGTTATATTCTTGGAAAATAATCAGGTTATACTTTAAAGTTAAGTATTGTAGCTCTTATTATAGTAATCCAACTGGTAAGACCGCACCCAGGGCTTTCAGCAGCGCTTGCCACCATTCTATCATTATAGTAAAGCCCTTGTTATCTTATTTTAAACCCTCATTACAATGAACAAATATTTTTATTACCATTTTTGCTGTGTCACAGTGATAGTTAGAGCCTGAAAAGAAAATCATACACCTTTATCATAGACTCAACCTGACATTACACTTTATCCCCTATAACTCAGCAACCATTAAAAATGGGAAGAAATCCTCAACTGGCTCAAAACACATCCACCTTCATAAATAATCACTCAATTCTTTCCCAATTAATCAATCTCCTAAATCATTTCCAATCAACCATAGATATTTATAAAAAAACAAATGTTATTCATGCTTCCTGCAACAATTTCAACCCCCTGCTATTAATTGTTGCATATATGCATGTGTCAAAACTGCTCATCTCAAACACACTCTTCTCCTGAGGTGCATAGGAAGTTAGTTGCCTTAACCCCATCTCAAAATTAACAGCCCATTAAAAATATCAGCCATTCAACACAAATCTATTCCAAACATCCCTACCTCAGAATCAGGATCTGAATGCCTGAAAGTTCTATTGGATCACATTTTCTCAACTGATTATTCTCAATTGACCCAAAGGACATTCTCCACTCCACTGGGTCTCAATTCAACTGAAAAGAGACAATACAGCAGTAGTCAAGACCTTCCCCCACAAGACCTTGGAATTATAATATTTCCCATTCTGTCAATAAGGTATAATATACCTTGCAGGGCTTCATGAATTCTCAACCCCTCTCTGAACCTTCTTATAAAGTCAATTATCTCAAGATCAGGTGGTCACCCCACTCCATCATTCTATATACCTCAAGATCTCAGTACCATATTTGAGCATATGCAATTGGAGCCACTAATTGAAAACTATATATGTTGTCCTCAATGCTTCTTACTTAATGGACTTATTGAATCTGTAACAACTGACCAAACCAACTGTCAAACCTTAATGAACAAAATGATCATGATCCCCTTTGCACACAACCATTATGCAAATTTATCAATTTGTTTGAGCCCTGCACCCAAAGCACAACCAACATCAAGGAAAAATTGATACCAAAAAAAAATTCCATTCAAAAAGTGGCTTGCCAGGTTTTTCCAGTGGGATGGAATTATGGAAATTCTGCATCAACATCAACAATTCTAGATTCCCAAAGGTTTCCCCAAATGTGACATCTAGGATGGATTGGTCTGGAGATGCATCACTGGCACTAGAAATATTCATGACCCCCATCATGTCCATTCCTGGTGCATTGGCATTCTTAATTTATGTAGACTTGTATAATACACATGAAAAGTCAAGTCTCTTGGCCAGTATTGGAACTATCATACTTTTTTGTCTTAATCCCCCCCAAGTGAAAGTTTGAAGCCTTAGAATTTCTATTTTGCAGGAAAAATCCCTGGTCCAAAGGAGCCAACTGCCCTTTCATTGAATTACCTATTGATGCAGCTCATCAAGGATCTCAAAGAACTATGGCAAGGTTGCAATTTTTCACCCACCTCAACAGGTCCTTCAGGATCCTTTATCTGTGTTGCCATCCTCATGGGCATTGCAGATGTGGTGGCCATGTGCATGCCAACTGCAGTTACTTCTCAGTCAGGCATCCACTTTTCTAAATTATGCACCATTCACAAGGCTCAAATTGAAGAAATTGGTCCTCAATTTCACTACACTCACTCATACCAAAATCTGAAATCACAATTGCAAAATTTCTTTGGGAAACTCCAGAACAACAAAAAGAAATTTTCTATGACTATGGAGTGCAATATTCAATTTTGGAAGACCTTCCATATTGGGATGCAACCATAATGGTTAATCTTGACATAATGCATAATGTAATGATTGGAATTTTGAAGGGTCATGCCACTTTCAAATTGTGCATTCCAGAGGCCAAAACAAAAATATTCATCAGGTCCTGCAGGCTATACAATGACACCAACACTTCAGACTCGGATTCTATGACCTCCAACAGCTCCCATGATCAAACCACATTGAGAGAGACCTTCTCCCTGAGAAGAGATTAAGAAGAAAATAATAAATGAGTCACTCCCCACTGCTTCCACCCAACAAAATTACTTACCAATTCCCAACCCTCACATGCACCATCAATATAGTAGTTCTTCATAGATTCCCTCATTTGATGCAGTTTACAACCCCACTTTCAAATTCTTCTCTGAGTTGGATATCAGTGCACTAATTGACTACCAGATCAAGGGTGAGGCTCTGGAGCATCACCAAAAAATCATATCCGATACCATAATTTCTCATCATGGACAAGAGTAAATCACAAAATGGGTTCCCCCTCTCATGGTAGTTTAAGAGCGGCTCAATGGGCTCTCTTATACAAGGGATATATTCAATTTCTAATACTCATTCAACAGATTTCATTAGATGAAACCATCCCCACAATACTCAAAGAAAAATGGGGAAATATCAAGATCTTGCAAAAGAAATAACCAACAATAAATGACATTTGATGACTGCTATCAAGATTGCCACCAGTTGGAATGTTTCAATAGATGATGTGACTGAATTTGCTGAGCATTGGGAAACATTCTTCCATTCAAATCAACACCTGTTTCCAAAACAGAAACGTCAACCAAATCACCATTCTTCTTATCGTATTCAAGAGCTCTTCCAATGTTGAGGCCCAGAAGTAGCCTCAACCACATGGGTTTATGACAGAATATTTATGTTAATTGAGAAGATAAATATATTCACATTTATTGAACAAATGAACTGAATAAGACTACCATATTGGAGCTCTGAATAGATTATATAAATAAAACCTTACATCAACACATACATCAATGTCACAACCTTCCTGTTCTCCTGAAAAACCCATCAGCCCCATGTGAAATAAAACAATTTTTTGAATCACAGCCTCCTGCCCTGGTCAATCACCACAATAATAATGAACCACTGAACCATTAACAAAAAAATCATGCTTCCCTGGTTGATTACTTACAGATTTTTCATTCAACAAGGGAAATAGCTGCATGGATCAGCTTAGACACTACGGTTCAATCCACAAGTCATCCCACTTCAAGAATTTTCTCACCGTGGTATTTTCCAGCTTCAAAAATTAATGTTAGAAATAATACGTATTCAATAGAAACCAAAAAATTCAGAAAAAGTGTTATATGCTTTCTGAAGGGCAACTTGCGAGGATTTGATATTATTAAAGAAACTTTTAAGGTCTCTGATCCATCTTTCATGCTGAAAGATAAACCTTTGATATTAAAAACACTGAAGATTGGTTTGAATTTCTTACTAAATTGGCTACATCTCAATATTTAGAAAGAGGTTGGTTTTGATGATGAACACTTGATTATATTGGAAGAATAAATAGAAGGTCACTGTGGATTGTATGATAACAAAGTGATGTCATGTGAGCTTCTTGTAATTACAAAAGCCTTATTAAATTTTACTTAGTATATTCTTTTTGATGACAATATAGTGATAAAATAACTCAATTATCTCATCTTCATTAGGAATTATGCTATAGAAATAACTGCCTCGAGATTTGGTGACGGTAAAATGCCATTGTAATGTGTAAAGCCAATTAGTTCACATTTCCACAAACAAATTACTAATGTGAGATTGCATATGGTGTGAATAAGCCAATTCCAATTATAAAATTACCCACACACTCACAGATCATAGGATCTAAAATGACACAACTGTGTTGTCAGAATGTTGCAAGGGGAATAGGCCCATGATCCCAGTGGTCCTAAGAATGACATTGCGTCCATTAGAGGTTGGATTTCTGTAAACCACATGGACCTGGGTCCATGCCCCTAATGGGTTCTGTGTACATTCAGGTTTCAAAAAATTATCCCTGCACATGCTTTTGCCTTCTTGTGCATGTCTCACACTTATGCACCTTCTGCAGGTGGTTCCGCATGTGTCACTCAAAAATGGTTGATGCAGCTTGACATTAAGGCCTGACATGATTTTTCCTTTGTGTGCATGTGTCATGCACATGCACCTGCCACAGGTGGATCCACATAATTCAAGCACAAATTCTTTATGCCACTTGACCTTAGGCCCTCACATGATTTTTCCTTTGTGTGCATGTGTTACACCCATGCACCCATGTTATTGTGCGGCACACTCCACCGGTGTCACCTGCAAAATGTCAATCCTGCTTAGGCCAAGTCCTTTCATTGATGACCTGGGGAAGTGAAACACCCATCCTCTACATTGAGACTGGCTGAGGGACCTCTTCGATTTGTGCAAGTGCAAACAGGTGGGTCTTGTGTTATTTTTTACAACCTTTGGATGGTTGTGGGCGGACTGGGGGGAGGAATCTCAGGTGAGGGCACAGGGGAACCACTACTGGTGGATGTCACAGGATTTGGTGTAAAACCAGAATGTGTTTTGTGCTCAATGTTTGCTTTATTTTTGGCTTATGTGTGTATGAATTTTTTCCTACTTGAAGTTTGCTTGACATGAAGTTAATTGCCAACAATTGATGCAACATTTTCCCTGGTGAATCAAACAAAACTTTTCTAAGTAATTACCTCAGCCAAAACATCTGACACATATAAATAGAAAAAGTGGGTAATATATACTTCATCAGCCCACCTGTTTTCAAAATATCTGATTAGAATAAGCCATGTTACAAATTATCTTATTTTTGACTTAGTAGACATTATTCCATAATATATTTCCACATCCTGTATATATTCCCAATTTTGGAAGAACACTGAGAGAATTGTCATGCTTTGGGAAATATAATAGAAGATATCCAAATGAAGCCATGAATTTATTCTTTATACCCATAAATTTCAAGCGTATTCTCTTTTGGATTTGTAAATTTAATACTTCTCTAGGAGTAAAAACAATAACAAAGAACATTACAATGGTTTTTTTGGGAGAACGCTATTATGGAAAGAGGTAAGATGACATTTTTTCTTATTATTTAACAAAGTCAGATACATGTATTGTAATGTCAAAAGAAATTTGTGACCAAAAATACAAACTTTTTAAGTTTGTTTTAGATATAAGAGTAGTATTCAAAGATTCTGGAAATGAAGAAGTAATAGTTAGAGCAAATTTAGCCTTAGGGAAAGCTTTGAAGTGATTTTTTATGGATAGAAATATTATGACATAAAATAGTTAACTATATATTGAGATAAAGCAATGAGTAGAGAACCAATAACTTTGACACTATTTGACTTTTTATGGACTGGAGATGTCAAAGAGTCAGAAAATTTCACTTTGAAAAAACTGAATAGGAAAAAAAAGGAAAGAAGTAAATGCAAAGAAGAAGGAATTAATATAAATAAAAAGTAACAAAAACTGGAAATAACAATAAATAAGTCTATAAGCTAAATTGAAATACTGAACAAATAGATTTAGTAATAAATTTCATCATGAATCAGATAAAAAATTAAGAAAGAAATATATGGGTCAGAGATAGATTGGTAATTGATTCAAAAAAGGATGGAATTAGAAATAAAAATTGTTGATACAGTAAAGGATGATTTCTTCAATTGCAGAAGTGATCAACCTTTACCAAATCATAAAGTCACTAATGATTTCATTTTGATTCACCAGGGAAAATATTGCGTCAATTTCCTGCAATTGACTTCATATCACACTGCTTTGAGTATAAAATACTGCTTCAGTCATGTTAGTGTCACATTATAGTCACTGGATTTAGTTGGTCACATCATTTCTGTGTCAGGACAACGTCAATTGTCAAATGTTTAACATGAGTATTTCACTCACTGAAAAAACCCATATCCACCCCATTTGAAATTTTCAGGTCATTACATCTTGAGGTGCAAGGAAGCAGTTTGGCATCCTCATATTTGTCCTTTGGATGACTTCCACCCCACTGCCTGATCATCTCACCCATTTCTCATGCCTACTCTTATGAATGAGTTGTATTCTGCAACAGTTGCTAATCATCACCACCAGCACACAATGCTTCTTATGCTTTTCCCAAGAAATTCTTCCACTCCAACAACCGCAGATCTGTAATCACCCACCCTTATACTTCCACATGCCTGCACAACACTCTCCGCCCCTCACTATGCTTAAGCTCCAGCATTTCGCTATAGATTTTTCCAACCCCCCCATCTCATGTCTGCCCTGAAACATCCTTCCTCTTCCACATGCTCTCATAATTCTCTCAGTGACTTACCATGCTTATGCTCCTGCACCCCCCTATTATCCACACTCAACCATCCTTATGCTTGCACACACCCACCTCATTCTTTCCACAGCTTACCATGCTTATGATTGTGCTGCGCCCTATAGATATGTGTCCCCCCCTAGACCATGTCTTTCCTTGACCATCCTTACACTTCCAAAAGCCTGCCTCATTCTCTTTGTCCTTTACCATGCTTACGCTGCTGGAACCCCCTTTGTTGTGGGATAAATAATAGGCAGTACCTTGAGGGGTAAATCATTGGTGAGTATGTTTTGAATTTCAGAAATAGCCAATAACCATGGGTGCTAAGGTGTATTAGCTGCCCCTCTAAATATACTGAAAAAGATACCCTTTTTGATGAGATCACAAATCAATGATTTAGTTTTTCGGCTTTTCAATTGGAGCATTTTCTTCAAAAGTCTCTATCAGTCTGTCAAGAAAGGATCACTATGATAATAATTTTGATAGTTAATGTTTGTTTAATAATTGAGCTTTTCTTAACTTCTTGTTATTTATTATAATTATTCTTCATTAATTCTTCTAGGATTCCTACTTTCAATACCTGAGATATTTGAAGAATATTTTTTAAGATATCTATTAATATCAATAATTATCTTGAGTGCTAATTAATACTTTTAAAGGTGACTTAATAATACTATCAATATAGCTATAATAATTTAAGGGTAAGGTAATTTCATAATGGTGGTTTTCTTTAATATAAGGGTAAGATACAGATGATATAACAGTAATATAATACTATTAGCATAAATATAAATATAATACAATATACCGAAAAGGTTTTTGATATAAGGTAGAAGGGTAAGATGATATCCCTTCTATAAATAAGGGATATTGATAAATTAGATAAGATCACTAATCATAATATCTTCAAAAATCACTTCAGCACTACTACTAGAATGGTAATACTATTAGATAATATTAAGCTCTTTCATTAATTAATAATAAATAATACTATTAGATACTGAGCCTTGCTACTGATATTTTTCAATATAAATACTAGATTATTATACTAGAGAAGGGATGGATTGATCCTCAATACTATTGTCTGAATCAGAAGCATGGGGAAAAACAGGGAGAGAGGCCCTTTATTTATACCTTTTGGGCCCTCCATAGAGCCTTCCAAAAACAAGGGACTTAGATAAACTCCACCTTGAGAAATATTTTCTGGTGGGTAAATTAAAAATGGTGTTTTTTTATCAAGATATTTCACCATATTTTTGGCTTATTTCACCATTATCAACCTTATTATTGTCAATGCACAGCCTTGAGACATTTTTACTAGTATTTAAGTTTGTAATGGTGTCATTTGTTAACGATATTGCTAAATATTTTTGGTTGATTGAACCATACTTTTTTAAATTATACTGAAATTTTAACTGAACTTTGTTCTTATTGTGCACAGCCTTGAGACATTTTTGCTAGTGGTTAAATTTGGAATGTTGTCATTTGATACAGATATTTCACCATATATTTGGTTGATTGAACCATTTTTAAAAACTTTTTTCTTATCTCTACTAACCTTATTTCTCTTCTTCACAGCCTTCAGGCACTTTTTATGGTGGTTGAATTTGGAATGGTGTCATTTGACACATATATTGCACCATATGCTTGGTTGATTGCCCAAATTTTAAAACTTTCTTCTTATCTCTACTAGCCTTATTTTTTTACACAGCCTTGATCTCTATTAGTTGAGTATTTTTCTATTTAAAATTTAATTTGTAAATAATACCTGTAATCTTTGGTTATGGCAGTTTCAGTGGGTATTGAGTAATCTAACAATATGTTGACTTATATGTAAGTGTTTTTTTTATGTCAAGACATGTAACACATGATGTAAGAGTAATGGTATTACTTATGTAATGTTATACATGTTTATTCATATTGAATATTTAAACAAGCTGCATTACCTTTAAGCATATTCTTGTACCTTGTATAGAGGGTATAGTTTCATTTCTCTTCTTTAATTCATGATATCTAGAGAATTATTGATATTATGGGGTTGAGGCAATATATGACTATGGCTAAAATTTGATTTGGATTCCAGTGGAAAAATCATTTCTATTACTTTGATATAATTCTCTTCCTTTTTCATGCACTTGTTTACTTTTATTGTTCACTTTTTATCTTTATTTTCTACTTATATATATATATATATATATATATATATATGCATATATTATCATTATTGATTAAAGTTTTTGCCTTAAAATTGTGGATTTGAGCCTTTGAAGAACTGGTTTGGAATACCACATCCCCCTCTCCATTTAATGCTGTCGCCAGAATTAATGGCGATAATCCACTTTTTTTTCAAAAAACAATCAAAAATTTCCCCCTTTCTTTGAATAAAAGGACTTTTATTCATCAAAGTCCCCTTAATCTTCAACTTCCTCTTCTCCTTCTTCCTTTTCTTCCTCCAAGTCCAATTATTTTCCTCTTGGATAGAATTTCTTTATTTGACTTGCTGCAAACCTTCTTGCTAGCTTTGTACCATCTAATTCTTCCAGCTCACATTGACCATTGTTGATTTGTCTCAAAATTCTATAGGGTCCATCCCATCTATTCTTGAAAACAAATGCCCATTGTAGCTCTAATGCCTTATTCTATACAAGCTCAATTTCACCTGGATGAATTGGCTTTCTTCTTTCATGTGCTAGTTTCCTGCCCCAACATTTTACTGAATCCTCTTGGCCTTTTATAATTTCTCTTTTGCCCTTTTTCTGATTTCTTCTCTTCCTGAAAGCTGTTAAGGTCTTTCTTCCAATAAATCTTCTGTTGATTAGACTTTGTCCCATTCAATTGCTAAAAATGTTTTTGCTTCAATGTCTATTGATAGTACTGCCTTTTGACAAAATTGAAGCTCAAATGGGGAATAACCTGTACTTTTGGTTGATATTCTGTCAGCCAATGTAACCAAAGCTAAGTATTCTTTCCATTTTGAACCATTTCCATCATACATCTCCACCAATGCATCCCTGAATTGTTTATGCCCTGTTTCTACCATTCCTTGTGACTCAGGGTAGTAGGATGTTGTTACCCTTACCTTTGAACCTGCTTTTTCGACTGTATCTTGTACTTCCTTTCCAAACTCAGTTCCTCCATCTACAGTGACCTCTTTCTGGGCTCCATACCTCCAAATCCATTCAGAAGTGAACCGTTCTGATACTGACTTTGATTTAAGCTTTACTAAACCAATTGTCTCTGGCCATCCTGAGAAATTATCCCTGGCCACTACCAAATACATCCCTCTTCCTGCTTTTAAATGTATTGTATCTATACTGACTGTTTCAAATGATTTTGAGGTGCATGAGATGCTTCCTTCCCCTTTTTGGTGATGATGACTCCTCTTTTGACAAGCTTTACAACATTTAACCCATTTTTTGACTATTTTCTTCATTCCTTCTCACCAAAATCTTTCTTTGACTCTTCTGTACATTTCATTTTCTCCTCTGTGTCCCGTTTCTTCATTTAATAATTTAATATTCTTCTTTGAGAATTCTGACTTGACAGAATTACTTGTGAATTTGGTGTATTCCTTCTTTTGAGTTGGCTTTCCTCCAAAGAAGAAATTTGATGACTTACTTAGAATTTTTTTGAAGTCATTCTCTTTACTACCAAATGACCTTTTCAATCTATTTAAGTATTCCACAATTCTTTTCCAAAATCCTTCTTGCTTTTATGGTAGCTTTATTCCCCCAAATTTTATTATATTATTATGTTTTACTCAAAACCCTGGTTGTGGGTTTATCCATTCTTCTGCTTCATCAAAATAACATTTTTCTTTTTCTTCATCTTCTGACTGAGGTCTTCTTGATAGCCCATCTAGAATTTTGAAGGTCTTACCTGGCTTATGAACTAAGTCAAAAGAACACAATTGCATAAATGCAATCCATCTGGTCATTGGGAAATTTGTCAAACAGGGTGAGTTCATCATTTCAATCAAGGCTTTTGCATCTACTTGTAGCTCAAAATGTTGTCCCCAAAGGACTCTTTTTAGTTTCTTGGGTATTTTGGCCACTCCACATAGCTCCAGCTCTGGCTGTGAGTATTTTGATTCCACTCTTGAGAATGTGATTGATTCATAAAGAACTGGTCTTTCCTTTCCTTCTTTGTCTTCTTGATTGAGTACTTCTCCTGCAGCTATATAGCTTGAATCTACTGCTGATTTAATCTTCCCTTCTCCCTTTTCAACATCCAAATTTTTTAATTTTATTTCCTCCCCTACAATTTTTCTTAAATTTTCAAATTCTTCATCACATATAGTATTCCATTCCGATTCTTAATCATCTCTTGTTATTCTTCATAGTGGTGATGCAATCTGAAATGAATTTTGAATGAGCATTCTAAAATATGCATAAAGTCCCAAAAATCCTCTTACTTCCTTTTTATTGAGGGGCTTTGGCCAACTTTGTATTTTATTAATCTTCTGCTTTGAGATTTTTCTTCCATTCAAAGAAACTACATGCCCTACTATGTCCAGTGCTGGCACACAACATGCAAATTTGATACCTGATATGGTCAGTCCTGCCTCCTCAATTCTTGATAATATTCTCTCTAATGTAGCTGCATCTTCTTATAAAATTATTTTCTGGTAAAGTTGGATTATTATAGGTTGATCTTGGACCTTTTATCCCTCAATTATAAATAAAAATTCCTAAATTCTCTGGTATTTCTTCTTGAAATATCCAAATCATTTGGGCTTGATAAACTTAAACAGAATTGGTTGCTCCTTGTGGTAATCCTGTGAGCTTTAGCCTTCCAAGTGGTGTTTCAAATTTTGTTAAGGGTCTTGTAGAAATTTCTAATTATCTTTCATCATACCCTCCCATTATGTCACCAAGTCCAAAAAATTCTCTTTCGGAAAAGGAATCTACAAATCCTTAAATATGTGGGGGTAATCCTGCATCTTTAATTGTTAACTTATTACTATCCTGTAATTCATGCAGAATTCTAAGTTTTCTATTTGACTTTGCAGCACAAAATACTGCACTTTTATAGCTAGAGGTAAACTTCTCATACAAACCTGTTCTTATCCTTTCTCTTACCAATTCAACGAACTTGGATATTATGGGCTTTGGTATTGGTATAGGCTTCTTTTGCCAAGGTGTATGTTGTATTACTGGTATTTTGTGGGGTTTTCCATATGAATGTTTCAGTAAACCCCTTTCCTCTGCACTCAATGCAATTTCTTTTTCTCTTAAAACTATGACACTCATCAGAAGATTTATTTCTTCTTCCTAAAGCCATCCAGGTGGTCCAAAATTTATCAATTCAAATCTTTCTTGTGTTATTCTTGATGTGACCATAAGCTTAGGTGGTTTGGGTAATAGTGGTGTATTATAAGGGTCTCGTGATAATGGTGGCCTTCCCAAAGGACCATTTATGTCTTGTGGCATGGGCTCTTTAGCTGGTTTAATCTTCTTGAGTACTGATTTATATTTTTCTGCACTATTTTGATAATCCATTTTATATATCACTGAATTGATTCTGTTTTTTTTTCTTATTTTTTATTCTTTTATTATTATTTTATTTATTTTTATTTTTTTAAAGAGAGACAGGTTATGTTAAAATTATTAAAATATAACTTCTATTTTCTTTATTTCTCCTTCTTATTTCAATAGTTGATTGAATTAAATAAATCTTCCCTTCTTTTATCTTTTTCAGTCCATATATTTGGGGTTTCAGTTTTACGTCATACAGGACCCTGCAACACAGGTGTGAAGACCCTGTATGTTAGGTATACAAAATCCTGCCTTTTAATTTCATATAAGGACACAAAGACCCCTTGTCTATTTTTTCACAAGGGAGCAGTTTCCTGTCATTATTAGGACCTCCTGGTCTTCAATTTGACTTGATCCAAGGGCAGTTTTTTTTAAGCTGAAAGATTTCTTCTACTAATATCAACTTAAGCTACCTTGAGGCTTAATAATTCATAAAATTTTGGTTTGATAGATATTTCTTTCTTCTTTTCATTCATTACCAATTTCCTTGCATATTTCAATTCTACATTTTTGTCCTTCTTTCTCCAATATTTTATTCTTTGGCCAATTTATCACATATATTTGAGGTTTTTTTTGAACCATTACAAATATGACCTCTTCTTTCTCCACACTATCTCTTTGATACCACTCACCAGGGAAAATCTCGTGTCAATTGTTGTCAATTGAATTCACGTCAAGCAGGACAAAAGTAAAGTTCACATAAAGCAAACGTCAAGCACATGTCACACTCTATTCTTACACCAAATCCTGTGACATCCACCAATATTGGTTCCCCTGTGCCTTCAACTGAGATTACTCACCACTGGATCCTCCCTTGACCATGCAAAAGTTGGCAAAAATTACACAAGACCTGCCTGTTTCCACATGCACACATCAAAGGGTCCTTCAGAAAGTCTTAACATAGACAGGGGGGGTGTGACTTCCAAGGTCATCCATCAAAGGACTTCACCTCAGCGGGTGACACTGGTGGAGCCCACCACACAATCCCGTGGGTGCAGGTGTGTGTGTGATGCGCAAACCAAGGACAAATGATGTGTTGTCCTAATTTTGTGTAGCCATGAAACATCTCAGAATGAGTGGGTGACATGGTTGGAGCCCTCTGCACAATGCAGCGGGTTTGGGTGCAGGTGCATGGGTGTGCCACATGCACAGAAAGGCAAAGAATGTGAAGGCCTAATGTCAAGTCGAATTGACCATTTGCGGGTGACACACGTGGAACCACTGTAAATTTGTGCATGTGCAGTGGCGTGTGTGTTTGGGTGCAGGTGTAGATTGACTAGCATGTATGTGTCCTTGTGGGGGTGGGGTTGCAGTTGCATGTGTGGGTACGTAAGTGTGAGACATGTCCATGTGCAGTGGCCGCTTTCTGAAACCTACCTGCACAAAGCACTCATTAGGGCATGTGAAAAGCTCCATGCAACTTATAAAAATGCAATCTCCCAGGGATGCAATGTAATGCTGAGGCCCACTTCGATGACGGGCCAATATTCCCCTTCCAATGTGATGATGGTGCAGTGGTGTCATTCTAGATCCTGTGATATGTGAGTGTGTGGGTCATTTGATCATTGAAATTGGCTGATTCACACCATACCCAATGCGAAAATAGTAATTTCTTTGTGGCAATGTAAAATGATGGGCTTTGCTTGTCACAATGGCATGTCACTGTCACCAGATTTTGAGGCAGTTATTTCTCTAGCAAAATTCCTAATGAAGATGAGATCATTGTGTAATTGTATCACTACATTTTCATCAAAAAGAATATACTAAATATCAATAAATGCGGGCTTTATCATTACAAGAAGTCCACATGACATCAATTTGTTGTCATACAATCCACAGTGACCTTCTATTCCTTCTCCAGATATAATCAAGTGTCTATCATCAAAGCCAACAGCTTTATAAATGTTGAGATGCGGCCAATTTGGTAAGAAAGTTACACAAGTCTTCAAAGTTTTTAAGATCAGAAAGTTATTTTTCAGTATGCTAGATGGCTCAGAGACTCTAAAGATGCTATTAAAAATACCAAATTGTCCTGAGTTGCCCCTCAGAAAACATATCACACTGTTGCTAACATTTTTGGATTCAGTTAAAAATATATTGTTCCCAATATTAATGTTTAAAACTGGAAAATACCAGGGTGAGACAATCCTTGAAGTGGGATGACTTTTAGATTGTACAGTAGTGTCTAAGCTGATCCATTCAACTATTTCCCTTGTGGAATGCAAATTCTGTAAGTAATCAACAAGGAAATCATAATTTCTTTGGTCATGAAGTGATGGTTTGTTATATTTTTGGTGATTTAATGGGGCAGGGGGTGGTGATTCAAAAAGTTGTTTTATTTTACCTGAGACCGATGGGGATTTCAGGAGAAGGGAAAGGTTGGAACATAAACAGATATGTTGAAGTAATGTTTTATCTATATCATCTATTCAGAGTTGGAAGAAGTTTTTGTTGGCATCTTTGCAAAGACTCCAATCAAGCCCTCATAACCCCACATGGCTGAGGCTTGGTCTGCGCCCAACATTGGAAGAGTTCTGGAATATGATCAGGAAAATGATGATTTGGTTTGCTTTTCTGTTTTTGGAACAGGTGTTGATTGGAAAGGCAGAATTTTTTCCAATGTTCATCAAATGAAGATGTATCATCCATTGAAACAGTCCAACTTGTGGCAATGTTTATAGCACTAATCAAATGGAATGTATTCTTGGTTAGTTCACTTCAAAGTTCTTCTGCTTGACCCATTTTTCTTTAAGTGTTGGGGGAATTGTTGTTGTCTCATCACATCTGTTGACTGAGCATTAAAAATGGGATATAGACCTTGTATAAGAGAGCCTATTGAGCCTCTCTTGAATAACCATGAGAGGGGGAACCCATTTTGCGGGGTACTCTTGTCCATGATGAGAAATTATGGTATCAGATATGATTTTTTGGTGATGCTCCAGAGTGTCACCCTTGATCTGATAGTCACTCAGTGCACTGATATCCAGCTCAGAGAATAATTTAAAAGTGGGGATGTAAACTGCATCAAATGAAGGAATCTCCGCAGAGCCACTAGTTGGATGTTGTGTGTGAGGGGTGGGAATTGGGAAGTAATTTTGTAAGGTCAAAGTAGTGGGGAGTGACTGATTTATTATTGTTGCTGCACCTATTCTCAGTGAGGGGGCCTCTCTCAATGTGATTTGATCAAGAGATCTGTTGGAGCTCATGGAATCTGAGTCTGAACTGTTGGTGACATTGGATTTCCTGCAGGACCTGAAGTAATTTTTTGATTTGGACTCTGGAATGCACAATTTGAAATTTGCATGATCCTCCAAAATTCCAGGTATTAGATTATACATAAGGTCAAGATTAACCATTCTGGTTGCATCCAAATACAGAAGGTCTTCCAAAATTGAATATTGCACTCCACACTCAGAGAAAATTGCTTGTATTTGTTGTGGGGATTCCAAAAGCCACTTTGCAATGGTTGACTTATGATTTTGGTATGGGGGTGTGTAGTGAGATTGACCACCAAATTCTTCAATTTGAGGTTTGTGAATGGTGCAAAAATTACAAAAGTGGCTGCCTGAACGAGAAATAAATCCAGTAAGCTTGCGCATGGCCACCACATCTGCAATGACTCTGAGGATGGCAACACGGGTAAAGGATCCTGAAGGATCTGTTGAAGTTGGTGAAAAATGGTAACCTTTCCATACCTCTTTGAGCTCCTTGATGAGTGGCATTAATAGATAATTCAATGGAGGCGCATTTTGCTCCTTCAGACCAGGGATGATTCCTGCAACATGGACATTTGCTGGCTTCAATCTTTCACTTGGGGGGGGATTAAGACAAATAAGCATGATAGGTTCAATGCTGGCCAACTGGGTTGCCTTTCCATGTGCATTGAACCAGTCCACATAAATGGAGAAGGCCAATTGTGAACCTTAAGGTATATTTTACATACCCAAATAGGCCACAGTTATATTCAAAAGAAATTCTTAACTATGCATAACTCATAAGTCATGCATATATCGAAAATTCATTATTTTTGATTTCAGAAAAGAAGAATAACCTTTTATTGTGTGAGTAAATCCATGGATTTAGGGCCAGATTTGGACTCTACACAAAAATTCACCTAGGGTAGCTCCATAGTGTGAATAAGCTCAAATTAACTGCTTGGGGTGGTAATATGGAAAATACTTCAATACCACATCATCAATACCACATAAAAGATCCATGAAAGATTTTGTTTTTCTTAATTTCACGCCAAAATAATGGGAATGTGAGAAATCCCATGTTACATATACACTGAGAATAGTGTAATGCATGTTTTGGGCACTTAATATCATGGTATTCTTACTAGACTTTTGGTACACCCATAGTGGATATCTCACTTGAAGCTTAATTTTCTATTTTGACGTGAAAAATAGGCAAGGGGGACAAAAGACATCAAAGAGAGCCAGGGTACCCAGCTTATGAGGCCTCAGAGGCGTGGACATCTCCAAAGCTTGGAGCCATGGCTGATCCTGGCCCAATTAGTAAACTAAAAAACTTTGGGAACTTGGTTACCATGTTACAACTACAGTAAATCTTAAGAAAATAGCAAATAACCTGCTATTTTGACGTGCCAAGGAGGTAAAGAGCTACTTATACTCCTGTAACCATGTCAATTCTTAATTACTTTCCATGGATAGACCCTGAAAGAGTAATTAAAGCCCTTTTTGGACTTTTATCCATTGATTTACCTCATAGCAACCAGTTAAACACTGATATTTGCAATTCTACATAGAAATAAGGTAAAAATTTCACAAATTCATTAAAAATACAATTCTTAATGAATCTCTCTGAAACATTCAGGACTAATGGAGAACTGTATTATCTATGGTACAACCAAAAAGAATTACAGTTTTACTAGTAAAATTAAAAGTTTCACTTATAGTCCATTTTTGACCATTCTATGTGGAACACTGAATCTTCAAAAATTCACAGTAATTACAACCTGTGATGAAATTTCCAATAAAATTGATAACTTTGAGAAATCAATTATTATTTTGGAATAAAAGAAGATTTACAGATTTTACTCCTTTTATTCTTAACCATATTGGGGTTGGTAGTCATGTAAAAGCATCAATTAAGTAATTATGATAATCCTATGTGACAACTGATGATGCAATCAATAATCCAAAATGGTTTATTGTTTTCTCACTCACTGGTTTTCAGTCTGCTCCTTGGAACTCCTCTGTGAGCTGTTGTTGAATTAAAAGAGGCCTCTTCTTGCTGTTTTTTCCACATCATCATCTTATTATCATTTAAATCATATTACCAACAAGTAAGTATTAGTTGAAAATATTCATAAGTGTTTTAATTCTTTCAGAATCAATCAGAAGGACGTGAAATCATAGAATCCAACTATATATTGTTATAATACTGCTATAAATAATTTTGATCTCTTAAATCCACAATTCTACGTCAAATTTCTCTACTTATATCTTTCAATAAGTTCTTTGCAGTATAAGTGAGTCATTTATCTTTAATTATTAAGACTTTTCTCTAAAATTAGTTTTCTTCAAGAATTATCTTTATAATTATTCTTGAAAAAGGTAATTGTATATTAAAATAAATCTTATTATTTTAATAAAAAAAGTTTTTATTATTCAATTCTTCTTGTAATTGATTCTTGTAGACAATTACTGCTCACTTTTATATTCACTAGTAGTGTATAGCATGTGAAAGAAGTAATCCTTTAATTATATAATTGTGGTTATAATAATTTTTTATTCTTATATTTCATAAGAACAGACATAGTACTGTTGATTAATAGTAATATTATCATTGGTTTCATAGTCAAATCTTACATTTGGCGGCCTGCCCGTGATTTTATCCATAGACTTGGCTTTAATCAAATTCTAGACTTCATTTTTGTGTTCTAAAAAACCACCATACCTACCAAATCTTAAATTTGGGGGCCTGGCCATGTTGTTTGAGCCTTGTACCGTCAATTGATATATTTTTATGTTCTAGAATATATTAATTTAATGATTTTTTCTTTCATTTTAAAGCTAAAATAATTTTTATTTTTGAAATTGTTTTGGAAATCTGTTTCATAGAGAAATTTGGTTTAATTTTATACTGTTTTTACACATGCCTTTTTCACATCCAAAAACATATAAAATTACTCTTTGAGTTACTCTGAATTAATTTTCATTCAAAATCTTAAATTTCAATTTTTTTCTTTGAAAAGAATAATTTTTTTAATATTAAAAAATATGAAACTTATAAAAAATCTTCAAAAATATTTTAAAAAGTATAAAAAATAATTTTTCTCTTTTAGAATTTTTTTTTCTAGTGTCTTTAATCAAATATTGTGCAGCTGGCAACAGACTCAGAAAAAGATATATCACTAGTCCCAAATCTTCAGAAGTAGAATCTGAAGACAGTATTGAGGTGAAAATTGCTAAAAGAGGCACCTTATTCAACTCAGAAAAGAATAAATTTCCACCAAAAGGTGTGTGTTTTATCTTATTTTCTTTCACTTTTTATCTTAGAATTGACATGTAAATGGTGCATACCAGAAATGGAAGCAATTATTCCGTCCAACCAAATGGATGTGGCCAAGGAAGAGGCAATACCAAATCCAGAAGTGCAAAGTCTTCCTCAAGAAAGACACATTTGGAGTATTCCAGAGTTGCCCCCCATTCCCCAAGGTCTGTACCCACAGATTTTGATGTGAAGTCTGAGCCTGAACTGATACATGATTCTATTTTCAGGGCTGAACCATTTTCAAGTGCCAGCAATAGAAATTTATCAACTTCAATACAAAAATTCGTTCAGAGCAGCCAAAGAAGAGGAGTGAAAAATATGCCCAAGGCTTTGGCAGGGGTCCATGAACTCTTACTTACACATCAAGAGCTTTCTGGGTCAGGAGAAGACCATAGAACTCTTAGGAGGTTGGGGCCCATTGTCTTGCAAGGACAAGGTCAAAAAGATAAAGAATTGGCTGAAGAACCAAAGTATTTTATCCATAGACCAAAAGAAAGACTTGGAAATGACTCCAGCTTTGGAGACAGAGGCCCCAGTGGCGTCTACAAGCTCCAAACCAGCTCCAGAAGTGTCCAAGGACAAGCCCAAAGGACCTCAGAAGAAGCAGAGAGGTCCCAAGAACCATCAAAGAAAGGGAAAAGGAAAACCCAATTGGCACAGACCTTACCCACAAGGGTACAGGATCCCCAATTTGGAGCCTTCAGCCATGGACAGTGTATTCAACATGGCCAGGACTTTGATAGAATTCACAGCCAAAGAGCAGGAAAGGATGAACAGAACCTTTCCAAAGAAATAATAGATCAGATACATTTTGTTCAATCTAATATTAATGTAGCCCTTTGTAGATTTTGCGCAAAGATAAATAATCTACATCAGACATAAGTGAATTAAAAAGAAATGACAAAGGATAAACTGAATGGTACCAATTTGTAAATGCCAGAATTGATTCATTTATCAATACATGTAGCAGAGCTGAAAGTACATGTCAGGTTCAGAATGATGAAATGGAAGATCTTTCCATTTTGAAAATAAATGATCAACTAAAAATTCTAAAAGATCATGTCTTTGAAATAGTTGAAAATTACAATCAGTTTGCTACACATTTAGCAAAAGGTGACAGTGAAAGGCACAAGTTAAATAATGAAATCATTGCAAATGTGGAATAAATTCATAAGAATTATGTACCACATATGTCAAGAAATTGTACACCTTTGACGTAAGAAAAATGTTCTTTTAAAGGAAGTTTGAACCCATTCTTGGAGAATATGTTGTCTCTGCAATAGATATTCCCAAATTGGAAGAATGGCCAACATTCTCTGGTGAAGGAGAATAAAACCATATTGAGTTCATCAGGACTATTGATATGTTGCAAGAAGACTTTCATATACCTGATGAAATCATAGCTGGAAAATTACACTCTCTGTTTACCAGAACTGCAAAGAAATGGTATTACAAGATGAGAATGGATCATGGGAAACATGATTGGTCTTGCTGGAAGTCTGAAATGATTACAAAATGGGCCAAAAATTCTTGGAGGCTTAAAAAGGAAAATGCTTTTGAAAATGCCATTCGTAACCCAGAGAAAGATAAGCCACTTACTTGGTTCTTCAAGCAGAAAGACAGATTATCTGCTTTACACACAGACATGTCTGACACTATGATTAATATGAAAATATTAAGAAGTGTGGAGCAGAACTAGAACATGCTATCAAAAGGAGATGTGTGGAGCCCTGTTCAACAGAAGACTACATTAATGAAATGGAAGATATCATTACCAAAACAAGAATTGGTAAAACTTGGACTAAAATCCCTATAGAATCCAAGATGATTTCAAATATTCCCAGGGAGGACAGAAAAACAGAAAGACCTGTCTTGAAGTGTTATAAATGTGGAAGTACTTCACATTTAGCCAGCAGTTGCACCAAAAGGACAAAAATCAATGAAGTTTAAGTTATTGAAGAAGTTCATTGTACTGAAGAGAAAGAAGAATCAGATCAAGATTCTGCAATCTCTGAGGACACACCAGTGGAGGACTATCCCATTGAAAACATTACAGCTTTCTTTGAATTCACAGAAATCCATACCAACTTACCATAGTACAGTGAAGATTGCTACAACCTAATCAATATCCAGGATGCCATAATGTGTAATACCAAACCTGCTAGAGGAAAAGGTTATACTTCTGGAGCATCCTGTATCACATCAATTTTGATGGACAATATTGAAGCCAAAGTAAACTTAGATACAGGGGCATTTTGCACTTGTGTGGGCAAATATTATCTCCAAGTTATACTTCCTGAATGAAAAACCATCTATTACCAATAGAAGGTGTGCAATTTAGTAGTGCCAGTAAAAATATGTACCCCTTGGGTATATTAGACACTAATCTTGTATTTCCACACCCAGAAGGAAGCATAAGAGTGAAAACTGAGATTGTGGTGATGGACAATTGCACATATTAGCATATCATTCTTGGAAATGATTACTTGAATATTTATGGTATTGACATAAATAACCATAAAGACAGATATTTCACAATTGGAGAGAACAAAAGACAAAAATTTGCTTTTTCCAATATACCAAAACAGATATCAATAGTATCTTCTAAAAAAGATACTTATAAGGAAGAATTTGTTTCTAAGCAACTTGTTGAAGCACAAATTAACCCATCATTGTCACCAAAGATGAGGAATGAACTTATTACTGTGTTATACACATACAATAATGCATTTGCCCCTGATAATGATCCATTAGGTGCTATAAAAGGACATGAAGTTGATGTTACTCTTAATATTTACAGAACATATCCTCCAGTGCTTAGAAGACCAGCTTATCCAGCCAGTCCCAGAGCTAAAGAAGCCTTGGAGAAAAATATCCAAGAGTTAATCCAAATTGGTGAACTAAGGAAAGTGGGCCATAATGAGGAAGTTGAAGTGACAACACCTGTTATTATTGCCTGGCATAATGATAAGTCAAGAATGATTGGAGATTTCTGAGCTTTGAATACCTGCACAGTTCCAAATAGGTATCCAATCCCTAAAATTCAAGAAACCTTGACTCAATTGTGTAAAGCCAAGTATATAAAATCAATGAATGAATTAGAAGGCTTTCATCAAAATGCTTGGACGCCTAAAGCTAACAAATTACTTAGAATTATCACTCACTGTGGTATTTATGAGTATCTTAGAAAGCCATTTGGCATTGAAAATGCTCCATCCCATTATCAAATAATGATGAATACCATCTTTCCCACAGAATTTGTGAGCCTTTGAGATATGACCACATACCCAATAAGGTCACAAAAAAGACTCAGAATAATTATACCTTTAATATAAATATATTAAAATTACTTAGAATAATTATACATTAAAAATAATTACTTAAATATACAAAAAATACCATAAATTGGTACAAAAATTGGCTTAAATTAAAAACCAATGAATCAACATGTAAAATGAATTATACCATTGGATTCCCCATGGTAAAATACACATATACCATTTTTATGGCATATCTGTAAAGTCAATATTAAATGAATTATAAGGTATAATACCTTATAAAAACCATAAAACCTTATTTATCTCAAGAACTAATGAAACAACATGTGGAATGAATTGTACCAGTGGATTCCCCACGAATCTCCACACATAAAACAATTAATAAGCTAATTTCCAAAGTTAATACTTAAGGAATTAACCTGAATATATGCACTTTTTTGGTCAACACATATATTCAAGGATCATAGCTAATATCTCTTCAACTATACATGATATAATGATGAACAAAAAATAAAGTTACCACGTAATTACTGTAAGAACACAGATATGAGCTTTATTTTACAAATTATAAACAAGGTTAAAACCTATGATGAAATATTGATAAAAATCAACAGAGCTGTTGACCACTTTGTTGTGAAAGTGTTCCAAACTTAAAAAAAAGTATACAGTTGGATTCTACTAGTTCATTCGTGAAGAATGATGTAATTTTTATTATTAAATTCAGGGTATAACCCCCTGAAATCAAGGTTTGAAGTTTAAAATATTGAATTTCAACAGAAAAGATGAGTTACAAGAAAAATCATCAAAATTGGAGTTTTGATGATGTAATGAAACGCTCTTGGCAGCATGATAAGGTTATTCCAGGCTATCAGAATTCACTCTCTGAATTGCTTTAGCGTGTAAATCTTAAAAGGTATTGAGGATCAAAGTTTGAGCTTAATTTGAGCAGTTATGATCACTCACAGTAACCTTAATTTAAGTTTAACAGTCTTAAGAGTGATAAAATTGGTGAATACCATTAGTTTATGATTAAAACTAAGAAAATCCACGAAATTTGGGGTTCTGCCAAGCCTCTGATGTCATCAAACTTAGAGTTATAGTGATAACTCTAAATAATGGTGTAATAATGATGTAATATGGTTTGATAGTGATGTAATCATCTCCAAACCTTAAATTATTGATCAATTCCAGTGGGTATGACCAGTACACGTCTACTAGAAGCCTGTTGGACTCTAGGAGGGAGGTATTTACTATAAATAGAGCTCTTTTTACTCTATTTTCCCCTCAGACGCATCAAAAACATTAAATCAATTAAATCAAAGGTAATTTCTTTATTCTTTATATATAAAACTATTATATTATTAAAGACCAAAGACCACCTTGTTGCAATCATCTATTTTGACGTGATTGAATCATTTATTTAATTGTTTTTGCTAAAAATCTCTTTAAAAACTCATTTCCACGTTAAAAATCCAGAATAATTTGTAATTTTCTTTATTTTTATTGTAAATACAATTTGAAAAAGTTGTATTTATATTTTTTGGCGTAAAATATTTCAAAATTATTATATTAAGTGTTAAAAGTAGGTTATTTTCTCTTATTATAATAATTTCTCTATTATTACTCTCTTAATAATTCTTTAATTAATATAAATAGTATTTATATTAATTCATAACTTTAATATTAGTAATATTATTTTTATTAATTGTTTTTTATTAATAAAAAGCAATTTTTTACGCCTTTATTATTTGTTGGTAACAATAATAAAGAGCTTTTTAAATATATTAATTATTTTATATTAATATATTTATTTATTATATTATATTTTCATAATATAAATTATATTATTATATTTATTTAATAATATAATTATTTTACGCCATAATAATTATTATTATTTATTATTATTATATTTTTAATCTTATTTATTCAATTCATAAGGACATTCAGAGGTCAATAAGTAATAAATTAGTAATTTTTACTTATTGTTTCATAGTCAAGCCTTACATTTGGGGGCCTGGCCGTGATATTTACTCAAAAGACCTTTAAAAAGATTCTAATTGGGTTTATCCAATAATAAAATTATATAATAATTTTATATTTTATTGATTTTAAAAGCTATTGAGGCATTTGGAAAGCAATTGTACTGTCTTACAAGTGGTTTTTTCACATCCTTAGACTTGCAAGAACTTTCTTTGAGTGACTCTAGTGATTAAAAAAGATAATTTATAAATTAAAAATAATTTTTTATAATTTAATTTTGTAAAAGAGTCATATTCATTTTTGATGTTATTCTTTAAAAATAAAAATATAAAAAATATTAAAAAACCAATAAAAAAAAAAGTTATTTTTTTTATTAATTTTTATTCATTTCTTTATTCATTTCAAGTTTTTAAAGATATAAAAGCAATTTCTACATGGAAAATTGCCATATCTTGCCAAAAAATAACACTTATTATAAAAAGCCTTATATTTGTTTGTCTTTTTTAGTGTTTCAAAATAACCCAACAGAAGACAACCAAGCTACTGTTGAGAGATTGGTGGAAGAAACTTGTCAAAGTTCTCCAACACCAGTTATCACCAAAAGAAAGAAAGCTAAGAAATTAGACTTTCCAGGACCCACCATTCAAGACTCTGAAGGTGAGCACGTCTTTTATAATTGCCATAAAAAGAATTTTTATCCTAAAATACTTTTATTTCTTATTTTCTTAAATTATGACTACCAGAAGAGGTTCCCAATACTCCATCAAATCAGATGGAGCTGGACTCAGAGGTAGAACTGATCCCTCAAAAGGGAAAAGAAAGGGAAATATCCCCAGTGGAACAGAATCCACACAAGGAAGTGCCTTATCCCAAAGGCAAGTCCCAGAAATGCCCATGATATCTGAACCTGAATTGGAGCTAAGTATGAGTAACTCAAATAGGTACAAATCACATTCAGAGGGCTCAAATAGACATCTACATGAGTCAGTACAAGCAGTATTACACAGTGTACAAGGATAAAGATTGGGAAATGCTGCCTCAAATACACCAAGGAGTGATGAACTCCTGGCTCATCCTGAAAAAGTTCCTCAAAGAGGAGGAGATAGTGAAATACTCCAATGGATGGAATCCACTGTCATCCAAACCTCAAATCAAAAAAATCAAGGATTACCACGCCAAAAAGAGGGAGGCAACCAAGGAAGAAGCCCCAGTAGCTTCTACCAGCAAGCCCCAAGCCAGCCCACTTCCCCAAGAAGGGAAGAAGAACAAGAAAAAGCATTGGAAGAAACCATATTCCCCAAGCTACAGGATCCCAAGAATCCAAAAAGATGCCATGGACAATGTTTTCAACATGGCCAGAACCTTGATGGAATTCAAGGACAAGGAAGAGCAAAGAATGAGACAACCTCATTTCCCAAAGAAATAACCTTGTCCAAAGATGTTGTGAATACTTTAACAGAAATTAAAAATAATATATTACCTCTAAAAGAAATTAAAGGTAGTTTATTATCACTACAAGAAATAAATAACAATTTATCTTCTTTAACAAAAATTGTTGTGCAAAACAAGAAAGAAATTGACAACATTAAGTTTATTGTTGAAAATAATAAACCAAAGAATTTAATTGACAATACTCAAAAATTAATACAAGGACAACAAGAATTGTATAAATACATAAAAGATATCAAATACAAGACTTTGACAATCAATTATGATGTGAGTATTGACAATCTTACAGAAAAATTAAATAAATTAAGTATTTCTGTAGAAAAATTTGAAGAAAAGACTTCATCACACCAAAAATTACTTTTGGACCATGTGGAAAAAAGTGATGAAGCAAGAATGCATCTGAAAGATGATATTCAGAGTGAAATAAGGCTTATTACTGAAAAAATGGATAAAATTACTGAGGCTAATTTAAATATGCCAAAGTTATCAACACCATTTTCTCATATAAGAAGCCCTGTTAAAACAAAAGAGGAATTGTCTAATCCTTTCATAACAGACTTGAGTCACCAAGATAATAACCAAGTCTTAATGAAGGAAGCACCTCAATTGAAAGAATGGCCAACATTCACAGGAGAAGATGAATATGACCACATGTCATTTATTAAAACAATTGACATGTTACAAGAAGACTATGCCATACCAGATGAATTAATCACTGCAAGATTACCTTCATTGTTTGAGAAATCTGCAAAAAGATGGTATTATGGCATAAGAAAAACAAATGGTAAAAATACCTGGTCTTGGTGGAAACAAGAAATAATCACCAAGTGGGCAAATGATGCCTGGAGGTATAAGATAGAAAATGCATTTGAAAACTCTTTTTTTGACCCAGAGAAAGAAAAACCTTTAACTTGGTTCTTGAAACAAGTTGAAAGGCTTAATGCACTGTACCCAGAAATGTCACAAAGGATGGTGCACATGAAAATACTTAAAAAATGTGGAGGGGAACTAGAACATGCCCTAAGAAGCAGGTGTATAGAACCATGCTCCACAGAAGAGTATATAAATGCACTAGAAGATATAGTGACAAGAACAAAAATTGGCAGGACTTGGAAAAAATTGGACATTAAAAGCCCAAATAAACCATTTATCAAAAAAGATAAATCAAAAGGATCCTTTAAGCCCAATACATCCAACAATAATGAGCAAAGAAAATGCCATAAATGTGGAGGTATTGGACACTTAGCCAATAATTGCCTTAAAAAAGCAAAGATTAATGAAATTGTGGAAACAGAAAACCACAATGACAAAGAAGAGGAATCTGACTCTGAAAAAGAGACAGAAGAGTCAGAAAGCTCTGAAAGTGATGAAATCAATATAATTAATGCACAAATTAATAATATTGATATAATTTATGAAGTACTGGATGTTAATTCAAACTTACCACAAGTTGGAACATCTGACAACAACCTGAAAAACATACAAGATGCCAAAATGTATAGAACCAAACCTGCAAGAGGAATGGGATATACAGCTGGAAAATCAAGTATAAGTATTGTTATGGTTGATAACCAAGAAGGAAAAGTTAACTTGGATACAGGAGCATATTGCACTTGTGTTGGCAAAAGTTATTTAAAAACCATTGTCCCAAACTGGCAAGAAAAACTTATGCCAATACAAGGTGTCAAATTTAGTAGTGCAAGTGAGAGCATGAAGCCCCTTGGAATAATTGATTTAACACTAATTTTTCCTCATCCCTCACAATGTGTCAGAATTAAAGTAGAGTTTGTAGTAATGGACAACTGTACTAGTAATCATTTCATACTTGGGAATGACTACTTATCACTCTATGGTATAGATATCTCCAACCAAAAAGATAGATATTTTACCATAGGAGATAACAAAAAACAAAAGTTTGGCTTCTTAAATAACAAAAAACAAATCACAGCTATAAAGAAGGAAGAAAAAATTCCAGAAAAGGAACTTTTTATATCTGAACAACTTAAAGAGGCAGAATTCAATCAAGAATTAACAGAAAAAATGAAAGAAAAATTGATTGACCTCTTATTTAAGTATAAAAATGCCTTTGCAACTGACAAAGAGCCACTAGGTGCCATAATTGGACATGAAGTGGATATAATTCTTAATGTAGAAGACCCTTACCCACCTTTATTAAGAAGACCTGCTTATCCAGCCAGTCCAAGGGCTAGAGAATCCTTAGAGGTACACATTAAAGAATTAATGGACCTTGGAGTATTAAGAAAGGTTGGACATAATGAACAAGTAGAAGTTACTACACCTGTCATTATAACTTGGCATAATGGAAAATCAAGGATGGTAGGAGACTTCAGAGCCCTGAACACCTATACCATTCCAGACAGATATCCAATACCTAGAATCCATGAGACATTGACCCAATTGTCACAAGCTAAGTTCATCACAGCTATGGATGCTCTTAAGGGTTTTCATCAAATTGTCTTAACAGACAATGCCAAGAAAATACTAAGAATAATAGTCCATTGTGGAATTTTTGAATACTTAAGAATGCCATTTGGGATAAAAAATGCACCTTCCCATCATAAAAGAATGATGAATACCATTTTCCCTGAAGAATTATCAGAAGGATGGTTAATTATCTATATTGATGATATCATAGTTTGCTCAGAAACCTGGGAAAATCACCTTACAAGACTAGAAAGGGTACTACAAAAAATAGTCCAAATGAATATGAAAATTTCCTTGAAAAAGTGTCATTTTGCATATAGTGAATTAAAAGCACTAGGACATGTTGTATCTGGACTTAGTCTAGGCATAGACAAAAATAAAGTAGCAGCAGTACTACTAAAACCAATGCCTCAAACCAAAAAAGAAATGCAATCATTTTTAGGAGTTGCTGGTTACTATAGACAGCATATAAAGGACTTTGCAAAAATTGCCAAATCCTTATATAAATTATGTGACCAACAAACAGTTTATGAAATGACTGAAGAAAGGGTCAAGGCATATGAAGAATTGAAAAATTCACTAACAAATGCCCCATTTCTTCTAATTCCAGATTGCAAACTACCTTTCAAACTATACATTGATGCTTGTGGAGAAGGATTAGGTGCTGCACTTCACCAAACACAAATTATCAATGATGAACCAGTGGAAGGACCAATTTGTTTCATTTCAAGGCAAATAAAGCCAACAGAAGCAAGGTATGGAGCAAGCCAAATGGAATGCTTATGCCTAGTGTGGGCTTTAGAAAAACTGCATTATTATTTGGATGGCACAGTATTTGATGTAATCATAGACTGTAATGCTGTGAAATCACTACTAAATATGAAGACTCCAAATAGACATATGCTGAGATGGCAAATTGCTATCCAAGAATATAGAGGAAATATGACTATTGTACATAAATCTGGAAATATTCACAAAAATGCAGATGGTCTTAGCAGATGGGCTTTAGCAAATACCCCTGACAATCCAGCATGGGTACCACAAGAAGAGCACCATATAGAAGGAATATGTGTCACAGACATAGGCACAGAATTCTTTAACCAAGTTAAAGAAAGCTATAAGACAGACAAAAATTGCCATATCTTAAGCCAATTTCTAATGAAAGACTGCAAATATCCATCACTTTCATCAAAACTAGATGAAACATGGAAAAAGGCATATGATGAAGGAAGATTCCACCTCCTTGATGGAATCCTTTACCATAGAACAAACCACACATGTGTTATGGCCTTAACAGATAGAGCACTAATAAACACTATTTTACATGAGTGTCATGATAGTGTTGCATCTGGACATCTCTCAGAAGATAGGACACTAGAGAGGGTGAAAACCTGCTCTTGGTGGCCAAATTGGAAGAAAGATGTTGCAGAGTACTGCCAAACCTGTGACAGATGTCAAAAAGCCAACAGAGCCACAGGAAAGAAATTTGGAATGATGATCCAAATCCAAGAACCAAAATCCCCATGGGAAATAGTTCATATGGATTGGGTAACAGCACTACCTCCAGCAGGAGACAGGAGCTATAATGCATGTCTAGTATTGGTTGACAGGTACAGTAAAACTCCCATGTTCTTACCATGTCATAAAGATGACACAGCTATGGATACAGCCATAATGATATGGAATAAAGTCATTAGCCACGCAGGCTTATTCCAAAATATTATAAGTGACAGAGACCCAAAGTTCACTTCAGCATTATGGACAAATCTCCATAACTTATTTGGGAAAAAGCTATCATTCTCAACAGCTTACCATCCCCAAACTGATGGTTTAGCAGAAAGAATGATACAGACCTTAGAGGACTTGATCAGAAGATTCTGTGCTTATGGGCTAGAATTCAAAGATTCTGATGGTCTTACCCATGATTGGTGTACACTAATACCAGCACTTGAACTGGCATATAAGACATCAATCCATTCTTCTACTGGCAAAACACCAGCAATGCTAGAGAAAGGTTGGAATCCAAGACTTCCTTATGATACCCTCAAAAAGGACTTAGTGGACATACATCCAACAGCAAGCAGCTTTAAGATAATGCTTGACAAAGCAAGACACCTTGCAAACAGATGCATGCAAGACTCTTTCAAATATGCAAAAGAAAGATGGGGCAAAAGTCATAAACCACCTGACTTCAAAATAGGAGATTTGGTATTAGTATCAACTCTTAACTTTAATAACATAAAAGGACCAAATAAATTGAAAGATTCCTTTGCAGGACCATTTATGGTAAAAGAACTTCATGGACCCAATGCTGTACAATTGGAACTTACAGGTGATTTAATGAATAAATACCCAACTTTCCCTGTAAGTCTTATAAAACCTTACAGCTCAAGTGACAAGGAATTATTTCCACTAAGAAATAAACCCCCACTTGAAATTCCCCCTTTGGAAGAAGGAGAAGAAAAAATAATTGTAAAAGTCCTTAAAGAAAGAAGGACAAGGAACAAAAAAGAAAGAGAATACCTTGTAAGGTATAGAAATCCAACTCAAGAAGATGAATGGCTACTTGAGAAAGATATAACAGATGCTGATAAACTACTGAGGAGGTTTAGACATGAAAGAAAACCTAAATAATAACAAAATCAAGCATTATTGAGCTTCAGGACTGATAAAGTCTAATGAAGAGGTAGGACAGTGGATGATACCCTACTCACACATATCAGATTGTGGTAAAATCTTTTTTGGTGGTAGGGAATGTGAGCCTTTGAGATATGACCACATACCCAATAAGGTCACAAAAAAGACTCAGAATAATTATACCTTTAATATAATTATATTAAAATTACTTAGAATAATTATACATTAAAAATAATTACTTAAATATACAAAAAATACCATAAATTGGTACAAAAATTGGTTTAACTTAAACACCAATGAATCAACATGTAGAATGAATTATACCATCGGATTCCCCATGGTAAAATACACATATACCATTTTTATGGCATATGTGTAAAGTCAATATTCAATGAATTATAAGGTATAATACCTTATAAAAACCATAAAACCTTATTTATCTCAAGACCTAATGAAACAACATGTGAAATGAATTGTACCAGTGGATTCCCCACGAATCTCCACACATAAAACAATTAATAAGCTAATTTCCAAAGTTAATACTTAAGGAATTAACCTGAATATATGCACTTTTTTGGTCAACGCATATATTCAAGGATCATAGCTAATATCTCTTAAGCTATGCATGATAAAATTATGAACCAAAAATAAAGTTACCACGTAATTACTGTAGGAACACAGATATGAACTTTATTTTACAAATTATAAACAAGGTTAAAACCTATGATGAAATATTGATAAAAATCAACAGAGCTGTTGACCACTTTGCTGTGAAAGTGTTCCAAACTTAAAAAAAGGTATACAGTTGGATTCTACTAGTTCAATCGTGAAGAATGATGTAATTTCTATTATTAAATTCAGGGTATAACCCCCTTAAATCAAGTTTTGAAGTTTAAAATATTGAATTTTGACAGAAAGGATGAGTTACACGAAAAATCATCAAAATTAGAGTTTTGATGATGTAATGAAAAGCTCTTGGCAGCATAATAAGGTTATGCCAGGCTATCAGAATTCACTCCCTGAATTGCTGTAGCGTGTAAATCTTGAAGGTTATTGAGGATCAAAGTTTGAGCTTATTTTGAGCAGTTATGATCACTCACAGTAACCTTAATTTAAGTTTAACAGTCTTAAGAGTGATAAAATTGGTGAATACTATTAGTTTATGATTAAAACTAATAAGATCCACGAAATTGGGGGTTCTGCCAAGCCTCTGATGTCATCAAACTTAGAGTTATAGTGATAACTCTAAATAATAGTGTAATAATGATGTAATATGGTTTGATAGTGATGTAATCATCTCCAAACCTTAAATTATTGATCAATACCAGTGGGTATGATCAGTACACGTCTACTAGAAGCCTTTTGGACTCTAGGAGGGAGGTATTTACTATAAATAGAGCTCTTTTTACTCTATTTTCCCCTCAGACGCATCAAAAACATTAAATCAATTAAATCAAAGGTAATTTCTTTATTCTTTATATATAAAACTATTATATTATTAAAGACCAAAGACCACCTTGTTGTAATCATCTATTTTGACGTGATTAAATCATTTATTTAATTGTTTTTGCTAAAAATCTCTTTAAAAACTCATTTCCACGTTAAAAATCCAGAATAATTTGTAATTTTCTTTATTTTTATTGTAAATACAATTTGAAAAAGTTGTATTTATATTTTTTGGTGTAAAATATTTCAAAATTATTATATTAAGTGTTAAAAGTAGGTTATTCTCTATTATTATAATAATTTCTCTATTATTACTCTCTTAATAATTCTTTAATTAATATAAATAGTATTTATATTAATTCATAACTTTAATATTAGTAATATTATTGTTATTAATTGTTTTTTATTAATAAAAAGCAATTTTTTACACCTTTATTATTTGTTGGTAACAATAATAGAGAGCTTTTTAAATATATTAATTATTTTATATTAATATATTTATTTATTATATTATATTTTCATAATATAAATTATATTATTATATTTATTTAATAATATAATTATTTTACGCCATAATAATAATAATTATTTATTATTATTATATTTTTAATCTTATTTATTCAATTCATAGGGACATTCAGAGTACAATAAGTAATAAATTAGTAATTTTTACTTATTGTTTCATAGTCAAACCTTACAAAATTTTCTGAAGGATGGCTTATCATTTATATTGATGATATTATCATATGTTCTGATTCATGGTCTTTGCACCTACAAAGACTTTCAAGAGTACTTCACAAAGTTGCAGAAGTGAACATGAAAATTTCACTTAAGAAATTCAATTTTGGTTTTGAAGAACTCAAAGCATTACGACATGTTGTTTCTGGTTTAAGCTTGGGTATTGACATAAACAAAGTGGCAGCAGTGTTACTTAAGACAATACCCCAGAATAAAAACAAAATGATTTCTTTTCTTGGATTTGCTAGTTACTATACAAAACACCTGAGAGACTTTGAAATTCTAGCCAAGTCACTCTATAGAATCTGTGATCAAAAGACTGTATTTGAGATGACACAAGAGAGAATTAAAGCTTATTAGAAGATAAAGAAAGCTCTTACAGAAGAACCTTTACTGCTCATACCTGACTGGCATATTCCTTTTAAATTGTATATTGATGAATGTGGAGATTCATTAGGGGCAGCCCTACATCAAGTCCAAATTATTGATGACAAACCTACAGAACAAACAGTTTGTTATATCCCAAGACAAATCAAACCAACAGAGGCCAGATATGGTGCAAGCCAAATGGAGTGCTTATGTTTGGTATGGGCACTTGAGAAATTACACTATTATCTTGATGGCAGTGTTTTTGAAGTGATAACTGACTGTAATGCTGTGAAATCACTTCTTAACATGAAAACTCCCAACAGACATATGTTGAGATGGCAAATAGCCATTCAAGAATATAGAGGAAACATGACTATAGTTCACAAAGAAGGTGACATTCACAAGAATGCTGATGGACTTAGCAGGTGGGAATCAGCCAACACTCGTGATAACCCAGCTTATGTGCCTTTGGAAGCTGAACCACAGATTCCAATTTAAGGGATTAACATAACTGATATTGGGACTGAATTCTTTGAAGAGGTCAGAGAATCTTATAAGCAAGATAAGAATTGCCATATCTTGACTTCTTGATTATACAAAGACTGCAGAGATGCATTTTTAGTCAATGCACTGGATGAAGTTTGGAAAAATTCCTATTCTGAAGGAAGATTTCACTTGTTTGATGGGATTATTTACCATAGAACCAAAAATTCTTGTGTAATTACATTATGCAGCAGATTGCTTATCAATCCCATTCTTCATGAATGCCATGATAGCATCTACTCTGGACACCTCTCAGAGGACAGAACACTTGAAAAAGTGAAAAACTTAGCATGGTTGCCATCTTGGAAAAAGGAAAAAATTGAATATTGCCATACCTGTGAAAGATGTCAAAAAGCAAACAGGAGTTCAGGAAAGAAATTTGGACTTATGATCCATATTCAAGAACCAAAATCCCCTTGCGAAGTTTTTTCACATGGATTGGGTCACAACACTTCCTCCAAGTGGTGACAAAAGCTATAATTCTTGTTTAGTCATTGTAGGCAGATATAGCAAGACTCCCATATTATTACCATTTCATAAAGATGACACAGCTAAGGATACCGCTCTTCTTCTATTGAGTAGAGTTATCTCTCCTACAGGATTGTTTAAGAATATAATAAGTGACAGAGATCCCAAGTTGACATCTGCACTTTGAACCAATCTTCATAGACTGTTTGGGACTAAGTTGTCATGCTCTACAGCATATCACCCTCAGACAGATGGGCTAGCAGAGAGAATGAATCAAACTTTAGAAGACATGATCAGGAGACTTTGTGCTTATGGGTTAAAATTCAAAGACTCAGATGGCTTTACCCATGACTGATGCACTCTTATACCTGCATTAGAATAGGTATATAAGACATCAGTCCATTCTTCCACAGGACAAACTCCTTCTATGTTAGAAAAAGGATGGAATCCCAGACTGCTAGCAGATACACTGAGGAAAGACTTGATTGAAATTCATCCTAAAGCCTCCAGCTTCAAGATAATGCTTGATAAAGTGAAACATCATGCAAAACAAAGAATGTATGACGCTTTTGATTATGTAAAACAGAAGTGGTACAAGAGTCACAAAGTACCAGACTTCAAATTAGGGGACTTAGTTCTAGTTTCAACCTTGAATTTTAATAATATCAAAGGCCCAAAGAAACTTAAAGATCCTTATTTAGGACCTTTTTTTATTGTTGCCTTACATGGAACCAAAGCAGTTTGAGTGGAATTGAGTGGTTAATTGGAAAATAAACACCCCACTTTTCCAGTCAGCTGAATAAAGCCTTATCAACAAGCTGACCAAAAATTGTTTCCTTTAAGGAACTCAACTCCTTTAACTGCACCACCAGTGGAAAAGCATGAAGACAGAAAAATAAATAAAGTCATTAAAGAAAAGAGACTTAGGGGTAAAAATAAAAGAGAATATCTTGTCAGATATAGAAATCCAGTACATAAAGATGAATGGCTGGCAGAATCAGAAATACCTGACTCCGATAAACTCTTAAGAAGATTTATACATGGAAGAAGGCCACAAGCCTGAATATGTCTATAAATGTGCTTCAAATTACTTGATCTCAGTAATAAAAAGAGGTGGGAAAGTGGACATTAACCCCCTTTGGTGCCTTTTTCTTTTTTTATACCATTGATAAAATTGTAGTACAGCTTTGTTTTTTGGTGGAGGTAATGTGAGCCTTGAGGTATATTTTACATACCACAATAGGCCACAATTATATTAAAAATAAATTCTGAACTATGCATAACCCATAAGTCATGCATATATTCAAAATTCATTGTTTTTGATCTCAGAAAATATGAATAACGTTTTATTGAGTAAGTAAATCCTTGGAATTAATGCCAGATTTGGATTCTACACAAACATTCACCTAGGGTAGCTGAATAGAGTGAATAAGCTCAAAGCAACCCTTTGAGGTGGTAATATGGAAAATACTTCAATACCACAACATCAATATCACATAAAAGATCTGTGAAAATTTTTGTTTTTCTCTGTTTCACATCAACATAATGGGAATGTGAGAAATCCCATGTTACATATACACTGAGAATAGTGTTATGCATGTTTTGGGCACTTAATATCATGGTGTCCTTACATGGACTTTTGGTACACCCATAGTGGATATCTCACTTTCAGCTTAATTTTCTATCTTGACGTGAAAAATAGGCAAGGGGGACAAAAGACATCAAAGAGAGCCAGTGTGAGCCTTGGAGGTATTTTCATATACCCAAAAGACCACCAAAGATAAATTAAGACACATATAAATAAAATAAACTTATTTCTATTATGAAAATAAAAATTCAAATATAAATACAAATTTATATTTAAAAAACAAAATTTAATTGTAATTCAAAAGATAAAATTACAATGAAATTTCAAATTATGAAATTATATTTTTACTTGTAAAAATTAAGTAAAAATGAATTTTTAATAAAAATTGTGAAATTGAAATATATTTGGTAAAAAGTTATATAAAATATATTATAGCTTTTTATCCAATAAATAAACATATAAAAATTATTTCACCATTTGATTCTTCATAAAAAATTAGGTGGGGTCACCTGTGAGTGAAAGTTTTGTAACTCAACTCTAAATAAGCTTAAACTAAGCTTTTAGTATTTTCAATACAAAAATTGAAAATCCTCAAAACTTCAATTTGATTCACACCACATGTGGTGTTAACCATCAATTTTTGTGTTAAAATTGAGGTGTTGTGTTTAGTTTAGAAGTTATGAGGAATTGAAGTATTTTTAATTGAATTAAATTGAAATGTTAAAATGTGCGCATGTATTACATAAGTGAACTTTAATTTACATATGAGGTATCAATTATTACTGTATTGTACTGTACAATTCAATTGAATTACATATGTAAGCTACAAGTATAATAAATGATGAGGAATTAAAGGAAAAAATAAATTGGAAAGATTAAAAATGGGGGGGAAAAGGAACTCTAGCTCTAAGGGGGAGCTAGACCCCCAAAATCCCTGCTGACAGGCGTGGGATGTCAAAATTCACACAAAAGTTCATCACTTTTGGCCTGGAATTGAGTCACAGGGTCTGTGACTCAATTGATGATGAGGTTTTGATACCAACCAGGGTGGTTTTAGCTGCTGCCAAAAGGGTAAAGCTACCCTTAAGCTAAGACAATGTTAGTAAAAACAGTTTTAACTGGTTACTACGCCTCTTACACACACTCTGAAGTGTTTTGAAGGCTCTAGACCAGGTATTGCTATAGTAATGATTGATTTAAGGGTGTAAAATGGCTAAAAATGGCTTAAACCAGCCCTTTTTTGGTCTAAGCCAGGGTCAAATGATGCCATAATTGGCTTTTCTTTTGTCAGACTGTTTTTCACGACTGAGAAGAGTAAATATTACTTTTTGAGTAAGAAAATTGATGGCTATAAAAGAATGTCTTCTTTGCCCCACTTTTCTCTTCATGTTAGAATCTTTTCCTTTTATAATTAGTTTCAAACACTGCTAAACCAATGAATAAAAGATTCCAACAACCTTTCTTAAATCATTTTAAACATTTTAACCACATAAAAAAATTATTATAATATTTTTTTGTAACTCTTATAATTGTTTTACCCCTGAACCACCCCAAAAGTGAATTGAAGAATCTTTCATCACTGTAAACTTTGTCACTTTGTTTCCAAATTCACTCTGGCCACTTTTGGGTGTGTTTTCTCTTTAATATTCTTTTTAAAGACTTTTTTATTTGATTAATTGCTTTCAGCTGTTTTCTCAATTAATTCCAATTGAAATTGCTCTTGAAGAAATTTCTTTTGTAGCCTTAAATATCTCTTGTGGAGTATTTTCCGATAAATTTTCATTGTTTGTCAAACAATAAATCTTTTTAATATTATTGTTTTATACTAATAAAGTTATAAAAAATAGGATTGGCGTGTTTTCTCTTAAAAATAATATTTCTTACTATTTTTAATTGATTTTTACCCTATACAAATTTTGAGGACAGGAAAAGTACTTGATTTTTAATCAAAGTTTCATATCCACACCTTACAGCCATGGTACCCAACTTTGGAGGCCTCAGAGGCGTGGAAAGCTCCAAAGCTTGGATCTATGGCTGATCTTGGCCCAATTAGTAAACTCAAACACTTTGGGAACTTGGTTACCATGTTACAACTACAGTAAATCTTAAGAAAATAGCAAATAACCTGCTATTTTGACGTGGCAAGGGGGTAAAGAGCTACTTATACTCCTGTAACCATGTCAATGATTAATGACTTTCCATGGATAGACCCTAAAATAGTAATTGAAAACATTTTTGGACTTGTATCAATTGATATACCTCATAGCAACCAGTTAAACACTGATATTTGCAATTCTATGTAGAAATGTGGTAAAAACTTGAAAAATTAATTAAAAATACAGCTCTTAATTAATCTCTCTGAAACCTTCAGGACTAATGGGGAACTGTATTATCTATGGTTCAATCCAGATTAATTATAGTTTTACTTGTAAAAGTCAAAATATTACTTACAGTGCATTTTTGACTATTCTACATGAAACACTGAATCTTCAAAAATTCACAGTAATTACAACCTGTGATTAAATTTCCAATAGCATTGATAACTTTGAGAAATCAATTATCTTTTTGGAATAAAAGAATATTTACAGATGTTACTCCTTTCATTTTTAACCATATTGGGGTTGGTAGTCACGTAAAAGCATCAATTAAGTAATTATGATAATCTTACGTGACAACTGATGATGCAATCAATAATCCAGAATGGTTTACTGCTTTCTCACTCACTGGATTTTCAGTCTGCTCCATGGAACGCCTCTGTGAGCTGTTGTTGACTTGAAAGTGCCCTCCTCTTGCTCTTTTTCCATATCAAATCATCTTATTATCCATTTATATCATTATTACCAAAAATAAGTATTAGTTGAAACTATTCATAAGTGTTCTAATTATTTCAGAATCAATCAGAATGACTTGAAATCATAGAATCCAACTATATACTGTTATAATACTGCTATAGATCATTTTGATCTCTCAAATCCACAATTCTACGTCAAATTTCTCTACTTATATCTTTCAATAAGTTCTTTGGAGTATAACTGAGTCATGTATCTTTAATTATTAAGGCTTTTCTCTAAAATTAGTTTTCTTCAAGAATTATCTTTAAAATTATTCTTGCAAAAGATAATTATATATTAAAATAATTTTTTATTATTTTAATAAAAGAAGTTTTTATTATTAAATTCTTCTTGTAATTGATTCTTGCAGACAATTACTGCTCACAGTTATATTCACTAGTAGTGTATAACACCTGAAAGGAGTAATTCTTCAGTTATTTAATTGTGGTTATAATAATATTTTATTATTATATTTCATAAGAACAGACATAGTACTGTTGATTAATAGTAATATTATCATCAGTTTCATAGTCAAATCTTACACCAATGAACCAGGAATGGAATTTAATGGGGGGTCATTGATATTTCTAGTGCGAGTGAAGCATCTCCACACCAATCCATCCCAGAAGTCACATTTGGGGGAACCTTCAGGAATTCGGGATTGTTGATGTTGATGGAGAATTTCCTCAATTCCAGCCTGTTGGAGATATCTGGAAAGCCAGTTTTTGAATGGTTGATAAATGAAATGTTTTGTTGGTATAAAAATTTGCTTCATGTTGGTTGTGTTTTGGGTGTGGGGTTCAAAGGAATTGATGAGTTTGCCTAATGATTGTATGCAAGGGGGAGCATGATCATTTGGGTCATTATGGAATTGACAGTGGGATTAGTAAGTTGTCACACATTCAGTTAGGCCATTAAGAAAGAAATATTGAGGACAACATATATAGTTCTGAATTACTGGCTCCAATTGGAGATGTTGAAATATGGTACGGCAATTTTGAGGTATATGGAATGCAGGAGTGGGGGGACCACCTGAGCTTGGTATACTGGACTTTATCAGCAGGTTCAGGGTAGGGTTGAGAATGTGTGAATCCCTGCAGGGTACATTATACCTTAATGAGAGAATGGCAGATTGAATCATTCCAAGATTATGTGGGGGAGGGTTTGGACTGCCGCTGTATGGTTTGTGTGCAGTGGAAGTGAGACCTGGTGGTTTGGAGAATGTGCTTTGGGTCAATTGAGAATAATCAGCTGTAAAAATTCAATCCCATAAAATTTGCAGGCACTCGGATACCAATGCAGAAGTAGGGATGTTTGGAAGAGATTTGGGTGAAATGGCTGGTTTGAGCTTTTTAATGTGCTGTTTATATTGGAAAGGTGTGAAGGAAACTCCCTGCCTATCACCCTCATGGGAATAGTGTGTTTGAGTTGAGCAGTGTTGATACATGCATATACACAATAAGGAATAGCAACGGGTGGTAATGGTTGCAGGAATCATGAGTAACATTGGTTTGTTTATAAATATCTATGATTGATGTGCAAGTGCTTAGGAGTGTTATTAATTTGCAGAAGAATTGTGAGCCTTGAGGTATATTTTACATACCCAAATAGGCCACAACTATCTTAAAATAAATTCTGAACTATGCATAACCCATAAGTCATGCATATATTCAAAATTCATCATTTATGATTTAAGAAAAGAATGAATAACTTTTTATTGAGCAAGTAAATCCATGGATTTAAGGCCAGATTTGGATTCTACACATAAATCCCCCTAGGGTAGCTCCATAGAGTGAATAAGCTCAAAGCAACCCTTTGAGGTGGTAATATGGAAAATAGTTCAATACCACATCATCAATACCACATAAAATATCTGTGAAAATTTTTGTTTTTCTCTGTTTCACATCAACATAATGGGAATGTGAGAAATCCCATGTTACATATACACTGAGAATAGTGTTATGCATGTTTTGGCACTTAATATTATGCAATTCTTACATGCACCTTTGGTACACCCATAGTGGATATCTTGAAGCTTGAATTTCTATTTTGATGTAAAAAATAGGCAAGGGGACAAAAGACATCAAAGAGAGCCAGGGTACCCAACTTCTGAGGCCTCTGAGGCATGGACAGCTCCAAAGCTTGGATCCATGGCTGATCTTGCCCAAATTAGTAAACAAAAACTTTTTGGGAAATTGGTTACCATGTTACAACTACAGTAAGTTATAAGAAAATAGCAAATAACCCGCTATTTTGATGTGCCAAGGCGGTAAGGAACAACTTAGACTCCCGTAACCATGTCAATTATTAATGACATACCTTTGATAAGACCCAAAAATGGTAATTAAATGCCTTTTTGGACTAGTATCCATTGATTTACCTCATAGCAACCAGCCATATACTGCTATTTGCAATTTTACGTAGAACTGAGGTAAAAACTTCAAAAATTCATTAAAAATACAATTATTAATGAATCTTTCTGAATCTTGCAGGAACAATTGGGAACTGTAAAAATCATTCAAAAACAAAAAAAGCTCTGTAAATTTATAAGTAAAATTAAATTTTTTACTTACAGTCCATTTTTGATGATTCCACATGAAACACAGAATCCTTAAAAATTTACAGAAAATATATCATGTGATGAAATTTCCAATAACATTGATAAATTTGAGAAATAAATGATTATTTTGGAATAAAGGAATATTTAGAATTGTTAATACTTTTATTATTAACCATAAGTGGGTTGTTAGTCACCTAAAAGCCTCAATTAAGTAATTATGATAATCTTACGTGACAACAGATGATGCAATCAATAATCAAAAACATTTATTGTTTTATCACTCACTAGTTTTTCAGTTTGCTCCATTGCACGCCTCTGTGAGCTGTCTTGGACTGAAAAGAGGCCTCCTCTTGCTGTTTTTTCCAAATCATCACATTCTTCTATCATACCTTTATTGCCAACAAGTAAGTATTAGTTTAAGCTTTTCTTAAGTGTTGGATTCTTTCAGAAACTGATCAGAAAGACTTTAGATCATAGAAATTAACTATATATTGTTTTAATATTGTTATAAAATCAATTTTGATCCATTAAATCCACACTACGATGTCAAATCCCTCTAATATTACCTATTAAAAGGTTCATTGGATTAATAGTGAATGATTTATCTTAATTCCTAAAGTTTTTTCTCTAGTAATAGTCTTCTTCAATCATTATCTTTATAATTATTATTATAAAAGATAACTATATATTAAAATAATCTTATCCTTTTAATAACAGAAGTATTTATTAATAAATTCATCTTGTAGTTTATTCTTGTAGACAATTACTGCTTACTGTTATAATCACTAGTAGTGTATAACACATAAAAAAAATTATTTAATTATTTAATTGTGGTTATAACCATTTTTCATTATTATATTTCATAAGAACAGTAATGTTACTGTTGATTAATAGTAAATATTATCAACAGCTTCATAGACGCATCTTACATTTTGGGGCCTGGCCATGAGTTTATACATAGACTTGGCTTTAATCATGTTCTAGACTTGATTTTTTGTGTTCTAAAAAACCACCAAACCCACCACATCTTACATTTGGGGGCCTGGCTGTCTTTTTTGAACCTTGCACCCTTAATTAATATAGTTTTAAGTTCTAGAATTTATTAATTTAATAATTTTTTTCTTTCAATTTAAAGTTAATATTATTTTTATTCTTAAAAATTGTCTTAAAATATCTTTCATTGAGGAATTTGGTTTAATGTTATACTGTTTTTACATGTGGCCTTTTCACATCCAAAAACTTATAAAGTTATTCTTTGAGTTACTCTGAATTAATTTTGATTCAAAATCTTCAATTTTAATATTTTTATGCTTTAAAAAGAATATTTGTTTTTAATATGAAAAAATATATATTTATAAGAAATCTTAAAAGATATCTTAAAAGTAGAAAAAATGATTTTTCTTTTATCTTTCTCTAGTGTCTTTAATCAAATATTGTGCAGCTGGTAACAGACTCAGTGAAAGATACATTACCAGTCCAGAATCTTCAGAAGCAGAATCTGAAAACAGTATTGAAGTGAAAATTGCTAAAAGAGGCATCTTATTCAACTCTGAAAAAGTTAGATTACCACCAAAAGGTGTGTGCTTTATCTTTCTATTTTGACTCTTTATCTTAAAATTGATGTGAAAATGGTGCATACCAGAAATGGAAGCAACTATTCAGTCCAGCCAGATGGATGTGGACAAGGAAGAGGCAAGACCAAATTCAGAAATGCCAAATATTCCTCAAGAAAGACACATATGGAGGATGCCAGAGTTTCCCCCCATTCCCCAAGGCCTGTACCCACAAACTTTGATGTGAATTCTGAATCTGGACTGATTCATGATGAGATTTTAAGCGCTGAACCACTTTCAAGTGGCAGCAATAAAAATTTAACAATGCCAATACAAAAATTGGTTCAGAGCAGGCAAAGAAGAGGAGTGGGAAATAAGCCCAAGCCTTTGGCAGGGGGCCATGAACTCCTACTTACACATCAAGAGATTCCTGGGTCAGGGGAAGACCATGGAGCTCTTAGAAGGTTGGATCCCATTTTATTGCAAGGACAAGGTCAAAAAGCTAAAGAATTGGTTGAAGAACCAAAGTCTTTTAGCCATAGACCTGAAGAAGGAGTTCGAAATGACTCCAGCATTGGAGACAGAAGGCCCAGTGGGGTCTCCCAGCTCCAAGCCAGCTCTAGAAGTGTCCAGAGACAAGCCCAAGGGGTTCAAAAAAAGCAGAAAGGTCTCAAGAACCATCAAGGCAAGGGCAAAGGCAAAGCCAATTGGAACAGACCTTATCGACAAGGGTACAGGATCCCCTAATTGGAGCCTTCAGCCGTGGACAGTGTCTTCAACATGGCCAGGACTCTTATGGAGTTCACAGCAAAGGAGCAGGAAAGGATGAACAGAACTTTTCCATGGAAATAATACAACAAATACATTTTCTTAAAACTAGTATTAATGTAGAAATTTGTAAAATTGATGCAAAGTTGACTAAGATGACTTTGGACATCAATGACTGTAAGAAGAATGACAAACATTCTGCTGAAATGAATAAGTATATAATTGCCAAACTGGAAGTACTTACCAATACATGTCACAGAATTGAGAGTAAATATAATGTCCAAGATGATGAAATGGAAGAATTTTCCACAAGAAACATCAATGATCCACTTAGAGTTCTGAAAGACTATGTTTTGGCAGTGGCTGAGACTACAAGTCAATTTGACACCAAGAGGTGACAGTGAAAGGAAGGAATTAAAAGAGGAAATACTTCCACAAGTGGAGCAAATTCATAATCATTATGAATCAAATCCACATATGCCAAGACATTCCACACCTTTGAATGAAGAAAAACTTTCTGTGAAAGAAAGTCTGACCCCTTTTCTAAGAGAAAATGGCATCTCTGTAAAAGATATTCTCAAATTGGAAGAATGGCCAACATTCTCTGGTGAGTGAGAATACAACCATATTGAGTTCATCAGAACTATTGATATATTACAAGAAGACTTTAACATACCTGATGAAATTATAGTGGGAAAATTACACTCTCTGTTTACCAGAACTGCAAAAAAATGGTATTACAAGATGAGACAAGATCATGGTAAACATGATTGGTCTTGGTGGAAATCTGAAGTGATTACCAAAGGGCCAATAATTCTTGGAGGTTTAAAATAGAAAATGCTTTTGAAAGTGCCATCTTTAACTCAGAAAAGGATAAACCACTTACTTGGTTCTTCAAGCATAAAGACAGATTATCTGCTTTACACCCAGATATGTCTGACACCATGATTAATATGAAGATATTAAGAAAATGTGGAGGAGGTTTGGAACATACTATCACATGCAGATGTGTAGAGCCCTGTTCAACAGAAGACTACATTAATGCAATGGAAGATATCAGTACTAGAACAAGAATTGGTAAAACTTGGAATAAAATCTCTATGGAGTCCAAAACGGTCAAAACAATTTCCAGAGAAGATAGAAAACCTGAAAGACCTGTCTTAAAGTGTCATAAATGTGGAAGCGCTTCAAATTTAGCCAAAAACTGCACCAAAAAGACAAAGATCAATGAAGCTAAAGTCATTGACGAAGTTCAGTGTACCGAAGAGAAAGAGGAATCTGACATAGATTGTGGAATCTCTGAAGATACACCAGTAGAGGACTATCCCATTGAAAAAATTGCAGCTTTCTTTGAAGTCACAGAAGTCCATACTCACTTACCACAGTAAAGTGAGGATTGTCATGACCTGATCAATATCCAGGATGCCAGAATGTTTAAAACCAAACCTGCTAGTGGTCAAGGGTACACTGCTGGAGCATCTTGTATCCCATCAATCCTGATGCAAGATATTGAAACCAAAGTAAATTGGGATACAGGAGAATTTTGTACTTGTGTAGGAAAGATTATCTTCAAGCCATACTCCCTGGATGGACACATCATCTATTACCAATAGAGGGTGTACAATTTAGTAGTGCCAGTAGGAATATGTACCCTTTAGGTATACTGGACACTAATCTTGTATTTAAACACCAAGCAGGAAGTATCAGAATGAAGACTGAGGTTGTATTAATGGACAATTGCACATCTCAGCAGATCATTCTCGGATATGATTACTTGAATATCTATGGTATTGACATCAATAACCAAAAAGACAGATATTTCACAATTGGAGAAAACAAAAGACAAAAATTTGCTTTTTCAAATATGCCAAAGCAAATATCAATGGTATCTTCTCAAAAAGATACTTATAAGGAAGGATTTGTGGCTAATAAGCTTGTGGAAGCACAAATTAATCCATCATTGTCACCAAAGATGAGAGATGAACTTATTGATGTTTTATACACATATAATAATGCATTTGCCTCTGATAATGAAGCATTAGGTCCTATAAAAGGACATGAATATGATGTTAGTCTTAATATTTCCAGACCATATCCTCTATTACTTGAAGACCAGCTTATCCAGCCAGAGCCAGAGCTAGAGAAACCTTGGAAAAACATATCCAATAATTGATCCAATTTGGTGTACTAAGGAAAATAGGCCATAATGGAGAAGTTGAAGTGACAAAACCTGTTGTTATTGCTTGGCATAATGATAAATCAGGTATGGTTGGAGATCTTAGAGCATTGAATACCCACACAGTTCCAGATAGGACACCAATTCCTAGAATTCAAGAAACCTTGACCCAATTGTCTAAAGCCAAGTATATAACATCAATGGATGCAGTTAAAGGCTTTCACCAAAATTGTTTGACACCTAAAGATAAAAAATTACTTAGAATTATTCCTCATTGTGGTATTTATCAGTATCTTAGAATGCCATTTTGTATGAAGAACGCACCATCTCATTATCAAAGAATGATGAATACCATCTTCCCCACAGAATTATCTGAAGGATGGCTTATCATTTATATTGATGACATCATCATATGTTCTGATTCATGGTCTTTGCACCTTGAAAGGCTTGCAAGAGTACTTCACAAAGTTGCATAAGAAAATATGGAGATTTTACTCCAAAAATGCAATTTTGTTTTTGAAGAACTCAAAGCGTTGTGACATATTGTTTCTGGTTCAAGCTTGAGTATCGAGAAAGGATAAAGTGGCATCACTGTTACTTAAGCCAATACCCCATAATAAGAAAGAAATGATGTCTTTTCTAGGATTTTCCAGTTATTATAGGCAATTCTTGGAAGACTTTGCAGTTCTAGGCAAGTCACTCCATAGAATCTGTGAGCAACAAACAGTATTTTAGATGACACAGGGGAGAATCAAAGCTTATGAGAAGATAAGGAAAGCTCTTACAGAAGCACCTTTACTCCTCATGCCTGACTGGAATATACCTTTTAAATTGTACATTGATGCATGTGGAGATGGATTAGGGGCAGCCTTACATAAAGTCCAAATTATTGATGACAAACCTACAGAAGGACCATTTTGTTACATCTCAAGGCAAATCAAACCAACAGAATCCCAATATGGTGCAAGCCAAAAGGAGTGCTTATTTTTGGTATTAGCACATGAGAAATTGCATGATTATCTTTATGGCAGTGTTTTTGAAGTGGTAATTGACTGTAATGCTGTGAAATCACTTCTTAAGATGAAACCTCCCAACAGACATATGTTGAGATGGAACATAGCCATTCAAGAATATAGAGGAAACATGACTATAGTTCATAAAGCAGGAAACATTTAAAATAATGCTGATGGACTTAGCAGGTGTGCATTAGCCAATACTCCTGATAATCCAGCTTATGTACCTTTGGAAGCGGCACCACAGATTCCAATTGAAGTAATTAACATAGCTGATATTGGGACTGAATTCTTTTGAGGAAGTAAGAGAATCTTATAAGCAAAACAAGAATTGCCATATTTTGACTTCCATATTAGATAACAACTGCAACAATACATCTTTAGTCGATGCACTGGATGAAGTTTGGAAGAATTCCTATTCTGAAGGAATATTTCACATGTTTGATGGGATTATTTGTCACAGAACCAAGCATTCTTGTGTAATGACATTGTGTAGCAGATTGCCATCAATACCATTATTCATGAATGCCATGATAGCATCTACTCTGGACGCCTGTCAGAGGACATATGTGAGCCTTAGAGGTAATTTCATATACCCAAAAGACCACAAATATAAAAAATAACATATTAATATAAATAAAATAAATTTATTTATATTATTAAAATAAAAATCAAAATATAAATATAAAATTATATTAAAAATAAAGAATTAATTATAATTTAAAAATAAAAAATACATTAAATTTTGTAAATATAAAATTACATTTATACGTGAAAAAATTAAGTAAAAATGAAACTTTAACAAAATTGTGAAAAAATAAATAAATTTGGAAAAAAGTTAAATAAAATTTATTATAACTTTTTATCCAATAAATAAACATATAAAATTTATTTCACCATTGGATTCCTCATAAAAAATCAGGTGAGGTCACCTCTGAGTGAAATTCTTGTAACTCAACTCTAAATAAGCTTAAATTAAGTTTTTAGTATTTTCAATACAAAAGTTGAAAATCCTCAAAACCTTAATTTAATTCACACCACATGTGGTGTTAACCATCAATTTTTGTGTTAAAATTGAGGTGTTGTGTTTAGTTTAGAAGTTATGAGGAATTGAAGTATTTTCAATTGAATTCAATTGAAATGTCAAAATGTGCGCGTGTATTACATAAGTGAACTTTGATTTACATATGAGGTGTCAATTATTACTGTATTGAACTGTACAATTGAATTGAATTACATATGTAAATTATAAGTATAATACATGATGAAGAATTAAAGGAAAAACAAATTGGAAAGATTAAATTTGGGGGGGAAAAGGAACTCCAGCTCTAAGGGGGAGCTAGACCCCCAAAATCCTTGCTGACAGGCGTGGGATGTCAAAATTCACGCAAAAGTTCATCACTTTTGGCCTGGAATTGAGTTACAGGGTCTGTGGACTCAATTGATGATGAGGTTTTGTTACCAACTGGGGTAGTTTTAGCTGTTGCCAAGAGGGTAAAACTACCCTTAAGATAAAACAGCCATAGTAAAAACAGTTTTAACTGGTTTCTACGCCTCTTACACACATTCTGACGTGTTTTGAGGGCTCTAGGCCTGGTATTGCTATAGTAATGGCTGATTTAAGGGTCTAAAATGGCTAAAAATGGCTAAAAATGGCTTAAACCAGCCCTTTTTGGTCTAAACCAGGGTTCAATGATGCCATAATTGGCTTTTCTGTTGTCAGACTGTTTTTCACGACTGACAAGAGTAAATTTTACTTTTGGAGTAAGAGCATTGATGGCTATAAAAGAATGTCTTCTTTGCCCCACTTTTCTCTTCATGTTAGAATCTTTTCCTTTTATTAATTAGTTTAAAACTGTTAAACCAATCAATCAAAGATTCCAACCACCACTTTTAAATCATTTTAATCCTTTTAACCACGTGAAAAAATCATTATAATCATTGTTTGTAACTCTTATAATCATTTTTACCCCTGAACCACCCCAAAAGTGAATTAAAGCATCTTTCATCACTGTAAACTTTGTCACTTTGTTTCCAAATTCACTCTGGTCACTTTTGGGCGTGTTTTCTCTTTAATATTCTTTTTAAAGACTTTGTTCTTTAATTAATTGCTTGCAGTTCTTTGCTCAATTAATTCCAATTGAAATTGCTCTTGAAGAAATTTCTTTTGTAGCCTTAAAATATCTCTTGTAGAGTATTTTTTGGATAACTTTTTATTGTTGGTAAAACAATAAATTTTTATAATATTATTGTTTTATACTAATAAAGTTATAAACAATAAAATTGGCGTGTTTTCTCTTAAAAATAATATTTCATACTATTTTTAATTGATTTTTACCTTATACAAATTTTGAGGACAGGAAAAGTACTTGATTTTTAATCAAAGTTTCATATCCACACCTTACAACATAACACTTGAAAAAGTGAAGAAATGTGCATGGTGGCCATCTTGGAAAAAAGAGACCATTGAATATTGAAATACCTGTTACAGATGCCAAAACGCAAACAGGAATACAGGGAAGAAATTTGGATTTATGATCCATATTGAAGAACCAAAATCCCCTCTGGAAGTTGTTCACATGGATTGGGTCACAGAACTTCCTCCAAGTGGTGACAAGAGTTATAATTCTTGTTTAATGATTGTAGAAAGATATGGACAAACTCCCCTATTCTTACCATCTCATATAGATGAAACATCTATGGAAACAGCTCTTCTTATATGTAGTAGGGTTATTTCTCATACAGGACTATTCAAGAATATTATAAGTGACAGAGATCCAAAGCTCACCTCCGCACTTTGGACCAATCTTCACAGATTGTTTGGGACTAAATTATCATTCTCTATAGCATATAAGCCTCAAACAGATGGGCCAGAAGAAGGAATGATTCAAACTTTAGAAGACATGATCAGGAAATTTTGTGCTTATGGGTTAGAATCAAAAGACTCAGATGGCTTTACCCATGACTGGTACACTCTGATACCTGCATTAGAATTGGCATATAGGACATCCCTCCATTCTTCTACAGGTCAAACTCCTGCTATGTTAGAAAAAGGATGGAATCCAAGACTCCCAGCAGATACACTGAGGAAAGACTTGATTGAAATTCATCCTAAAGCCTCCAGCTTCAAGATAATTCTTGATAAAGTGAAACATCATGCAAACAAATTATGAATGACGCTTTTTACTATGCAAAACAGAAGTGGGACAAGAGTCACAAACTAACAGACTTCAAAGTAGGGGATCTATTTCTGGTTTCAACCTTGAATTTGAATAATATCAAAGGCCTCAAGAAACTTAAAGATTCTTATGTATGACCCTTTGTTATTGTGCCTTACATGAAACCAATGCAGTTAAAGTGGAATTGAGTGGTGAATTGGAAATTAAACACCCCACCTTTCTAGTAAGCCTCATAAATCCTTATCAACCAAATGACAAATAATTGTTTCCTTTAAGGAACCCAACCCCATTGACTGTACCATCAGTGGAACAGAATGAAGACAAAAAGATAAAAAAAGTCATTAAAGAAAGGAGACTTAGTGATAAAAATCAAAGAGAATATCTTTTCAGATATAGAAATCCAGTACATGAAGATTAATGGCTTTCAGAATCAGAAATAGCTGACTCAGATACACTCTTAAGAAGATTTAGAAATGGAAGAAGCCCACAAGCCTGAATATGTCTATAAATGTGCTTTAAATTACTTGATCTGAGTAATAAAAAGGGGTTGGAAAGTGGAAATTAACCCCCTTTGGGGCCTTTGTCTTTTTTATACCATTGATAAAATTGTAGTACAGCTTTGTTTTTTGGTGGGAGGGAATGTGAGCCTTGAGGTATATTTTACATAATCAAATAGGCCACAATTATTTCAAAATAAATTCCAAACTATGGATAACCCATAAATCATGCATATATTCGAAATTCATCATTTTTGGTTTCAGAAGAGAAGAAGAACTTTTTATTGAGTAATTAAATCCATGGATGCAAGGCCAGATTTGGATTCTGCACAAAAATTCCCCAAGGGTAGCTCCATAGAGTAAATAAGCTCAAATCAACCCTTTGAAAATTACTTCAATACCACATAAAAGATCTGTGACAATCTTACTTTCTCTATTTTAGGCCGAGATAATGGGAATTTGAGAAATCCCATGTTACATATACACTAAGAATAGTGTTATGCATGTTTTGGGCACTTAATATTATGGTATTCTTACATGCACCTTTGGTAGACCCATAGTGGATATCTCACTTGAAGCTTGAATTTCTGTTTTGAAGTAAAAAATAGACAAGGGGACTGTCAAATGGTGGAATGTGATCTACAACTTGCCAGTATTAATTGATCTTTCAACTTGTTTAATAGCCTTTTCGGCAAGAGTTCCCTTTGCTGAGGTCTGGCGGACAGCATTGTGACAATAAACTGGTTACCAACGTCATGGGTTTGATTCTGGTTGGAGACAAGAGGACGTTTCAATCAAAAAATCAGAAATTGCTGGGCTCTCTGCTCCATTGGTGTACAAGGGTTCCACCCCTTGGGGGTTCCTTGTAGGCTCCTGTTGTGACTAATATAACTCCATGAGGGTGACATGGGTAATACCATCAGTTACATGCACTTCGGGAAGCAGTGCCCTAAACCCGGGGGTACTTTCACATGGTGAAATGTGATCTACAGATTTCCAGTATCAATTTGTCTTTCAACCGGCTTAATAGCGTTTTTGGCAAGAGTTCCCTTTTCTGAAGTCTGGCAGACAGCATTGTGACATTACCCTCTCTATGGCAAATCCTGAGCCAATTCAGTAAATATACGCAACACCTCAAGTTTAACTAAAATTTTGGTAAGCTTGCATAAACCTTATGCAACTTTAAATTTAAGCTTATTTAAGCATAAACTTAAAAATTTCAAAAAATGTTAAAAATGTTGCAATTTTACTGTGAGATTCTCAAATATTCTCATAAAATAAGAAACAATCATTTTTGGGTATAACACCCTATGGGTCTACCCTAGTTTATTTTTGGTGTAGAATCCAAAGATGACATACTAATCATAACTTTGTTTACTCAAAAAAAATGCTACTTATTTTGTGTTATTTCTTATTTTAAATCCAATTGATAAGTCTGTTCAAGACTAAACAACTGTGTATAAAGTTTTTTTGGTCTTATGGGTATGTCACACATTCCTCACAAGCTCACAAAGGTTTCCAAGAATGAGTTTGTATGACTTGAGCTTCAGATTTTTGGATAAATAATTTTAAAAGAGCTGGTTGTGAAGCGTATATTAATTAGGATAGGTCTGTCAGATGTGAATTAATTTTTGAAATTAAAAAATACTGAACATAGATTATATTGAGCATTTAGTAAAAGGAATTCAACTGATACAATGAATTATGAATAGTCTATGGGACTCAAAAAGGGGATATTATTTGACTTATTCTTCCACTTAACTAAGCTCAATTTATTATTTCAAAGCTAAAACTGAATACAATATATGAAATGAAGTTCTGTGAAGTTACCCATGACTATTTCAAAGAATAGAATTCCTCAAATTATTCATAGATATAAAAATAGATAACCCAATTATCTGTTGTATGATCATCTCATAAATGATTGGAAAGCATTATACCACATAAATGTTCGAACAGAGATGTTTTATGTGATATCTTAATTGGTTAATTAATCTGTAAGAATGGTTCTTCCATCAAAAAGGAATGTAAAAGTGATTTTTATATTATAAGGTATATCCTTTTCTATAATATGATTAATTAGATATTGTAGACCTTCAAGAAGTTTTTAATATCTATATGTATCAAGTTACCTGATTTTTAAATCCAAATATATGTTGGAATGCAGGAATTCAAAGATTGTTGTTGAAGGGATATTTTAGAAAGTCACAGGAATCAGAGTTTCTAAGCGGAATACTAATTACACTAATATTCAATTTGAAAAACTGTGCTTCTTCAAGTCTAAATGGAAATTAAAACCCAAAAATGGAAAAAATAATGATTTATAGGTTTTTCTTCATATATAAGAAGTTATTTGACCTATGGAATTGCTACACACCATGTTCAGTAGACAGTAATATACATTTCTAGTTTACCTTTTTGACGCGAAAAATTGGTTTCAACCAATAAAATTATCCTAATAATTTAAGGAAATAATCATTTAATTTTCAATTCATTTCAAAATACTATTTTCCAATCTGTTCATGCTTTCAGAATGGGATTAATACCTTCCTTAGTATTTATATGTCCCAGAGGAAAGTTTCCCAGCTTTTTCTCTCCAAACATTGACCGTAAATATTTTAAGCTTTTCCATTTGAAATCAAATAAGAATTCTTCTCAAATATATATGTAAATCAAAATATTAAGCATTCTGAAATCGAGAAAGTGTTTTATTAATAAACTTAAAGTTACCAAGAAAAATTGAAGTGAGAATCATATTCTTATCACAATTCTAGAAATTCTATTTTAAAAATATCCTACATGTGTCTAAAAATTCCTCTGTTTAGTATATTACAACAGGAGATAAATGATTGTCTCAGTGATAAGAGTGAAATTAAGTAGAAATTTCATATCAAAATTTAGCTATTGTTGGTATATCTCATATCTAATTTGTCTTATGAATTCTAATGAAACAACAATTGAACTTTAATCATGCATTTCCATGTCAAATACTTTAAAATAAATACATTCAAGTATTTTTTTATAATCTTCCTGTAAAATAAATTTAAAGTGATATTTGGAGGGGATATTCTTTATTACTAATAATTTATTTCTTGATAGTTAAGTTCAAAAGATTAGAATCCTCAACTTTATTAGAAAAGAAAAACTATTGCCTTTGCCAATTCTGTGTATATTTATGAATTATGATGTGAGGTTTGTCTATGAAACTCTTGATAATAGTAAAAGTATCAAGAGTACTATGACTGTCCTCAGTAGAAAAATATAATATAATAAAATATTATAGCCACAAATTTAACTATAATAATTAGAAAGAATTATATTAAAAAAGAAATTTAATTATTATTATATAACATAATAATAAAAAATATCTAATAATTATAATAAATTATAATTACTCTATTATTGTTATAGTCACTGATAATCATAACAATAAGAAGTGTAAAGCTCTCAATGAGACAATTACACATGGAAAATATGAATATTTAGCCACTTATAGATAATATATAAATATTATTCATGAAATAATTATAACACACACTGTGCAGAAAGAACTCTTACAGAAAAATTCTATATAAAAAAACTAATAATAGATGAAAAAGTTTTAGAATTTTAGAGAAACACTTACTCATAATATAAGTTTAATACAACAAGTCAAATACAACAGTTATTATATCAAATAACTATTATAGGTTAAAAACACGCCAAAAATAAATATTTTAAATGATACAACAACGTTTCATGATAAAAAAATATGATTAAAGAGTTTTTGAGAGGAATTTGTGGATTTTAAAAGATATTTTAAATACAATAATTTTATAAAACAAAGTATATTCTAGGTGATTACAACAATACTCTAATTTCTATTATTTCAATTATTTAATTAGGATTTATAAAGAATAAAATATTTAAGGGATATTTTATTAATAAGTTTTATATAGAATAAAACTTTACCTGTTTAAATGTCTAATATGATTGGATTGATAATTGATTATGGACAAAAGCAGTGATGAAAAGACTCTTTTTTATGTCTGCATAGAAGCTCTAATGATTCATAATGAATATAGAGGGAATTCTCAGGTCAAAACCAAAACACCATGCATAAAAATAAGGTTCTTAACTTGAGGTAACTTATTTTTAATTCCAATTTAAAGTTACCAGTGTTGTTCTTAACCCCAAGTAGCTTTAATCCTTATTGAAGTTAATTATTTTAAGCTTTAATATACAATAAGCTTATTCATATTCAATTTCATCACATGAGCAACTTAAAAATAGAGTTCCAAGCAAAAATCTCTTAAAATCAATTTTCAATTAATTTTTAAAGAAATCATAAATCTCTTTAAGTATAATTAAAAGAGTAAATTTCCAGACTAATTACCCAGGAAATATGTTTAGAAAGGATACTCAAAATTTAATTTATATATAAATAATATTAAATTGTAAGTTGTGTGTAACGTTCAAGCAAATACATGAATAATTGGATTTTTAATAAATTTTTGGAGTTATTATGATATCTCCACATAAAATAGCCATAAACAACAAATCTTAACTTTAGATAAGGTTTTAATGCTTTAAACCTTAAAGGTTCAAGCTTGTTCAACCTTTTTAAGCTTATTTAAACTTTTACATATCTCAAAACTTTAATTTCAAGCCTGCATATTGGGATTTACCCTTTGGCAGCTTGAAATTCCTGTCCAAATTGGGATAAAACCAGTTTAAACTTTAAAATTGGATCAAAGTCTAATCTTAAAGTTTAAATAAGGTCAAAAATCCTGCAATACAGGCGGAAAACCTTAATTGAATACTTGCATATCCAAAAAGCTGGGTACCCCAGCTCTGTTTGGTCTTTTTCCTTTGTCCCACCTTTTTGCATGGAGTTTGCCCTTTTATTTATTTAAAGCAATACTATGGCCTTAAACACTTTTAAATTGAGCTCACCCAGGATTTACATTCTGTATGGAAAATCCTTAGCCAATTAAGTAAATATACACAACACCTCAATTTTAACTAAAATTTTGGTAAGTTTGCATAAACCTTATACAACTTTGAATTTGAGCTTATTTAAGCTTGAAGTTAACAATTTTAAAAAATATTAAAAAATCCAAATTAGTACTATGATATTCTTGAATCTTCCAATAACATCAGAAACAAGCCTTTTTGGGTATAACACCCTATGGGTGTACCCTAGGTCATTTTTGATATAGAATCCGTAAGAATTGTACAACAGTTTCCTTTTAGTAGTATACCCCCAAGTTAAATGATGGGTATCATGCACTGTCCAACCTCTCTACTTATACTTCTAAGTATGTAAGTCATGAAATTCAGATTTTTTATGGAGGAATTGGTATTCTCTCATTTCTGAATCTTCTGAGAAACTTTTGGGAATCAGGTATCTTTTCTGCTACAATCCATTCATCTTCATGTTGTGGATTTCTGTACCTGACCAAGTATTCTCTTTCATTTTTCCCCCTAAGTATTCTTTCTTTCAAGACTTTTAGTACTTTTTTTCTCTTCACTCTGATCAAGTGGAGGTACTTCTAGGGGTGTTTTATTTCTCAAAGGAAATAATCCGTTATCACTTGAAGTGTAATGCTTTACCACACTAACAGGAAAACTTCAATGTTTGTTTTTCAATCCCCCTGAAAGTTCTACCTGTACTTCATTTGTCCCATGAAGGGCTTTAATCACAGATGTTCCTGCAAAGGAATCTTTTAATTTCTTTGGACCTTTAATATTATTAAAGCTCAAGGTTGAAATTAGTATTAAGTCCCCTACTTTTAATTCTTGGGTTTTATGACATTTATCCCATTTCTGTTCAGCATATTGAAATTCATTATTCATGCTTTTATTTGCATGATGCCTTACTTCATAAAGCAATAACTTAAAGCTTGAAGCAGCTGGATGAATATCAACTAAGTCTTTTTTCAAAGTACAAACTGGAAGTTTAGGGTTCCATCCTTTTTCCAACATTGCAGGAGTTTTGCCTTTTGAAGCATGGATAGAAGTCTTGTAGGATAATTCCAATGCTGGCATAAGAGTACATCAATAATTGGTAAAGCCATCAGAATCTTTAAACTCCAACTCATAAGCGCAAAATCTTCTGATCATGTCCTCAAGGGTTTGTATCATTATTTCTGCTAACTCATCTGTTTGTGGATGGTATGCTGTTGAGAATTATAATTTTGTACCCAAAAGATTATGTAAATTAGCTCATAGGCTGATGTAAATTTTGGGTCTTTATCACTAATAATATTTTCAAAGAGACCAGTATGGGATATGACTCTATTCCAAATTAAAAGAGCTGTATCCATAGCTGTGTCATCTTTATGACATGGTAAAAATATTGGTGTTTTTCTATATCTGTCTACAATGATCAGACATGCATTGTAGCCTTTATCACCTCTGGGTGGTAAGGCAGTTACGCAATCCATATGAGCCACTTCCCATGGGGTACTTGGCTCTTGGATATGAATCATCAAACCAAATCTTTTACCAGTAGCTTTATTGGCTTTTTGGAATCTATCAAAACTATGACAGTACTCAATGACATCTTTTCTCCAAGATGAGCACCAAGCAAATGTCTTAATTCTTTCCATTGTTTTATCTTCAGACAGGTGTCCAGAATAAATGTTATCATGGCATTCTAGCAGTATTGTGTTAATTAACATTCTACTACATGGGATCATGACAAATTTGTGTTTAGCTCTATGATGAAAGATGCAATCACATAAATGGAGTCTTCCATTGTCATAAGATTTTTTCCAAATATCATCCAGAGCATTAGCCAAAGCTGCATCTTTGAAATCTTTGTCAAGTAGAGAAGTAAGAATATGACAATTCTTATCCAGCTTATAGCTATCTTTAACTTATTCAAAGAATTCTGTTCCAAAATCTGTTATGTTAATTCCTGTAATTTTAATTTGAGGTTCTGAACCTGTGTCAACATACACAGTATTTTCAGGTATATTGGGTAATGCCCATCTACTCAAGCCATCAGCATTCTTGTGAAAATTTCCAGTGTCAGCCTGTGACTCAAAACCAGAGCACAAGCATGACAGCCAAAATACCACAAACCAATGGTATAGCCAAAATACCACCAAAACATGGAACTGAGCCAAATTAGCTCAAAAGGTATCAGAAGAAAGAGCAAACTCCCCTCTTTCTGAAAATATAAGGCCCATCACCATAGGACAAGAAATAACAAAGTTATTCCTGCCCAAAGTTATTGCTGAGCATAAACCTTAATTTTCACCTCTCATCTAAAATCTAGAAGGAGAGGCTTAACCCCATCAAATGGGTATTCAAAATGAAGCTCTAATCCAGAGCTATCTAATGGTACCAGCCAAACTGAGCTAGCACCAGTATTACTTGAGTTATGGTCAAATTCAGACCAAATAAGGGTGAACAAAACATTCACCTCTCATCTAACTTTTACAGTTTTAGTGTGAGATACCTAAAGTGGGGTCTTTTTGGAAAGAGCACAATCAGGGCTATCTGATGGTGCCATCCATTTCCTCATAACTCAACTACAACAGAAGTTATTGGCAAAACAAGCTTAATACAGCTTTTGACTAGACCACACCAATGTACAAAAATACTTGTACATGGGATAACTTTGTCATATTTAATGATAACCATGTCAAGTTGGGTACCATTGTGTAGAGCCCGTACAGAGCTATTCAATGAACCAACTTTGAGCTTGATATCTCAAAACCTGACAGAGTTATGACCATTTTAAGGTCAAAATCCCACCTGCTGTCAGATACAGCCTTACCATGGGATAATATCCCATAACCATGAATATGAGGTGTCAAATAGACAAAGAAGCATGTTTTTACTTCAATACCTCATATGTCAGTCAATACTGGGGTCCCATACAGTTTCTGTACAGCATTCTACGCGTCATACATGTCAGAATCAGGCTGTGAGGTCCCCAGATGAAACTTTTCACCCTGTATTAGTGAAACCTTCCCAGATGTGGTTTCAAAACGACATCTGAGCCCAATACAGGGTATACAGGCTGTTTTCAAACCACAAGCCTGTCATAGAGAGTGAAAAATCTTCACTTCCTCTACGTGGAAAGGTCTAGCAGCCTTTCCACCTCAATTTTAGGATAAAAAGAGGGCTTTTCACAGCCAAAAGCCTTTCCTCATCCTGCTCTTGAATAACCTACGTAGTAAACTGTCAAAAACAGTTTTACTCTTGGTTAAATAATCAGGTATAATTATAATCTTTAATTATTGTAGACTTTATTATTGTAAGCCAACAGATAAAGCCTGCACCCAGGGTTCTCAATAGCGCTCACCACCACTATTTCTCAATAGTAGAACCCTTTTATCTCATTATAAACCTTTGTAAACCTTTTTTAAATCATTTTCTGCCGTGTCACATACACAGTTAAAGTTGTAATTAGCCTAGTTATACCTTTATCATAGTATCATCCTGACATCCAGCTTTATGTACTATAGTCATATTACCTCTATACTCCTGTATAGAAATCTGCCATCTTAACATGTGTCTTTTTGGGGTCTTCATGCTAAGAAGTGATTTTACTGCATTACAATCAGTAATTAGTTCAAACACACTACCATCAAGATAGTAATGAAGTTGTGAGCCTTGAGGTATATTTTACATACCCAAATAGGCCACAATTATCTTAAAAAGAAATTTTGAATTATGCATAACTCATAAGTCATGCATATATCCAAAATTCATCATTTTCAATTTCAGAAAAGATGAATAACTTTTTATTGAGTAAGTAAATCCATGGATTTAAGACCAGATTTGGATTCTACACAAAAATTCACCTAGGGTAGCCCCATAGAGTGAATAAGCTCAATTTAAGTATTTGAGGTGGTAAAATGGAAAATACTTCAATACCACATCATTAATACCACATAAAAGATCCGTGAAAATTTTTGTTTTTCTTGATTTTAAGCCAAAATAATGGGAAAGTGAGAAATCCCATGTTACATATACACTAAGAATATTGTTATGCATGTTTTGAGCACTTAATATCATGGTATTCTTACATGGACTTTTGGTACACCCATAGTGGATATCTCACTTTAAGCTTAAATTTCTATTTTTACGTGAAAAATAAGCAAGGGGGACAAAAGACATCAAGGAGAGCCTGGGTACCCAACTTCTGAGGCCTCAGAGGTGTGGATAGCTCCAGAGCATGGATCCATGGCTCATCTTGGCCCAATTGGTAAACTAAAACTCTTTGGGAACTTGGTTACCAAGTTACACCTACTGTAATCATAAGAAAATAGCAAATAACCTGCTATTTTGACGTGCCAAGGAGGTAATGAGCTACTTAGACTCCTGTAACCATGTCAATTCTTGAAGACTTTCCATGACTAGACCCTAAAAGAGTAATTAAAACCCTTTTGGGACCCATATTCATTGATTTACCTCATAGCAACCAGCAAAATACTGCTATTTGCAATTCTACGTAGAAATGAGGTAAAAACTTCAAGAATTCATTAAAAATACAATTCTGAAGGAATCTTTATGAAACGTTCAGGACCAATAGAGAACTGTATTATCTATGGTACGACCAAAAATAATTACAGTTTTACTAGTAAAATTAAAAGGTTTACTTATAGTCCATTTTTGACCATTCTACGTGAAACACTGAATCTTCAAAAATTCACAGTAATTAAAACCTGTGATGAATTTGGCAATAACATTGATAACTTTGATAAATCAATGATTATTTTGGAATAAAAGAAGATTTTCAGATGTTACTCCTTTTATTCTTAACCATATTGGGGTTGGTAGTCATGTAAAAGCATCAATTAAGTAATTATGATAATCTTACGTGACAACAGATGATGCAATCATTAATCCAAAAAGGTTTATTGTTTTCTCACTCACTGGTTTTTCAGTTTGCTCCATGGCACGCCTCTGTGAGCTGTTGTTGACTTAAAAGAAGCCTCTTATTGCTGTTTTTTCCATATGATCATCTTATCAATTTATTAAATCATTATTACCAACAAGTAAGTATTAGCTATAAGCTATTCTTAAGTGTTTTAAATCTTTCAAAATCAACCAGAAAGACGTGAAATCATAGAATCTAACTATATATCGCTGTAATACTGTTATAAATCCTTTTGATCCCTTAAATCCACAATTCCACGTCAAATTTCTCTACTTTTATCTATCAATAAGTTCTTTGGAGTATTAGTGAGTCATTTATCTTTAATTCTTAAAGTTTTTCTCTAGTAATAGTTTTCTTTAAGAATTATCTTGATAGTTATTCTTGTAAAAGATAATTATATATTAAAATAATTTTATTATTTTAATAAAAGAAGTTTTTATTATTAAATTCTTCTTGTAATTGATTCTTGTAGAAAATTACTGCTCACTGTTATAATCACTAGTAGTGTATAACACGTGAAAGAAATAATTTTATAATTATTTAATTGTGGTTATAATAATATTTTATTATTATATTTCATAAGAACAGACATAGTACTGTTGATTAATAGTAATATTATCATCAGTTTCATAGTCACATCTTACATTTGGGGTCCTGGCCGTGATTTTATCCATAGACTTGGCTTTAATCATATTCTAGACTTCAATTTTGTGTTCTAAAAAACCACCATACCTACCACATCTTACATTTGGGGGCCTGGCCGTGTTTTTTGAACCTTTTACCCTTAATTAATATATTTTTAAGCTCTAAAATATATTAATTTAATAATTTTTTTTCTTTCATTTTAAGGTTAAAATAATTCTTATTTTTGAAATTTTTTTGGAAATCTTTTTCATTGAGGAATTTGGTTTAATTTTATACTGTTTTTACATGTGGCTTTTTCACATCCAAAAACTTATAAAATTATTCTTTGAGTTACTCTGAATTAATTTTCATTCAAAATCTTAAATTTTTTTTTTCTTTAAAAAAGAATAATTTTTTAATATTAAAAAATATGAAACTTATAAAAAATCTTTAAAAAATATTTTAAAAAGTATAAAAAATGATTTTTTCAGTTTTATAAATTTTTTCTAGTGTCTTTAATCAAATACTGTGCAGCTGGCAACAAACTCAGTAAAAGATATATTACTAGCCCAGAATCTTCAGAAGCAGAATCTGAGGAAAGTATTGAGGTGAAAATTGCTAAAAGAGGCACCTTATTCAATTCTGAAAAGAATAAATTACCACCAAAAGGTGTGTTTTTATCTTTATTTTTACTCTTTATCCTTAAATTGACGTAAAAATGGTGCATACCAGAAATGGAAGCAACTACCCAGTCCAACCAGATGGATGTGGACAAGGAAGAGGCAAGGCCAAATCCAGAAGTGCCAAGTCTTCCACAAGAAAGACACATTTAGAGGATGCCAGAGTTTCCCCCCATTCCCGAAGGTCTGTACCAACAGATTTTGACGTGAATTCAGAGCCTGAACTGATTTATGGTAATATTTCCAGGGCTGAACCACTTTCAGGTGGCAGCAATAGAAATATATCAATGCCAGTACAAAAACTGGTTCAGAGCAGCCAAGGAAGAGGGGTGGGAATTCTGCCCAAGCCTTTGGCAGGGGGCCATGAACTCCTACTTACACATCAAGAGCTTTCTGGGTCAGGAGAAGACCATAGAACTCTTAGGAGGATGGAACCCCCTGTCTTGCAAAGACAAGGTCAAAAAGATAAAGAATTGGTTGAAGAACCAAAGTCTTTTATCCATAGACCAGAAGAAAGAGTTTGAAATGACTCCAGCTTTGGAGACAGAGGCACCAGTGGCGTCTACCAGCTCCAAACCAGCTCCAGAAGTGTCCAAAGACAAGCCCAAGGGACCTCAGAGGAAACAGAAGGGTCCCAAGAACCATCAAGGCAAAGGAAAAGGCAAGGCCAATTGGCACAGACCTTACCCACAAGGGTACAGGATCCCCAAATTGGAGCCTTCAGCAGTGGACAGTGTCTTCAATATGGCCAGAACTCTGATGGAATTCACAGCCAAGGAGCAGGAAAGGATGAACAGAAACTTTCCACGCAAATAATTGGTTTACAGACTAGTATTAATGTAGAAATTGGTAAACTTGATGGAAAGTTAACTAAAATTACATCAGATATACTTGAATTAAAGAAAAATGACAAAAAATACTTTGAATTGCACCAAGTGACAAATGCCAAACTTGACTCAATTACAAATTCTTGCAAAAGAATTGAAAATATGTGCCAAATTCAGCATGATGAAATGGAAGATCTTTCCATTTTTAAGGTGAATAATCAACTTACAATTTTGCAAGACCAAGTCTTAAAAATAGTTGAGAATACCAATCAATTTGCCATACACTTAGCAAAAAGTGACAGTGAAAGGCAGAAGTTGAAGAATGAAATAATTGCAGGTGTGGAACAAATTCACAAGAATCATGAACCACATATGCCAAGACACTCTACACCTTTAACTGAAGAGAAACTTTCTGTTAAAGAAAGTCTCACCCCATTCTTAGGAGAAAATGCCTACTCTACAAGGGATATTCCCAAGATAGAAGAATGGCCAACATTCTCTGGTGAAGGAGAATACAACCATATTGAATTAATCAGGACTATTGATATGTTGCAAGAAGACTTCAATATACCTGATGAAATCATAGTAGGAAAATTACACTGTTTATTTACCAGGACTGCAAAGAAATGGTATTATAAAATGAGGATTGATCATGGTAGACATGACTGGTCTTGGTGGAAATCTGAAGTGATTACCAAATGGGCCAATAATTCTTGGAGGTTTAAAATGGAAAATGCTTTTGAAAGTGCCATTTTTAACTCAGAAAAAGATAAACCACTTACTTGGTTCTTCAAACAAAAAGACAGACTATCTGCTTTGCACCCAGATATGTCTGACACTATGATTAATATGAAAATATTAAGAAAGTGTGGAGGAGAACTGGAACATGCTATCAAAAGCAGATGTGTGGAACCTTGTTCAACAGAGGACTACATTAATGCTATGGAAGATATCATTACCAGGACAAGAATTGGTAAGACTTGGATTAAAAACCCAATAGAGTCCAAAATAGTCTCAAAGCTTCCTAGAGAGGAAAGAAGACCAGAAAGACCTATCTTGAAGTGTCATAAATGTGGAAGTACTTCACATTTAGCCAACACTTGTCCTAAGAAGACAAAGATCAATGAAGTTCAAGTCATTGAAGAAATTCAGTGTACTGAAGAGAAAGAGGAGTCTGATCAAGATTCTGCAGTCTCTGAAGATACACCAGTGGAGGACTATCCCATTGAGAACATTTCAGCTTTCTTTGAGGTCACAGAAGTCCATACCCACTTGCCACAGTACATTGAGGATTTCTGCAACCTGATCAATATCCAAAATGCCAGAATGTGCAAAACAAAACCTTCTAGAGGAAAGGGTTATACTGCTGGGGCATCCTGTATCACATCAGTTCTGATGAGTGATATTGAAGCCAAAGTAAATTTGGATACAGGGGCATTTTGCACTTGTGTGGGCAAAGATTATCTCCAAATTATACTTCCTCAATGGAAAAACCATCTATTACCAATAGAAGGTGTACAATTCAGTAGTGCCAGTAACAATATGTACCCCCTGGGCATATTGGACACTAATATTGTATTCCCACATCCAGCAGGAAGTGTAAGAATGAAAACTGAGATTGTAGTAATGGATAATTGCACATCTCAGCACATTATTCTTGGAAATGATTACTTAAATATTTATGGTATTGATATAAATAACCATAAGGACAGATATTTCACAATTGGAGATAACAAGAGACAAAAATTTGCTTTCTCCAAAATGCCAAAACAGATATCTGTAGTATCTTCTGTCAAGGATACTTACAAAGATGAATTTGTGACTAATCAACTTGTTGAAGCACAAATTAATCAATCATTGTCACCAAAGATGAGGAATGAACTTATTAATGTGTTATACACATATAAAAATGCATTTTCCTCTGATAATGAACCATTGGGCGCTATAAGAGGACATGAAGTTGATATTACTCTTAATATTGACAGACCATATCCTCCAGTACTTAAAAGACCAGCTTATCCAGCCAGTCCCAGAGCTAGAGAAGCCTTGGAAAAACATATCCAAGAGTTGATCCAACTTGGTGTGCTAAGGTGTGAGCCTGTGAGGTATGTATAACATCCCCATAAGGCCACAAATGATTTTATAGACAGTTAATTTTGTCTTAAACAGACTTTTTAGTTGAATTTAAAATAAAAAATAACAAAAAATAAGTATAACTTTTTTTTGGATAAACAAAGTTATAATTATTATGTCATTTTTGGATTCTACACCAAAAATGACCTAGGGTACACCCATAGGGTGTTATACCCAAAAACACTTATTTCTTGTGTTATTGGAAGATTTAAGAATCTCACAGTACTAATGTAGCTTTTTTAACATTTTTTTAAAATTGTTAAATTTAAGCTTAATTAAGCTTAAATTTAAAGTTACATAAGGTTTATGCAACTTTACCAAAATTTTAGTTAAAATTGAGGTGTTGTGTATATTTACTGAATTGGCTAAGGATTTGCCATACAGAATGTAAATCCTGCGTGAGCTCAATTTAAAAGGGTTTAAAGCCATGGTATGGCTTTAAATAAATAAAAGGGCAAAATCCACGCAAAAAGGTGGGACAAAGGAAAAAGACCAAATAGAGCTGGGGTACCCAACTTTTTGGATCTGCAAGGACTCAATTAAGATTGTCCACCTGTATTGGAGGATTTTCAACCTTATTTAAACTTTAAGATTAGACTTTGATCCAACCTTAAGGTTTAAACTGGTTTTATCCCAATTTGGACAGGAATTTCAAGCTGCCAAAGGGTAAATCCCAATATGCAGGCTTGAAATCAAGGTTTTAAGAACTTTCAGAGCTTAATTAAGTTTAAAAACCTTAAATAAGCTTAAAACTTTAAAGTTTCAAGCATTAAAACCTTATCAAAACTTAAGGTTTGGTGTGTATTGCTATTTTACGAGGAAAAATAGCAATAACTTCAAAAATTCATTAAAAATCCAATTCTTAATGGATTTGCTTGAAAATTTCACACAACTTAGAATTTAATATTATCAATATATAAATTAAATTTTAAGTATCTTTTATAAATAAATTTCCTGGGTAATTAGCCTGGAAGTTTACTCTTTTAATTAAGCTTAAAGAAAATTATGATTTCTTTAAAAATTAATTAAAAATTGAGTTTGAAAGATTTCTGCTTGAAACTCTAATTTTAAGTTGTTCATGTGATGAACTTTAATATAAATAAACTTATTTTATATTAAAACTTAAAATAATTAAACTAAATGAGGATTAAAGTTACTTGGAGTTAAGAATAACACTGGTAACTTTAAATTGGAAGTAAAAATAAGTTGCCTTAAGTTAAGAACTCTATTTTTAAGCATGGTTTTTCAGTTTTGACCTGAGCACGCCCTCTACATCCATTATGAATCATGAGCGCTGCTCTGAAGACATAAAAAGAGTCTTTTCATCACTGTTTTTGTCCATCAATCATTATCAATCCAATCATATTAGAAATTTAAACAGGTAAAGTTTTATTAAATATAAAATCTTATTATTAAAAGTAATTCTTAAGTTATTTTTATTCTTTATTTATTAAATTAAAGAATTGAAGTCATAGAATTCAGATTATTTGTTGTAATCATCTATAATAAATTTTATTATATAAATTTATCATCTTAAATATCTTTTAAAATCCACAAATTCCTCTCAAAAACTCTTAAATCATAATTTATATTATTAAAAGTTGTTTTATCTTTAAATTTATTGATTTTTGACGTGTTTTTAACTTATAATTATTATTTAATATTATAACTGTTGTATTTTGACTTATTGTATTAAATAAATCTTATAAGTAAGCTTTCTCTAGAATTCTATATTTTTTTATCTAGTATTAGTTTTTTTTTATAGAATTTTTATTCTAAAAGAATTATTTCTGCACAGTGTGTGTTTAATTCTTTTTATAAATAATATTTATATTATTTATAAGTGGTTAATATTCATATTTTCCACGTGTAATTGTCTCATTAAGAGCTTTACACTTCTTATTGTTATAACTGTCAGTGACTATAACAATAATAGAATAATTATAATTTATCATAATTATTATTATTTTTTTTATTATTATATTATTATAATAATAATTAAATTTATTTTTTTTATATATAATTATTTTGAATAATTTTATTTAAATTTGTGGTTATAATATCTTATTATATTATATTTTTCTACTGAGGACAGTCATAGTACTCTTGATATTGCTACTATCATCAAGAGTTTCATAGACAAACCTTACATAAGGAAAGTAGGCCATAATGAGGAAGTTGAAGTGACAACACCTGTTATTATTGCATGGCATAATGATAAGTCAAGAATGGTTGGAGACTTCAGAGCATTGAATACCTACACAGTTCCAGATAGGTATCCAATCCCTAGAATTCAAGAAACCTTGACTCAATTGTCTAAAGCCAAGTATATAACATCAATGGATGCATTGAAAGGCTTCCATCAAAATGTTTTGACGCCTAAAGCTAAGAAATTACTTAGAATTATCACTCACTGTGGTATTTTTGAGTATCTTAGAATGCCATTTGGCATTAAAAATGCTCCATCCAATTATCAAAGGATGATGAACACCATCTTTCCTACAGAATTGTCTGAAGGATGGCTTATCATTTATATTGATGATATTATCATATGTTCTGATTCATGGTCTTTGCACCTTGAAAGACTTGCAAGAGTACTTCATAAAGTTGCAGAAGTGAACATGAAAATTTCACTTAAGAAATGCAATTTTGGTTTTGAAGAACTCAAAGCATTAGGACATATTGTTTCTGGTTTAAGCTTGGGTATTGACAAAAACAAAGTAGCAGCAGTGTTACTTAAACCAATACCCCAGAATAAAAAAGAAATGATGTCTTTTCTTGGGTTTGCCAGTTACTATAGGCAACACCTGAAAGACTTTGCAATTCTAGCCAAGTCACTTTATAGAATCTGTGATCAACAGACTGTATTTGAGATGACACAGGAGAGAATTAAAGCTTATGAGAAAATAAGGAAAGCCCTTACAGAAGCACCTTTACTCCTCATGCCTGACTGGAATATTCCTTTTAAGTTGTACATTGATGCATGTGGAGATGGACTAGGGGCAGCCCTACATCAAGTCCAGATTATTGATGACAAACCTACAGAAGGACCAGTTGGTTACTTCTCAAGACAAATCAAACCAACAGAAGCCAGATATGGTGCAAGCCAAATGGCGTGCTTATGTTTGGTATGGGCACTTGAGAAACTACACTATTATCTTGATGGCAGTGTTTTTGAAGTGATAACTGACTGTAATGCCGTGAAATCACTTCTTAACATGAAAACTCCCAACAGACATATGTTGAGATGGCAAATAGCCATTCAAGAATATAGAGGAAACATGACTATAGTTCATAAAGCAGGAAACATTCACAAGAATTCTGATGGACTTAGTAGATGGGCTTTAGCCAACACTCGTGATAACCCAGCTTATGTACCTTTGGAAGCTGAACCACAGATTCCAATTGAAGGAATTAAAATAACTGGTATTGGGACTGAATTCTTTGACGAGGTCAGAGAATCTTATAAACAAGACAAGAATTGCCATATCTTGACTTCTTTATTAGATAAAGACTGCAAAGATACATCTTTAGTTAATGCACTTGATGAAGTTTGGAAAAATTCCTATTCTGAAGGAAGATTTCACTTGTTTGATGGGATTATTTACCATAGGACAAAACATTCTTGTGTGATGACACTGTGTAGTAGATTACTTATCAATACCAGTCTTCATGAATTTCATGATAGTATCTACTCTGGACACCTGTCAGAAGACAGAACACTTGAAAAAGTGAAGAACTGTGCATGGTGGCCATCTTGGAGGAAAGAAACCATTGAATATTGCCATACCTGTGACAGATGCCAGAAAGCAAACAGGAGCACAGGCAAGAAATTTGGATTGATGATCCATATTCAAGAACCAAAATCCCCTTGGGAAGTTGTTCACATGGATTGGGTCACAGCACTTCCTCCAAGTGGTGACAGAAGTTATAATGCTTGTCTAGTCATTGTAGACAGATATAGAAAAACTCCCATATTCTTACCATGTCATAAAGATGACACTGCTATGGATACAGCTCTTCTTTTATGGAGTAGAATTATTTCTCATACAGGATTATTTAAGAATATCATAAATGACAGAGATCCCAAGTTCACATCTGCACTTTGGACCAATCTTCATATATTGTTTGGGACTAAGTTATCATTCTCTACAGCATATCACCCTCAAACAGGTGGGCTAGCAGAGAGGATGATGCAGACCTTAGAAGACATGATCAGGAGATTCTGTGCTTATGGATTAGAATTCAAAGACTCAGATGGCTTTACCCATGACTGGTGCACTCTGATACCTGCACTAGAATTGGCATACAAGACATCAGTCCATTCTTCCACAGGACAAACTCCTGCTATGTTAGAAAAATGATGGAATCCAAGACTCCCAGCAGACACACTGAGGAAAGACTTGATTGAAATTCATCCTACAGCTTCCAGCTTCAAGATAATTCTTGATAAAGTGGAACATCATGAAAAACAAAGTATGGATGATGCTTTTGATTATGCAAAACAAAAGTGGGACAAGAGTCATAAAGTACCAGACTTCAAAGTAGGGGACTTAGTTTTAGTTTCAACCTTGAATTTTAATAATATCAAAGGCCCAAAGGAACTTAAAGATTCTTATGTAGGACCTTTTTTTATTGTTGCTTTACATGGAACCAATGCAGCTCAAGTGGAATTGAGTGGTGAATTGGAAAATAAACATCCCACCTTTCCAGTCAGCTTGATAAAGCCTTATCAACCAGCTGATAAAGAATTGTTCCTTTAAGAAACCCAACTCCTTTAACTGTACCACCTGTGGAACAGAATAAAGACAAAAAGATAAAGAAAGTCATTAAAGAAAGGAGACTTAGGGGTAAAAATCAAAGAGAATATCTTGTCAGATATAGAAATCCAGTACATGAAGATGAATGGATGGCAGAATCAGAAATACCTGACTCAGATAAACTCTTAAGAAGATTTAGACATGAAAGAACGCCACAAGCCTGAATATGTCTATAAATGTGCTTTAAATTACTTGATCTGAGTGATGTGAAGAGATTGGACGGTGGACATTACCCCCCTTTGGGGCCTTATTCTTTTATCACTAATAAAATTGTAGTACAATTTTATTTTTTGGTGGGATGGAATGTGAGCCTTGAGGTATATTTTACATACCCAAATAGGCCACAATTATCTTAAAAAGAAATTTTGAATTATGCATAACTCATAAGTCATGCATATATCCAAAATTCATCATTTTCAATTTCAGAAAAGATGAATAACTTTTTATTGAGTAAGTAAATCCATGAATTTAAGACCAGATTTGGATTCTACACAAAAATTCACCTAGGGTAGCCCCATAGAGTGAACAAGCTCAATTTAAGTATTTGAGGTGGTAAAATGGAAAATACTTCAATACCACATCATTAATACCACATAAAAGATCCGTGAAAATTTTTGTTTTTCTTGATTTTAAGCCAAAATAATGGGAAAGTGAGAAATCCCATGTTACATATACACTAAGAATAGTGTTATGCATGTTTTGAGCACTTAATATCATGGTATTCTTACATGGACTTTTGGTACACCCATAGTGGATATCTCACTTTAAGCTTAAATTTCTATTTTTACGTGAAAAATAAGCAAGGGGGACAACAGACATCAAAGAGAGCCAGGGTACCCAACTTCTGAGGCCTCAGAGGTGTGGATAGCTCCAGAGCATGGATCCATGGCTCATCTTGGCCCAATTGGTAAACTAAAACTCTTTGGGAACTTGGTTACCAAGTTACACCTACTGTAATCATAAGAAAATAGCAAATAACCTGCTATTTTGATGTGCCAAGGAGGTAATGAGCTACTTAGACTCCTGTAACCACGTCAATTCTTGATGACTTTCCATGACTAGACCCTAAAAGAGTAATTAAAACCCTTTTGGGACCCATATTCATTGATTTACCTCATAGCAACCAGCAAAATACTGCTATTTGCAATTCTACGTAGAAATGAGGTAAAAACTTCAAAAATTCATTCAAGATACAATTCTTAATGAATCTTCATGAAACTTTCAGGACCAATAGAGAACTGTATTATCTATGGTACAACCAAAAATAATTACAGTTTTACTGGTAAAATTAAAAGTTTCACTTATAGTCCATTTTTGACCATTCTATGTGAAACACTGAATCTTCAAAAATTCACAGTAATTAAAACCTGTGATGAATTTGGAAATAAAATTGATAACTTTGAGAAATAAATTATTATTTTGGAATAAAAGAAGATTTACAGATGTTACTCCTTTTATTCTTAACCATATTGGGGTTGGTAGTCACGTAAAAGCATCAATTAAGTAATTATGATAATCTTACGTGACAACAGATGATGCAATCATTAATCCAAAAAGGTTTATTGTTTTCTCACTCACTGGTTTTTCAGTTTGCTCCATGGCACGCCTCTGTGAGCTGTTGTTGACTTAAAAGAAGCCTCTTCTTGCTGTTTTTTCCGTATGATCATCTTATCAATTTATTAAATCATTATTACCAACAAGTAAGTATTAGTTATAAGCTATTCTTAAGTGTTTTAAATCTTTCAAAATCAACCAGAAAGACTTGAAATCATAGAATCCAAGTATATATTGTTGTAATACTGTTATAAATCCTTTTGATCCCTTAAATCCACAATTCTACGTCAAATTTCTCTACTTTTATCTATCAATAAGTTCTCTGGAGTATTAGTGAGTCATTTATCTTTAATTCTTAAAGTTTTTCTCTAGTAATAGTTTTCTTCAAGAATTATCTTTATAATTATTCTTGTAAAAGATAATTATATATTAAAATAATTTTATTATTTTAATAAAAGAAGTTTTTATTATTAAATTCTTCTTGTAATTGATTCTTGTAGACAATTACTGCTCACTGTTATAATCACTAGTAGTGTATAACACGTGAAAGAAATAATTTTATAATTATTTAATTGTGGCTATAATAATATTTTATTATTATATTTCATAAGAACAGACATAGTACTGTTGATTAATAGTAATATTATCATCAGTTTCATAGTCACATCTTACAGAAGTTTTTCCATAGCCTAAACAAGGAAAAGGCACTCCATTTGGCTAGCTCCATATCTGGCCTTAGTAGGTTTGAATTGTCTTGTAATAAAGGAAATTGGACCATAATAAGGTTTGTCACTGACAATTTGGACTTGATTAAGAGCTGCACCTAGGCCCTCACCACATGCATCAATATACATCTTTAAAGGAAGTTTCCAGTCTGGCATCAGTAATAATGGTGCACTGGTCAAGGCATATCTGATCTTTTTATATGCTTGAATCCTCTCCTGCATCATTTCAAAGACTGTTTTTTGATAACATATCCTGTACAATGATCTTGCATGTATTGCAAAATCTTCATGGTGTTGCCTGTAATAACTGGCAAACCCTAAGAAAGACATCATTTTTTTTTGTTCTGTAACATTGCAGCCACTTTGTTTTTATCAACACCAAGGCTCAGTCCTGAGACTACATGTCCTAGAGCTTTCAGCTCATGAAACCCAAAATTACCTTTTTTTGAGAGATATTTTCATGTTAACTTGAATAATCTTCTTAAGTACGAATGAAAGTCTCTCTAAATGCAATTTCCAGGTTTCTGAACAAATGATAATGTTATCAATATAAATGATTAACCATCCCTCTGGTAATTCATGTGGGAAAATGGTATTCATCATTTTTTGGTAATGAGAGGGTGCATGTTTAATACCAAAAGGCATGCTCAAGTATTCAAAATTACCACAATGACCAATAATCCTCAATAAATTCCTAGCATGAGGTGTTAAAAATTTCTGATGGAAACCTTTAAGAGCATCCATAAAAGTAATTAACTTTTCTTTGGTTAATTGAGTCAAAGTCTCATGGATTCTAGGAATTGGATACCTATCTGGAATAGTGTAGGTGTTCAATGCTCTAAGATCACCAACCATCCTTGATTTATCATTACTCTAAGTAATGATTACAGGAGTTGTGAGGTCTACTTCTTCATTGTGTCCAACCATTCTAAGAACTACCAGTTTCATTAGTTCATTAATATGAATTTCTAATTCTTGTCTGGCACTAGGGCCAGCTGGGTAAGCTTGTAAGGTTTGACTATGAAACAATAAGTAAAAATTACTACTATTTTACTTATTTTACAATTAATTTCCTTATAAATAAAATGAATAAGATAAAAAATAATTATACTAATAAAGAATCCTTATAATTAAGGCATAAAAATAATTATGTTATTAAATAAATATAATAATATATTTTATATTAGAAAAAAAAATATAATAAATAAATATATTAATAGAAGATAATTAATATATTTAAAAGCACTTTATTATTGTTACCAAAAAATAATGAAGGCGTAAAAATTTGTTATTTATTGATAAAAAGCAATTAATAACAATAATATTACTACCATGAAAGTTATGAATATATATAAATACTATTTATATTAACTAGAGAATTATTAAAGTAATAATAGAGAGAAAAGTATTATAATAAGATGAAATAACCTACTTTTAGCACTTAATATAATGATTTTAAATGATTTTATGCAAAATAATATAAATACAACTTATTTAAATTGAATTTACAATAAAAATTAAGAGAAATGACAAATTATCTTGATTTTACGTGGATTTGAGATTTTTAAGAGAAATTTAACAAAGCAGTTGAATAATTGAAGTAATCACTTCAAGATTGAAGATTATAATAACAATGATCTCTGGTATTTAATAATGTAAAAGTTTTATATCTAAAGAATAAAGAATTTACCTTTTTTGATTTAATTATTTAATGTTTTGTAAGTGTCTGAGGGGAAAATAGAGTAAAAAGAGCTCTATTTATAGTAGATACCTCCCTTTAATAGTCCAGTAGGCTCCTAGTACATGTTTACTGATGCTTTCTACAAGAAATGATCAATATCTTAAGGCTTAGTGATAATTACATCATAATCAAACCATCTTATCTCATTATTACACCATTATTTAGAGTTATCACTATAACTCTAGGTTTTTTGACATCATAGGGTGGGAAGAAGCCTAATCTTTGTGGATTTTATTAGTGTTACTCATAATATAATATTCTTCATCAGTCTCATTACTTATATGACTGTTAAACATAAAATAAAATTACAGTGAGTGATCATAAATGATCAAATTTAAGCTTAAACTTTGATCATTAATAACTTTGAGGTTATACACGCTACAGCTATTCTGATAGCTTATTCTTTTAGCTTGGCATGTCCTTATTAAACTTCCAAGAGAATTTCATTAAATCATCAAAACTCTATTTTTTATTATTCTTCTTCTAACTCATCTTTTCTATTGAAATTCAGTATTTTAAACTTCAAACCATGATATCAAGGGGTTATAACCTGAATATTATGATAAAAAATGGGTCATTATTCATGCATGAGCTAGTAAAATCTGACTATCTACTTCTTTTTAAATTTGGACCACTTTCACAACAAAGTGGTCAACAGCTCTATTGATTTTATTCAATAATGCATTCCAAGTTTTAGCCTTGTCTATAACTTGTGAAGTAAAGCTCATTTCTGTATTCCTGCAGTAATTACGTGGTGACTTTATTTTTGGTTCATCTCTCTATATTGTATATTTCAAGAGATATTAGCTAAAAACCAGGAATATATGTGTCAACCAAAAAAGTGCATATATTCAGCTTAATTCCTAAAGTATTAGCTTTATAGATTAGCTTTATAGTTCTTTTATGTGTAGATATTTATGGAGGATCTAATTGTACAGTTTATTTCACATTTTGTCTCATTGGGTTCTGAGATAAATGCGGTTTTGTACCTTTTTTAAGATATTATTACTTATACTTCAGTAATCGTTGACTTTTCAGATATGCCATAAAAATGACATATGTGTATTTTACCATGAGCAATCTAATGGCTTAATTGAGTTCAAATTTTTATTCATTAGAATCTGAGTTAATTCAGATTTTGTACTTATTTATGGTATTTTACTAATTTTTGAGATAATTATCATACATTTAATTATTACAGAAATTTTGCTGTAACATTTTTTGGATTTGTGGTCATATCTCAAAGGCTCACATCCCCTACCACCAAAAATGATTGTACCACAATCCGATATAGTTAATTAGGGTATCACCCACTGTCCTACCTCTTCAATAGACTTTGTCAGTCTTGAAACTCGATAATTTTTTGATTTTTATATTCTTTAGGTTTTCTTTCATGTCTGAACCTTCTTAGTAGCTTATCAACATTTGTTATATCTTTCCCAAGGAGCCATTCATCTTCTTGAGTTGGATTTCTATACCTTACAAGGTATTCTCTTTCTTTTTTACTTCTTGTCCTTCTTTCTTTAAGGACTTTTACAATTTTCTTTTCATCTCCTTCTTCCAAAGGGGGTATTTCATGTGGGGGTTTATTTCTTAGTGGAAATAATTCCTTGTCACTTAATCTGTAAGGTTTTATCAGACTTACAGGGAAAGCTGGTTTTTTATTCATTAGTTCACCTGTGAGCTCCAATTGCACAGCATTAGGTCCATGTAGTGCTTTTATCATGAATGGGCCTGCAAAGGAATATTTCAATTTATTTGGTCCTCTTATATTATTGAAGTTAAGAGTTGACACTAGGAGCAAGTCTCCTATTTTGAAGTCAAGTGGTTGATGACTTTTATCCCATCTTTCTTTTGCATATCTGAAAGAATCTTGCATACATCTGTTTGAATGGTGTCTTGCTTTGTCAAGCATTATTTTAAAACTGCTTGCTGTTGGATGTATATCCACTAGGTTCTTTTTGAGGGTATCATAAGGAAGTCTTGGATTCCAACCTTTTTCTAGAATTGCTGATGTTTTTCCAGTAGAAGAATGGATTGATGTTTTATATGCTAGCTCAAGAGCTGGTATTAATGTACACCAAGCATGGGTAAAACCATCAGAATCTTTAAATTCCAGTCCATAAGCACAGAATCTTCTGATCATGTCCTCCAAATTTTGTATCATTCTTTCTGCTAAGCCATCAGTTTGAGGGTGGTAAGCTGTTGAGAATGACAATTTTGTCCCAAACGAGTTATGGAGGTTTGTCCATAAAGCTGAAGTGAACTTTGGGTGTCTGTCACTTATGATATTTCGGAATAAGCCTGTATGGCTACTGACTTTATTAAATATCATTATGGCTGTGTCCATAGCTGTGTCATCTTTGTGAGATGGTAGGAACATAGGAGTTTTGCTATACCTGTCAACTAATGCTAGGCATGCATTATAGCTTCTGTCTCCTCCTGGAGGTAGTGCTGTTACCCAATCCATATGGACTATATCCCAAGGGGATTTTGGTTCTTGGATTTGTATCATCATTCCAAATTTCTTTCCTGTGGCTCTGTTGGCTTTTTGAGATCTGTTGTAGGTTTGGCAGTATGCTGCAACATCTTTCTTCCAATTGGGCCACCAGGGAAGGTTTTCACCCTCTCTAGTGTTCTATCTTCTGAGATGTCCAGCTGCAACACTATCATGACACTCATGTAAAATAGTTTTTATTAGAGTTATATCTGTTAAGTCCATAACACATGTGTGTTTTGTTCTATGATAGAGGATTCCATCAAGAAGGTGGAATATTCCTTCATCATATGCCTTTTTCCATGTTTCATCTAGTTTTGATGAAAGTGATGGGTCTTTACAGTCTTTGATTAGAAGTTGGCTTAAGATATGGAAATTCTTATCCATATTATAGCTTTCTTTAGCTTGGTCAAAGAATTCTGTGCCAATGTCTGTGACACATATCCCTTCTATGTTGTACTCCTCCTGTGGTACCCATGCTGGATTTTCAAGAGTATTTGCTAGAGCCCATCTGCTAAGACCATCTTCATTTTCATGAATATTACCAGATTTCTGAAGAATAGTCATATTTCCTCTATATTGTTGGATAGCAATTTGCCATCTCAGCATATGTATATTTGGAGTTTTCATATTTAATAGGGATTTTACAGCATTACAGTCTGTAATCACATCAAATACTGTTCCATCTAAGTAATAGTGTAGTTTTTTGAAAGCCCACACTAAGCAGAGGAATTCCATTTGCTTGCTCCATATCTTGCCTTTGTTGGCTTTATCTTTCTTGAAATAAAGCAAATTAGTACTTCCACTGGTTTAGAAAATGCTACAAATGATTTCATTTCTTTTTTGGTTTGAGGCATTGGATTAAGTAGTACTTCTGCTACTTTATTCTTGTCTATGCCTAGACTAAGTCAAGATACAACTTGTCCTAGTGCCTTTAGTTCGCTATATTCAAAATGACACTTTTTCAAGGAAATTTTCATATTCACTTGCATTATTTTTTGTAGTACCCTTTCTAGTCTTGTGAGGTGATTTTCCCAAGTTTCTGAGCAAACTATGATATCATCAATATATATAATTAACCATCCTTCTGATACCTCTTCAGGAAATATGGTATCCATCATTATTTTATAATGGGAAGGTGTATTTTTTATGCCAAATGGCATTCTTAAGTATTCAAAGGTTCCACAGTGGACTATTATCCTCAGTAGTTTTTTGGCATTGTCTGTTAAGAAATTCTGATGAAAACCCTTTAAGTCATCCATAGCTGTGATGAACTTAGCTTGTGACAATTGTGTCAATGTCTCATGGATCCTGGATATTGGATACCTGTCTGGAATGGTATAGGTGTTCAGGGCTCTGAAGTCCCCTACCATTCATGATTTTCCATTATTCCAAGCTATAATGACAGGTGTAGTGACTTCTGCCTGTTCATTATGTCCTACTTTCCTTAATACTCCAAGGTCCATTAATTCTTTAATGTGTACCTCCAAGCCTTCTCTAGCCCTTGGACTAGCTGGGTAAGCAGGTCTCCTTAGTAAGGGTGGGTAAGGCTTTTCCACATTAAGAATTATATCTTTGTCATGCCCAATTATGGCACCTAGTGGCTCTTTGTCAGTTGCAAAGGCATTTTTATACTTAAATAAGAGGTCAATCAATTTTTCTTTAATTTCTTCTGTTAAATCATGATTGAATTCTGCCTCTTTCAGTTGTTCAGATGTAAAAAGTTTCTTTTCTGGACTTTCTTCTTCCTTCTTAATAACTTTAAAAAAATTTTGTTATTTAAGAAGCCAAACGTTTGTCTTTTGTTGTCTCCTATAGTAAAATATCTGTCTTTTTGGTTAGAGATGTCTATACCATAGATTGACAAGTAGTCATTTCCAAGTATGAATTGATTACTAGTACAGTTTTCCATTACCACAAACTCTACTTTAAGTCTGACACATTGTGAAGGATGAGTAAAAATGAGTATTAAGTCAATTATTCCAAGGGGCTTCATGCTCTCACTTGCACTACTCAATTTGCAACCTTGTATTGGTGTACGTGTTTCTTGCCAATCTGGAACAATTTTTTTGGATAACTTTTACCAACACAGGGGCAATATGCTCCTGTATCCAAGTTTACTTTTGCCTCTTGGTTATCAACCATTACAATACTTATACTTGATTTTCCAGCTGTATATCCCATTCCTTTTGCAGATTTGGTTCTATACAGTTTGGCATCTTGTACATTTGTCAGGTTTGTGTCAAATGTTCCAGCTTGTGGTAAGCTTGAGTTAACATCTAGTACTTTATAGATTATATCAATATTATTAATTTGTGCATTAATTATATTAATTTCATCACTTTCAGAACTTTCTGACTCTTCTGTTTCTTTCTCAGAGTCAGATTCCTCCTCTTGGTCACTGTGATTTTCTGTTTCCACAATTTCATTAATTTTTGCCTTTTTGAGGCAGTCATTGGCTAAGTTTCCAATACCTCCACATTTATGGCATTTTCTTTGCTCATTATTGTTGGATGTATTGGGCTTGAAAGCTTCTTTTGGTTTATCTTTTTTGATAAATGGCTTCTTTGGACTTTTGATGTCCAATTTTTTCCATGTTCTGCAAATTTTTGTCCTTGTCACTATGTCTTTGAGCGCATTGATATACTCTTCTGTGGAGCATGGTTCTATACACCTGCTTCTTAGGGCATGTTCTAGTTCTCCTTGAAATTTCTTAAGTATTTTCATGTGCACCATCTTTTGTGACATTTCTGGGTACAGTGTATTTAGTCTTTCAACTTTATTTAAGAACCAAGTTAAGGGTTTATCTTTGTCTGGGTCAAGGAAGGAGTTTTCAAATGCATTTTCTATTTTGTACCTCCAGGCATCATTATCCCACTTGGTGATTATTTCGTGTTTTCACCAAGACCAGGTATTTTTGACATTTGTTTGTCTTATGCCATAATACCATCTTTTTGCCGATTTCCCAAACAATTAGTGTAATATTGCAGTGATTAATTCATCTGGTATGGCATAATCTTCTTGTAGCATGTCAATTGTCTTAAGAAATGGCATATGGCATATTCACCTTCTCCTGTGAATGTTGGCCATTCTTTAAATTGAGGTGCTTCCTTTATTAAGACTTGTTTATTGTCTTGGTGACTCAAGTCTGTTATGAATGGATTTGTTAATTCCTCTTTTGGTTTAACAGGGCTTCTTATGTGAGAAAATGGAGCTGATAGCTTTGGCATATTTGTGTTAGCCTTATTAATTTTATCCGTTTTTTCAGTGATAAGCCTTATTCCACTTAGAATATCATCTTTCAAATGCATTCTTGCTTCATCACTTTTTCCACATTATCTAGAAGAAATTTCTGATGTGATGAAGTCTTTTCTTCAAATTTTTCAACAGAAATAGTTAATTTGTTTCATTTTTCTGTAATATTATCAATACTCACATCATAATTGATTGTCAAAGTTTTATCTTTGATATCTTTTATGTCTTTATAAAATTCTTGTTGTCCTTGTATCAATTTTTGAGTATTATCTATTAAAACTCTTGCTTTGTTGTTTTCAACCATAAATTTAACGTTGTCAATTTCTTTTTTATTTTGTAAAACTTTTTTTGTCAAAGATGATAAGCTATCATTTATTTCTTGTAAAGATAATAAACTATTTTTAGTGTCTTTAAGAGGTAAAATACTGTCTTTAAGCTCTGTTCCATTATTTATAACATCAGGAGATAAGTTTATTTATTTGGGAAATGGGGTTGTCTCACTCTTTGCTCCTCTTTGTCCTTGAATTCCATCAAATTTCTGTCCATGTTGAAGACATTGTAAATGGCATCTCTTTGGATTTTTGGAATCCTGTAGCTTGGGGAATATGGTTTCCTCCAATTCTTTTTCTTGTTCTTCTTCTTTTCTTGGGGAGGTTGTTTTGCTTGAGGCTTGCTGGTAGAAGCTACTGGGGCTTCTTCCTTTCCTGCCTCCCTCTTTTGGAAGTGTTACTCCTTGATCTTTTTGATTTGGGGCTTGGATGACAGTGGATTCCATCCATTGGAGTATACCACTATCTCCTCCTCTGTGAGAAACCTTTTGAGGATGTTCCAGGAGTTCATCACTCCTTGGTGTATTTGAGGAAACATTTCCCAGTCCTTGTCTTTGTACACTGTGTAGTAATGCTTGTACTGGCTCTTGTAAATGTCTATCCAAGCCCTCCAAATGTGATTTGTACCTGTTTGAGTTACTCATACATAGTTCTAACTCTGGTTCAGATATCATAGGCATTTCTGGGACTTGCCTTTGGGATAAGGCACTTCCTTGTGTTGATTCTGTTCTGTTGGGGATATTGCCCTTTCTTCTCCCTTTTGAGGAATTGATTCTACTTCTGAGTCCAGCTCCATCTGATTGGATGGATTATTGGGAGCCTCTTCTGGTAGTCATGATATAAGAAATAAGAAATAAGGGGATTTCAGGACAAGAATTCTTCTTATGGAAATTTATAAATGAGGTACTCACCTTCAGATTCCTGAATAGTGGGTCCTGGAAAGTCTAATTTCTTATCTTTCTTTTTCTTAATGACAATTGATGTTGTAGAACTTGACAAGTTTCTTCCACCAATCTTTCAACCGTGGCTTGGTTTCTTTCTGTTGGATTTTCTTCAAACACTAAAAAAGACAAATAAATATAAGTCTTTTATATAATAAGTGTTATTTTTGGTAAGATATGGCAATTTTCCATGTAAAGATTTCTTTCATATCTTTGAAAAAATGAAATGAATAAAGAAATGAATAAAAATAACTTTTTTTGTTGGTTTTTGATATTTTTTATTAATTTTTATATTTTTATTTTTGAAGAATAAAATATAAATGAATGTGATTCTTTTATGAATTAATTGATAAGATAAAATTATTTTTAATTTCTAAAATCCCTTTTCATCACTAGAGTCACTCAAAGAAAGTTGTTGCAAGTTTAAGGATGTGAAAAACCATGTGTAAGACAGTACAGTTGCTTTCCAAATGCCTCAATAGCTTTTAAAATCATTAACTATAAAATTATTATATAATTTTATGATTATAATTATAATTTTTTATTGGATTAACCCAATTAGAAATATTTTCAAAGGTATTTTTGAGTAAATATCACGGCAAGGCCCCCAAATGTAAGGTTTGACTATGAAACAATAAGTAAAAATTACTAATATTTAACTTATTGTACTATGGATGTCCTTCTAAATAAAATAAAAAAGATAAATAATAATTATAATAATAAATAACTATTATAGTTAAGGCATAAAAATAACTATATTATTAAATAAATATAATAATATAATTCATATTATAAAAAAATAATATAATAAGTTAATATATTAATTTAAGATAATGAATATATTTAAAAGGACTTTATTATTGTTACCAACCAATAATAAAGGCATAAAAGATTTTTTCCTATTGATAAAAAACAATTAATAACAATAATACTACTAATATTCAAGTTATAAATTAATATAAATACTATTTATATTAATTCAACAATTAGTAAAATAATAATAGAGAGAAAATTATTATAATAAGAGCAAATAAGCTAATTTTAACACTTAATATAATAATTTTGAATGATTCTACGCCAAATGATATAAATACAGCTTATTCAAATTTTATTTACAATAAAAATGCAGAGAAATTACAAATTATCTTGATTTTATGTGGATTTGAGATTTTTTAGAGAAATTTAACAAAGCAGTTAAATAATTTAAGTAATCACGTCAAGATTGAATATTATAATGAAGATGATCTTTGGTATTTAATAATGTAAATGTTTTATATATAAAAAATAAAGAATTTACCTTTTTTGATTGAATTGTTCAATGCTTTGTAAGTGTCTGAGGGGAAAATAGAGTAAAAAAAGCTCTATTTATAGTAAATACCTCCCTTAAATATTCCAGTAGGTTCCTAGTAGGCGTGTACTGATGCTTTCTACTAGAAAAGATCAATATTTCAAGGCTTAGTGATGATTACATCATAATCAAACCATCTCATATCATTCTTACGCCATTATTCAGAGCTATCACTATAACTCAAAGTTGTATGACATCATAGGCTTGGAAGAAGCCTAAACCTCGTGGATCTTATTAGTATTATTAATAATATAATATTATTCATCAGTTTTATCACTTATAGGACTGTTAAGCTCAAAATAAGATTACAGTGAGTGATCATAAATGATGAAATTTAAACTTAATCTTTGATCATTAATACCTTTTAATTTATACACGCTACAACTATTCTGAGAGTTTATTCTGATAGCTTGAAATGTCCTTATTAAAGTTCCAAGAGCATTTAATTAAATCATCAAAACTCTATTTTTGATGATTTGTCTTGCAGCTCATCTTTTCGGTTGAAATTCAGTATTTTAAACTTCAAACCATGATTTCAAGGGGTTATACCTTGAATACTATAATAACAAATAGCTCATTCTTCACGTATGAGCTAGTATAGCTTGGCTGTCTACTTTTTTTAACTTTGGACCACTTTCACAACAAAGTGGTCAACAGCTCTATTGACTTTATTCAATAATCCATTACAAGTTTTAACCTTGGTTATAACTTGTGAAGTGAAGCTTTTACCTGTATTCCTACAGTAATTACGTGGTGACTTTCCTTTTGGTTTATCTCTCTATATTGTATATTTCAATAGATATTAGCTAAAAACCATGAATATATGCATTGACCAAAAAACTGCATATATTCAGCTTAATTCCTTAAGTATTAACTTCAGAGATTAGCTTTATAGTTGTTTTATGTGTAGAATTTTATTTAGAATCCAATTTCACAATTTCTTTTACATGTTGTTTCATTCATTTCTGAGATAAATGAGGTTCTGTATGTTTTTTAAGATATTATCACATATACTTCAGTAATTATTGACTTTTCAGATATGCCATGAAGATGACATGTGTGTATTTTATCATGAGGAACGTAATGGTGTAATTCACTTCACATTTGTATCCATTAGATTCTCAGTTAATTCAGATTTTGTACTTCTTTATGGTAATTTACTAATTTTTGAGATAATTATCATAAGTATAATCATTACAGAAATGTTGCTGTGACCTTTTTTGGATATGAGGTCATATCTCAAAGGCTCACAAAGCTGGTATTCTTAAAATTGGAGGGCAAGGTCGTTCCACATTAACAATAATGTCCACTTCATACCCTTTGATAGCCCCAAGTGGTTCATTATCAGAAGCAAAGGCTTCCTTGTATTGAAATAAACTTTCAATAAGCTCTTCCTTCATTTCTGGTTTTAATTCAGGACTAATTTGTGCGTTGTTCAATTGATTAGACACAAATTTTTCTTTATTAACATTTTTTACTTGTCTAATCACAGTTATTTCTCTTTTTTCTGGAGGAAAAGCAAATTTTTGCCTTTTATTTCCCCCTAGAGTGAAATACCTGTCTTTATTATTATTAATATCAATACCATAAGTATTGAGATAATGATTTCCAAGTATAAAGTGTTTCAAAGTACAATTCTTCATAACAAATTAAACCTTTAATCTCATACTCCCTGCAGGATGAGGAAATATCATTTCTTCTTCAAATATACTCAAGGGGTGCATATTCTGGCTGGCACTGCTGAGTTTTATACCTTCAATTGGAATTAAGTTGTCTTGCCAATTGTTATAAATCTGGTCAAGATAATATTTTCCAACACAAGTACAAAATGCACCTGAGTCAAGATTTATCTTGGATTCTCTGTTGTTTGTCACAATATTAGTGATACATGATGAACCAGCTGTATAATATTTACCTCTGGTTGGCTTGGCTTTCTGCATCTTAGCATCTTGCACATGTATGAGATCCATACATTTATCACTGTACTGTGGTAAGTGAGTATGCATTTCTTTGACTTCAAAGGAAAAATTAATATTTCCTATCTAAGTTCATCTGGTAATTCCTCCTCTTCAGAAGCCTCAGAATCACTTTCATATACAGGGACATCATTTGTTTCTTTTGTGTAACCTCTTTTAATTCCTATCTCATCAATTCTTGTCTTTTTGGGACAAGTATTAGCCAAATGAGATGTACTTCCACACTTATGACATTTCAAAGGAGCTTTGTCATGTGGTTTATTGGGTTTTGGAATTGGCTTCCCACTGGTCTTGTTGTCCATTGGGGGTTTATACCAATTTCTGCCAATTTTTGTTCTAGTAGTGATGTCCTCCATAGCATTGATATAATCCTCTGTAGAGCAAGGCTCAATACATCTGCTTCTTATAGAATGCTCCAGGTCACAACCACACTTTCTTAATATCCTTTTATCTACCATTGTTTCAGAAATATCAGGATGAAGGGTAGTTAATATGTCCTTTTGTTTAAGAAACCAAGACATGGGCCTGTCCCTCTCAATATTAAAAATGGCTTCTTCAAAAGAACTCTTCATTTCAAATCTCCAGGAATCATTTTCCCATTTGGAAATAATTTTTTCTTTCCACAAAGGCCAAAACCTTTTGCCATGGTCTTGTCTCATTTTTTAATACCATTTCTTTTCTGGTTTGGTAAATAATGAGTGTAATCTGGCACTTATGTATTCATCTGGTATGTTAAAGTATTCTTTAAACATATAAATTGTATTCATAAATTCCCTATGATTACATTCCCCCTCACCACTGAAGGTTGGCTATTCCTCTAATATTGGAATGTCTTTAAAATTTCAAGCAGCTTCCACTTCTGCATTACTTGAAATTGTATGATGTAAGGCATTATTCAAGTTTAGCACATTTCTGTCAAGAATTTGTGTAGACTGTATTGGCAAATCATTCTTCATTGAGATATTATTAATACTTGATTGAATATCTTCTTTCAGTTCAAGTATTTCTATTTCACTTTTTTCCTATTTTATTTGGAAAACGGCTGCATTGTGTCCAGTTGAGTTTTCCAAGCTTTGAACTTGTATTCTTAATTATTTTTACTGTCTAGTTATAAAAGAAATAGAGCTTTCATATGGTTGATTGAGTAAGGTAACCTTAGACTCAATTCTTGGACAAATTTGTGCCAAAGACAAAATATTGTCTTTATTAACATTTCCAAGGCCAATAATGGTCTTTTGCGATTCTTTTACTTCTAGTATCTCATTACCCAACTTCTGTTGGATATACTCCAATGTTTTAAACTTTGTTATAATTTCTTTGTTATGAGTTTCAATTTGGTTTGCAAGCTTTACAAGATCTACTTACTTGGAAAATATTGGTTCAATATTTCCTCTTTCTTGTTTTTGAATTCCATCAGAGTTCTTGCCATATTGAACACATTGTCCATGGCTGTCTTCTCTTTCTTGGGAATCCTGTAATTCTTTGGGTAAGTCTTGTTCCACTTGGGATTTTACTTTCCCTTTGCCTTTTGCTTTCCCTTATGGTTGGTCTTTAGGGTTTTCTTGGGCTTTTTTGGCACTTCTTGAGGTGGTTTTTTGCTTTTGGATGCTTCGGGAGCTTCCACTGGGCTGTTTTCCTTCCCTTGGGCTAACTTCTTCTTCTGGTCCTCTGATAACATGCTTTGGGTTTTGAACCAAGATTTTCTCTGTTGCACTTGTCCTTTGCAAGACATGTGTGTCCAACCCTTCAGAAGTTCCTGTATCTTTTTGGGCCCCATGATCTTCTTCACTTGAAGATATGAGCTCATGGTGCTTATCCAAAGACTTGGGAGAAGTTCCCACTCTTGCTGCTTTGCTGCCATAAACCAGTTTTTGTACTGAGACTGGTATATCTCTCTTAATTATTGCCTGTTGAAAGTGATCCAGGTCTAACAACAGCAATAGTAGTTATGTCAGCTTCTGGACTCTCAATAAGAGTCTCAAAGGTGCTGGTTAACCTTTGGGAACTGGTGGAAGTTCTGGCATTCTCCATTTGTGCCTCTCCTCTGGGCTGACATTCTTGTCTTTTGGATTTATGACTTGAATGTCCTGGTCCAGATCCATTTGATTGGATGGAGTAGTTACTTCCACTGCTAGTAGGAGTCATGTCACGTCAATATAAAGAAATTAAGACTAAGAAATGGATTTGATTCACCTGCTGGACCTTTAAACGGCTCTTTTGTAATTAAACCTCTTGGTTTTGGGCTAGTTTGCATTTCAATCCTAGACTCTGAGGCTTCAGAGTCTGAACAACTTCCTCTTATGGCTGAAACTAGAAAAAAAACATATAAGTAGTTTTATCAAACAATAAGAATAACTTATAAACTCAGCTTATTGGATAAAGCTGTTTTAATGTAATTTATGGCCAATTACATCAAAAATAAAGAAAAATGTCTAAGATTAAAGAAAAAATGTTTTGCGCAAAGATTTTTTATTTTTAAAGTTTCATTTGATTTGATATTTTCTTCAAAGCAAGAATAATTATGCAATTAATAAGTTATTAAGCAAAATTATATTATTATTCACTTTATATTAGAATACCTCAAAGAATAAGTTTCAAGTCTGTGATGTGAAAAAGCCACTTGTCAGACAAAAGAAATTTATTACAAGTCACTAAATAGTATATTGTTTTAAACAACATTCTGAAGAAAAAATAACTTTATCAATATTATATAGATTATTTGTCAGGGATAAGTCCTAAAAAAGCCAATATTAAAGTAAATATGGCAATTTTACATCAAAAAACAGTAAAATAAGGTCTATAATATGATTCATGTCCCAAAAATTGGTTAAAGTCAAAGCCAGGCCCCCAAATGTAATATTTGTCTATCAAACCCTTGATAATAGTAACAATATCAAGAGTACTATGACTGTCCTCAGTAGAAAAATATAATATAATAAAATATTATAACCACAAATTTACATATAATTATGCAAAAGAATTATATAAAAAAAATTTAACTATTATTATACAAAATAATAATAATAATAATATAATAGTAATTATAATAAACTATAGTTATTCTTTTATTGTTATAGTCACTGACAATCATAACAATAAGAAGTTTAAAGCTCTTAATGAGACAATTACATGTTGAAAATATAAATATCTAACCACTTATAAGTAATATATGGATATCATTCATAAAAGAATTATAACACACACTGTGCAGAAGTAATTCATATTGACTAATTCTATATAAAAAAACTAATAATAGATATAAAATATATAGAATTTTAGAGAAAAACTTACTTATAATATAAATTTAATACAACAAGTCAAATACAACAGTTATTATATCAAAAAATTATTATAAGTTAAAAACACATCCGAAATCAATATTTCAAATGATACAACAGCTTTTTATGATAAAAAAATATGATTAAAGAGTTTTTCAGAGGAATTTGCGGATTTTAAAAGATATTTTAAATACGATAATTTTATAAAACAAAATATATTATAGGTGATTAAAACAATAATATAATCTCTATGATTTCAATTATTTAATTAAGATTTATAAAGAATAAAATACCTAAGAAATACTTCAATAATAAGATTTTATATATAATAAAACTTTACCTGCCTAAATATCTAATATGATTGGATTGATAATTGATGATGGACAAAAACAGTGATGAAAAGACTCTTTTTATGTCTGCAGAGCAGTCCTCATGATTCATAATGAATATAGAGGGCGTGCTCAGGTCAAAACTAAAAACCATGGTTAAAATTAAGTTTCTTAGCTTAAGGTAACTTATTTTTAATTCCAATATGAGGCTACCAGTGTTATTCTTAACTCCAAGTAGCTTTGATCCTTATTTAAGTTAATTATTTTAAGTGTTGATATAAAATACGTTTATTTATATTCAATTTCATCACATTAGCAAGTTGAAAAGAGAGTTCCAAGGAAAAATCTCTTAAACTCAATTTTCAATTAATTTTCAAAGAAATCATGATTTTCTTTAATTATAGTTCAAAGAGTAAATTTCCAGGCTAATTACCCACGAAATCTGTTTATAGAAGATACTTAAAATTTAATTTATATATAGATAATATTAAATTGTAAGTCTTGGGAAACATTCAAGCAAATCCATTAAGAATTGGATTTTTAATTAATGTTTGAAGTCATTACTATTTTTCCACATAAAATAGCAATACACACCAAACCTTAACTTTTGATAAGGTTTTAATGCTTGTAACCTTAAAGCTTTAGGCTTATTTAAGCTTTGACAGGTCTCAAAACTTTAATTTCAAGCCTGAATATTGGGATTTACCCTTTGGCAGCTTGAAATTCCAGTCCAAATAGGGATGAAACTAGTTTAAACTTTAAGGTTAGATCAAAGTCTAATCTTGAAGTTTAAATAAGTTTGAAAATCCTCCAATACAGGTGGAGAGCCTTAATTGAATCCTTGCAGATCCAAAAAGTTGGTTACCCCAGCTCTGTTTGGTCTTTTCCCTTTGTCCCACCTTTTTGCATGGAATTTGCCCTTTTATTTATTTAAAGCCATACTATGGCCTTAAACACTTCTAAATTGAGCTCATGCAGGATTTACTTTCTGTATGGAAAATCCTTAGCCAATTCAGTAAATATACACCACCTCAATTTTAAATAAAATTTTGGTAAATTTGCATAAACCTTATGCAGATTTAACTTTAAGCTTATTTAAGCTTAAATTTAAAAATTTTAAAAAAATGTCAAGAGTTATATTAGTACTATTAAATTCTTAAATCTTCCAATAACATAAGAAATAAGCCTTTTTGGGTATAACACCCTATGGATGTACCCTAGGTCATTTTTGGTGTAGATTCCAAAAATGACATGATATTCATAACTTTGCTTATCAAAAAAAACATTATACTCATTTTTTGTTTTTTTTATTTTAAATTCAATGAAAAAGTCTGTTGAGGACTAAATCAGCTGTATATAAAATTATCTGTGGCCTTATGGGTATGTTATACATACCTCACAGTCTCACAGGCAATATATTGGAGAATGCTCACCATGTGTCTCCTTTTAAATTAATATCAAGAGCCATTCATTTTTTCATCCAAATATTTATTTTCACCTCCAAAGATTTTTGATATAAAGTGAAAGTCCCTCTGAAATACAGCAAATTTCTTTTTATTTTTCTTAAAAATTCCAATGAGGAGGGATCCTGAAAGTTTTCTCTAATTGAAACACAAGTGATAAATATTTTGAAGCATTATTTTTTGTTTAGAATCAGTTATCTCTCCCTTTAATTAAGAAGAAAAGAGTTCATTTTTATGCTTTTTTTATTTCTTATAAGCTGAAGATTAAATGTATATTTGAAGGATATTGGAATGTTTTGGATCACACCATCTGTAATTTCAAGAAAAAGAACAGGCATATGATTCTTTTTTTGTGAAAAAATTAATGGATATCTTGTTTTGAGAGCTGTAGCATATTCACAGGAGCATGAACCTGGAAGCTTCTGAGCAAATACTTTGTAATTTTGAGCATTGGTATATCCAGGTAATATATGTTTACTAAGAGAACCAAAACTCAAGTTGTGTGGGTTTGCGTGTATAATTCATAATTAAATAAGCAATTTGAGACTTAATCTTATCCTTATGTCTCCTATCCCATAAAGGCAAAGAGCTTATTCGGATATACAATAAAGCAAAAATATGAGAAATAAGACTTCTGGTTAAGAAGAAATAATGAAACATTCCATATGGAAACTCAATTACTCTTATATGAGAGGTATTGCTCCAATGATCCATGGCACAGCTCTGTATTTTCAAGAAATACAGCCCAAGCATTTAGGAATTGATGTGATAGAAAGAACATTATGACCCCTCAAAGCTCTTCTTCCTTTCTGAAGCTATTTCTTTTGCTAAAAAACAACTTCCCAATTTCATTCATATATGAAAACCCAGTCAAAGCATTTGAAGTCTCCTGCAGATATGTGCCAAATATTACATTGCTACTAGAGGGAAAATTAATTTTTTGGTTTCAGTGAGGAGATGTAGATTATTTAGGTTAAAGAATCATCTTTCTAAATTTATGGCCAGAAAAATTGTGGCTTTGAAATGTTTTCATTGACTCCAATGATTAATTTGTAGCTTTTTCAAGGTATGTTTTAAATAAGCTTGATGGATCTTTCTTTTTGGGGAAATTATTTCAGAAAAAGAAGGATTGGAGCTATTTTGAATCTCATCCTCTTTAGAAACAAAAACATGTTTGAATATACCTCTTATTTCTCCCTTAGTATGGGTATCAATTGATTACCTAAAGCCAAATATTAATTTTACTATGTGATTCATTTGATATCTTTGATGGGGTTTTTCTATTATCTCATTTTGTTTACTGTATCTTTTGATAAATATTTGTATTATTTTTGTTTGGAAACTCTGGATATAAATGAGAGATTTAGAAAGAAAAGAAAATATAGAACTATAGCAGAAGAGAATTGATTTTCACCACCAAATGCAGTAACATAATATAAAACTGTGGAAAGCTGAGTGATGAACTTGGACTAAAATCTAATGGAAACATCAAAGAATAATGTTTGATATCAAAAAGAAAGTTCTTATATGAAATTAAGAAGTATGACAGATAAATATATATATATTAAGACTCTATCTAGGGAATTATACCTATGGGTGAATTGAAGCTCATTATCTATGCTAACTACTTTTCACATAATAATCTAAATCTTTTTAAATGAGAAACTAATAATAATTATTACCTCACTATGAAAAAAAACAAATGAGCTCCATAATCAACCTTTAAAGGCTAAAGATGTATGCCCATAATACAAACTTTACAGTATATACATTCCCATAACCTCTGTTGGATAAAACCCAGAAGGAGGTTGATGATAGGTCCCACCACAATTCAAAAAATCCTCAAAAATCTTTTGAAGCCATGTTTCAAAATTTTTTTGAAAATATAGAACTAATTTTTGGAAGAGAAGGAACTCTTGAAGAGAGTGTTTCCAAAGAAAGAGCTTGTTTCTATGAATAAGCTTTATATTGAGGCTCATAAAATGTTGGATCGTTCTAGATATTGTAGATCTATCTCATCATCTCGAGAAACTGGAACTTCTGTTCCTTCTCAATTCTCAACTCATTTGAAATTTTGGGAAAAATCTGATCTTTTCCAGCAGCTTCAATCAATTCTTCCATCAAACTTACAAGCATTTGCTCAGCAGTATGCTTCTATGGGTTGGAAAAATCATTTGAAAATAACCCAAAAGTGATTAGTTCAAAACATCTATAGACTTAAAGCAACTTTTTTTCTATTTTTTTCTATTCTATTTTATGGCTAAATAAAGCACTTTACTTACTGCTTTTAAAATACTCCACAGTATCAGAGAATTAGTTCATCAAAATGGATAAGTGAAAGCAATGTATATTTAAACAATGTTAAAAACAAAATGAAGATTCTTAAATCACAATCTCCAAAAACTCTGATAATCTTGGAGCTTTTTATCCTTCTTGTATGAGCTCAACTATTTTAGGAATTGGGTTTAATTATTTTCATTTTAATAGTGTTCTTACCATATTTATATATTTTTGTCTGATTTTTTTGATAATTTTATGTGATTCTTTTTTACTTCATACTATTCCTTATCTTTTTTTGTTGAAATTTATACTTTTGTTTTTTTTGCATTTTTTACCCCAATCTGTTATTATGTATTCAATTTTGTAGTTCAATAAAATATTGTTAAATTTTTCAAAATGTTTTTATGATTTTTCTTTGAAATTCACAATTTCCTTAAATTTTGTGATATTGATGCCTCTTGAAATTTAATCAATTTCTTTTACTTATTTAGTTTATGATATTTCTTAAACCTTGTATGTCTCACTTGTTTATTCTTTGTGATTTTTTCATTTTTTTATTTTATAATATGTTGTTTTATTTTTTGATTTTTTGAAAATTTTCATTTCCTCAAAAATTTACAGACATTTCAAATCTTCCCAATTCTCATGTTGGATTTTTGATATTTTCCTTTTTGCAATATTTGATGCTTTTTTTCAATTTTAGTTTTTTTTAAGCTTGTATCATTTTGAGCCTGTACAGCTTGAATACAGTGGGAAAAAAAGGTGCGCCTCGCTTGTCGGGATGGCTAGGCTGGCGCACCTGTGTTGCCTGTATGGAGGAATTTCAACTTTCAAGGGAACATGAAAAAGAGTTTCGAAAAAATGTTAGTAATTGAAAAAATTCATAAATTAAAAGCAATTGGAAAATATCATAAGAATGAAAGAACAAAGAAATGAAATATCGGTGTTAAAAAATTGAGAGAAAATAAAACAAAAATTTGTAAATTTTTCCAACATTTTATTTTAAATGATAAAAAATGATATTCAAAATAAGCTATATTTCAAAAATTAAAGTGAATAATAGAAGACAGAAAACTCAAAAAGGAAAAGAAATTGGAAGTGTGAGCCTTTAGGTATACTTTACATACCCAAAGAGTCCACAATTATCTTGAACATAAATTCTGAACTATACATAATCCATAAGTCATGCATATATTAAAAATTCAGCTTTTTTGATTTCAGAAAGGATGAACAGCTTTCTATTGAGTATGTAAATCCATGAATTTAAGGTCACATTTGGATTCTACACATAATTTTACCTAGTGTAACTCCATAGAGTGAATAATCTCAAATGAACTCTTTGAGGTGGTAATATGGAAAATACTTCAATACCACATAAAAGAATTGTGAAATCTTCTGCTTTCTCCCATTTCATGCCAAAAGAATGGGAATGTGAGAAATCCCATGTTACATATACACTAAGAATAGTGTTATGCATGCTTGTGGCACTTAATATTATGGTATTATTACATACACGTTTGGTACACCCATAGTGAATATCGGTCTTTAAGCCTGAATTTCTATTTTTGATGTGCAAATAGTCAAGGGGCACAAAAGACATCACAGAGAGCCAGGGTACCCAGCTTCTGAGGACTCTGAGGGGTGGACAGCTCTAAAGCTTGGATCCATGGCTGATCCTGTCCCAATTAGTATACTAAGACTTTTTGGGAACCTGGTTACAAAGTTTAAATCTCATTATATCATAAGAAAATAGCAAATAAGCTGCTATTTTGATGTGCCAGGGAGGTAAAGAGAAAATTAGACTCCTGTAACCATTTCAATTTTTCATTATTTTCCATTGATAAACCCCAAAAGAGTAATTAAAACCCTTTTTGGACTAGTATCCATTGATTTACCCCATAGCAACCAGAAATATACTATTATTTGCAATTCTAAATAGAAACAGGACTAAATACAAACAGTATACGTCATATAAAAACCACAAATAATCATATTTTCATAAGTAAAATTGAAAGTTTTACTTACAGTCCACTTTTTGATGATTCCATGTGAAACACTGAATCTTCAAAAATTCACAGAAAATACACTCTGTGATAAAATTTCCAATAACATTGATAACTGTGAGAATTCAATGATTATTTTGGAATAAAGCAATATTTACAGTTGTTACTCCTTCTATTCTTAACCATAAATTGGTTGGTAGTCACATAAAAGCACCAATTAAGTAATTATGATAATATTACGTGACAACAGATGATGCACACAATAATCCAAGAAGTTTGATTGTTTTTCCACCCACTGGTTTTTCAGTTTGCTCCATGGAACATCTCTGTGAGCTGTCTTAGACTTAAAAATTATACCTTTATTACCAGCAAGTAAGTATTAGTTAACCTTTTCTTAAGTGTCTTATTCTTTCAGAATCAATCAAAAAGAAGTTGAATAATAGAAATAAACTTTATATTGTTGTAATTCTGTTATATATCCATTTTTGATCCCTTAAATCCACAATTAGCCCTCAAATTTCTCTACTTCTATCTTTGATAAGTTCTTTGGAGTATCAGTTAGTGATTTATCTTAACTCTTAAAGTTTTTTTCTCTAGTAATTTTTTCCTCCAATAATTATATTTAGAATTATTCTTATAAAAGATAATTATAAATTATATAACTTTATTCTTTTAATAAAGAAGATTTATCATGAGATTCTTCTTGTAATTGATTCTGGTAGACCATTACTGCTTACTGTAATAATCACTAGTAGTGTATAACAAGTAAAAGAAATAGCTCTTTATTTATTTATTGAATTGTTGTTATAATACTTTTATTGTTATATTTCATAAGAAAAGTCATAGTACTGTTGATTAATAGTAATATTATCAACAGTTTCATAGACACATCTTACATTTGGTAGCCTGGCCCTAGTTTTTGAACCTTGTACCCATAATTGACATATTTTGAAGCTTTAAAATATATTAATTTAATTATTTCTTTCTTTCAATTTGAAGTATAAATTATTTTTATTTTTAAAATTGTTTTGAAGTCCTTTTCATTGAGGAATTTGGTTTAATTGAATACTGTTTTTACACGTGGCTTTTTGACATCCAAAAACTTATAAAGATATTCCTTGAGTTACTCTGAATTCAGTTTGATTCAAAATCTTCAATTTTATTTGTTTTTAATATTAAAAAATAAAAACTTATAAAAAATCATAAAAAATATTTTAAAAGTATAAAAAAGAATTCTTCTTTTATCAATTTTTCTCTAGTGTCTTTAATTGGATACTGTGCAGCTGGTAACAGACTCAGGAAGAGATACATTACCAGTCCAGAATTTGAAAACATTATTGAAGTGCAAATTCCTAAAAGAGGCACTTTATTTAAGACAGAACCAGCCAAACAACCACCAAAAGGTGTGTTTTTCCTGTTTTCAATTCTTATTTCCTCTTGAATTGACATGAAATGGTGCATACAACAAATGGAAGCAGCTATTCAGTCCAACTAGATGGATCTGGACAAGGAAGAGGTAAGACCAGAACAAGGTCTACAAATTCTTCCCCAAGAAAGACACATCTGGAGGATTCCATAGCTGCCCCCATTCCCCAAGGTCTGTACCAACAAACTTTGATGTGAACTCTAAGCCTGAACTAATTGAAGGTAATTTTTTAAGGGGTGAACCACTTCCAAGTGGCAGGAATAGAAATATATCAGTCCCAATACAAATATTGGTTCAGAGAAGCAAAAGAAGAGGCGTGGGAAATATGCCCAAGCCTTTGGCAGAGGGCATGAACTCCTACTTACACATCAAGAGCTTTCTGGGTCAGGAGAAGACCATAGAACTCTTAGGAGGGTAGAGCCCATTGTCTTGCAAAGAAAAGGTCAAAAAGATAAATAATTGGTTGAAGAACCAAAGTCTTTAATCTGTAGACTAGAAGAAGGAATTGGAAATGACCCCAGCTTTGGAAGAAGGGCCAGTGGCAGCTTCCAGCTCCAGCCAAGCCCAGAAGCATCCACAGACAAGCCCAGAGGACCTAAGAAGAAGAAGAAAGGTCCCAAGAACAATCAGGGCAAGGGTAGAGGCAAAGCAAATTTGCACAGACCTTACGCACAAAGGTACAGGATCCCCAAATTGGAGCCTTCATCCATGGATAGTGTCTTCAATATGGCCAGGACCCTCATGGAATTCACATTCAAAGAGCAGGAAAGGATGAACACGACTTTTCCACACAAATAATAGATGAAATACAATTTGTTAAATCTATTATTGAAGTAGAACTTGGCAAATTTGATGCAAAGTTAAATAAAATGACATCAGATATAAGTGAATTGAAAAGAAATGAAAATAATTTTACTGCATGGTATAAGTTCACAAATGTCAGACTTGATTCAAATACCAATACATGTGACAGAATTGAAAGTAAATGTCAAGCCCATAATAATGAAATGGAAGATCTTTCCATTTGAAAAATCAATGATCTACTTAGATGTCTAAAGGATAATTTTTTAGAAATAATTAGTAATACCAATAAGTTTGCCACACATTTGGCAAAAAGTGACAATGAAAGACAGAAGTTGAAAAATATAATCATTGCAAATTTGGAGAAAATTAATAATAATTATGGACCACATATGCCAAGAAATTCTAAATCATTTACTCAAGAAAAACCTTCTGTAAAAGGAAGTTTAACCCCATGTTTAGGAGAAACTCCTGTTTGTGCAAAAGATATTCCCAATCTGGAATAATGGTCATCATTCTCTGGTGAAGGATGATACAATCATATTGAGCTCATCAGAACAATTGATAGTTGAAAGACAATTTTCACTGACCTGATGAAATTATAGTGGGCAAGCTACACTCTTTGTTTATCAGGACTGCAAAGGAATGGTATTACAAAATGAGAATAGATCATGGTAAACATGATTGGCCTTGGTGGAAATGTGACATAATCACCAAATGGGCTTATATTTCTTGGGGATTTAGAATGGAAAATGCTTTTGAAAGTGCTATTTTTAACTCAGAAAAGGATAAACTACTTACTTGGTTCCCCAAACAGAAAGACAGATTATCTGCCTTACACCCAGATATGTCTGACTCAATGATTAATATGAAAATATTAAGAAAATGTGGAGGAGAACTAGAACATGCTATTAAGTCCAGATGTGTAGAACTCTGCTCAACAGAAAACTACATCAATGCTGTGGAAGATATCATTACTAGAAAAATAATTGGTAAAATCTGGACTAGAGTCCCTATAGAATCCAAAAGAGTCTCTAAAACTTTCAGAGAAGATAAGAGGCCTGAAAGACCTTTCTTGAAGTGTCATGAATTTGGAAGGACTTCAAATTTGGCCAGCACTTGCAACGAAAAGACAAAGATTCATTAATTCCAAGCCATTGAAAAAGCTCAGTGTACTGAAGAGAAAGAAGAATATGACCTAGTATCTGCAGCCTCTGAGGATACACCAGTAGAGGAATATCCCATTGAAAACATCATAGCTTTCTTTGTGGTCACAGAAGTCAATATTCAATTGCCACAGTAAAGTGAGGATTGTCATTACCTGATTAATATCCAAGATGCTAGATTTGGTAAAACCAAACCTTCTAGAGGTAAAAGATACACTGCTGGAGCGTCCTGTATCACATCAATCCTGATGAATGATATTGAAGGAAAAGTAAATTTGTATACAGGGGCATTTTGTACTTGCTTAGGCAAAGATTATCTTGAAGCCATACTCCCTGGATGAAAAGGCCATCTGTTACCAATAGAGGGTGTACAATTTATTAGTTCTAGTAGTAATATGTACCCTTTGGGCATATTGGACATTAATCTTGTATTTCCACGTCCAACAGGAAGTGTAATAATTAAAACTGAGATAGTAGTAATGGACAATTGAACATCTCACACATCATTCTTGGAAATGATTACTTTAATATCTGTCATATTGGTATCAATAACCATAAATACAGATATTTCACCATTGGAGGGAGTAAAAGACAAAAATTTGCCTTTTCCAATATGCCAAAGCAAATATTGGTGATATCTTCTGTTAAAGAACCTTATATGGAAGGATTTGTGGCTAATCAACTTGTTGAAGCACAAATTAATCAATCATTATTACCAAAAATGAGGCATGACCTTATTGATTTGTTATACGCATATGAGAATTCCTTTTCTTCTGATAATGAATCATTAGGTGCTATTAAAGGGCATGAAGTTGATATTACTCTTAATAATGACAGACCATACCCTCCAGTACTTAGAAGACCAGGTTATCCAGCCAGTCCCAGAGCTAGAGAAACCTTGAAAAAACATATCCAAGAGTTGATCCAAATTGGTGTACTAAGGAAAGTAGGCCATAATTAAGAAGTTTAAGTGCCAACACCTGTTATTTTTGCTTGGAATAATGATAAATCCAGGATGGTTGGAGATTTTAGAGAATTGAATACCTACACAGTTTTTGATAGGTATCCAATTGCTAGAATTCAAGAAACCTTGACCCCATTGTCTCAAACCAAGTATATAACATCCATTGATGCATTGAAAGGCTTTCATCAAAATGATTTGACACCCAAATCTAGGAAATTACTTAGACTTAACACTTACTGTGGTATTTATGAGTATCTTATAATGCCATTTGGTATTGAAAATTCACCATCTCACTATCAAAGAATGATGAATACCACTTTCCCCAAAGAATTATCAGAAGGATGGCTTATCATTTATATTGATGATATTAGTATATGTTCTGACTCATGGTCTTTGAACCTTGGAAGACTTACATGAGTGCTTGATAAAGTTACAGGATTAAATATGAATATTTCACTCAAGAAATGTAATTTTGGCTTTGAAGAACTTAAAGCTTTAGGACATATTGTTTCTGGTTTAAGCTTGGGTATTTACAAAGCTAAAGTAGAAGCAGTGTTACTTAAACCAATACCCCAGAATAAAAAATAAATGATGTCTTTTCATGGCTTTTCCAGTTATTAAAGGTAACACCTGAAAGACTTTGCAATTGTAGCCAAGTCAATCCATAGAATCTGTGATCAACAGACAGTATTTGAGATGACACAGGAAAGAACTGAAGCTTATGAGAAGATAAGGAAAGCTCTTAAAGAAGCACTTTTACTCCTCATGCCTGACTGGAATATACCTTTTAAATTGTACATTGATGCATGTGGAGATGGATTAGGGGCAGCCCTACATCAAGTCCAAATTATCAATGACAAGCCTACAGAGGGACCAGTTTTTGACATCTCAAGACAAATCAAACCAACCAAAGCCAGATATGGTGCAGGCCAGATGGAGTCATTATTTTTGGTATGGGCACTTAAGAAATTACACTATTATGTTTATGGCAATGCTTTTGAAGCTATAATTGACTGTAATGCCGTGAAATCACTTCTTAACATGAAAACTCCCAACAGACATATGTTGAGAGGACAAATAGCCATTCAAGAATATAGATGTAAGGTGTGGATATGCAACATTGATAAAATATCAAGTACTTTTCCTGTCCTCAAAATTTTCATAAGGTAAAATCGTTTAAGAATAGTAAGAGATAGTATTTTTAAGAGAAAACACCCCAATATTATACAATAAATTTATTGTTCTACCAACAATAAAGATTTATACCAAAATACTCTACAAGATATATTTAAGGCTACAAAAGGAATTTCTCCAAGAGCAATTTCAATTGGAATTAATTGAGAAAAGGACTGCAAACAATGAATTAAAGAAAAACGTCTATATAAAAATATTTCAAGAGAAAACACACCCAAAAGTGACCAGAGTGAATTTGGAAACAAAGTGACAAAGTTAACAGTGATGAAAGATGCTTTAATTCATTTTTGGGGTGGTTCAGGGATAAAAATGATTCTAAGAGTTACAAAAATTTATTATAATGATTTTCTAAAGTCTTCAAAAGGTTTAAAGTGATTAAAAAAGGGTGATTGGAATCTTTTATTGATTGGTTTAATAGTGTTTAAACTAATTATCAAAGGAAAATATTCTAACATGAAGAGAAAAGTGGGGCAAAGAAGATATTCTTTTATAGCCTTCAATTTTCTTACTCCAAAAGTAAAATTTACTCTTTTCAGTCGGCAAAAACAATCTGACAACAAAAATGCCAATGATGGCATCATTGAACCCTGGTTTAGACCAAAAAACAGCTGGTTTAAGCCATTTTAGACCCTCACATCAGTCATTACTATAGCAATACCTGGTCTAGAGACTTCAAAACACGTCGTAATGTGTTTAAGAGACATAGAAACCAGTTAAAACTGCATTTACTAATTTCTTTTTAGCTTAAGGGTAGTTTTACCCTCTTGGCAGCAGTTAAACCTACCCTGGTTGGTATCAAAACCTCATCATCAATTGAGTCACAGACCCTGGGACTCAACTCCAGGCCAAAAGTAATGAACTTTTGCATGGAGTTTGACATCCCACACCAGTAAGAAAGGATTTTGGGGGTCTAGCTCCCCCTTAGAGCTAGAGTGTCTCTTCCCCCCCAGAATTAATCTTTCCGGTTTATTTTTTCTTGAATTCCTCATCATGTAATACAATTATAATTTACATGTGTAATTCAATTGAGTTTTTAATTACATATCTGTAATAATTGATACCTCATATGTAAATCAAAGTGCACTTATGTAATACACATGCACATTTGGACATTTCAATTGAAAATACTTCAATTCCTCATAACTTCTAAACTAAACACAACACGTCAATTTTAACACAAAAATTGATGGTTAACACCACAGGTGGTGTGAATTAAATTAAGGTTTTGAGTATTCTCATACTTTTGTACAAAAAATACTAAAAACTTAATTTAAGCTTATTTAGAGTTGAGTCACAGAAATTTCATCCAGAAGTGACCCCACTTTATTTGTTATGAGAAATCCAATGGTGTGATCATTTCTTTTTGTTTATTTATTGGATAAAAAGTTATAATATATTTTATATAACTTTTTACCAAGAAACCTTTAATTTCATAATTTTGATTGAAAATTTATTTTTACTTAATTTTTACAAGTAAAAATGTATTTTCATAATTTTAAATTTTATTGTAATTTTATTTTTGAATTATAATTAAATTTTGATTTTTGAAGATAAATTTGTATTTATATTTCCATTTTTTTATTTTTATAATATAAATAAATTTTTTTTATTTATGTTTGTATGTTAATTTATCATTTGTGGTCTTTTGGGTATATGAAAATACCTCTAAGGCTCACAATAGAGGTAACATGACTATAGCTCATAAAGCAGGCTAAATTCACAATAATGCTGATGGAATTAGCAGGTGGGCATTATCCAATACTCCTGATATCCCAGACTATGTACCTTTGATAGGAGAACCACATATTCCAATTGGAGGAATTAACATAACTGATATTGGGAGTGACTTCTTTGAAGAAGTCAGACAATCTTATGAGAAAGACAAGAATTTCCATATCCTGACTTCCTTATTAGATGGAGACTGCAAAGATACATCTTTAGTCAATGCACTTGCTGAATTTTGGAAGAATTACTATTCTGAAGGGATATTTCACTTGTTTGATGGGATAATTTACCACAGAGCCAAACATTCTTGTGTAATGACACTGTGTAGCATATTGCTTATAAATTCCATTCTTCATGAATGCTATGATAGAATCTACTCTGGACACCTGTCAGAAGACAGAACACTTGAAAAAGTGAAGAACTGTGCATGGTGGCCACCTTGGAGAAACGAAACCATTGAATATTGCCATTCCTGTGACAGATGCCAAAAAGAAAACAGGAGTACAGGCAAGTAATTTAGACTTATTATTCATATTCAAGAACCAAAACCCCCTTGGGAAGCTGTGCACATGGATTGGGTCACAGCACTTCCTCCAAGTGGTGACAAAAGCTATAATTCTTGTTTAGTCATTGTAGACAGATATAGAAAAACTGTAATATTCTTACCATGTCATAAAGATGACACTGCTATGGATACAGCTCTTCTTCTATGCAGTAGAGGTATTTCTCATACAGGGTTATTTAAGAATATTATAAGTGACAGGGATCCCAAATTCACATCTGCACTTTGGACCAATATTTGCAGATTGTTTGGGACTAAGTTATCATTCTTAACAGCATATCACCCTCAAACAGATGGACTAGCAGAAAGAATGACTCAAGCTTTAGAGGACATGATCAGGAGATTCTGTGTGTATGGGTTAGAATTTAAAGACTCATATGGCTTTGCCCATTTCTGGTGCACTCTAATAACTGCATTGGAACTGGCATATAAGACATCAGTCCATTCTTCTACAGGCCAAACTCCTGCTATGTTAGAAAAATGATGGAATCCAAGACTCCCAGCAGACACGCTGAGGAAGGACTTGATTGACATTCATCCTAGAGCTTCCAGGTTCAAGATATTTCCTGTTAAAGTGAAACATCATGCAAAGAAAAGTATGAATGAGGCTTTTGAATTTGCAAAACAGAAGTGGGGCAAGAGTCACAAATTACCACACTTCAAAGTAGGGGACTTAGTTCTAGTTTCAACCTTGAATTTTAATAATATCAAAGGCCCAAGGAAGCTTAAAAATTCTTATGTAAAACCTTTGTTATTGCTGCCTAACATAGAACGAATGCAGCTCAAGTGGAATTGAGTGGTGATTTGGAAAATAAAAACCCCACAATTCCAGTCAGCTTGATAAAACCTTATCAACCAGCTGACAAAGAATTGTTTCCTTTAAGGAACCCAGCTCCTTTGATTGTATCACCAGTGGAACAGAATGAAGCCAAAAAGATACAGAAAGTCATTGAAGAAAGGAGCCTTAGATGTAAAAATTCAAGAGAATATTGTGTCAGATATAGAAATCCTGTACATAAAGATGAATGGCTGGCAGAAACAGAAACACCTCACTCAGATAGACTCTTAAGAAGATTTAGACATGAAAGAAGGCCACAAGCCTGAATATGTCTATAAATGTGCTTTAAATTACTTCATCTGAGTAATTTCAAGAGGTTTTAAAGTGAACATTAGCCCCCTTTAGTGCCTTTTTCTTCTTGATACTATTAATAAAATTAGGGTACAATTTTATTTTTTGGTGGGAGGGAATTTGAGCCTTGAAGTATATTTCGAATACCCAAATAGGCCACAATTGTCTTAAAAATGAATTCTGAACTATGCATAACCCATAGTCATGCATATATTCAAAATTCATCCTTTTTGATTTCAGAAAAGATAAATAATGTTTTATCGAGTACGTAAATCCATGGATTTAAGGCCAGATTTGGATTCTACACCAAATTTCACTGAGGGTAGGTCCATAGAGTGAATAAGCTAAAGTCAACTCTTTGAGGTGGTAATATGGAAAGGCTATTGGTAAAAAAATGTAAGAGCTTACGTGTTTTTACTAAAAACTTACGTGTCTTGGCCATAATTTGGTAAAAACATGTAAGTTTTTAGTAAAAACACGTAAGGGGTGCCCTGGGCCCATTTTTAATTAAAAATGAAACACCATTGGGCCTGTATTGGGCCAAAACATGCCCAAAAGAGGTTTTTTCCCCACAAAACCTCTCTAACTCCAAATTGTTTCAGATTTTTTTGCCCAGACCCCCCAAAAAAACAAACAAGCTCAAACACCCCAATAATCCACATTATCCCCACCCCAAACCATTGTTTTTTTTTGGAAAAAAAGCATTATCAAAGCCATTTTGCAAAGCTTTTCACACTTTTTTTTCTTTTTTTCCCCCAAAGACTGCATTTTCCACCACAACAACCTGCTTTCAATCCTCTCAATTTTCAATTTTTTACCTTCCCTCATCAATTAATCCCACATTTAAACCACTTTCTGTCACTCTTAACCACTTCTGTTCATTTTTCACACCTTTTTTCACCTCTTTTTCACATTTCGAAAGGTTCTTACCCCATTCCAAATCCCCCAATTCCCCCTTTTTTTTACTTTTATACATAATTTTCATTAAAAAAATGCTTCAACCCGCCACTGAAGGTGAATTTCAGACCCTTGAGCTTCTTTGCCAACATGTGCATAATGTTGCCAGGGCTCAGGGGTATGCTGTGTCCACCTTGAGGTCCAAAATGACCCACAACCAAATTGAAATATGTTGTGACAGGTCTGGTGCCCCAAATCCCAACAAAAGCCCCTCCAAAACAGTCACCTCAAGAAAGCTTGACTGTCCTTTTAGACTTTATGCCAGGAAATATGCCAAGAGTACCACTTGGACTCTTAACGTCAAAAATCCTGAACATAGCCATGATGCCACTGAAAATATCATGGCACATCCTGCTTTCAGGAAATTCAATGAGCAAGAAACATCCCAAATTGCTCAAATGTCTGAATCACTGCTCATGCCAAGGCAAATTCAGGCCCAATTATGCAGCCAGAGGGAGTCTGACAGGCCTGTAATCCTTCAAGACATTTATAACCAAGTCAAGAAAATCAAGAAAGACAAACTGCAAGGCAGAAGGCCCATTGATGCTCTTATTGACACTCTCAAAGAAGAAAATTTTGTTTGGTCCTCTGCAAGGGATTCTGAGGGACACATTACCTCCTTGTTTTTTACTCACCCCCTGGCCATAAAACTTCTTAATGGCTTTCCTCATGTCATTCTTATGGATTGTACTTATAAAACCAATAAGTACAAAATGCCCCTTTTTCATATTGTTGGATTCAGCTCAACAAATAAGACCTTTTCTGGGGCTTTTTGTTTGATGAAGAATGAAAATGAAACTTCATATACTTGGGCATTAAATCAATACATTGAAAAGGTCCTCAACAACACCAATCTTGTTCCCCCTCCAGTTATTGTTATTGACAGGGATCTGGCCTTGAAAAACTCTATTAAGAAGCTCTTCCCAGACTCCAAAGTCATGCTATGCATTTGGCACATCAACAAGGATGTATCTGCTCATTGCATGAAGAGAATTGGTCATGGAACTGATTTTGAAAATTTTATGGGCCTTTGGAATCAAGTAATATACTTCTTCACTTTATTTCATTTTATTTCACTTTTTTTCTTATTATTGTCTTTATTAATGACTTTGGGATCCTTTTCTCAGCTTATGTATTCACCCACTGAAAAGTCTTTCAAAGACAACTGGAAGAAGCTTCAAAAGCAAGTTAAAAATGCTGAGGTCTTGCAGTATTTGGAAAATACCTGGCTTCCTCTAAAGGAGTATTATGTGCCAGCCTGGACCAACCACCATTGCCACCTGGGTGTGGGATCCACCTCCAGAGTTGAAGGTGCCCATGCCATGGTTAAACTTTGGCTACAAAAGTCCACTGGTACTCTCCTGGAGGTAGTCAGGGCACTCCACATGGCATTCAGAAAACACTTTATTGAAATTATCAACAGAATCTCCAAAGAAATGATTGTCCATGTCAAGAATTTTCCTCCACACATCTGTGCCCTCAATGGAAAGGTGTCTCATTATGCTCTTCAGATTGCCTTTGAAAATCCCAAAACAAAATTTCCTCCAAATGAAAAATGCACCAACAAATACAACAATTATAAAGGCATTCCTTGCAAGAATAAGACCCAAAAGGCATTTGCCAAGCACCAAAGGCTTGAATTATCAGACTTGCATCCTCAATGGTATTTGAATTTGCCTGTGAGGGTTTTTCAATTTCTTCTTATTATTTTTTTTCTTATTAACTGATTTTATTTGTCATATTCTTCTCAGACTGGTTTTCAAGGTGATGATCAAAGTGTTGAAAAAGAAAGAAAGAATGAAGCCAAGAAAATATTTGAAGACATTGGGGAAGACCTGTTCCAAAGACCAATGGCAGAAATCACTCCAATACTCCAACATTTTCAAGATGTTTTGACTGGAAAAGTCCCATTTGATCAAATTCCCAAGAGTCAAGAGGATGATCAATATTATGAAGACCCTCTAGAATGCAAGAATATCCGTGGAAGACCCCAAGGAGCCAAGAATAAAAACAAAAGAGAACCTTCAAGATTTGAAATTATTGAAAGTCAATCCAAGAGAAGAGGAAGACCCCCATCAAAAGTGACCAGCACAACAACTTCAAGATCCCAGTCAAATGTCCCCTCTCCAATTATGGAAGTGGACTCATCTGAAGATTGTGAATATTCTGAGGACTCATTATCTAAATCCATCAGTTCATCAGATTCACTACCCTCAGCAACTGAATTAAATAAATCAGAAGTAACCCTTATAAGGTCAAGAAGATTTTCAATTGGAAGCAAAAAATCACAAAGAAAATCACTGTAAGGTGTGGATATGGAACTTTGATTAAAAATCAAGTACTTTTCCTGTCCTCAAAATTTGTCTAAGGTAAAATTCAGTTAAAAATAGTATGAAATATTATTATTAAGAGAAAACACGCCAATTTTATTGTTTATAACTTTATTAGTATAAAACAATAATATAAAAATTTATTGTTTTACCAACAATAAAGATTTATCCCAAAAAATACTCTACAAGAGATATTTTAAGGCTACAAAAGAAATTTCTTCAAGAGCAATTTCAATTGGAATTAATTGAGCAAAGAACTGCAAGCAATTAATTAAAGAACAAAGTCTTTAAAAAGAATATTAAAGAGAAAACATGCCCAAAAGTGACCAGAGTGAATTTGGGAACAAAGTGACAAAGTTTACAGTGATGAAAGATGCTTTAATTCACTTTTGGGGTGGTTCAGGGGTAAAAATGATTATAAGAGTTACAAACAATGATTATAATGATTTTTTCACGTGGTTAAAAGGATTAAAATGATTTAAAAGTGGTGGTTGGAATCTTTGATTGATTGGTTTAACAGTTTTAAACTAATTAATAAAAGGAAAAGATTCTAACATGAAGAGAAAAGTGTGGCAAAGAAGACATTCTTTTATAGCCATCAATTCTCTTACTCCAAAAGTAAAATTTACTCTTGTCAGTCGTGAAAAACAGTCTGACAACAGAAAAGCCAATTATGGCATCATTGAACCCTGGTTTAGGCCAAAAAAGGGCTGGTTTAAGCCATTTTTAGCCATTTTTAGCCATTTTAGACCCTTAAATCAGCCATTACTATAGCAATACCAGGCCTAGAGCCTTCAAACCACGTCAGAATGTGTGTCAGAGGCGTAGAAACCAGTTAAAACTGTTTTTATTATGATTTTTTTATCTTAAGGGTAGTTTTACCCTCTTGGCAACAGCTAAAACTACCCCAGTTGGTATCAAAACCTCATCATCAATTGAGTCCACAGACCCTGTAACTCAATTCCAGGCCAAAAGTGATGAACTTTTGCGTGAATTTTGACATCCCACGCCTGTCAGCAAGGATTTTGGGGGTCTAGCTCCCCCTTAGAGCTGGAGTTCCTTTTCCCCCCCCAATTTAATCTTTCCAATTTATTTTTCCTTTAATTCCTCATCATGTATTATACTTGTACTTTACATATGTAATTCAATTCAATTGTACAGTACAATACAGTAATAATTGACACCTCATATGTAAATCAAAGTTCACTTATGTAATACACGCGCACATTTTGACATTTCAATTGAATTCAATTGAAAATACTTCAATTCCTCATAACTTCTAAACTAAACACAACACCTCAGTTTTAACATAAAAATTGATGGTTAACACCACATGTGGTGTGAATTAAATTAAGGTTTTGAGGATTTTCAACTTTTGTATTGAAAATACTAAAAACTTAATTTAAGCTTATTTAGAGTTGAGTTACAAGAATTTCACTCAGAGGTGACCCCACCTGATTTTTTATGAGGAATCCAATGGTGAAATAAATTTTATATGTTTATTTATTGGATAAAAAGTTATAATAAATTTTATTTAACTTTTTTCCAAATTTATTTATTTTTTCACAATTTTGTTAAAATTTCATTTTTACTTAATTTTTTCAAGTATAAATGTAATTTTATATTTACAAAATTTAATGTATTTTTTATTTTTAAATTATAATTAATTTTTTATTTTTAATATAATTTTATATTTATATTTTGATTTTTATTTTAATAATATAAATAAATTTATTTTATTTATATTAATATGTTATTTTTTATATTTGTGGTCTTTTGGGTATATGAAATTACCTCTAAGGCTCACATTCCCTCCCCCTAAAAAAGAATATTACTTTGTAATATTGGTGTTTCTAGTGTGTCTGAATCTCCTCAGGAGTTTGGTAGCTTCTGGTATATTTTTTTCTTCTAACCATTCATCTTCACAAGTTGGGTTACTGTACCTAACAAGGTATTCCCTTACTTTCTTGGTTCTTAGTTTCCTTTCTTTAAGAACTTTGGTTATTTTCTTAGTACCAGATGTCTCAATAGGAGGTATAACTTGGGGAACCTTATTCCTCAAGGGAAATTTCTCAGCATCACTAGATTTATATGGTTTTATCAAGCTCACTGGAAATGTAGGGTGCTTATTGCTAAGTTCTTCAGATAACTCTACTTCAACAGCATTCTCTCCATGGAGGGCCTTAATCACAAAAGGTCCTGCAAAGGAGTCTTTCAACTTTTTACATCCTTTGATGTTATTGAAGTTAGTGGTGGATACAAGAACTAGGTCCCCCACTTTGAAATCTGGAGTTGCATGAGATTTATCCCATTTGTCTTTAGCATATGCAAAAGAGTCCTCCATGCATTTTACTGCATGCTTTCTAGCTTTGTCTAGCATTCCTTTGAAGCTAGCAGCTGTGGGATGTATTTCAATTAAGTCTTTCCTCAAGGAGTCTTGGGGTAACTTGGGGTTCCATCCTTTTTCTAGAATAGCAGGAGTCTGATTGGTACTAGCATGGATTGATGTTTTATATGCTAATTCCAGTGCTGGTAACAGAGTACACCAATCATGGGTAAATCCATCACAATCTTTGAATTCAAGGCCATATGCACAAAATCTTCTCACCATGTCCTCTAAGGTTTGGATCATTCTTTCAGCCAGGCCATCAGTTTGTGGGTGGTAGGCTGTAGAGAAAGACAGTTTAGTGCCAAATAATTGGTGAAGATTTGTCCATAGTGCTGAAGTGAATTTGGGATCTCTATCACTGATGATATTTGTAAATATCCCAGTCCATGACACTACTCTATTCCATATCAGAAGAGCTGTATCCATGGCTGTATCATCTTTGTGACATGGTAAAAAGATTGGAGTTTTACTGAATCTGTCCACAATTACTAGGCAAGCATTATAGCTCCTGTCACCTCCTGGTGGTAGGCCAGTTACCCAATCCATATGGACAATTTCCCAATGTCTGTTTGGTTCTTGGATTTTCATCATATTTCCAAGTCTTTTGCCAGTGGATTTATTTGCCTTTTGGCATCTGTCACAGGTTTTGCAATACTCTGCAACATCTTTTTGCCACATTGGCCACCATATGCAGGTCTTCACTTTCTCTCTTGTTCTGTCTTCAGAAAGATGTCCTGAAAAGGGACTATCATGGCATTCCTTCAGTACAAGATTGATTAATGACCTGTCTACAACTGTCATGACACATGTGTGCTTGGTTCTGTGGTAAATTATACCATCCAGTAGGTGAAATCTTCCTTCATTATAAGATTTTCTCCATACTTCATCCAAGGCATGTATTAGAGAGTTGTCTTTACAGTCTTTGTTAAGTAATTGGCATAAGATGCTACAATTCTTATCTTGAGTGTAACTATTTCTGACTTCTTCAAAGAAGGTGGTGTTCAAGTCTGTAACACTTATTCCTTCTATTGGAATTTGTGGTGAAGCTTCTTCTGGAACATAAGCAGGATTATCAATGTTATTTGGTAATGGCCATCTGCTTAGTCCATCTGCATTCTTATGAATATTCCCATCCTTATGAACAATAGTCATATTGCCTCTGTATTCTTGTATGGCTATTTGCCATCTGAGCATGTGTCTGTTAGGTGTTTTCATGTTCAAAAGTGATTTCACAGCTGTACAATCTGTTATTACTTCAAAAACACATCCCTCTAAGAAATAGTTCAATTTCTCCAAGGCCCAGCCAAGGCATAGACATTCCATTTGACTTGCTCCATATCTGGCTTCAGTTGGTTTGATTTGCCTGGATATGAAACATATTGGTCCTTCTACAGGTTTGTCATTTATGATCTGAACTTGGTGAAGTGCAGCACCTAGTCCATCCCCTGATGCATCAATATGCAGTTTGAAAGGCAATTTAAAGTCTGGCATCAGTAAGAGTGGAGCAGTGGTCAATGCTTCTCTTAGAGATTCAAAAGCTTTGACTCTGTCAACAGTCATCTCAAATACTGTGTCTTTGTCACACAACTTATAAAGTGGTCTTGCTATGGATGCAAAGTCTTTAATGTGTTGCCTGTAATATCCTGCAAAACCTCAGAATGACTGAATTTCCTTCTTACTCTGAGGCATGGGTTTTAACAATACTGCTGCAACTTTGTTTTTATCAATTCCAAGGGACAAACCAGATACAACATGTCATAGTGCCTTAAGTTCTTTAAATCCAAAATGACATTTCTTCAAGGAGATTTTCATGTTTACTGATTGGACTTTTGTCAAAACTCTTGATAATCTGTACATGTGCTCCTCCCAATTCTTTGAACAGATAATAATGTCATCAATGTAAATGATTAACCATCCCTCTGAGAGTTCTTCAGGGAAGATTTCATTCATCACTCTTTGGAAGTGTGAAGGTGCATTTTTGATACCAAAGGGCATCCTTAAGTATTCATACACTCCACAATGAACAATAATTCTCAAGTATTTTCTTGCTCTTGGTGTTACCACATTTTGATGGAATCCTTTAAGGGCATCCATAGTGGTTATATACACTGCTTGAGATATTTGAGTAAGGGCAATTTGGATTTTTGGTATTGGGTATCTGTCTGGAACAGTGTAAGTGTTCAGAGCTCTAAAGTCCCCAACCATTCTGGATTTTCCATTATGCCACGCCACTATGACTGGTGTAGTTATTTCTACTTCCTCATTGTGGCCTACTTTTCTTATTACACCAAGGTCTAGAAGTTCTTTGATATGAATTTCTAGAGCTTCTCTTGATTTTGGACTTGCTGGATAAGCAGGTCTTCTTAAGAGTGGTGGATAAGGTCTCTCAATGTTAAGAATGATGTCAACTTCATGACCAATAATTGCTCCCAGAGGTTCTTTGTCTGTAGCAAATGCTCCTTTGTGGTCATACAAAAGGGAAGAAAGTTCATTTTCTTGTTTATCAGTCAGATGAAGGCTTATCTCAGCCTCATTTAACTGTTCAGACTTGAATTTTTCTAACTCTAAGTTGACTGGTGATACTTTGTTTACTGTAATTTGTCTTTTAAATGGTAAAAAGGCAAATTTCTGGCGCTTATTGTCCCCAATTGTAAAGTATCTGTCTTTGTTATTATGTAAATCTATCCCATACATTATTAAATAGTCATTTCCCAATATAAAATGGGTACTAGAGCAATTTTCCATAACAACAAATTCAACTGTGATCCTTAAACTCCCATTTATGTGTGGGAATATGACATTGGTCTCAAAGATTCCCAATGCTTTCATTGGGTTACTTGCACTGTTGAATTTTATACCATCAATTGGTAACAATTGGTCTTCAAAATTTGGCACACAAGTCTTAAGAAAGGATTTTCCAACACAAGAGCAGAAGGCTCCTGGGTCAAGCAAAAGTTTGGTGGGCTTGTTGTCAATCACCACTTCTGTTATACAGGAGTTACCAGCTGTATAACCTTTTCCTCTGTTTGGTTTTGTCTTCATAAGTTGTGCATCTTGAACTTTTGATAAATCAACTTGACCATTGCTCAATTGTGGTAAGTGGGAATAAGATTCCATGATGTCAAAAGTAGCATTGATATTTTCTATATCTTTTGAAGATTCAGAAAATATGGATGACTTATCATCTGAATTGTCTTCAATTATGTCTTCTTTTTCAACATCTGGTTCCTTTTCAATGTCAATTTCATTGATTTTCCCCCTCTTTGGACATGCATTGGCTAAATGGGTGGTGCTTTGGCAAATATGGCATTTTCTGACTGTATCTGCAGATTTATATTTAATATTACTAGAATTTTCTTTGGGGTTTTTGTCCACAGAATCTTTCCAAGGTGTATTAAACCTTGTTTTGAGATTCACCCTATTAGAACCAATTTTGGTTCTGGTGGTTACTTCTTCTAGTATATTGATAATATCTTCTGCTGAAGATTGTTCAGTAGTCCTGCTTTTGACAGCATGCTCTAAGTCACCTCCACATTGTCTCAGAATTTTTCTATGGATCATAAATTCTGACATGTCAGGATATAATGCTGTTAATCTGTCCTTTTGTTGGCAAAACCATGGTAAAACTTTGTCTTTATCAGCATTAAATTTGGCAGATTCAAAGGCTGTTTCAACTTTAAACCTCCAAGCATCATTTGCCCATTTGTTGATGATTTGGGTTTTCCACCAAGTCCAACTCTGGTGTCCATGTGCTTGTCTTATTTTGATGTACCATCTGTGAGCTGATCTGGTAAACAAGGTGTTACACCTGGCTGTTACCAATCTGTCTGGTAATTCAAAATCCTCTTTGATCATGTTAATACCTCTAATGAATTCCATATGGTCATACTCTCCTTCACCACTGAAGTGAGGCCATTTTTTAAGTTTTGGAACTTCTTTCAAGAGTGCTTGGCCCATTGATGGTTCCAAGTTATGAAAAGAAGTGGATAATTCATTTTTTAATTGTGAATTATCAGGATCCAATACTTGTGGATTTGGAATTCTTGTGCCCTCATTTTGATTTAGAGGTGTAGACATTCTTGGTAAGGTGTTCAGTATTTGTTCAATGTCATTCATTTTACTGTTGCTACACCTTTGGGAATTTCTGTATTCATGTTGGAAGCTTTGTATTAAATTTATTACTTCAATTTTATACATGTCTTCCTTATGTGTCAGTTCTTGCCATAACGCTGTCTGTCTTGTATTATCAGCAGTGACTTGATTCAATTTCATTGATAATTTTGATACTTCTTCTTGTGAAGCATCAAAACACTTTTTCAAGGCAATGGTATATGTCTTTACTTCAGTAAATGAATTTGAAATGTCATCAAGGACTTTCTTGTTATCTGTCTTGATAATATTTATTGCTTGTTTAATTCTTGTTTCAATTATGTCATCAATATTGAATTTAGAATATTTATCTGTTAATTCTTTAATAATGGCAGATTGTTCATTTATTTTATTGTTAGAAGAATTATCATTATTGGAATTTTTAATTGTTCTCAAAACTTTTTCAAAACACATAAGTGTTTCATTAATTTGGCACAGACTCAGGTTGTTTGTTTTAATGTTGTTACAAATGGTGTCATTTTTATCAGAAAGATGTTTTTTCACGTCATTTATAGCATTATACAACTCTGGGATGGAATCAAATATGTCAGAAATCATTTCTGGAACCTTAATCTGGCTTCCTCCTTCTTCTGTAATTCCATCATGGTTCTGGCCATCTGAAATACATTTTCCATGGCATCCTGCTGAATCTTTGGGATTCTGTAGCCCTGGCTGTAAGGTTTTGGGGCTGGTGCCTTCCCTTTGCCCTTGTTTGGAGCTTGTGGCTGCTTTTTCACGTTGGAATTGCTGCTGCTGGCCACTGGGGCTGTTTTTGGCACTGGTTTGGGTGGTGGAGGGTTGTTTTTCCTCCATTCTAGTGTCAAAAGCATCATGTTTTTCTTCTCCATCAATGGATGCCATCCATTGAGCAATTTGCAAGTGTTGGGGTGGCCCAAGAATTTTCTTACTGTCAGGTAAGAATTCATGCAATTCTTCCACAGGTCTGCAAGGATCTGGTACTCCTTGAATTGAAGTGCATTGTTGTATGCACTGTGGCTTGCTTTGTATATGTCCAAAGAGGCTTGTTGTGGCGGTGTCAGCTCTTTTTGAAGGTAAAATAGTATTATCAGCTTCAGAATGACCCAATTTAGTTGTTTGGAAGTCATCAACTGACCCTTTTCCTTCTGTACCTGGTTGGCTTCTGCCATAATCACGTCTATTACCTTTTTGGGAGCTGCTTGAGGGGTTGTAGCTGGCTCCTGACCTGGTTGAAGGCATAATTATGGTTAAAAAAGGTTTAAAATACTATTTTTACGTCAAGAACTTACTATTGGCCAAATTTTTAGCTTTCTGAAGGGTATTACTTATGTCCAAGTTAATTAATTCAGAAGATATTGGTTCAGGCTGGTTATTTACAGTCACAATAACAGTGCTATTATGATCAGAATTAACAGTACTGGCAGGGATAATGCTGGTTACTGTTGAGGCTGTTTCAATGTTTCTTGTCTTACCACGTTTTCAGACACTAAAATTAATGAAAAAGCCAATTAATTAAGTAAAAAAAAGGATATTTCAAAAAAAGAAATAAAAATTTAAGCCTCACTTATAATATGAAAAAATTATTTTTTATGGGTTTTTTGAATTATAAGTATTTTTTATGTGTTTTTAAATTTTCAATATAAGAAAAAAGATTTGAAAAGAGTAAAAAAAATATGTCACAGGTAAAATATCACGGCTGGGCCCCCAAATGTAAGGTGTGGATATGAAACTTTGATTAAAAATCAAGTACTTTTCCTGTCCTCAAAATTTGTATAAGGTAAAATTCAGTTAAAAATAGTATGAAATATTATTTTTAAGAGAAAACACGCCAATTTTATTGTTTATAACTTTATTAGTATAAAACAATAATATAAAAATTTACTGTTTTATCAACAATAAAGATTTATCCCAAAAAATACTCTACAAGAGATATTTTAAGGCTACAAAAGAAATTTCTTCAAGAGCAATTTCAATTGGAATTAATTGAGCAAAGAACTGCAAGCAATTAATTAAAGAACAAAGTCTTTAAAAAGAATATTAAAGAGAAAACATGCCCAAAAGTGACCAGAGTGAATTTGGAAACAAAGTGACAAGGTTTACAGTGATGAAAGATGCTTTAATTCACTTTTGGGGTGGTTCAGGGGTAAAAATGATTATAAGAGTTACAAACAATGATTATAATGATTTTTTCACGTGGTTAAAAGGATTAAAATGATTTAAAAGTGGTGGTTGGAATCTTTGATTGATTGGTTTAACAGTTTTAAACTAATTAATAAAAGGAAAAGATTCTAACATGAAGAGAAAAGTGGGGCAAAGAAGACATTCTTTTATAGCCATCAATTCTCTTACTCCAAAAGTAAAATTTACTCTTGTCAGTCGTGAAAAACAGTCTGACAACAGAAAAGCCAATTATGGCATCATTGAACCCTGGTTTAGGCCAAAAAAGGGCTGGTTTAAGCCATTTTTAGCCATTTTAGACCCTTAAATCAGCCATTACTATAGCAATACCAGGCCTAGAGCCTTCAAAACACGTCAGAATGTGTGTCAAAGGCGTAGAAACCAGTTAAAACTGTTTTTATTATGATTGTTTTATCTTAAGGGTAGTTTTACCCTCTTGGCAACAGCTAAAACTACCCCAGTTGGTATCAAAACCTCATCATCAATTGAGTCCACAGACCCTGTAACTCAATTCCAGGCCAAAAGTGATGAACTTTTGCGTGAATTTTGACATCCCACTCCTGTCAGCAAGGATTTTGGGGGTCTAGCTCCCCCTTAGAGCTGGAGTTCCTTTTCCCCCCCCAATTTAATCTTTCCAATTTATTTTTCCTTTAATTCCTCATCATGTATTATACTTGTACTTTACATATGTAATTCAATTCAATTGTACAGTACAATACAGTAATAATTGACACCTCATATGTAAATCAAAGTTCACTTATGTAATACACGCGCACATTTTGACATTTCAATTGAATTCAATTGAAAATACTTCAATTCCTCATAACTTCTAAACTAAACACAACACCTCAGTTTTAACATAAAAATTGATGGTTAACACCACATGTGGTGTGAATTAAATTAAGGTTTTGAGGATTTTCAACTTTTGTATTGAAAATACTAAAAACTTAATTTAAGCTTATTTAGAGTTGAGTTACAAGAATTTCACTCAGAGGTGACCCCACCTGATTTTTTATGAGGAACCCAATGGTGAAATAAATTTTATATGTTTATTTATTGGATAAAAAGTTATAATGAATTTTATTTAACTTTTTTCCAAATTTATTTATTTTTTCACAATTTTGTTAAAATTTCATTTTTACTTAATTTTTTCAAGTATAAATGTAATTTTATATTTACAAAATTTAATGTATTTTTTATTTTTAAACTATAATTAATTTTTTATTTTTAATATAATTTTATATTTATATTTTGATTTTTATTTTAATAATATAACTAAATTTATTTTATTTATATTAATATGTTATTTTTTATATTTGTGGTCTTTTGGGTATATGAAATTACCTCTAAGGCTCACAATCACTCAAGCCTGCCACCAGTTTGAATATCTATGATGCAATTAACTTGACCTTTGAGCATTGTCAAAGCAACTATCACACAAGTGATGAATGCTCCAAGCTGTTTGTGAGTTTCTGATTCTTTTTAATGTAATTTTATGTTGTTTGTTTTGATATTTATTCATTTTTTGGACTTATTTTATCAGATAACTGGCTCAGAAGACTTGCCCAAGTTTATATTGAAATACACCTTCAAGGCCAGCAATGTCCAGGGTGATGGAAACTGTGGCTACAGAACAGTATCCCACTTCATTTACAAGACTCAAGATCAATGGGCCGATGTCAGAGGTGACTTGGCTGAAGAAATTCAACAAAATCAAGACCTTTATGAAGCCATGAGCACCTTAATTCCCTCAGTATCCTCTTATTTGGAAAGAATTGAATGGTATGAAGATGTTGGCCAGGCTCCAAAAAGAAAGTGGATGTCCATGCCTGACATGGGGGATCCAATTGCAAATAAGTATAAAAGACCAGTTTTATTTTGTTCCACAGCCCAATCTCTTTCTTTTTTCCCTTATTTCTGTCCTCCAAATGATAATCCCCCCATTTTCATCTGCTTCTTGAATAGTTGTGCTCATTTTGTTCCTTTGGACATCATCATTTCTAAAGTTTATCCTGTCACCCCCATTACTGTGAGCTGGGAGATTCATGCCCAACCACAAGCCCTGGGGTGGGCTGATAAATTTAAGAAACACAGAATGTTGTATTTGTCCAATCTTCCTCCCCCCTCTCACAAAAAACCCACTATTTTGGAGGTTGATTCTGATTGAATGATTTTTGTATATACAATTTATGCCAATTATCCCCCTCCTCAGTCATATTTATTGCTTAAATCCCACCTCAGTCTCATTTTTTATCAAACTTGTGGAACTTTTGTACTTGAAAATATTCATATTACACACAAGAGAAAAAACAGTTAAAAAAAACACTCATTGCGCCTTCACTTGTTGTCTCACCCACAAAGATTTCCCAATTCATGAGCTTCTGGTTCTTTATTTTCCAGATTGAACCCTTCAATTTAAAAAAAAAATGAAGGAAATTCATAAGTGGGAAGTTATTAATTTCACCTTTTAAAAATAGGCATATTACAATGACGGGAAAAAACATTTGAAAAAAACCCCTTTTTGCGCCTTCACTTGTCCCAACCAACAAAATTCCCAAAATTATGGGATCCTGGTGCTTTATTATTCACATTGAACCCTTCATTTTAAAAAAGAAATTAAGTAAATTCATAAGTGGGAAGATTTTAAATGAATTTTTGAAAAAAATATGCCATTTTGGCATATTGGCCAAATTTGTGAAATTTGGCAAAAAAAAAAATTTGAAAAAATTTGTGCTTATTTACATGCCAAGTCAAGAAAAATATGGCAAAAAAAAAATAAAAAAATCCTCAAAACTGAGCCTGAGCAATTTTGTTTGAAAATTAAGGTCACTTACGTGTTTTTACTAAAAGCTTACGTGTGTTTACCAACACCCTATGGAAAATACTTCAATACCACATAAAATATCCATAATAAAAAAAAAAGTTTTGTTTTTCTCAAATTCATGTCAAAATAATGGGAATGTGAGAAATCCAATGTTACATATACACTAGTAATAGTTTTATGCATGTTTGTGGTACTTAATATCATGGTACTCTTACATTCACATTTGGTACACCCATAGTGGATATCTCACTTTAAGCATTAATTTCTATTTTGACGTAAAAAATAGTCAAGGGGGACAAAAGACATCAAAGAGAGCCAGGGTACCCAGCTTCTGAGGCCGCTGATGCGTGGACAGCTCAAAAGCTTGGATTAATGGCTTATCTTGGCCCAATTAGTAAGGTAAAACGTTTTGGGAACATGTTTACCAAGTCAAAACCTCATTATATCATAAGAAAATAGCAAATAAGCTGCTATTTTGATGTGCCAAGGAGGTAAAAAGCAACTTAGACTCTTATAACAATGTCAATTCTTAATTAACTTCCATGGATAAACCCCAAAAGAATTATTAAAACCCTTTTTGGACTATTATCCATTGATTTACCTCATACCAATCAGCCATATACTGCTATTTGCAACTCTATGTAGAAATGAGGTAAAAACTTCAAAAATCCATTAAAAGTACAATTCTTGATTGAATACTTATGAAACTTTCAGGAAAAATTAAGAAATGTATAATTTATATAAAAAACAAGAATAATTTTCCTTTCATGGGTAAAATTGAAGGTTTTACTTACAGTCCAATTTTGATGATTCCACGTGAAATACTGAATCTTTCAAAATTCACTGTAACATGTGACTATGAAACTGATGATAATATTGCTATTAATCAACAGTACTGTGTCTGTTCTTATGAAATATAATATTAAAATATTATTATAACCACAATTAAATAATTAAAGAATTATTTCTTTCACGTGTTAAACACTACTAGTGATTTTGACAGTGAGCAAGTAATTGTCTACAAGAATCAATTACAAGAAGATTTTAATAATAAAAACTTCTTTTATTAAAATAATAAAATTATTTTAATATATAATTATCTTTTGCAAGAATAATTATAGTGATAATTCTTGAAGGAAACTAATTTTTTAGAGAAAAACCTTAAGAATTAAAGATAAATCACTCACTAATATTCCAAAGAGCTTATTGAAAGATATGATAGAGATATTTGACGTGGAATTGTGGAAATTAAGGATAAAAAGGGATTTATAACAGTATTACACCAATATATAGTTGGATTCTATGATTTCACGTCTTTCTGATTGATTCTGAAAGATTCAAAACACTTAAGAATAGCTATAACTAATACTTGTTGGTAATATGATTTAAATGATAATAAGATGATGATGTGGAAAAAACAGCAAGAAGAGGCCTCGTTTAAGTCAACAACAGCTCACAGAGGCGTGTCATGGAGAAAAATGAAAAACCAGTGAGTGAGAAAACAATAACCCTTTTTGGATTATTGATTGCATCATCTGTTGTCACGTAAGATTATCATAATTACTTAATTGATGCTTTTATGTGACTACCAACCCCAATATAGTTAAGAATAAAAGGAGTAACATCTGTAAATATTCTTTTATTCCAAAATAATCATTGATTTCTCAAAGTTATCAATGTTATTTCCAATTTCATCACAGGTTTGTAATTACTGTGAATTTTTGAAGATTCAGTGTTTCACGTAGAATAGTCAAAAATGGACTGTAAGTAAAACGTTTAATTTTACTATTAAAACTGTAACTCTTTTGGGTTTTACCATAGATAATACAGTTCTCCATTAGTCCTGAATTTTTCAGAGAGATTCATTAAGACTTGTATTTCTAATGAATTTGTGAAGTTTTTACCTCATTTCTATGTAGAATTGCAAATATCAGTGTTTCACTGGTTGCTATGAGGTAAATCAATGGATACAAGTCCAAAATTGGTTTTAATTACTCCTTTGGGGTTTATCCATGGAAATTCATTAATAATTGACATGTTTACAGGAGTCTAAGTAGCTCTTTACCTCCTTGGCACGTCAAAATTACAGGTTATTTGCTATTTTCTTAAGTTTTACTGTAGTTGTAACATGGTAACCAAGTTCCCAAAAGGCTTTAGTTGAATAATTAGGCTAAGATCAGCCATTGATCAAAGCTTTGGAGCTGTCCACGCCTCTGAGGCCTCAGAAGTTGGGTACCCTGGCTCTCTTTGATGTCTTTTGTCCCCCTTGCCTATTTTTCACATCAAAATAGTAATTTAAGCTTAAAGTGAGATATCCACTATGGGTGTACCAAAAGTCCATGTAAGAATACCATGATATTAAGTGCTCAAAATATGCATAACACCATTCTTAGTGTATATGTAACATGGGATTTCTCACATTCCCATTATTTTGGCATGAAATTAAGAAAAGCAAAATTCTTCACGGATCTTTTATGTGGTATTGATGATGTGGTATTGAAGTACTTTCCATTTTACCACCTCAAAGAGTTAATTTGAGCTTATTCACTCTATTGAGCTCCCCTAGGTGAATTTTAGTGTAGAATCCAAATCTGGTCTTAAATCTATGGATTTACTTACTCAATAAACAGCTATTCATCTTTTATGAAATTAAAAATGATGAATTTTGGATATATGCATGACTTATGAGTTATGCATAATTCAAAATTCATTTTCAAGATAATTGTGGCCTATTTGGGTATGTAAAATATACCTCAAGGCTCACATTCACAGAAAATGCACTCTGTGATGAAATTTCCAATAACATTTATAGCTTTGAGAATGAAATGAATCTCTTGGAATAAAAGAAGATTTACAGTTGTTACTCCTTTTTTACTTAACCATAGATGGGTTGGCAGTCACCCAAAAGCACCAATCAAGTAATTATGATAATCTTATGTGACAACAGATGATGCAATCAATAATACAAAAATTTATATTGCTTTCTCACTCACTGTTTTTCCAGTTTGCTCCGTGGAACACCTATGTGAGCTTTGTTAGACTTAAAAGAGGCCTCCTCTTGTTGTTTTTTCAAAATCATCACATTATTCTATTATACCTTTATTACCAACAAGTAAGTACTAGTTAAACTTTTCTTAAGTGTTTTATTATTTCAGAATCAATCAGAAAGATTTGAAATCATAGAAATCAACTATATATTGTTGTAATACTGTTATATATCCATCTTTGAACTGTTAAATCCTGTAAGGTTTGATTATGAAACAATAAATAAAAATTACTAATATTTTACTTATTGTACTATGAATGTCCCTATAAATAGAATAAGTAAGATAAAAAATAATTATAATAATAACAAATTATTATAACTATGGCGTAAAAATGATTATTCTATTAAATAAATATAATAATATAATTTATATTATAAAAGAATAATATAATAAATAAATATATTAATATAAGATAATTAATATATTTAAGAGCACTTTATTATTGCTACCAACAAGTAATAAAGGTGTAAAAAATTGTTTTTTATTAATAAAAAACAATTAATAACAGTAATATTCCTAATATTAAAGTTAAAAATCATATAAATATTATTTATATTAATTGAAGAATTATTAGAGTAATAAGAGAGAGAAGATTATTATAGTAAGAAGAAATAACCTACTTTTAATACTTAATATAATAATTTTGAATGATTTTACACCAAAAAATATAAATACAACTTATTCAAATTGTTTTTACACTTTATCTTTATTTTACACGGATTTGAGGGTTTTAAGAGAAATTTAAACAAAACAGTTAAAAAATTGAAGTAATAATGTCAATAATGATGATTAGAATAAGGATAAACTTTGGTATTTAATAATATAAGAGTTTGATATATAAATTATAAAGAAATTACCTTTTTGTTTTAATTATTTCGTGTTTTGTAAGCATTTGAGGGGAAAATAGAGTACAAAGAGCTCTATTTATAGTAAATACCTCCCTCCTAGAGTCCAGAAGGCTTCTAGTAGACGTGTACTGATTCTTCCTACTAGAATTGAACAATACTTTAAGGTTTGGTGATGATTACATCATGATCAAACCATCTTCCCTCATAATTACGCCATTATTTAAAGTTATCACTGTAACTTTAAGTTTGATGATGTCATAGGATTCGCAGAAGCCTAAGCTTTGTTGATTTTATTATAATTAATCATAATCTAATAGTATTCATCATATTTACCACTTATATAACTGTTAAACTTAAAATAAGATTACAGTGAGTGATCATAAATGATCAAATTTAAGCTTAAACTTTGATAATTGATAAATTTTAAGTTATACACACTACAGCTATTCTGAGAGTGGATTCTGATAGCTTGGAATGTCCTATAAAAATGCCAAGAGAATTGAATTACATCATCAGAACTCTATTTTTGATGATTTTTCTTGTGACTCATCTTTTCTGCCGAATTTCATATTTTAAACTTCAAACCATGATTTCAAAGGATTATACCTTCAATATTGTAATAAACATTAAATCATTATTCAGGAATGAGCTAGTAGAATCTAACTGTCTACTTATTTTTTAAGTTTGGACCACCTTTATATCAAAGTGGTCAACAGCTCTATTGATTTTATTGAATAATCCATTACAATTTTTAGCCTTGTTTATAAAATTTGAAATAAAGTTCATATATGTATTTCTACAGTAATATATGGTTAATTTATCTTTGTTTCATCTCTCTATCTTGTACATTTCAAGAGATATTAGCTAAAAACCATGAATATATGCGTTGACCAAAAAAGTGCATATATTCAGCTTAATTCCTTAAGTATTGACTTTAGAGATTAGCTTTATAATTGTTTTATATGTCAAGGTTTATGGAGAATCTAATGGTACAGCTTATTTTACATTTTGTTTCATTGGCCTCTGAAATAAATGAGGCTTTGTACCTTTTTTAAGGTATTATTACTTATACTTCAGTAATTATTGACTTTTCAGGTATGCCATAAAAGTGACATATATGTATTTTACCATGAGGAATCTAATGGTGTAATTAATTTCACATGTTTACTCATTAGATTCTGAGTTAATCCAGATTTTGTACTTATTTATGGTATTTTACTAATTTTTGAGACAATTATCATAAGTATAATTATTACAGAAATTTTGTTGTGACCTTTTTTGATATGTGGTCATATCTCAAAGGCTCACAAATCCACAATTATCCCTCAAATCTCTCTACTTTTATCTTTGATAAGTTCTTTGGAGTGTTAGTGAGTGATTTATCTTAATTGTTAAAGTTTTTTTCTCTTGTAATTGTTTTCCCCAAGAATTATATTTATAGTTATTCTTATAGAAGATAATTATATATTATATAATTTTATCATTTTAATAAAGAAGATTTATTGTTAAATTCTTCTTGTAATTGGTTCTTGTAGACAATTACTGCTTACTGTTATAATCACTAGTAGTGTATAGCATGTAAAAGAAACAATTGATTATTTATTTATTTAATTATTTAATTGTGGCTATAATTATTTTATCATTATATTTCATAAGAACAGTCAGAGTACTGTTGATTAATAGTAGTATTATCCACAGTTTCTAGACCCATCTTAAAGGAAGACTGGTGGAAAATTAATAAATACATTACTAAAACCCTTATCAATATTGAAAATCAATAACATTGCAGAGTTGTATTAATAAATTCATAAATTCCAATGAAAATGAATAAAAAATGTGATCAAAGTGGAAAACCTGACAAAAATATAAAACATCATATATTAATTTCAAATGTGATATATATTAAAAGAAATAAAAAATTAACAAGAATATTAGATAAGTGTTGAGAAACAAAATATAGATATATATAAAGCAATTAAATCTATAAATTGAAAAATGTCAACAATTAAAACTTAATAAGTTAATAGTAAGCTCCAGACAATAAAAGTAATAAATGAATCATCAATTAATTCCAAAATATTTTAATATTTCAAAAAGGATAAAAGTACCAGATGTCTCACAGGTGAAGAAGCATAGTAAAGGTAAAAGGGAAATCTGAAAATTAGAAAACAAAAGTATCCTTGAAACTCTGCATTTCAGTTTTCCCAAATTTAGAACTATTGGCTTTCATGGTACAGATTGTGTTTTTGCAACGTATCAAATTTGCAATTTCTTTATGACTGAATTTACTGTGCTTGATTGGAGAATAATACTTCTAAGAGTGTACTTTGCATGAAAACTGAGTATGAATTGAAGAAATATCTCAAGAAAACTTCTTTTAAGACTTTGGGTAATATGGCCCATATTATCATCTTTATAGGTCTTTTTATAGCTCCTAAATACTAATAGTGTAATATTTGTCAGTAGAAAGGGGGAAGAAATCTTGTGGAAATAATATAGAGAATTAAATGGAAATTTCTTATTTAAATGTATACGTGTTCTATTGACATTGAAAATCTTCCGAATCCTCGCTTCTATCAATGATTGGGGCAGAAAACTATATATCCAATTTAAAACCGCAAATATTGAAATTAATTCAGTTTACATAAGCTTCAATTATAATCTGTCCTCAATAAACACTGGTTATTAACCAACAGAGAGGATATATCTTCTCATACTCCAGAGGAAAAATGAAGTGACTAGTGAGGATCACAAATTTTCAAGGGGTTTTTAGTTTTTCAGGTAAGAAATTCAGGTGTTTATAATGTTCATGAAGGTGAAAGGAAAGAAACCAATTTTCAAAATTATTCCTTCTTTCCATGGAGTATGTTTTTTGGAACTCATTTCTGAAAGCTTTCACATATTCATCATGTGGTATTCTCCTAATTATAATTTCTGAGCTTGATTTTTTTTTATATATTCCTAATTATATTTCATCAATTCATTTTTCAAAATTACCAATAAAGTGATAAATATATCTTCACAAATAATTACTGATGTCATCTATGAGGTCTATTGGCTCAAATTTCTATAGCCTACCATGAAAAAAAGATTGAATTTAATATCTTTTCCAATTCCCCCAATTCATATTCTTCTAACTGATATTCATAATATCAAATATTGCCAAAGGCCTTCCAAATCAAAAACACAGTTGGGAATATTTTTTCTTCTTGATGGTTCCCATATCGAACAAATTCTATGGATTAAACAGCTTTCTTATGGGTAAAATAGGCTTTGATGTCATAAAATCTTTGTGTTTAGTTATTTTGAAAATTAATATGGCATATATGGGCATAAGACTATTTTAAACAGTAATAGTTGAAGGAAAATTCATATATTTATAGCCTAAGGTTGAGCTTTTATATGTCCATGTATTTGGAAAAAAAGGGATTTGATACATCTTATTTCGAAAATAAAATTGACTTTTATTTTTAGAATGAGGCTGACATATGGAATATATTAAGAAAGAATTATTTTAATTGAATTTATATTTCCTCGGGATTATAAATTTAAAATGTTTTATTTGAGTTCTGTAATCCCATTTAGATGGGCGTTTTTTCACAAAGACAAGGTTTTCTTTCAATTAATTAAAGGATCTTCATTAATTAAGATTTTAAATCCTTCTATATCGCAACAAAGAATGGTCTTCATTGAAGTTGAAAGATTACAAAGTTTATTCAATAATTGAATAACTATTTCATATTCATTATATATCGATTTTCATCTAAAAAGGAGTTTCAGAAAACAATAATGAGAATTCAATAGAAATTCTGTGTTTCCTATTTAAGAAAGAGAAAAATAAAATTTTTAAAATGTATACACATCAAAAATATGAAATAAAAAAGATCTATAAGGAATATTATGAATTGAACAAACTTTTAGGGGAGCTTTCAAATACAATACCATCTCTAACCCAAGTATTTGAGAAGATAATATTCAGCATAAATGATAAAAATTAAAGAAATTAAATAAAAAACATAAACGCTCTCTGTGTCTATTCCAAACCATATCAATGTATGACTGGAGATACTTAAATACTATAATAGCTTATTGTGGACTATTATAACTCCAATTGAAATCTTGGGAATTTTACATAATAATATAGCTCCCTATTTGTCCAATTTCAACCAAGATATAATATATTGAAATAATATTTTACTCAGATTTATTTTACAAATACTTTCCTAAGGAGAATCTTCAAATATTAGTAGGTAGATGTACTCATTCACTATTGGTCTCTTCAAAATTCAATTCCTGAAAAGCTCTTTTTTCTTTTTTTGGAATCAGCAATAACAATCAGCCTATGATTTATAATTTATAATAGATTCCTCACCAAAGTAATCAAGATTGATATTTTCCAAAATAAATGGTTTATTTTATCAAAAAATACTTAATTTGAAAGTTCCTTGAGTGGAATATTAATCAAAAATCCATTTCTTAAGTGGGTTAAAGTAAATAAATAAATAATATATAAAAATTAAAAAGTATTTCTTATGAATCACACAATGTAATATAATAAGCAAAGTATTCTGTATTATTTCCTGCTCATGTGAATTGACTTTCATTTCTAGTCTTTGAAATATTCAAAATAATTCTTGTGAAAAATTTCAAGATAACTTTTCAAAGAAATATGATATAAGAATGAAACTCCAACTAAAAATTTGAAAAAGAATTTATTTTGGGGAAAAATATAAATATTATTCTATTTTTGTAACGCTTATACTATGGGAATTGAACTATAGGCTATATTTCCTTTCAAGAGGAAGATTTCTTTTTTATACCATCTGAAGTAGAAAAATATTATTAAGGCTAGTTTTTTACCCACATTATGCTCAAAAGGGAACATTGTAAGATTTTTTTCCCCCAATATATTGGAATTTTCAACCAATTGATCAAGTATTTTCTGATCAAAGTACTGAAATATGGATTCTTGATAACATCTAGAAATCTGAAGATCATTTTGCTTGATAATTTCCATGAAAAAACATGCCGTTTAGCTATTCTTGATATTTATTTAATATTTGACCAATGAACTATCATCATTTTTTGCCATAGATCTCAATCATACCATTTTTATTGAAATTTGTTTTTGATTAATTCTAAAGTAGCGTAATACAAGATTTATGGTATTTATCCTAAATATTAAATAGGTTTTAAAAAGTTTTGAATTGTATATTTACAATGCAATGAATAAAGTGCAAATTCTCTTTTATTAATTATGACCCCTTTTTATTTTTAGTTCCCTGGTCTGTTTGATTGTGAGCCTTTGATATATGACCACATATCCAAAAATATCACAAAACACCTTTACAATACTTATTTTAATAATAAGAATTGAAATTATTATCTTAAAATAAGTAAAAATGCCATAAAAAGTCATAAAGCCTTAATTATCTCAAACCCCAATGAATAAACATGTGGACTAAACTAAAACATTGAATTTTTCATGAAACACTGTACATATAACCTTTTTATGTCATATCTTAAAGCTCAATACTTACAGAGATAATCTGCATATTTGAACTTTTATGATCACTGCAGATATTCATGATTTTTGGCTCAAATCTCTTTAGCTATACATGATAAATAGTTGAGCAAAGAATAAATTTACCACGTAATTACTGTAGAAATACAGATATAAGCTTCATTTGACTATTTATAAGCAAGGTTATAGCTTACAAGGGTTTCTTGAGCAAAATAGCTATAGCTGTTTACCACTTTGTTGTGAAATTTGTCCAAACTTAGAAAGGTAGATATTCATATTTCTTAATCTTCTTCAATATATCCAAGGGATAACCTCTTGAAATCATGGTTTGAAGTTTAAAATAGTAAATTTTGACAGAAAAGAAGAGTTACAAGAAAAATCATCATAAGTGGAGTTTTTCTAATGTAATTAAATGCTCTTGGAAGACATTTAAGGATATTTCAAGCTATAAGAAACTACTCTCTGAATGGCTGTAGCTTGTATAACTCAAAGTTTTAAGCTTACATTTGATAATTTATGATCACTCTCTGTACTTTTATTTCCGCTTGAAAGCTATATAAGTGATAAAGCTGGTGAATACTAGTATATTATAATTACTACTAATAGAATCCACTACATTTAGGCTTCTGCCAAGCCTATAATTTCAGAAAAGTTAGATTTATAGTGATAACTCTAAATAATGGTGTAATAATGAGATAAGATGGGTCAGTTATAATGTAAGCATCACTAAACCTTAAGATTATGATAAATTCAAGTGGATACAATCTGTAAACCTCTACTAGAAGCCTTCTGGATTCTAGAAGGGAGGATTTCACCATATATAAAGCTCCTTTTAGCTCTATTTCCCTTCCCAGATGCATCCAAAACACTAAAAGATAAATCAAAAGGTAATAAATTTACTTGTTATGGGTAATTCCATTATATTATCAAAGACTCAAGCTCATCTTTCTTATAATCATCGATATTGACATTATCAAACTATTACTTAATTGTTTTTGTCAAATTCCTCTCCAAAATCTTGAATTCCATGTAACATTAATAACATTTGCAAGTACAATTGAAATAAGTTTTCTTTACATTATTTGGCACAAAAGTATTCAAAATTACTATATTGAGTGTGCAAATTAGGTTATTTTCTCTTCTTATAATAATTTCCCTTTGATATTGTTTTTAATCATTCTTTTATTAATTTAAATAGTATTCATACTAATATGTAGCTTTAATATTGGTAATATTATTGTTATAAGATTGTTTTTTATTATTAAATAACAATCTTTTATTCATTTATTATTTTTGTAACAATAAGAATTGGCCACAAATATATTTACTTTAAGATTATTTTGTTTATTTCAATAATATTAATATTTTTACGCCATACTTATAATTATTATTTATCTTATTTATGACTTTAATAAGGGAATTAGAAGTAAAATAAGCAAAATATTACTAATATTTACTTATTTTTTCATAGTAAAACCTTACATTTTGGGGCCTGGCTGTGAACTTTACTTAAAAGACCATTTAAAAGATTCAAATTGGGTTTATCCAATGATAGATTATGTTCATAATCATTGAATTGTATAATAATTTTCTATCATAATTTAATTTTGAAAAGAATCATCTCAATTTTTATTCTATTTTGTGAAAAAAAAAACCACAATGAAAAATATTTTTATGCCGTTGTGTTCATTTTCTTTATTTAAAAAACATATAAAAGAAATTTTTAGGTGGAAATTGCTATACATTCTCAAAAGTAACACATTCATAAAAATACTAATATTTATTTGTCTTTTTTAGTGTTTGCAAACAATCCAACAGAGATTAATCAGACCACTGTTGAGAGATTGGTGGAATAAAGTTGTCAAAGCTCTCCCATACCAGTTTTCAATTGAAAAAGAAAAGCTATGAAATTATTTCTTCCAAGACCCACTGTTCAGGACTCTGAATGTGAGTACCTCTCTGAAAATTGCCATAAAAATATTTGTATCTTTCTGAAATCTTTTTTTCTCTAATTCAACTACTAGCAGAGAATCCCAATACTCCATCCAATCAGATGAAGCAGGAGTTAGAAGTAGAATTGATCCCTCAAAAGAGAAAATAAGGGGCAAAATCCCCAGTGGAACTGAATCCACACAAGGAAGTGCCACATTCCAAATTCAAGTCCCAGAAATTCTTAAAATATCTGATCCAGAGTTGGAACTGAGTATTAGTAATTCCAACAGATACAAATCACATTTAGAGGGCTCAAATAGACATTTAAATGAGCCAGTAAAAGCAGTTTCACATGGTGTAAAAGGAAAAAGATTGGGAAATGTTGCCACAAATCAAATAGTGAGTGATGAACTCCTGGAAAATCCTGAAGAAGCTCCTCAAAGAGGAGGAAATAGTGATATAATCTAATGAATTGAATGCACTATCATCAAAACCTCAAATCAAAAAGATAAAAAACTGGCACAACAAGAAGAGGGAAGAAAGCAAGGAAGAAGCTGCAGTAGCTTCTAACAGGAAGCCACAAGCCAGATAACCTCCCCAAGAAGTGAATAAGAGTTTGAAGAAGCCATATTCCCCAAGTTACAGGATGGGATGAACAATGTCTTCAAAATGGCCAGAACCTTGATGGAATTCAAGGAAAAAGAAGAACAAAGAATGAGACAACCCTGTATTGCAAAGAAATAGCTTTGTGTCCAGATGGTTTAAATACTTTAACAGAAATCAAAAAAATTACATTACCTCTAAAAGACATTAAAAATATTTTATTGTCTTTACAAGAAATAAATAATAGTCTATTATCTTTGACACAAATTTTTGTACAAAATCAAAAAGAAAGTGACAGCATTAAATTCATGGTTGAAAATAATAAACCAGAAGTCTTAATTGACAATACTTGGAAGATGATACAAGGACAACAAGAGTTATATAAATGTATAACAGATATCAAATAACAGACTTTGACAATCAATTTTGACATGAGAATCAACAATCTGAAAGAAAAATTAAATAAATTAAGTACTTCCATTGAAAATTTTGAAGAAAGGACTCCATCACACCAAATATTACCTTGAGACCATGTAGAAAGAAGTAATTAAGCAAGAATGAATCTTAAAGACAAAACTCAAAGTGAAATAAGACTTATTACATAGAAAATGGATAAAATAAATGAGGCTAACTTGAATATGCCACAGTTATCAACCCCATTTTGTCACATAAAAAGTTCTGTTAAGCCAAAATAGGAAATGAAAAATCCCTTAATAACAGACTTAAGCCCTCAAGAAAAAAATAAAGTGGTAATGAAGGAAGCACCTTAACTGAAAGAATTGCCAACATTCACAGGTGAAGGTGAATATGACCATGTGTCATTTATGAAAACAATACACATGTTTCAAGAATATTATTCCATACCAAATGAATAAATAACTTTAGTATTACAGAAATTATTTGGAAACACTGCAAGAATATGGTATCATGGCATAAGACAAACAAATGGCAAAATTATCTGGTCTTGGTGGAAAGATGAAATAATCACCAAGTGAGAAAATGACGCCTGGAGGTACAAAATAGAACATGCACTTGTGAATTCCTTTTTTGACTGAGAAAAGGATAAACCTTTAACTTTTTTCTTAAAACAAGTCAAAATATTTAATGCACTGTACCTAAAAATGTCACACAAGATGGTGCACATGAAGATAATTTGAAAATGGGAAGGAGAAATGGAGCATGCCCTGAGAAGCAGGTTCATAAGACCATGTTCTACAGAAGATATAGTGTTGGCCTTTGAGATATGACCACATATCCAAAAAAAGTCACAATAAAACTTTACAATCATTATTCCTCCAAATAATTATCTTAAAATAAGTAAAAATACCATAAAAAGGCATAAATTCTGAATTAACTTAGGATCTGATGAATATAAATGCGAAATAAATTACACCATTACATTAATCATGATAAATTACACATATGTCATTTATGGCATATCTGTAAAGTCAATAACTAGTGAGTAATAAGCTAAAATACCATAAAAAGACATAAATGATTATTTATCTCAGAAGCCAATGAAACAACATTTAGAAGAAATTGAACCATTGGATTCCCCATGAGAAAATACACATAAAGGATTTACATTTAATTTCTATAAAGTTAATACTTAAGAAATTAAACTGGATATAGGCACTTTTATGGTCAGTGCATACATTCATGGTTTTTTAGCTGATATCTCCTGAAAAATAAATGATAGATAGTTGAACCAAAAACACATTCAACACATAATTACTTCAAGAATACAGATATAAACTTTATTTGACATGTTAAAAACAAGGTCATAACTTTTAAAGGTTTATTGAACAAAATTGCTAGATATAAGGTTTGACTATGAAACAATAAGTAAAATTACTAATATTTTACTAATTGTACTATGAATGTCCTTATAAATAAAATAAATAAGAGACAAATAATTATAATAATCAAGAATTATCATAATTATGGTGTAAAAATAATTATATTATCAAATAAAGATAATAATATGATTTATATTATAAAAAAATAATATAATAAATAAATATATTTATATAAGATAATGAATATATTAAAAAGAACTTTATTATTACTACCAACAAATGATAAAGGCGTAAAAAATTGGTGCTTATTAATAAAAAACAATTGATAACAATAATAGCACTAATATTAAAGTTATAAATTAATATAAATACTATTTATATTAATTATGGAATTATTGAATTAATAATAGAGAAAACATTATTATAATAAGAGAAATAACCTACTTTTAATGCTTAATATAATCATTTTGAATAATTGTACACAAAAAAATGTAAATACAACTGTCACAGGGGCTCTTATGGAAGCAAGAGGGCCTGGCACTCAGGAATCAAGAACTCACTTGGAGGGCTCCAAAGATGATAAGAAATACTACGGAATATATTTCTTAAGAAGGAATAAGAGAAAGGCCAAATATGCCTAAGATAACAAAGAATAGATAGAATTAAGCCAGCGGCCAAGGATAAAGAAAGCCAAAAGCCAAGAAGCCAACCAAGTGAATTCTCAATTCACTGTTTCAACCTGCCAGAAAGAACAATGGAATTAGTAAAGGATATGACCACCAATATCCACTGACAGGCGAAGAAAGAAAAGAGAAAGGGTGCTAATGACTGACTTAAGATTATCAGTATTAACTTTAATAATGTAAAAGAAAATAAGGATAACAATAAATCCAATATACTAATTAACTGGGGAAAAAGTCCCCAGGTGATGAAAGGTAGCCGGTATATGTGAAAACTGAAAGATTGATCCTGGAAGGTGGATCAATGGCTGTATTGTCCGGATCAGGAAATACAGTTCTGGCCATCTTGAAATTTGAACTGTGTTATGGAATTCCCAGAGTGGAATATTAAATGACCCAATTGGGCCAAGACCATACAGGTTGATTGAATGAGGCCTGTACGGATGAATTGAGTTGTCCAAAAGACTATTGAATACTTGATGCCTTGACAACTGATTGAAATGATGTAATACCTCTTGAGAATTGCCCTTGAATAATCTTGAATGAATTGTGCCAACCCCACTCCTGCAGATACAGGTGGTTGTGATCCTTGAAGAGTCTTCTGATTGCCGCCATAACTTGTCAGACTGATGAGCTGATTAATCCTCCTTCAAAATGGGCGTTGGGATTTGAGACCTTGAGTTGGGAAGGTGGAATCGGATCCTGAAAACGTCACCATTGGATTGCTGAGAAAAAATGGTGCATAATTGTATATAATACCATATATACACCATGCCTGAAACCTTGAGTACAGATGGTATGAAGGAAAGGAAGAAATCCCCTGGATTTGAGGGGAAAGATGGGCTGAGCTGACCTGATGGCCTCTGGTGGTTGCCAGAGGCCATGGCTGAACTATTGGTCCATGGTGGTCCATGGCCAAAAATGGGTCCTACAGGATTTATGGCCAAAAAGGTGTCCATGAGGGTTTTGGTCATTTTTGGGTCCAAGGAGGTGGTGGCCAAAAATGGCTCAGGTGGGCCCAATTGTGGTTTGGGACCCACCTGGCTGGCCCCTTTTGGCCTCATTGGATTAGGCCAAAAGGGGCCTAAATGTCCTATGGACCGCGGACCGTGGACCATGAATCACGGCCCACGGGCCGTAGGAGCCGTAGGGGGCCTAAATGGCCCAAAAGGCCATTTAGGCCAAAACCTCATTAATGAAAGGGGTGGCCCCAAATCCAAAGATTTGGGCTAGGGGGCCTGGAGGCCCCTAGAAGACAAAATGTCCCCCCAGGCCCAAAATCAAAGATGAAGGCCTGGGGGCTGGTGAAGTAGGAATTGGCCAAAAGGGCCAATGGCGGCAGGATATGGCCATGGGAAGGTGTTATGGCATGGATACCATAGAACACCCAAGGGGGCCAATTGGCCATAAAAGATATGACGTGACCAATTGGCCCCAACTTGGTTCCAGGTTGGATTGCCGCAACCATCAAGGAGGAGGGTCAAACTTGTGGTTGTGACAACAACTTATTTAAATTGTATTTACAATAAATTCTAAGAGAAATTACAATTTTTCTTGATTTTACGTGGAATAGAGGTTTTTAAGAGAAATTTTAACAAAACAATTAAATAATTGTAATAATAAAGTCAGAGATGATTACCACAATAAGATTATCTTTGTTCTTTAATAATATAAAAGTTTTATATATAAAGAATTGAGAAATTACCTTTTGATTTAATGATTTAATGTTTTGTAAGTGTCTGGGGGGAAAACAGAGTAAAAAGAGCTCTATTTATAGTAAATACCTCCCTCCTAGAGTCCAGAAGTCTTCTAGTAGACGTGTACTGATGTTTCCTACTAGAATTAATCAATACTTTAAGGTTTGGTGATGATTACATCATGATCAAACCATCTTACCTCATAATTACGCCATTATTTAAAGTTATCACTGTAACTTTAAGTTTGATGACGTCATAGGCTTGGAAGAAGCCTAAACTTCGTGGATTCCATTAGTATTAATCATAATCTGAAATTATTCATCAGTTTCATCACTTATATGACTGTTAAGCTTAAAATAAGATTACAGTGAGTGATCATAAATGATCAAATTTAAGTTTAATCTTTGATCATTAATAACTTTCAAGTTATACATGCTACAGCTATTCTGAGAGTGGATTCCAATAGCTTGTCATTCCCGTATTACACTTCCAAGAGAATTTTATTACATCATCAAAACTGTAATTTTGATGATTTTTCTTGTAACTCATATTTTCTGTCAAAATTTAATATTTTAAACTTCAAACCATGATTTCAAGGGGTAATACCTTGAATATTGTAATACAAAAAACATCATTTTTCACTAATGAGCTAGTAGAATTAAACTGTCCACTTTTTTTTAAGTTTGGACCACTTTCACAACAAAGTGGTCAACAACTCTATTGATTTTAATCAATAATCCATTACCAGTTTTCACCTTTTTTATAGCTTGTGAAGTAAAGCTGACTTCTGTATTGCTAAAGTAATTAAGTGGTGACTTTATATTTGATTCATCACTCTATCATTTATATTTCAAAAGATATTAGCTAAAATCCTTGAATATATGCATTGACCAAAAAAGTGCATATATTCAGCTTAACTCCTTAAGTATTGACTTTGGAGATTAGCTTATTAATCGTTTCATGTGTAGACATTTATGGAAAATCCAATGGTCCCATTTATCTCACATGTTGTTTCATTGGTATTTGAAATAATTAAGGATTCATGTTTTTTATAAGGTATTATTACTTGTAACTCATTAAATATTGACTTTACAGATATGCCATAAAAATGGTATATGTGTATTTTACCATGGGTAATCCAATGGTGTAATTTATTTCACATCTTTATTCATTGGGCTTTAAGTTAAGCCAAGTTTATGCCTATTTATGGCAGTTTTATACTTTTAAGGTAATCATTCATGAAGGTATAATTATTTTAAATATTTCTTGTGACCTTTTTGGGTATTTGGTCATATCCCAAAGGTTCACACTAGATCTGTTGACCACTTTCTTGTGAAAGTGGTCCAAACTTAGAATGAAGTGGATATTTAGACTCTACTAGTTCATAAATGAAGAATAATTCACTTTTCATAATAATATTCAAGGTACAGCCCTTTGAAATCATGGTTTGAAGTTGAAAATATTGAGTTTCAACAGAAAGGATGGGATACAAGAAAAATCATCAAAAATAGAGATTTGATGATGTAAAGAGACACTTATGGAAGTTTGATAAGGACATTTCAAGCTATCAGCATTCACTTCCTGAATGGCTGTAGTGTGTATAACTTCAAATTTATTGATGATCAAAGTTTAATCTGAAAATAGATCAATTATGATCACTCACTGTAGTCTTATTTTAAGTTTAAAAGTTATATAAGTGAGAGAACTGGTGAATACTATTATATTATGATTGATAATAATAATATCCACATATTTCAGGATTCTTCCAAACCTATGATGTCATCAAACCTAGAGTTATAGTGATAACTCTAAATAATGGCATAATAATAAGATAAGATGGTTTGATTATGATTTAATCATCACTAATCCTTAAAGTACTGATGCATTTCAGTGTTTACCATCAGTACACGTCTACTAGAAGCATGTTTTCCTCCATAAGGGAAGACTTTACTATAAATAGAGCTCTTTTTACTCTATTTCCCCCTCAGATGCATCAAAAACAATAAAAACACTAAGCAAAAAGGTAAAATCTTGATCCTTTATATATGAATCATTTATATTATCAATTACCAAAGATAATCTTTATTCTAATCATCAATATTGAAATTATTACTCCATTTGTTTAATTGTTTTTGCTATATTTGTCTATATATATTATTTTCCACATAAAATATAGAATATTTGTAATTTGTCTTATTTTATTTGTAAAGACAATTGAAACAAGCTTTATTTACATTTTTTTGGTGTGAAATCTTTCAAAATTATTATTTTAAGTTTTGAAAGTAAGTTATTTTCCCTTTTAACATAATTTCTCTATTATTAATTTTAATAATTATTTATTAATATAAATAGTATTTAAATTAATATTAATAATATTATTGTTATTAATTGTTTTTTATTATTAAAAAACAATTTTTAAGCCTTCATCATTTGTTGGTAACAATAATAAAGAGCTTTAAACATATTAATTATTATGTATTAATATACTTATTTTTATTATATTATATTATTATATTTATCTAGTAATATAATAGTTTTACGCCATAGTTATAATAATCATTTATTATTATAATTATTCTTTATTTCATTTATTAAACTAATAAGGAAATTCATAGTATAATGAGTGGAATATCTGTAATTTTTACTTGTTGTTTTATAGTCAAACCTTGCATTTGGGGGCCTGTCCGTGATTTTTACTTAAAGACCTTTAGAAAAGATTCAAATTGGGTCTATCCAATAATAATCTATATTTATAGTTATAAAATTATATAATAATTTTCTATTTATTGATTTTAAGAGCTATTGAGGCACTTGGAAAGAAATTTTACTGTCTTACACATGGTTTTTCACATCCTTAGACTTGCAAGAACTTTCTCTGAGCTACTCCAGTGATTAAAAAAAGATATTTATAGATCAAAAATAAATTTATACTTTAAATTAATTCCAAAAGAATCCTCTTAACTTCCTTTTATTCTTTAAAAATAAGAATATAAAAATAATAAAAAAATATATATAAAAAGTTATTTTTATTATTTTTGATCATTTCTTTTTATTCATTTTATTCATTGAAAGGATATTGGGGCAATATTTAAGTGGAAACTGCCATATCTTATCAAAAAAGAAACTTTTGAGAAAAGACTTATATTTATTTGTCTTTTTGGTGTTTGCAGACAACCCAGAAGAAGGTAATCAAACCACTGTTGAGAGATTGGTGGAAGAAACTTTTGCAAGTTCTCCAACACCAATCGTCAATAAGAAAAAGAAAGCTAAGAAACTAGTCTTTCAAGGACCCACTATTCAGGGCTCTGAAGGTGAGTACCTCCTTTTTAATTGCCATAAAAGATTTTCGTGTTCTGAAAACATCTGTTTTCTTAAATTTTATTATTACTACTAGAAGAGGATCCCAATACTCCATCCAATTAGATGGAAGTGGACTCAGAAGTAGAGTTGATCCCTCAAAAGGGAAAAATGCACAGAAGGAAGTGCCATATCCAAAAGGCAAGTCCCAGATATTCCCATGCTTTCTGAACCAGAATTTGAACTAAGTATTAGTAATTCCAACAGGGACAAATCACATTCAGAGGGCTCAGATAGACATTTATATGGAGCAGTACAAGCAGTATTACACAGTGTACAAGGAGAAAGATTTGGAAATGTTGCCACAAATCCACCAAGGAGTGATGAACTCCTTGCATATCCTGAAAAAATTCCTCAAAGACAAGGAAATAGTGAGATAATCCAATTGATGGAATCCACTATAATCCAAGCCTCAAATCAAAAGGATCAAGGAGTACCATGCCAAAAACAAGGAGGCAACCAAGGAAGAAACGTCAACCCAACCAACTTCCCCAAGAAGGGAAGAAGAAAAGAAAAAAAAATTGGAGGAAACTATATTACCCAAGTTACAGGATCCCAAAAATTCAAGAAGATGCCATGGACAATGTCTTCAACATGGCCAGAACTTTGATGGAATTCAAGGACAAGGAGGAACAATGAATGAGACAACCTCATTTCCCAAAGAAATAACTTTGTCCCCTGATGTTATAAATACTTCAACTGAAACTCAAAAAGGTATCTCACCTCTGGAAGACATTAAGAATAGTTCATCATCCTTACAAGAAATAAATAAAAGCTGATTATCTTTAGCAAAAATGTTTTTACAAATCAAAAAAGGAATTGATAACACTAACTTTATGGCTGAAAATAATAAACCAAAAGATCTAATTGACAATACTCAAAAGTTAATACAACGACAACAATAATTGAATAAATACATAACAGATATTCAAGAAAAACTTTAACAATCAATTATGATGTGAGCATTGACAATTTAGCAGAACAATTGAACAAATCAAGTATTTCTGTTGAAAAATTTGACAAAAATACTTCATCACATCCAAAATTACTTCCAGACCATGTAGAAAAAAGTGATGAAGCAAGAATGAATCTGAAGGATGACATTCAAAGTGAAATAAGACTTATTACTGAAAAAATGGATAAAATAAATGAGCCTAACTTGAATATGCCAAAGTTATCAACCCCATTTTCTCACATAAGAACTCCTGTTAAGCCAAAAGAGGAAATAGCAAATCCATTCATGAGAGACTCGAGTCATCAAGACAAAATCCAAGTGTTAATGAAGGAAGCACCTCATTTAAAAAAATGACCAACATTCACAGGTGAATGTCAATATGACCATATGTCATACATTAAAACAATTGATATGTTACAAGAACATCATGCCATACCAGATGGATTAATTACTGAAACATTACATTCATTATTTGAAAAATAAGCAAAAAGATGGTATTATGGCATAAGACAAATAAATGGTAAAAATACCTGGTCTTGGTGGAAAAATGAAATAATCACCAAAGGGGCAAATTATGCCTGGAGGTACAAAATGGAAAATTAATTTGGGAATTCCTTCTTTGATCCAGATAAGGATAAACCTTTGAATTTCACTGTACCCAGAAATGTCAGAAAATATGGTGCACATGAAGATACTTAAGAAATGTGGAGGGGAATTAGACCATGCCCTGAGAAGCAGTCTCATAGGACTATTCTCCCCAGAAGAATATATCAATTTACTTGAAGATATAGTTACAAGAGCTAAGATTGGTAGAACTTGTAAAAACGTGGACATCAAAAGTCCAAATAAACAGTTTATAAAGAAATATAAACCAAGCGAACCTTTCAAGCCCAATACACCCAGAAGTAATCAGCAAAGAAAATGCCGTAAATGTAGATCTATTGGACACTTAGCCAAAAATTTCTGTAAGAAAGAAAATAACAATGAAATTGTTGAAACAGAGGACCACAATGACAAAGAAGAAGAATTAAAAACTTCTGAAAGTGATGAAATTAATATAATTAATGTACAAATTAATAATATTGATTTTATATATGAGGTATTATATGTCAACTCAAATTTGCCACAAGGTGGAACATCTGATACAAGCCTGAGAAACATACAAGATACAAAACTGTATAGAACCAAACCAGAAAAGGGAATGGGATATACAGCTGGAAAGTCAAGTATAAGCATTTTCATGATTCAAAGCCAAGAGGCAAAAGTGAACTTGGATAATGGAGCATACTGTAAATGTGTTGGTGAAGGTTTTTTGAAATCAATTGTACCCAATTGGAAAAAAAAAGCTTATACCAATAAAAAGATTCAAATTTGTTAGTGCCAGTGAAAGCATGAAGCCCCTTGGAATAATTGACTTAACATTAATTTTTCCTCACCCTTCACAATTTATAAGAGTGAAAGTGGAGTTTCTAGTAGTGGAAAGCTGTACTAGTAACCACCTTATAAATGAAAATGATTACTTGTCAATTTATGGCATAGATATTTTGCCATAGGAGACAATAAGAGGAAAAAATTTGGGTTTTTCAATAACAAAAAACAAGCTACAGTCATGAAAAATGAAGAGAAAAGCCCACAAAAAGACTTTTTCATAAAATACCAGCTTGAAAAGGCAGAATTTAATCAAGAATTAACAGAAAAAATGAAATAAAAATTGATTGACCTATTATCCAAATATAAAAATGCCTTTTCAACTTACAAAGAGCCACTAGGTTCCATTATTGGACATTAAGTAGAAATTATCCTTAATTTAGAAAAACCTTATCCACCCCTGTTAAGAAGACCAGCTTACCCAGCTAGATCAAGAAGTAGAGAAGCCTTAGAGGTACACATTAAATAACTAATGGACCTTTGGGTATTGAGGAAAGTAGGATGTAATGAACAGGTAGAGGTTACTACACCTGTCATTATTACTTGGCATAATGGAAAATCAAGGATAGTAGGGGACATTAGAGCTCTAAATACCTACACTATCCCTGACAGATATCCAACACCCATAATACATGAGACATTGACACAATCTTCACAGGCAAGGTTCATTACAGCCATGGATGCGTTAAAGGGGTTTTACCAACATGTAATGACAGACAATGCTAAGAAATTACTGAGGATAATAGTTCACTGAGGGATATATGAATATTTAAGAATTCCATTTGGTATAAAAAATGCACCTTGCCCTTATCAAAGGATAATGAACACCATATTTTCTGAGCAGTTATAAGAAGGATGGTTAATTATCTATATTGATGATATGATAGCTTTCTCACAATCTTGGGAAAGTCACTTAACAAGAATAGAAACAGTAATACAAAAGATAGTACAAGTGAATATGAAAATTTCCCTCAAAAAGTGTCATTTTTCATAAAGGGAGCTAAATGCACTAGGACATGTTGCATTTGGACTAAGCTTGGGCATAGATAAAAACAAATTAGCAGCAGTACTACTGAAACCAATGCCTCAAACCAAAAAAGAAATTTAAGTCATTTCTAATATTTTCTGGTTATTACAGACAGAATATAAAGGACTTTTCAAGAATTTCAAAATCCTTGTATAAACTCTGTAACAAACAGACAGTTTATGGAATGACTGAAGAAAGAGTCAAAGCAGATGAGGAATTAAACAATGCCCTCACAAATACCCTAATTCTTCTAATGCTAGATTGGAAACTACCTTTCAAGCTATACATTGATTCTTGTGGACAGTGATTAGGTGCTGCACTACACCAGACAGAAATCATCAATGATAAACCTGTTGAAGGACCAATTTTCTTCATTTAAAGACAGATTAATCCAACAGAAGCAAGGTATGGAGTAAGCAAAATGGAATGTCTTTGCTTAGTGTGGGCTTTAGAAAAATTACATTATTATTTGTATGGTACAGTGTTTGATGTAATTACAGACTGTAATGCGGTAAAATGTTTGTTAAACATGAAGACACCAAATATAAATATGCTAAGATGGCAAATTGCTATCCAGGAATATAGAGTAAATATGACTATAGTTCATAAATCTGGAAATATACACAAAAATGTGGATGGTCTTAGTAGAAAAAAACACCTGAAAACCCAGCGCAGGTACCCCAGGAAGAGCACAATATAGAAGGCATATCTGTCACAGACATTGGCACAGAATTTGTAAGGGGTGGATATGAAACTTTGATAAAATATCACATACTTTTCCTGTCCTCAAAATTTGTATCAGGTAAAATTATTTAAACATAGTAAAAATAGTATTTTTGAAGAGAAAACAGGCCATCTTTATTGTTTTTAATTTTTGAATTATAAAACAATAATATAATAAAGATTTATCCAAAAAACTCTACAAGATATATTTAAGGCTACAAAAGAAATTTCTTCAAGAGCAATTTCAATTGGAATTGATTTAGCAAAGAACTGCAAGCAATTAATTGAAGAAAGTCTTTAAAAATATATTTAAAGAAAAAAACAGGCCCAAAAGTGACCAGAGTGAATTTGGAAACAAAGTAACAAAGCTAACAGTGATGAAAGATGCTTTAATTCACTTTTGGGGTGGTTCAGGGGTGAAAATGAGTATAAGAGTTACAAAGAATGATCATAATGATCTTTTCAAGTGGTTAAAAGGTTTAAAATGATATGAAAAGGGTGTTTGGAATCCTTTATTGACTGGTTTAACAGTGTTTTAAACTTTTCTTACTCCAAAAGTAAAATTTACTCTTGTCAGTCGTGGAAAAAATCTCTGACAACAGAAGAGCCAATTATGGCATCATTGAGCCCTGGTTTAGACCAAAAAAGGACTGGTTTTAGCCATTTTAGACCCTTAAATCAGCCATTACTATAGTAATACCTGGCCTAGAGCCTCCAAAGCACGTCAGAATGAGTGTAAGAGACATAGAAACCAGTTAAAACTGCTTTTACTAATATTGCTTTATCTTAAGGGTAGTTTTACCCTCTTGGAAACAATTAAAACTCCCCTGGTTGGTATCAAAACCTCATCATCAATTGAGTCACAGGGTCTGTGACTCAGTTCCGGGCCAAAAGTGATGAACGTTTGCATGTATTTTGACATCTCATGCCTGTCAGCAAGGAGTTTGGGGGTCTGGCTCCCCCAAAATTTATTTTTTCCTTTAAGTCCTCATCATGTATTATACTTACAATTTAGATATGTAATTCAATTGAGTTTTACAGTACACTACTGTAATGATTGACACCTCATGTGTAAATCAAAGTTCACTTATGTAATACACATACACATTTTGACAATTCAATTAGATTCAATTGAAAATACTTCAATTCCTCATAACTTCTAAAATATACACAACACCTCAATTTTAACACAAAAATTTATTATTAACAACCCATTTGATGTGAATTATATTAAGGTTTTGAGTATTTTCAACTTTTATACAGAAAATACAAAAGACTTAATTTAAGCTTATTTAGAGTTGAGTTACCAAAATTTCACTCAGAGGTGACCCCACCTAATTTTTTATGAGAAATCAAATGGTGGAATAAATTTTATATGTTTATTTGTTTAATAAAAAGATATGATTAAATATATATTTAACTTTTTTTTAAAATTATTTTATTTTGGTTAGTTTTGTTGGAAATTCATTTTTACTTAATTTTTTTAAGTAAAAATGTGTTTCTACAATTTTCAAATTTAATGTATTTTTATTCTTAAATTATAATTGAATTTTTTTATTATGTATATAAATTCATATTTATATTTTAATTTTTATTTCAATAATTTAAATAAATTTATTTTATTTATGTTTGTATAATAATTTTTTGTTGGTGGTCTTTTGGGTATATGAAAATACCTCTAAGGCTGACATTTCCTCCCCCTAAATAAAGAATATTACTCTGTAATATTGTTATTTCTAGTATTTATGAATCTTCTGACAAGTTTGGTAGCTTCAGGTATGTCCTTTTCTTCCAATCATTCCTCTTCACAAGCTGGGTCACTGTACCTAACAAGGTGTTCCCTTACTTTTTTGGTTCTTAATTTTCTTTCTTTAAGAGCTTTGGTAATCTTCTTAATACCATATGTCTCAATAGAAGGTATAACTTGGGGAGCTTGAATTCTCAAGGGAAACATTTCAGCATCACTAGATTTATATGGCTTTATCAAGCTCACTGGAAATGTAGGATGCTTATTACTAAGTTCTTCAGATAATTCTACTTCAACAGCATTTTCTGCATGGAGGGAGTTAATAAAAAAAGGTCCTGTAAAGGAGCCTTTGATATTTTTACATCCTTTGATGTTATTGAGGTTGGTGGTGGATACTAGTACTAAATCTCCCACTTTGAAATCTGGAGTGGCATGTAATTTGTCCATTTATCTTTAGCATATGCAAATGAGTCTTCCATGAATCTTACTGCATGCTTTCTAGCTTTTTCTACCATTCCTTTGAAGCTGTAAGCTGTAGGATGTATTGCAACCAAATTGTTACTTGAAGAATCTTGGGGTAACTTTGGATTCCATCCTTTCTCCAATAGCAGGAGTTTTATTGGTACTGGAATGAATTTATGTCTTATATGCCAATTCTAATGCTGGTAGAAAAATACACCAATCATGAGTGAATCCATCACAATCTTTGAATTCAAGGCCATATGCACAGACGCTTCTCACCATGTCTTCTAAGGTTTGTATCATCCTTTGAGCTAGACCATCAGTCTGTGGGTGGTAGGCTGTAGAGAAAGACAATTTAGTGCCAAATAATTGGTGAAAATTTGTCCACAGTGCTGAAGTGAATTTGGATCCCTGTAACTAATGATATATGTGAATATGACAGTCCATGACACTACTCTATTCCATATTAGAAGAGCTGTATCCATGGCTGTATCATCTTTGTGACATGGTAAAACGATTGGAGTTTTACTGAATCTGTCTAAAATAACTAGGCAAGCATTTTAACTTCTGTCACCTCCTGGTGGTAGGCCAGTTACCAAATCCATATGTACAATTTCCCAAGGTCTGCTGGTTTCTTGGATTTTGATCATATTTCCAAGTCTTCTGCCTGTGGATTTAATTTCCTTTTGACATCTGTTGCAGGTTTTTCAATACTCTGCAACATGTTTCTGCCACATTGGCCACCATATGCAGGTATTTAATTTTTCTCTTGTTCTGTCTTCAGACAGATGTCCTGAAAAGGAGCTGTCATAGCATTTCTTCAGTACAAGATTGATTGATGACCTGTACACAACTGTCATGACACCTGTGTGCTTGGTCCTGTGGTAAATTATACCATCCAGTAGGTGAAATCTTTGTTCATCATAATATTTGTTCGATACTTCATCCAAGGCATGTATTAGAGAGTTGTCTTGTCATTCTTTGTCAAGTAACTGGCATAACATGCTACAATTCCTATCTTGAGTGTAACTGTTTCTTACTTCTTCAAAGAAGGTGGTGTTCAAGTCTGTAACACTTATTCCTTCTATTGGGATATGTGGGGGAGCTTCTTCTGGCACATAATCAGGATTATCAATATTATTTGGTAATGGCCATCTGCTTAGTATATCTGCATTTTTATGAATATTCCCATCTTTATGAACAAGAGTCAAATTGCCCCTATACTCTTGTATGGCTATTTGCCATGTAAGCATATGTCTGTTGGGTGTTTTCATGTTTAAAAGTGATTTAACAGTGGTACAATCTGTTATTAATTCAAAAGCGAATCCTACCAGAAATTAATTGAGTTTTTCTAAAACCCAGACAAGGCATAAACACTCCATCTGACTTGCTCCATATCTGGATTCAGTTGGTTTGATTTGGCTGGATATGAAACATATGGGTCCTTCCACAGGTTTATCATTGATAATCTGGACTTGATCAAGTGCAGCACCAATTCCATCTCCTGATGCATCAATATGAAGCTTAAAAGGTAGCTTAAAGTCTGGAATCAGTAAGAGTGGAGAAGTGTCAAAGCTTGTCGCAAGGATTCAAAGGCTTTGAGTCTGTCAACAGTCATTTCAAATACTGTGTCTTTGTCACATAATTTATAAAAAGGTCTTGCTATGGATGCAAAATCTTTAATATGTTGCCTGTAATATCCTTCAAACCCCAAAAATTACTGAATTTCTTTCTTATTATGAGACATAGGTTTCAGCAATACTACTGCAGCTTTGTTTTTGTCAGTTCCAAGGGATAACCCAGATACTACATGTCACAGTGCTTTAAGCTCTTTAAATCAAAAATGGCATTTCTTCAAGGAAATTTTCATGTGGAAGGATTGGATTTTTGTCAAATCTCTGGATAGTCTGTACATATGTTCTTCCCAAGTTTGGAACAGAAAATAATGTCATCAATTTAAATGATTAACCATCCTTCTGAAAGCTCTTCAGGGAAGCTTTTATTCATCATTCTTTGGAAGTGTGAAGGTGCATTTTTGATTCCAAAAGGAATCTTCAAATATTCATAAACCCCACAATGAACAATAATTCTTAAGTATTTCCTTGCTCTTGGTGTCACCACATTTTGATGCAATCCTTTAAGGGCATCCATAGTGCTTATATACACTGCTTGAGATGTTTGGGTGAGGGCAATTTGGATCTTTGGTATTGGGTACCTGTCTGGAACAGTGTAAGTGTTGAAAGCTCTAAGTTCCCCAACCATTCTAGATTTTCCATTATGCCATGCCACTATGCTGGGGTGGTTATTTCTACTTCTTTATTGTGGACAACCTTTCTTATTAAACCAAGTTCTAGGGGTTATTAATATGACTTTCTAGAGCTTCTCTTGATTTAGGACTTGCTGGATATGCAGGTCTTCTTAAGAGTGGTGGATAGGGTCTCTCAATATTAAGGATGATGTTAGCTTCATGACCAATAATTGCTCCCAAAGGGTGTTTGTCTGATGCAAATGCTCCTCTGTGGTCATATAAAAGGGCAGAAAGTTCATTTTCCTGATTATCAGTCAGATTAAGGCTTATTTCAGCTTCATTTAACTGTTCAGATTTGAATCTTTTCAACTCTAAGCTGACTGCTGCTACTTTAATTACTGTAATTTGCCTTTTAAATGGTAAAAAGGCAACTTTTTGAAGCTTATTGTCTCCAATAGTAAAGTATCTATCTATTCCATACATGATCAAATAGTCATTTCCCAATAGAAAATGGGTACTAGAGCAATTTTCCATTACAAAAAATCCAACAGTGATTCTTAAATTTCCATTAATATGTGGGAATATGATATTGGTCTAAAAGATTCCCAATTCTTTCATTGGATTACTGGCACTATTGATTTTTATGGCATCAATTGGTAACAAGTGGTCTTCAAAATTTGGTACACAAGTCTTAATAAAAGATTTGCCAGCACAAGAGCAGAAGGCTCCTGGGTCAAGTGAAAGTTTGGAGGGTTTGTTATTAATTACCACTTCTGTTATACAGGAGTTACCAGCTGTATAACATTTTCCCCTGTTTGGTTTGGTTTTCATAAGTTGTGCATCTGGAATTTTTTGACAAATCAAGTTGACCATTTCTCAATTGTGGCAACTGGGAATAATATTCCATGATTTCAAAGGTGGAATTGATATTTTCTATATCCTTTGATGATTCAGAAAATATTGATGACTTATCATCTAAATTTTCTTCAATATTATTGTCTTTTTCAACATCAGGTTCTTTTTCAATGTCAATTTCATTGATTTTTCCCCTTTTTGGACATGTATTGGCTAAGTGGGTGGTGCTTTGGCAAATATGGCACTTTCTGATTTTATCTGCAGGTTTATATTTAACATTATTAGAATTTTCTTTGGGATTTTGTCCAAAGAATCATTCCAAGGTGTATTAAACCTTGCTTTGAGATTCACCATACTAGAACCCATCTTTGTTCTGGTCGTTACTTCTTCTAATATATTAATAATATCTTCTGCTGAAGATTGTTCAGTAGTCCTGCTTTTGACAGTATGCTCTAAGTCACCTCCACATTGTCTCAGAATCTTTCTGTGAATTATAAATTCTGACAATTCAGGATACAATGCTGTTAATCTGCCTTTTTGTTGGAAAAACCATGTTAAAGCTTTGTCTTTATCAGAATTAAATTTGGCAGATGGATGTTTTAATTGTTCTTAAAACTTTTTCAAAACACACAAGTTTTACATTGATTTGGCTCAAACTCAAGCTACTTGTTTTAAGATTGTTACAAATTGATGAATGTTTATCAGAAATATGACTTTTTACATCAGTTATAGCTTCATACAATTTGGGGATAGAATCAAAAATATCAGAAATCATTTCTGATATTTTAATCTGGCTTCCTCCTTCTTTTGTAATTCCATCATTGTTCTGCCCATCTGGAATACATTTTCCATGGCATCCTGTAGCCCTGTCTGTAGGTTTTTGTGGCTGGTGCCTTTTTGTTGCCCTTGTTCTGAGCTTGTGGCTGCTGTCTCACATTTGAATTGCTGCTGCTGGCCACTGGGGCTGTTTTTGGCACTTGTTTGGGTGGTGGAGGGTTGTTTTTCCTCCATTCTGCTGCTCAGAGCATCATTTTATTCTTTTCCATCAATGGATGCCATCCATTGAGTAACTTGCAAGTGCCGGGATGCCGCAGAAATTTTCTCACAGTCAGGTAATAATTCATGCAGCTTTTCCATAGATCTGCAACAATCTGGTACTCTTTGTGCTGCAATGAATTGTTGTAAGCCTTCTGGCTGGCTTTGTAAATGTCCACTGAGGCTTCTTGTGGTGTTGTCAGCTCTTTTTGAAGCTAAAACAGTTTTATCAGCTTCAGAATGACACAATTTATTAATTTGGAGGTCATCAACTGACCCTTGTCCTTCTGTAACTGATTGGCTTCTGCCATAATCACGTCTATGACCTTTTTGGGAGCTGCTTGAGGGGTTATAGCTGGCTCCCCATCTGGTTGAAGGCATATTTTATGATTAAAAAGCTTTAAAATAGTAATTTTATGTCAAAAAAAATACTATTGGCCAAATTCTTAGCTTTCTGAGGAGTATTACGTATTCTGAGTCACAATAACAGCACTATTATGGTCAGAATTAACAGTACTGGCAGGAATAATGCTGGTAACCGTTGAGGCTGTATCAATTTTTTCTTGTCTTACCACGTTTTCAAACACTAAAATCAATGAAAAGGACAATTAATTAACTGAAAATAGGTATTTCAAAAAAGAAATAAAAATATGAGCCTCACTTATAATATGAAAAAAAGTTATTCTTTTATGGATTTTTTGAATTATAAGTATTTTTACAGATTTTTTAATTTTTGAATATAAGAAAAAGGATCAAAAAAGATTAAAAAAATATTTCACAGGTAAATCATCACAGCTTGGCCCCCAAATGTAAGGTGTGGATATGAAACTTTGATAAAATATCAAGTACTGTTCCTGTCCTCAAAATTTGTAGAAGGTAAAATTATTTAAAAAAAGTAAGAAATAGTATTGTTAAAGAGAAAACACACCAGCTTTACTTTTCTTAACCTTAACAGTATAAAAAATTAATATAATAAAAATTCATTGTTTTACCAACAAAAAAGATTTGTCCAAAAATACTCTATAAGAGATATTTAAGGCTACAAAAGGAATTTCTTCAAGAGCAATTTCAATTGGAATCAATTTGGCCAAGAGCTGCAAGAAATTAATTAAAGAGCAAAGTCTTTAGAAAGATATTTAAAGACAAAAAAATGCCCAAAAGTGACCATAGTGAATTTGGAAACAAAGTGACAGAGCTAACAGTGATGAAAGATGCTTTAATTCACTTTTGGGGTGGTTCAGGGGTAAAAATGAGTATAATAATTTTTTCATATGGTTGAAAAGTTTAAAGCTATATGAAAAGGGTGGTTGGAATCTTTTATTGATTGGTTCAACAGTGTTTTAAACTAATTATAAAAGGAAAAGATTCTAACATGAAGCGAAAAGTAGGGAAAAGAAGATATTCCTTTATAGCCATCAATTTTCTTACTCCAAAAGTAATATTTCCTCTTCTCAGTCGTGGAAAACATAGTGAAAACAGAAAAGCCCATTATGGCATCATTGAACCCTGATTTAGACCAAAAAAGGTCTTTCTCAGCCATTTTAGACCCTTAAATCAGCTATTACTGTATTAATACCTGGCCTAGAACCTTTGAAACACATCAGACTGAGTGTAATAGATGTAGAAACCAGTTAAAACTGTTTAGACCAAGATTTTCTTATCTTAAGGGTAGTTTTATCCTCTTGGCAACAGTTAAAACTACCCTGGTTGGTATCAAAACCTCATCATCAATTGAGTCACAGACCCTGTGACTCAATTCCAGGCCAGAAGTTATGAACTTTTGCGTGGATTTTGACATCTCCCACCTGTCAGCAAGGCTTTGGGGCATCTGGCTCCCCCTTAGAGCTAGAGTTCCTTTTCCCCCCAAACTTAATCATTCCAATTTATTTGTTCCTTTAATTCCTCATCATGTATTATACTTACAATTTACATATGTAATTCAATTGAGTTTTACAGTACCCTACTGTAATAATTGACATCTCATATTTAAATCAAAGTTCACTTATGTAATACATGTGCACATTTTGACAATTCAATTGAATTCAATTGACAATACTTCAATTCCTCATAACTTCCAAAATATACACAACACCTCAATTTTAACACAAAATTGGATAATTGACACTACAGGTGATGTGCATTAAGTTAAGGTTTTGAGGATTCTCAACTTTTATACAGAAAATACAAAAAACTTAACTTAAGCTTATTTAGAGTTGAGTTACAAAAATTTCACTCAAAGGTGACCCCACCTACTTTTTTATGAGGAATCAAATGGTGAAATAAATTTAATATGTTTATTTGGTAGATAAAAAGTTATGATAAAATTTATTCAACTTTTTTCCGAAATTCTTTTATTTTGGTTAATTTTGGTAAAAATTCATTTTTACTTAATTTTTTCAAGTAAAAATGTGTTTTTACAATTTTCAAATTTAATGTATTTTGTTTTTTAAATTATAATTAAATTTTTCATTATGTATATAAATTCATATTTATATTTTAATTTTCATTTTGATAGTGTAAGGAAACTTATTTTATTTATATTTGTATATTAATGTTTTGTTTGTGGTCTGTTGGGTATATGAGAATATCTCTAAGGCTCACAGAATTCTTTAATAATACTAAGGAAAGCTATAAGATGGATAATGTCAGCCTGTGACTCAAAACAGAGCACTAGCATGACATCCAACATACCATAAATAATGGTATGACAAGTATTGAACAAACATAGTCAATACAGGTAGTAAATAAGAGGAAAAAACCCCTCTTAAATCAAACACCAACCTTATCCAAACAGAATAAGGAAACCTAGAGGAGAATAAACAAGTCAAAACCCTTATTTTCACCTCTCATCTAACTTATGCATATTTAAGCTATTCTATACCAAAATGGTATTTTTCATAAAGCTCACATAGAGAGCTACACAATGGTATCATCCATGTTGCTGTAACACAACTACAACTGGAGATACCATATGACCTTTATTTTAAAACCAAGACACCCCTGAAAGTCAAAGAGGGCTTGTACAAAACTGTACAAAATTATAACCAAATTGAAGATCTAAACAAGAGGTTTAATTTGAGACTCCTTAGACCTCTTTATCTCTTAAATTGACTGAGGGATCTTGGTTCAAAGGTTTAACAACCAAAATACAGATATTCTGAAAACAACAATGTAAACAAACCCCTGTATCTTTGGCATACACTCATACAACTGTACAGTGTAATATACCAAGCTGTGGAGCTAATCAAGCCCTACAAGACTGTATCATCAGAATACAGATATCTTCCAAATTGAAGAAGATATCTGGTATGGAAGTTTTTGAAGCCTCATACTGATGTACAAAAATACATCCAAAAACTTAAAACCCTTATAACTTTTGCTATTTTAAATAAGGGTAAACATGAAGCATACCAAATTGAAGAGCTCATTAAGCCCTTCAACTCTGTGCTCTTGGTTTCTTGACATCTTAAGAACTGACTGAGATATCTTGATTGGAAGGTTTTTCTATCAATACATGACTGTATGAAACTTGTATCAAACAGTATTGCTCTCATACTTAAAATAATATACTTATGAAGATATAACCTCTCTAAAATAATCATTATTGATCATACAGAAACCAGAACAACGTCATCCAAGTTCTGACATGGCAGGTGAAAAGTTTTTTCACCCTGTATTGATCCAGAATGATCATTTGTGGTTCCAAAACCACAATTCTACCTCTATTGACGTCAGAATTGATGATCCAGAACCAGAGACTGATCATTGGAGTGAACATTTTCACTCCTCTGACGTGTGAAGAGTTAATAACTCTTGACAGTCTTGAAAGATATAAAAAGAAGGGTTTTTTCCTTGAAAACCCATCATCATTATCTTATTATCCATATTCTTACGTGACAAAACTGTTATTAATAAGTAGTGTCCTTAGAATTATCATTAAAAGATATAATTAGAATATAATTACTGTAGTACTTCTTTACAGTCAAAGATATTAGAGTATTGCAACCCAGGTCCTCAACAGACTCATCACCACTGTTACCACGTAGCAGTAGGACCTGAAGATTTAATTTTATTTGTTTTTTGACGTGTCACAGTCATAATACTAGCTTGTAACTACATTTTACAGCTACTATATAGACTCACCCTGACAGATAAGGGCTGTCATGTCCTATGCCAACCTCTTATCAAAGCCTGCAAAGACCCACCACTCTCATCCAAGCTAGATGAAATATGAAAAACAACATATGATGAAGGAAGATTCCACCTCCTTGATGAAATACTGTATCATAGGACAAAACACACATGTGTCAGACCTTAACAGATAGAACCTTGAAAAGCACTATATTAAATGAATGTGATGATAGTGTTGCCTCTGGACATTTTTCAGAAGGTGGGACCCTGGAAAGGGCTGAAACCTGCTCTTGGTGGCAAAATTGGAGAAAATATGTTTCAGAATACTGTCAAACCTGTGACAGATGGCAAAAAGCAAACACAGCCACAGTAAATAAATTTGGAATGATCATCCAAATCCAAGAACCAAAATCCCCAAGGGAAATAGCTCACATGGATTGGGTAACAGCCTTACCTCAAGGATGAGACAGGAGCTATAATGAATGCCTAGTACTGGTTGATAGATACAGCAAGACTCCAATGTTCTTACCATGTCATAAAGATGACACAGCTATGGACACATCCATAATGATTTGTAATAAACTTATTAAACACACAGGCTTATTCCAAAATATCATAAGTGACAGACCCAAAATTCACTTCAGAATTATGGACAAACCTCCATGACTTGTTTGAAACAAACTTATAATTCTCAACAGCTTACCACCCTCAAGCTAATGGTGTAGCAGAAAGAATGATACAGACCTTAGAAGACATGATCAGAAGATTATGTGCTTATGGACTAGAGCTCAAGAGCTCTGATGTCTTTACCCATGATTGGTGTACCTTAATACCAGCTCTTGAACTGGTATATAAAACATCAATCCATTCTTCAACTGGGGAAACACAACAAATGTTATAAAAATGTTGGAATCCAAGACTTCCTTAGGATACCCTCACAAATGGACTGAGTGGATATACATCCCGCAGAAAGCAGTTTTAAAACAATTCTTGACAAATAAAGACATCATTCAAACAGATGTATGCAAGACTCTTTCAAATATGCAAAAGAGAGATGAGATAAAAGTCATAAACCACTGGACTTTAAGGTAGGAGACTTGGTCTTGGTATCAACTCTGCATTTTAATAATAACAAAGGACCAAAGAAATTAAAAGATTCCTTTTCAGGACAATTTATGATAAAAGCACTACATGGACTGTCAGCCTGTGACTCAAAACCAGAGCACAAGAATGATAGCCAAAATACCATAAACCAATGGTATAGCCAAGATACCACCAAAACATGGAGCTGAGCCAAATCAGCTCAAAAAGTATCAAAAGAAAGAGGAAATTAACCTCTTCCTGAAAATATAAGTCCCATCACCATAGGACAAGAAATAACAAAGTTATTCCTGCTCAAAGTTATTGCTGAGCATAAACCTTAATTTTCACCTCTCATCTAAAATCTGGAAGGAGAGGCTTAACCCCATCAAATGGGTATTCAAAGTGAAGCTCTAAGCCAGGGCTATCCAATGGTACCAGCCAAACTGAGCTAGCACCAATATTACTGGAGTTATGGTCAATTTCAGGCCAAATAAGGGTGAACAAAACATTCACCTCTCATCTAACTTCTACAGTTTTAGTGTGGGATACCTGAAGTGGGGCCTTTGTGGAGAGAGAACAATCAGAGCCATCTTATGGTGTCATCCACTTCCCCATATCTCAACTACTGCAGAAGTTATGGGGCAAACAATCTCAATACAGCTTTTTGCCTAAAATACGCAAATGTACAAAACTCTTGTACATGGGATCACTTTGCCATATTTAATGATACCCATATCAAATGAGGTACCATTGTGTAGAGCACATACAAGGCTACACACTGAACCAACTTTGAGGTTGATATCTCAATAATTGACAAAGTTATGGCTGTTTTAAGGTTAAAATTCCACCTGCTGTCATATACAGCCTTACCATGGGATAATATCCCATAATCATGAATATGAGGTGTCAAATAGATGAAGAAGCATGTTTTTACTTCAATAGCTCATATGTCAGTCAATACTGGGGTCCCATACAGTTTCTGTACAGCATTCTACGCGTCATACACGTCAGAATCAGGCTGTGAGGTCCCCAGATGAAAATTTTCACCCTGTATTGGTGAAAACCGCCCAGATGTGGTTTCAAAACCACATCTGAGCCCAATACAGGTTATACAGGCTGTTTTCAAACCACAAGCCAGTACTAGAGAGTGAAAAAATCTTCACTTCCTCTATGTGGAAAGGTCTAGCACCCTTTCCACCCCATTTCAGGATAAAAAGGAGGCTTTTCACAGCCAGAATTCTCTCCTCATCCTGCTCTTGAATACCCTACGTAGTAAACTGTCCAAAACAGTTTTACTCTTGGGTAATCATCAGGGTATAATTATAGTTTTAATTATTGTAGCTCTTATTATAGTAATCCAACTGGTAAGACTGCATCCTGGGTTCTCAATAGCACTCACCACCACTATTTTTTAATAGTAGAACCTTCGTATCATATTATTAAGCACTCTTATTTTAAAACTATTTTCACGTGTCACAGTCATATTTCTAGTTTTCAATTTTGGGGGCCTGGGCGTGTTTTAAACCTTTTTTGACCCTTATAAGTGAGTTTTTTGTCTTATTTCTCCCTTTCTGACATTTGTTTTATTCTTTTTAGGCGTAATATTTCTTAAAAATATATATATTATATATATATTTCTCTTTTTTGGTACATATACCACTTTTTTACTCACAATTTAAAAGAGTACCTGTCACATGGCTAATAACCACAAGACCCTTATTTTTGGCGTGTTTTACATATAAATACACATAAGCCATTAATACATACTTGTTTTTTAAGTAAAAGAAGACACCTCATACTGATAAACCAACAGTTGAGGCGTGGTTGGACAAATTGTTAACTCAATTGCCCTGTTAGACACCACTTTTTGACCGTTACACTTGCTAAATACAAGTTGATCTGTAAGATATTGAAATAAAAACAGTATACCAAATATCATTGAGCTGTATTTCTGACATCAAATTGTTAATTCAATCACACTGTCATTGTACAAGGGCACACTGTAATAATATACAAGCCCAGAGGCCATTCTTAGACATGCAAAACCAGCATTTCTTGAGAAGTCTTAACTGACATAAGCCATCTTGTTCCTGTTTTTTTCAGTGGAAGATAATTTCATACCACTTGAAAGCCAGTCACAGGCCAAAACACCAGTGACACCCTCAGAACCAGAGGGCAGCAAAGGCAAAGGAAAGAGGCACAGTAAATGCCTGATAACAGCAAAGAAGTGGACACCCATTGCCACTCAGAAGAGTAGAAAACCACGAAATTCTGCATCAATAAAAGGTAAACCAACCTTGATAACTTGTACAGGAAAAATTACAGTTATTAACCCAGTTGTAACCTCCAAAGGCAAACTGCCCAAATCAGCAGATAACAAATTTGTACAAGGCACAGTCAAAGGTAAAAACCCCAAGAACATAAAGTTTTTGACTGCTTGCAAACACTAACATGTCACCTTTACACCTCAGAGATCTTGGTTCCAAAGGAACCAGCCAGAGGACAGAGAAGGTGTTTCCAGAACCAGAAGACCATAAAGAGGACACCTTGGACACGGTGGTGGATGGCAAAACAATGAGGGAGATAATATTAACCCTTCCATTCACACTCCAATTCAATGCAGACCTCAAACCAGAGGACTGGAAAGACATGGATCAAGTTCTTCAGCTCCACCAACTCCTAAAGGACTTATTCCAATGGAGCATGGACAACAAGAGGTTCAACCTGGAAAGTCACTGGGCAGAACTTGAAGCAAGTTTCCAGAAGATCTGTCTCAGAGAGATAGACTTCAAAGACCTGATGAAAATTACCAAAGGTTAGAATCCTACGAGGCAGTTCAGACTCCTGGGGGCAAGGGCACAGAGGATAAGGGAGAATCAAGCCACTATCCAAGCTAGAGAAGAACAGTTAACCCATACAGGGCCTACTCAGATTCATTCAGGCTCACAAGGAGCAGGCCAAATCAGCTCTCCAGTGGCTTCACACCATTCAGAACCCAGCAGATCAGTGGCCAAGAGTCACCATTCTTCACAATTCCAGGAAGCTTCCAGGAGAAGACAAGGAAACAAGGGCAAGAACAAAACCTCCTTCAACCAGAGGAGGAAAGAGTCAGACCCTATGATTCAGAAGCTGTTGGATTTGGTAAAAGAAGTGCACAAGAACCAGAAGTAGTTGTAAACCACTCTAGAATCAGTAGTCCTAGTAATAGAAACATTACCCCCACTCAGACTGAAAATAACATTGTCACATCTGAGAGTAACATCAACAGTGATACACTGTGGTTACAAATGTCTCAATATGCTGAACAATCTGCAAAGCAGTTTGCAGAAATTAAAGCTGGCCAAGAGAGGATGAGACAAACTCAAGCCTCCTCGGAACAGACAGTTAAGAATCTTCAAGAAGGATATGCTCAACTGAGCAAAGCCTCTGAGGAAACCAACAAAAGACTGAATATAGTCTTTGAAGAACAACACCACAGCACAAGGGACAGGGAGTGTCTGGATCAAGACATTAACAAGTTGTTTAATGCCTACCATAGCTTGAAGCCCCAACCACAAGGCAAAGTTATGGATATTCCATATCAACCAGATGACATCAAACCAGATGCCATGTTAATGAATAAGGCAAGATCCCCATCACAATACCAGGATGGAGATGGCATGTCTTATTAAGAGAAGGAAGCCTTGAAACAGCTTCCTGAGGCCTCAAACTGGCGCAAATTCTCTGGATCAGGAGAATATGATCATATGGAACTCATAGATTATATTGATGGACTCTTCATTGATGTACCAAGCATACCAGACTACTAGATCACTGCTAGATTGAACACTGCATTTAAAGGTCATGCTACTATATGGTACACAGAAATGAAAGAAATCCATGGCAGGAGAAACTGGCCATGGTGGAAGAGTCAAATCATCCAAAAGTACAGTAATGGAACTTGGATATGGCAGAAGACAATGTCATTTGAAAATGACAAATACTATGTGGACAAAGATCCATATGAGTGGTGTCTTAGACAGTCTAAAAGACTTAAAGCCATTGATCCTCAGATGAACATCAAAATGAGGAATCACAAACTTCTGACACAGCTGCCAGGAGAACTAGAGCATGCAGTAAAATGCAGATGCAACCAAAATTGCACTCTAGATGACATTGCCAACACCTTACAAGACATAAGGAGAAGCACTAATATAGGGAAATTCACCCCATATAAGAGCAGTAGTTTCAAAGAGAAACAACCTTTCAGGGTAGAGTTTAAAGACAAACCCAAAAAAAGAGTGGCAGAAGTGGCAAAGAAGAGGAATTTTTGTCACAATTGTGGCTCAACAGACCACTATGCCAACAACTGTCCAAAGGCAAAGAAAAAAGTCTATGCCATAGAGAAGGTCCCTGAGGAAGGACCTCCAACAGAGGATTCTGAATCAGACTCCATGGGTGATGCCATCAGAGAACCATCTGATGATGATCAAGACCCAAGAGAGCAATTTTTAGTGGAATACCAAGAGGAAACCCCACTAGAAATTCAGGACATACAGTTGGAAGCAGGCATGCCACAGGACAACTGCTAATAAAAACTTTTGCAAACACACACAAGATGCACAAACATTCCTGGTTACACCAACCAAAGGAATGGCATATATACATGGAACAGCCACAAAAATGACTGTTTGTATTGACAATGATCAGCACCCACTGATCATTGATAGTGGAGAACACTGCTCCATAGTGGCCACAAACTATCTGGATAACCACTTTCCAAACTTGGAAAAACAGCTCTTTCCCACTAAGGCAAAGAACTTTAGAATTGCATCAGGGAAGATGACTTCCATTGGAACAATTGTCAAAGAGATAATTATACCCCACAGGAAGGGTAATATCAGACTCAATCCAGAGTTTGTAGTGCTTGATTATGCCCACATCCAAGCGTTTTTACTGGGAACAGATTACCAGAGGATGTATGGCATAGACATTTACAACAGTAAGAATAGGCACATCACCATTGGTACTAACAAGGAAAAGAAATTTTCACTTGACATATACCAGATATCTTCTCAAGATCTACTAGAAGAACTTCTGAAGGAATTCAGAGAGGGACAGTTTAGCACTATCCTCACCAGTAAACAAAAACTAATTTTACTGAAGATGCTGAGAAAGAACAGACCAGCATTTGCCATTGGTGAAGAACCATTAGCCAAGATCAAAGGCCATGATATGGAACTATATCTGGATGTGGAAAGGCCTTATCCACCCATGCTGATGAGACCTCCTTATCCAGCAAGCCTGGAAACCAGGAAAGAAATTGAGAAACATCTCAATGAACTCCTGGACGTGGATGTCATCAGGAAGATTGGACATAATGAAATAGTGGAAATCACCACCCCTTTCATAATCACCTGGCATGATGGCAAGTCTAGACTGTGTGGAGATTTCAGAGCTCTGAATAACTACACAAAAGCAGACAGGTACCCCATACCCAGGATACCTCATGCCTTGGATAAACTGGCTAAAGCCAAATACATAACCAAAATGGATTTTATGAAAGGTTCCCACCAAAATGGAGTTGAACCAAACTCCATGAAATTACTCAGAATAATATGCCATATGGGCATATATGAGTACATCAGAATGCCATTTGGCATCAAAAATGCACCAGCCCACTTCCAAAGGATTGTCAGGATGAGTCTATGTTGAAGTGGTAATAAAGCTATTTACAACTAAAACTATGACTGTGACACGTGGAAAATAGTTTAAAAAAGATTTATAAGGGTTAAAGATGGATTTAATTTAAAATATAAGGGCTTTACTATAATGGATATAGTGGTGGTGAGTGCTGTTGAAAGCCCTGGGTGCAGCTTTACCTGTTGGGTTACAATAATAAAGACTACAATACTTTTAGTTTAAGAGTATACCTGATTATTAACCAAGAGTAAAACTGTTTTTGACAGTTTACTATGTAGGTTATTCAAGAGCAGGATGAGGAGACAATTCTGGCTGTGAAAAGCCTCCTTTTTATCCTGAAATGGGGTGGAAAGGGTGCTAGAACCTTCCACGTAGAGGAAGTGAAGATTTTTTCACTTTGTATTACTGGCTTGTGGTTTGCAAACAGCCTGTATAGCCTGTATTGGGCTCAGATGTGGTTTTGAAACCACATCTGGGCGGTTTTCACCAATACAGGGTGAAAATTTTCATCTGGGGACCTCCAGCCTGATTCTGACGTGTATGCCATGTAGAATGCTGTACAGAAACTGTATGGGACCCCAGTATTGACTGACATATGAGCTATTGAAGTAAAAACATGCTTCTTCATCTATTTGACACCTCATATTCATGATTATGGGATATTATCCCATGGTAAGGCTGTATATGACAGCAGGTGGAATTTTAACCTTAAAACAGCCATAAATTTGTCAATTATTGAGATATCAACCTCAAAGTTGGTTCAGTGTGTAGCCCTGTATGTGCTCTACACAATGGTACCTCATTTGATATGGGTATCATTAAATATGGCAAAGTGATCCCATGTACAAGAGTTTTGTACATTTGCATGTTTTAGGCAAAAAGCTGTATTGAGCTTGTTTGCCCCATAACTTCTGCAGTAGTTGAGATATGAGGAAGTGGATGACACCATCAGATAGCCCTGATTGTGCCCTTTCCAAAAAGGACCCACATCAGGTATCCCACACTAAAACTGTAGAAGTTAGATGAGAGGTGAATCTTTTGTTCACCCTTATTTGGCCTGAAATTGACCATAACTCCAGTAATATTGGTGCTAGGTCAGTTTGGCTGGTACCATTGAATAGCCCTGGCTTAGAGCTTCATTTCGAGTACCCTTTTGATGGGGTTAAGCCTCTCCTTCTAGATTTTAGATGAGAGGTGAAAATTAAGGTTTATGCTCAGCAATAACTTTGTTATTTCTAGTCCTGTGGTGATGGGACTTATATTTTCAGGAAGAGGTGAGTTTCCTCTTTTGTTTGATACCTTTTGAGCTGATTTGGCTCAGCTCCATGTTTTGGTGGTATCTTGGCTATACCATTGGTTTATGGTATTTTGGCTGTCATGCTTGTGCTCTGGTTTTGAGTCACAGGCTGACATACCCTCCCTCTAAAAAAGGCTCATCATTGATGAGACTGTTCAGTCCTCCTAGAGGCTCTGAATCTCCTTAAATGAAGGTTCCCATCTGGTATGGCATCCCCTGCAAACCATTTTTCTTTATCTGCTGTCTGGTTCTTGAATCTGACTAGGTATTGTCTTTGATCCTTCCCATTGAGTCTGATCTTCCTGGCCCTGATGATCTTACTCACAGGTCCAGGGGAGTCCTCCACTTCCACTATCTCTTGTGGTGTGGGGTTCTTTCTCCTGGAGGGGAATTTATCCTCCTCTGTCTGGAAGTATGGTTTGACCAAACTCACTTGAAAGACTGGATGTTTCCTTGAGAACTCCTCAGTGAGTTTGACTTCTGCTGCATTTTTCCCTATCAACTTAATGATAGTAAAAGGTCCTAAAAATGAGTCCCTCATCTTTTTAGGTCCTTTGGGATTGTTGAAGTTCAGTTTAGACACTAACACCTGGTCCCCTTCCTTGAAGTCAGGTTTCATATGTGATTTGTCCCACCTCTGCTTATGGTATTCTTTTTCCTCAGCTATGCATTTGGCATCTGTGTCACAGGCCCTCTTCCACATATCATGGAAGTCTTTGGCTGTGGGGTGGATAGTCAGGAGATTTTTCTTCAAGTGATCCACAGGCAACAGGGGGTTCCACCATTTCTCCACCAGTAAGATTCCACCTCCTTGATGAAATACTGTATCATAGGACAAAACACACATGTGTCAGACCTTAACAGATAGAACCTTGAAAAGCACTATATTAAATGAATGTGATGATAGTGTTGCCTCTGGACATTTTTCAGAAGGTGGGACCCTGGAAAGGGCTGAAACCTGCTCTTGGTGGCAAAATTGGAGAAAATATGTTTCAGAATACTGTCAAACCTGTGACAGATGGCAAAAAGCAAACACAGCCACAGTAAATAAATTTGGAATGATCATCCAAATCCAAGAACCAAAATCCCCAAGGGAAATAGCTCACATGGATTGGGTAACAGCCTTACCTCAAGGATGAGACAGGAGCTATAATGAATGCCTAGTACTGGTTGATAGATACAGCAAGACTCCAATGTTCTTACCATGTCATAAAGATGACACAGCTATGGACACATCCATAATGATTTGTAATAAACTTATTAAACACACAGGCTTATTCCAAAATATCATAAGTGACAGACCCAAAATTCACTTCAGAATTATGGACAAACCTCCATGACTTGTTTGAAACAAACTTATAATTCTCAACAGCTTACCACCCTCAAGCTAATGGTGTAGCAGAAAGAATGATACAGACCTTAGAAGACATGATCAGAAGATTATGTGCTTATGGACTAGAGCTCAAGAGCTCTGATTTCTTTACCCATGATTGGTGTACCTTAATACCAGCTCTTGAACTGGTATATAAAACATCAATCCATTCTTCAACTGGGGAAACACAACAAATGTTATAAAAATGTTGGAATCCAAGACTTCCTTAGGATACCCTCACAAATGGACTGAGTGGATATACATCCCGCAGAAAGCAGTTTTAAAACAATTCTTGACAAATAAAGACATCATTCAAACAGATGTATGCAAGACTCTTTCAAATATGCAAAAGAGAGATGAGATAAAAGTCATAAACCACTGGACTTGAAGGTAGGAGACTTGGTCTTGGTATCAACTCTGCATTTTAATAATAACAAAGGACCAAAGAAATTAAAAGATTCCTTTTCAGGACAATTTATGATAAAAGCACTACATGGACTGTCAGCCTGTGACTCAAAACCAGAGCACAAGAATGATAGCCAAAATACCATAAACCAATGGTATAGCCAAGATACCACCAAAACATGGAGCTGAGCCAAATCAGCTCAAAAAGTATCAAAAGAAAGAGGAAATTAACCTCTTCCTGAAAATATAAGTCCCATCACCATAGGACAAGAAATAACAAAGTTATTCCTGCTCAAAGTTATTGCTGAGCATAAACCTTAATTTTCACCTCTCATCTAAAATCTGGAAGGAGAGGCTTAACCCCATCAAATGGGTATTCAAAGTGAAGCTCTAAGCCAGGGCTATCCAATGGTACCAGCCAAACTGAGCTAGCACCAATATTACTGGAGTTATGGTCAATTTCAGGCCAAATAAGGGTGAACAAAACATTCACCTCTCATCTAACTTCTACAGTTTTAGTGTGGGATACCTGAAGTGGGGCCTTTGTGGAGAGAGAACAATCAGAGCTATCTTATGGTGTCATCCACTTCCCCATATCTCAACTACTGCAGAAGTTATGGGGCAAACAATCTCAATACAGCTTTTTGCCTAAAATACGCAAATGTACAAAACTCTTGTACATGGGATCACTTTGCCATATTTAATGATACCCATATCAAATGAGGTACCATTGTGTAGAGCACATACAAGGCTACACACTGAACCAACTTTGAGGTTGATATCTCAATAATTGACAAAGTTATGGCTGTTTTAAGGTTAAAATTCCACCTGCTGTCATATACAGCCTTACCATGGGATAATATCCCATAATCATGAATATGAGGTGTCAAATAGATGAAGAAGCATGTTTTTACTTCAATAGCTCATATGTCAGTCAATACTGGGGTCCCATACAGTTTCTGTACAGCATTCTACGCGTCATACACGTCAGAATCAGGCTGTGAGGTCCCCAGATGAAAATTTTCACCCTGTATTGGTGAAAACCGCCCAGATGTGGTTTCAAAACCACATCTGAGCCCAATACAGGTTATACAGGCTGTTTTCAAACCACAAGCCAGTACTAGAGAGTGAAAAAATCTTTACTTCCTCTATGTGGAAAGGTCTAGCACCCTTTCCACCCCATTTCAGGATAAAAAGGAGGCTTTTCACAGCCAGAATTCTCTCCTCATCCTGCTCTTGAATACCCTACGTAGTAAACTGTCCAAAACAGTTTTACTCTTGGGTAATCATCAGGGTATAATTATAGTTTTAATTATTGTAGCTCTTATTATAGTAATCCAACTGGTAAGACTGCATCCTGGGTTCTCAATAGCACTCACCACCACTATTTTTTAATAGTAGAACCTTCGTATCATATTATTAAACACTCTTATTTTAAAACTATTTTCACGTGTCACAGTCATATTTCTAGTTTTCAATTTTGGGGGCCTGGGCGTGTTTTAAACCTTTTTTGACCCTTATAAGTGAGTTTTTTGTCTTATTTCTCCCTTTCTGACATTTGTTTTATTCTTTTTAGGCGTAATATTTCTTAAAAATATATATATTATATATATATTTCTCTTTTTTGGTACATATACCACTTTTTTACTCACAATTTAAAAGAGTACCTGTCACATGGCTAATAACCACAAGACCCTTATTTTTGGCGTGTTTTACATATAAATACACATAAGCCATTAATACATACTTGTTTTTTAAGTAAAAGAAGACACCTCATACTGATAAACCAACAGTTGAGGCGTGGTTGGACAAATTGTTAACTCAATTGCCCTGTTAGACACCACTTTTTGACCGTTACACTTGCTAAATACAAGTTGATCTGTAAGATATTGAAATAAAAACAGTATACCAAATATCATTGAGCTGTATTTCTGACATCAAATTGTTAATTCAATCACACTGTCATTGTACAAGGGCACACTGTAATAATATACAAGCCCAGAGGCCATTCTTAGACATGCAAAACCAGCATTTCTTGAGAAGTCTTAACTGACATAAGCCATCTTGTTCCTGTTTTTTTCAGTGGAAGATAATTTCATACCACTTGAAAGCCAGTCACAGGCCAAAACACCAGTGACACCCTCAGAACCAGAGGGCAGCAAAGGCAAAGGAAAGAGGCACAGTAAATGCCTGATAACAGCAAAGAAGTGGACACCCATTGCCACTCAGAAGAGTAGAAAACCACGAAATTCTGCATCAATAAAAGGTAAACCAACCTTGATAACTTGTACAGGAAAAATTACAATTATTAACCCAGTTGTAACCTCCAAAGGCAAACTGCCCAAATCAGCAGATAACAAATTTGTACAAGGCACAGTCAAAGGTAAAAACCCCAAGAACATAAAGTTTTTGACTGCTTGCAAACACTAACATGTCACCTTTACACCTCAGAGATCTTGGTTCCAAAGGAACCAGCCAGAGGACAGAGAAGGTGTTTCCAGAACCAGAAGACCATAAAGAGGACACCTTGGACACGGTGGTGGATGGCAAAACAATGAGGGAGATAATATTAACCCTTCCATTCACACTCCAATTCAATGCAGACCTCAAACCAGAGGACTGGAAAGACATGGATCAAGTTCTTCAGCTCCACCAACTCCTAAAGGACTTATTCCAATGGAGCATGGACAACAAGAGGTTCAACCTGGAAAGTCACTGGGCAGAACTTGAAGCAAGTTTCCAGAAGATCTGTCTCAGAGAGATAGACTTCAAAGACCTGATGAAAATTACCAAAGGTTAGAATCCTACGAGGCAGTTCAGACTCCTGGGGGCAAGGGCACAGAGGATAAGGGAGAATCAAGCCACTATCCAAGCTAGAGAAGAACAGTTAACCCATACAGGGCCTACTCAGATTCATTCAGGCTCACAAGGAGCAGGCCAAATCAGCTCTCCAGTGGCTTCACACCATTCAGAACCCAGCAGATCAGTGGCCAAGAGTCACCATTCTTCACAATTCCAGGAAGCTTCCAGGAGAAGACAAGGAAACAAGGGCAAGAACAAAACCTCCTTCAACCAGAGGAGGAAAGAGTCAGACCCTATGATTCAGAAGCTGTTGGATTTGGTAAAAGAAGTGCACAAGAACCAGAAGTAGTTGTAAACCACTCTAGAATCAGTAGTCCTAGTAATAGAAACATTACCCCCACTCAGACTGAAAATAACATTGTCACATCTGAGAGTAACATCAACAGTGATACACTGTGGTTACAAATGTCTCAATATGCTGAACAATCTGCAAAGCAGTTTGCAGAAATTAAAGCTGGCCAAGAGAGGATGAGACAAACTCAAGCCTCCTCGGAACAGACAGTTAAGAATCTTCAAGAAGGATATGCTCAACTGAGCAAAGCCTCTGAGGAAACCAACAAAAGACTGAATATAGTCTTTGAAGAACAACACCACAGCACAAGGGACAGGGAGTGTCTGGATCAAGACATTAACAAGTTGTTTAATGCCTACCATAGCTTGAAGCCCCAACCACAAGGCAAAGTTATGGATATTCCATATCAACCAGATGACATCAAACCAGATGCCATGTTAATGAATAAGGCAAGATCCCCATCACAATACCAGGATGGAGATGGCATGTCTTATTAAGAGAAGGAAGCCTTGAAACAGCTTCCTGAGGCCTCAAACTGGCGCAAATTCTCTGGATCAGGAGAATATGATCATATGGAACTCATAGATTATATTGATGGACTCTTCATTGATGTACCAAGCATACCAGACTACTAGATCACTGCTAGATTGAACACTGCATTTAAAGGTCATGCTACTATATGGTACACAGAAATGAAAGAAATCCATGGCAGGAGAAACTGGCCATGGTGGAAGAGTCAAATCATCCAAAAGTACAGTAATGGAACTTGGATATGGCAGAAGACAATGTCATTTGAAAATGACAAATACTATGTGGACAAAGATCCATATGAGTGGTGTCTTAGACAGTCTAAAAGACTTAAAGCCATTGATCCTCAGATGAACATCAAAATGAGGAATCACAAACTTCTGACACAGCTGCCAGGAGAACTAGAGCATGCAGTAAAATGCAGATGCAACCAAAATTGCACTCTAGATGACATTGCCAACACCTTACAAGACATAAGGAGAAGCACTAATATAGGGAAATTCACCCCATATAAGAGCAGTAGTTTCAAAGAGAAACAACCTTTCAGGGTAGAGTTTAAAGACAAACCCAAAAAAAGAGTGGCAGAAGTGGCAAAGAAGAGGAATTTTTGTCACAATTGTGGCTCAACAGACCACTATGCCAACAACTGTCCAAAGGCAAAGAAAAAAGTCTATGCCATAGAGAAGGTCCCTGAGGAAGGACCTCCAACAGAGGATTCTGAATCAGACTCCATGGGTGATGCCATCAGAGAACCATCTGATGATGATCAAGACCCAAGAGAGCAATTTTTAGTGGAATACCAAGAGGAAACCCCACTAGAAATTCAGGACATACAGTTGGAAGCAGGCATGCCACAGGACAACTGCTAATAAAAACTTTTGCAAACACACACAAGATGCACAAACATTCCTGGTTACACCAACCAAAGGAATGGCATATATACATGGAACAGCCACAAAAATGACTGTTTGTATTGACAATGATCAGCACCCACTGATCATTGATAGTGGAGAACACTGCTCCATAGTGGCCACAAACTATCTGGATAACCACTTTCCAAACTTGGAAAAACAGCTCTTTCCCACTAAGGCAAAGAACTTTAGAATTGCATCAGGGAAGATGACTTCCATTGGAACAATTGTCAAAGAGATAATTATACCCCACAGGAAGGGTAATATCAGACTCAATCCAGAGTTTGTAGTGCTTGATTATGCCCACATCCAAGCGTTTTTACTGGGAACAGATTACCAGAGGATGTATGGCATAGACATTTACAACAGTAAGAATAGGCACATCACCATTGGTACTAACAAGGAAAAGAAATTTTCACTTGACATATACCAGATATCTTCTCAAGATCTACTAGAAGAACTTCTGAAGGAATTCAGAGAGGGACAGTTTAGCACTATCCTCACCAGTAAACAAAAACTAATTTTACTGAAGATGCTGAGAAAGAACAGACCAGCATTTGCCATTGGTGAAGAACCATTAGCCAAGATCAAAGGCCATGATATGGAACTATATCTGGATGTGGAAAGGCCTTATCCACCCATGCTGATGAGACCTCCTTATCCAGCAAGCCTGGAAACCAGGAAAGAAATTGAGAAACATCTCAATGAACTCCTGGACGTGGATGTCATCAGGAAGATTGGACATAATGAAATAGTGGAAATCACCACCCCTTTCATAATCACCTGGCATGATGGCAAGTCTAGACTGTGTGGAGATTTCAGAGCTCTGAATAACTACACAAAAGCAGACAGGTACCCCATACCCAGGATACCTCATGCCTTGGATAAACTGGCTAAAGCCAAATACATAACCAAAATGGATTTTATGAAAGGTTCCCACCAAAATGGAGTTGAACCAAACTCCATGAAATTACTCAGAATAATATGCCATATGGGCATATATGAGTACATCAGAATGCCATTTGGCATCAAAAATGCACCAGCCCACTTCCAAAGGATTGTCAGGATGAGTCTATGTTGAAGTGGTAATAAAGCTATTTACAACTAAAACTATGACTGTGACACGTGGAAAATAGTTTAAAAAAGATTTATAAGGGTTAAAGATGGATTTAATTTAAAATATAAGGGCTTTACTATAATGGATATAGTGGTGGTGAGTGCTGTTGAAAGCCCTGGGTGCAGCTTTACCTGTTGGGTTACAATAATAAAGACTACAGTACTTTTAGTTTAAGAGTATACCTGATTATTAACCAAGAGTAAAACTGTTTTTGACAGTTTACTACGTAGGTTATTCAAGAGCAGGATGAGGAGACAATTCTGGCTGTGAAAAGCCTCCTTTTTATCCTGAAATGGGGTGGAAAGGGTGCTAGAACCTTCCACGTAGAGGAAGTGAAGATTTTTTCACTTTGTATTACTGGCTTGTGGTTTGCAAACAGCCTGTATAGCCTGTATTGGGCTCAGATGTGGTTTTGAAACCACATCTGGGCGGTTTTCACCAATACAGGGTGAAAATTTTCATCTGGGGACCTCCAGCCTGATTCTGACGTGTATGCCATGTAGAATGCTGTACAGAAACTGTATGGGACCCCAGTATTGACTGACATATGAGCTATTGAAGTAAAAACATGCTTCTTCATCTATTTGACACCTCATATTCATGATTATGGGATATTATCCCATGGTAAGGCTGTATATGACAGCAGGTGGAATTTTAACCTTAAAACAGCCATAAATTTGTCAATTATTGAGATATCAACCTCAAAGTTGGTTCAGTGTGTAGCCCTGTATGTGCTCTACACAATGGTACCTCATTTGATATGGGTATCATTAAATATGGCAAAGTGATCCCATGTACAAGAGTTTTGTACATTTGCATGTTTTAGGCAAAAAGCTGTATTGAGCTTGTTTGCCCCATAACTTCTGCAGTAGTTGAGATATGAGGAAGTGGATGACACCATCAGATAGCCCTGATTGTGCCCTTTCCAAAAAGGACCCACATCAGGTATCCCACACTAAAACTGTAGAAGTTAGATGAGAGGTGAATCTTTTGTTCACCCTTATTTGGCCTGAAATTGACCATAACTCCAGTAATATTGGTGCTAGGTCAGTTTGGCTGGTGCCATTGAATAGCCCTGGCTTAGAGCTTCATTTCGAGTACCCTTTTGATGGGGTTAAGCCTCTCCTTCTAGATTTTAGATGAGAGGTGAAAATTAAGGTTTATGCTCAGCAATAACTTTGTTATTTCTAGTCCTGTGGTGATGGGACTTATATTTTCAGGAAGAGGTGAGTTTCCTCTTTTGTTTGATACCTTTTGAGCTGATTTGGCTCAGCTCCATGTTTTGGTGGTATCTTGGCTATACCATTGGTTTATGGTATTTTGGCTGTCATGCTTGTGCTCTGGTTTTGAGTCACAGGCTGACATACCCTCCCTCTAAAAAAGGCTCATCATTGATGAGACTGTTCAGTCCTCCTAGAGGCTCTGAATCTCCTTAAATGAAGGTTCCCATCTGGTATGGCATCCCCTGCAAACCATTTTTCTTTATCTGCTGTCTGGTTCTTGAATCTGACTAGGTATTGTCTTTGATCCTTCCCATTGAGTCTGATCTTCCTGGCCCTGATGATCTTACTCACAGGTCCAGGGGAGTCCTCCACTTCCACTATCTCTTGTGGTGTGGGGTTCTTTCTCCTGGAGGGGAATTTATCCTCCTCTGTCTGGAAGTATGGTTTGACCAAACTCACTTGAAAGACTGGATGTTTCCTTGAGAACTCCTCAGTGAGTTTGACTTCTGCTGCATTTTTCCCTATCAACTTAATGATAGTAAAAGGTCCTAAAAATGAGTCCCTCATCTTTTTAGGTCCTTTGGGATTGTTGAAGTTCAGTTTAGACACTAACACCTGGTCCCCTTCCTTGAAGTCAGGTTTCATATGTGATTTGTCCCACCTCTGCTTATGGTATTCTTTTTCCTCAGCTATGCATTTGGCATCTGTGTCACAGGCCCTCTTCCACATATCATGGAAGTCTTTGGCTGTGGGGTGGATAGTCAGGAGATTTTTCTTCAAGTGATCCACAGGCAACAGGGGGTTCCACCATTTCTCCACCAGTGCAGGTGTTTTACCTGTGGTGGAGTGCTGGCTTGTATTATAAGCCAGTTGGACTGCTGGTAAGAGGGTAACCCAATCATGGGTGTATCCCTCATGGTCCTTGTATTCCATGCCATAGGCACAGAATCTTCTGAGGATGTCCTCCATTGTTTGGATCATCCTTTCAGCTAGGCCATCGGTTTGTGGATGGTAAGCTGTGGAAAAAGAAAGTTTGGTACCAAGAATTTCATATAAGTTAGTCCAAAATTCTAATGTGAATTTTGGGTCCCTATCACTAATGATGATCTTAGGGACTCCACACCTAGATATGATGTTATTCCAAAACAACAGAGCAGTATCCATGGCTGTGTCTTCTTTATGGCATGGTTGACACCTCATGCTCTTGCTAAACCTATCAACTATGATCAAACAGGCATTATAGTTTTCTTTGCCTCCTGGGACAAGGCCTGTAACCCAGTCCATGTTGATGGTTTCCCATGGGTGCTGGGGTTCTTCTATGTGTTGAAGTAACCCATACTTCTTCCCATGTTTCCTATTTGCCTTTTGGCATCTTTCACAAGTGTTTATTTATTCACTCAACTCTTGTTCCCACTTGGGCCACCAAGCTGTGCTTTCTACCCTCTCTTTGGTCCTGTCTTCACTCGTGTGTCCCATATAGGGCCAGTCATGGCATTCTTGTAGGATCAATGAGATGTGGTCTCTGTCTACCACTGTGAGTGCAGTTGTGTGCTTTTCTCTGTGGTAGAGCAGGCCATGTATAAGAAAAAACTTATTGTCCTTATGGCCCTCAACCAGGGTTCTTCCAGCTGGGTTTCCAGTTCTGGACTCCTGTACTTTTGTTGATGGAGTTGGAGTAGTATGTTACACTGTTTGTGTTTGGAATAAGACTTCTGTACTGCACTGAAGAATTCATTGTGCAGTTCTGAGGAACTTATTCCCAGTATGGGAGTTTCTGTCCCTTCTGAGTCAGTGTTTCCACTGTCAAGGGTACCACTTTCTGGTGCCCATTCAGATAATCTGAAGTTTTTCCTCCTATCTATTTCCATGAAATGGATAGGGATTTTTGCTGCAACTTCCGGGTCATAAGCTGGATTGCTTTTGACATTGTCCAGTGGCCATCTGCTGAGGCCATCTGCATTGGTATGGCTTTTACCTCCCTTGTATATGATGGTCATGTTCCCTCTATACTCCTGGATGGCTATTTTCCATCTCAGCATATGTCTATTTGTAGTATTCATGTTTAGTAAAGACTTCAAGGCTGTGCAGTCTGTGTAGACTTCAAAGGCTGCACCCTCCAAATAATAATGGAGTTTTTCTAGAGCCCAGACTAGACATAGACATTCAGTCTGGGTGGCCCCATACCTGGCTTCTGAATCTTTCAGTTGCCTAGAGATGAAACATATTACACCCTCTCTTGGTTCACCATCCACAATTTGTCTTTGGTGAAGGGCTGCTCCTAAGCCTTGGCTGCATGCTGCATCCATATATAACTTGAATGGTAGTTCAAAGTCAGGTAAGATGAGCACAGGTGCATTAGTGAGTTCATATTTGATCCTCTCATATGCATCCCTCCTTCCCTTGGTTATTTCAAAAACTATATCTTTTGAACATAACTTGTATAAACTACTAGTTATGTGTGCAAAATGTTTGATATGGTTTCTATAGTAGCTAGCAAACCCAAGGAAATATTGCATCTCTTTGATGTCCTTTGGTACTGGTTTTTGCAGTAGTGCTGCTACTTTGTTCTGGTCAATTGCCAGACTAAGACCTGAGACTTTATGTCCTAGAGCTATAAGCTCTTGTTGGCCAAAATTACACTTTTTGAGCGAAATTTTCAGATTGATGGGTATAAATTTACCTAGAACTCTGTCTATGTATTGTACATGGTCTTCCCATGTCTCTGAGTATATAATGATATCATCAATATATACTACCATCCAGCCTTCCATTATTTCTTCTTGAAATATGGTGTCCATCATCTTTTGGAAGTGGGCTGGTGCATTCTTGATGCCAAATGGCATCCTGGTGTACTCATATATACCCATATGGCATATTATCCTGAGTAACTTCATGGAGTTTGGTTTAACTCCATTTTGGTGGAAGCCTTTCATACAATTCATTTTGGTTATATATCTGGCCTTGGCCAGTTTATCTAAGGCATGGGGTATCCTTGGAATAGGGTACCTGTCTGCTTTTGTGTAGTTATTCAGGGCTCTGAAATCTCCACACAATCTAGACTTTCCATCATGCCAGGTGATTAGGACAGGGGTGGTGATTTCCACTATTTCATTATGTCCAATTTTCCTGATGAAATCCATATCCAGGAGTTCATTGATATGTTTCTCAATTTCTTTCCTTGTTTCCAGGCTTTCTGGATAAGGAGATCTCCTCAGCATGGGTGGATAAGGCCTTTCCACATCCAGATACATTTCTATATCATGGCCTTTGATCTTGCCTAATGGTTCTTCACCAATGGCAAATGCTGGTCTGTTCTTTCTCAGCATCTTCAGTAAGCTTAGTTTTTTGTTTACTGGTGAGGGTAGTGCTAAACTGTCCCTCTCTGAATTCCTTCAAAAGTTCTTCTAGTGGATCTTGAGAAGATATCTGGTATATGTCAAGTGAAATTTTTTTTTCCTTGTTAGTACCAATGGTGATGTGCCTATTTTTACTGTTGTAAATTTCTATGCCATACATCCTCTGGTAATCTGTTCCCAGTAAAAGCCCTTGGATGTGGGCATCATTAAGCACTACAAACTCTGGGTTGAGTCTGATATTACCCTTCCTGTGGGGTATAATTATCTCTTTGATAATTGTTCCAATGGGAGTCATCTTCCCTCATGCACTTTTAAAGTTCTTTGCCTTAGTGGGCAAGAGCTGTTTTACCCAGTTTGGGAAGTGGGTATCCAGATAGCTTCTGGCCACTATGGAGCAGTGTGCTCCACTATCAATGTTCAGTGGATGCTGAGCATTGTCAACACAAACAGTAATTTTTGTGGCTGCTCCATGTATATATGCCATTCCTTTGGTTGGTGTAACCAGGAATGTTTGTGCATCTTGTGTGTGTTTGCACAAGTTTTTATTAGCAGTGTCCTGTGGCATGCCTGCTTCCAACTGTATGTCCTGAATTTCTAGTGGGGTTTCCTCTTGGTATTCCACTAGAAATTCCTCTCTTGGGTCTTGGTCATCATCAGATGGTTTTCTGATGGCATCACCCATGGAGTCTGATTCAGAATCCTCTGTTGGAGGTTCTTCCTCAGGAACTTTCTCTATGGCATAGACTTTTTTCTTTTCCTTTGGACAGTTGTTGGCATGTTGTCTGTTGAACCACAATTGTGACAAGAATTCCTCTTCCTTGCCACTTCTGCCACTCTTTTTTTGGGTTTGTCTTTAAACTCTACCCTGAAAGGTTGTTTCTCTTTGAAACTACTGCTCTTATATGGGGTGAATTTCCCTATATTAGTCCTTTTCCTTATGTCTTGTAAGGTGTTGGCAATGTCATCTAGAGTGCAATTCTGGTTGCATCTGCATTTTACTGCATGCTCTAGCTCTCCTGGCAATTGTGTCAGGAGTTTGTGATGCCTCATTTGGATGTTCATCTGAGGATCAATGGCTTTAAGTCTTTTAGACTGTCTAAGACACCACTCATATGTATCTTTGTCCACAGAGTACTTGTCATTTTCAAATGACATGGTCTTTTGCCATATCCAAGTTCCATTACTTTACTTTTGGATTATTTGACTCTTCCACCATGGCCAGTTTCTCCTGCCATGGATTTCTTTAATTTCTGTGTACCATATACTAGCATGGCCTTTAAATGCAGTATTCAATCTAGCAGTGATCCAGTAGTCTAGTATGCTTGGTACATCAATATAATCTATGAGTTCCATATGATCATATTCTCCTGATCCAGAGAATTTGCGCCAGTTTGAGGCCTCGGGAAGCTGTTTCAAGGCTTCCTTCTCTAAATAAGACATGCCATCTCCATCTTGGTATTGTGATGGAGATCTTGCCTTATTCATCAAGATGGCATCTGGTTTGATGTCATCTGGTTGATATGGATTATTCATAACTTGGCCTTGTGGTTGGGGCTTCAAGCTATGGTAGGCATTAAACAACTTTTTAATGTCTTGATCCAGACACTCCCTGTCCCTTGTGCTGTGGTGTTGTTCTTCAAAGACTATATTCAGTCTTTTGTTGGTTTCTTCAGAGGCTTTGCTCAGTTGAGCATATCCTTCTTGAAGATTCTTAACTGTCTGTTCCGAGGAGGCTTGAGTTTGTCTCATCCTCTCTTGGCTAGCTTTAATTTTTGCAAACTGCTTTGCAGATTGTTCAGCATATTGGGACATTTGTAACCACAGTGTATCACTGTTGATGTTACTCTCAGATGTTACAATGTTATTTTCAGTCTGAGTGGGGGTAATGTTTCTATTACTAGGACTACTGATTCTAGAGTGGTTTACAACTACTTCTGGTTCTTGTGTACTTCTTTCACCAAATCTAACAGCTTCTGGATCATGGGGTCTGACTCTTTCCTCCTCTGGTTGAAGGAGGCTTTGTTCTTGCCCTTGTTTCCTTGTCTTCTCCTGGAAACTTCCTGGAATTGTGAAGAATGATGACTCCTGGCCACTGATCTGCTGGTTTCTGAATGGTGTGAAGCCACTGGAGAGCTGATCTGGCCTGCTCCTTGTGGACCTGAAGGAATCTGAGTAGGCCCTGTCTGGGTTGTCTGTTCTTCTATTGCTTGGATAGTGGCTCAATTCTCCCTTATCCTCTGTGCCCTTGCCTCCAGGAGTCTGTGCTGCCTGGTAGGATTCCAACCTTTGGTGATTACCATAAGGACTTTGAAGTCTATCTCTTTGAGACAGATCTTCTGGCAACTTGATCCAAGTTCTGCCCAGTGAGTTGGTATGTTGAACCTCTTGTTGTCCATGCTCCATTTAAATAAGTCTTTGAGGAGTTGGTGGATCTGGAGAACTTGATCCATATCCTTCGAGTCCTCTGGTTTGAAGTTTCTGTTGAATTGGAGTGTGAATGTCAAGGTTGATATTATCTCCCTCATTGTTTTGCCATCCACCACTGTGTCCAAGGTGTCCTCTTCCTGGTCTTCTGGTTCTGGACAATCCTTCTCTGTCCTCTGGCTGGTTCCTTTGGAAGCCAAGATCTCTGAGGTATGCAGGGGACATATCAGTGCTTGCAAACAGTCAAAAACTTTATGTTCTTAGGGTATTTACCTTTGACTGTTCCTTGTACAAATTTATTGTCTGCTGACTTGGGCAGTTTGCCTTTGGAGGTTACAACTGGGTTAATAATCGTAATCTTTCCTGTACAAGTGGTTAAGGTTGGTTTACCTTGTATTGAAGCAGACTTTTGTGGTTTTCTACTCCTCTGAGTGGCTATTGGTGTCTACTTCTTGGCTGTAATTTGGCCTTCACTAAGCCTCTTCCCTTTGCCCTTGCTGCCCGCTGGTTCTGAGGGTGTCACTGGTATGTTGGCCTGTGACTGGGTCTCAAGTGGTATGAAGTTTTCTTCCACTGAATCAAACAGTAAAAACAGGGCTTATGTCAGTTAAGACTTCTTAAAAAGCTGGTTTTGCACGTCTAAGAATGGCCTCTGGGCTTGTATATTATTACAATATGCCCTTGTATTATGACAATGTAATTGAATTAACAATTCCATGTCAAAACATACAGCTTACTGATATGTGGTATACTGTTTGTATACCAATGTCTCACAGAATACTTGTAATTAGCAAGTATAATCTGTCAAAAGATGGTGTATTACAGGGTAATCGAGTTAACAATGTGGCCAAACACGCCTCAACTGTTGGTTTATCAATATGAGCTGTCTTAATTCACTTGAGAATTAAGGCTGTATTAGTGGCTTAAAGTGTTTTTATATACAAAACACGCCAAAATACTAGTGTTGTGGTCATTAGCCACGTGGCATATACTCTATAATATATGAGTATTTATTTTAAAAATTAAAAAATATACATAAAATATATATTTATAGAGAAAATGACGCCTAAAGAAGGTAAAACAGGTGTCAATAAATGATAAAAAAGAGAAAAACTTACTTGTAAGGTCCAAAAATAAGTAAAAACATGGCCAGGCCCCCAAAATGTCAGGATGAGTCTATGTTGAAGTTGTAATAAAGCTATTTACAACTAAAACTATGACTGTGACACGTGGAAAATAGTTTAAAAAAGATTAATAAGGGTTAAAGATGGATTTAATTTAAAATATAAGGGCTTTACTATAATGGATATAGTGGTGGTGAGTGCTGATGAAAGCCCTGGGTGCAGCTTTACCTGTTGGGTTACAATGATAAAGACTACAATACTTTTAATTGAAGAGTATACCTGATTATTAACCAAGAGTAAAACTGTTTTTGACAGTTTACTACGTAGGTTATTCAAGAGCAGGATGAGGAGACAATTCTGGCTGTGAAAAGCCTCCTTTTTATGCTGAAATGGGGTGGAAAGGGTGCTAGACCTTTCCACGTAGAGGAAGTGAAGATTTTTTCACTTTCTAGTACTGGCTTATGGTTTCCAAACAGCCTGTATAGCCTGTATTGGGCTCAGATGTGGTTTTGAAAACACATCTGGGCGGTTTTCACCAATACAGGGTGAAAACTTTCATCTGGGGACCTCACAGCCTGATTCTGACGTGTATGACGCGTAGAATGCTGTACAGAAACTGTATGGGACCCCAGTATTGACTGACATATGAGGTATTGAAGTAAAAACATGCTTCTTTGTCTATTTTACACCTCATATTCATGATTATGGGATATTATCCCATGGTAAGGCTGTATATGACAGCAGGTGGGATTTTAACCTTAAAACAGCAATAACTTTGTCAATTCTTGAGATATCAACCTCAAAATTGGTTCAGTGTGAAGCCCTGTATGTGCTCTACACAATTGTTCCTCATTTGATATGGGTATCATTAAATATGGAAAAGTGATCCCATGTACAAGAGTTTTGTACATTTGCATGTTTTAGGCAAAAAGCTGTATTGAGCTTGTTTGCCCCATAACTTCTGCAGTAGTTGAGATATGAGGAAGTGGATGACACCAGCAGATAGCCCTGATTGTGCGCTTTCCAAAAAGACCCCACTTCAGGTATCCCACACTAAAACTATAGAAGTTAGATGAGAGGTGAATCTTTTGTTCACCCTTATTTGGCCTGAAATTGACCATAACTCCAGTAATATTGGTGCTAGCTCAGTTTGGCTGGTACCATTGGATATCCCTGGCTTAGAGCTGCATTTTGAGTACCCATTTGATGGGGTTAAACCTCTCCTTTGAGATTTTAGATGAGAGGTGAAAATTAAGGTTTATGCTCAGGAATAACTTTGTAATTTCTAGTCCTATGGTGATGGGACTTATATTTTCAGGAAGAGGTGAGTTTCCTCTTTATTTTGATACCTTTTGAGCTGATTTGGCTCAGATAAATGTTTTGGTGGTATCTTGGCTATACCATTGGTTTATGGTATTTTGGCTGTCATTCTTGTGCTCTGGTTTTGAGTCACAGGCTGACAGTCCATGTAGTGCTTTTATCATAAGTATACAGCCTTACCATGGGATAATATCCCATAATCATGAATATGAGGTGTCAAATAGACAAAGAAGCATGTTGTTACTTCAATACCTCATATGTAAGTCAACACTGGGGTCCCATACAGTTGCTGTACAGCATTCTACGTGTCATACACGTCAGAATCAGGCTGTGAGGTCCCCAGATGAAAATTTTCACCCTGTATTGGTGAAAACTTCCCAGATGTGGTTTCAAAACCACATCTGAGCCCAATACAGGCTATACAGGCTGTTTGCAAACCACAAGCCAGTACTAGAGAGTGAAAAAATCTTCACTTCCTCTACGTGGAAAGGTCTAGCACCCTTTCCACCCCATTTCAGGATAAAAAGGAGGATTTTCACAGCCAGAATTGTCTCCTAATCCTGCTCTTGAATACCCTACGTAGTAAAATGTCCAAAACAGTTTTACTCTTGGGTAATAATCAGCATATAATTATTGTAGCTCTTATTATAGTAATCCAACTGGTAAGACTGCAGCCTGGGTTCTCAATAGCGCTCACCACCACTATTTTTTAATAGTAGAACCCTCTTATTATATTATAAAACCATCATATTATTGAAAACTCTTATTTTAAAGCTATTTTCACGTGTCACAGTCATAGTTCTAGTTGTAAATAGCCTAATTACTGCTTCAACATAGACTCCAGCTGACATGGACCTAATGCTGTGAAATTATAGCTAACAGGCAAACCTATGAATAAACACCAAGCTTTCCCTATAAGTCTGATAAAGCCTTATAGCTCAAGTGACAAAGAATTATTTCCACTAATAAATGAACCCCCACTTTAAATCCCTCCTCTAGAAGAAGGAGCAGAGAAAAGTATTGTAAAGGTCCTTGAACAAAAAAGCACAAGAAACAAAAAAGAAAGGGAATACCTTGTAAGGTATAGAAACCCAACTCAAGAAGATTAATGGATACTTGAGAAAAATATAACTAATTGTGATAAGCTACTAAGAAGTTTCAGACATGAAAGAAGACCTAAAAAATAGAAAGTTTTACCACTATCAAGCTTCAAGACTAACAAAAGTCTAATGAAGAGGTAGGACAGTGGATGATAACGTAATTAGCTATATCAGATTGTAGCACAATCCTTTTTGGTGGTAGGGAATGCAAGCCTTTGAGATATTACCACATATCCAAAAAGGCCACAAGAAAATTTTACAATAATTATTCCTCCACATAATTACCTTAAAAGAAGTACAAATACCATAAAAAAGAGTAAATGATTAATTAACTCAGAATCTGATGAAGAAAAATTTGAAATAAATTACACCATTACATCCCCTATGATAAAACACACCTATATCATTTTTATGGCATATCTGTAAAGGAAATAATTAATGAGTAATATGCTAAAATGCCATAAAAAGACATAAATTCTTGTTTATCTCAGAAGTTAATTTAACAACATGTAGAATGAACTGCACCATTGGATTCCCAATAAGAAACTAAACATAAAAGAATTTCTTTTCATTTCTTTCAAGTTAATACTTAAGGAATTAAGCTGGATATATACAATTTTATGGTGAGTGCATACATTCATGGTTTTTAGCTAATATCTCCTGAAATATACATGATAAAGAGTTGAACCAGAAAATGGGATTAACATGTAATTACTTTAAGAATACACATACAAATTTTATTTGACAAGTTATAAACAAGGTTATAAGTTGTAAGGGTTTAGTGAACAAACTTGTGAGAGCTGTTGACCACTTTGTTGTGAAGGTGGTCCAAACTTAGCATTAAGTCGATATTCAGGTTCTACTATTTCGTAAGTAAAGAATTATTTATTTTGTATTATAATATTCAGGGTAAAATCCCCTGAAATCATGGTTTGAAATTGAAACTATTGAATTTCAACAGAAAAGATGGGATAAAAGAAAAATCATCAAAAATAGAGATTTGATGATGTAATAAAATTCTCTTGGAATTTTGAAAATAACATGCTACAATATCTGAAATCACACTCTGAATGTCTTTAGTGTGTATAACCTCAAAGTTATTAATGATCAAATTTTAAGCTTAAAATTGATCATTTATGATCACTCACTGTAATCTTATTTTAAGCTTAACTTTTATATAAGTGATAAAACTGGTGAATACTATTATATTATGATTAAGAATAATAAAAACCATGAAATGTAGGTTTCAGCTAATCCTATAATTTCATCAGGCTTAGATTTATAGTAATAGCTCTAAATAATTGTGTAATAATAAGATAAGACGGCTTGATTATGATTTAATCATCACTAAACCTTAAGATACTGATCAACTACAGTAGATACCATTATTACACGTCTACTATAAGCCTTTTTGACTGTAGAAGGGAGGAATTTACTATAAATAGAGCTATTTTTACTCTATTTCCCCCTCAGAAGCATCAAAAACAATAAAAACACTAAACAAGAAGGTAAAATCTTTATTCTTTATATATAAATAATTTATATTATCAATGACCAAAGGTAATCTTTATTATTATCATCAATCTTGACATGATTACTCTATTTTCTTAATTGCTTTTGCTATATTTCTCTATAAATCTTATTTTCCACATAAAATTTAGAATATTTGTGATTTCTCTTATTTTATCTTGTAAATACAATTCAAATCAGTTGTATTTACATTTTTTTGGTATGAAATCTTTCAATATTATTTCATTAAGTGTTAAAAGTAGGTTATTTTCTTTTTTAAAATAATTTCTCTATTATTACTTTTAATAATTCTTTTATTAATATAAATAGTATTTATATTAATATATAACATTAGGATTGGAAATATTATTGTTATGAATTGTTTTTTATTATCAAAAAACAATTCTCATTCCCTTATTATTTGTTGGTGACAATAATAAAGAGCTTTAAATATAGGGTGTTGGTAAACACACGTAAGCTTTTAGTAAAAACACGTAATTATATGTTAAAAAGACATAAGGGGTGGTTTTTAAATGAAATATGCCTATTTATGGCATTTTTAAGGCCATTAATGGCATTATAAATGCAATAAAGGGCATTATTAATTCCATCAATGGAATTGTTAATACCATTCATGGTATTTTGAAGGCCATTAATGCCATTTATGGCATTGTTAAGGCCACAAATGACATTAACAATGCCATTTATGGAAGGTTTAAGGCTATAAATGACCTTAACAATTACATGAATGGCATTTTTAAGGCCATTAATGCCATTTATGGAATTATTAATGTCATTTATAGCCTTACCAATTCCATAAATGGCATTTATAACCTTGAAAATTCCATAAATGGCATTGTTATTGTCATTTTTGGCCTTAACATTTTTAGTAAAAACACGTAAGGGCTTACGTGTTTTTACTAAAAGCTTATGTGTGTTTACCAACACCCTAAATATATTAATTAGTATATACTAATATATTTATTCTTATTATATTATATTTTTATAATATAAATTATATTATTTTATTTATTTAATAATATAATAATTTCACACCATAATTATAATAATTCTTTATTATTATAATTATTCTCTATTTCATTTCTTAAATTAATAAGGAAATTCATAGTACAATAAGTGAAATATTTGTAATATTTACTTCTTGTTTCATAGTCAAACCTTACAAATAGTTACAAGAACCAAAATGTGAAGAACATAGAAAAAATTGAATATTAAAATACCAAATAACCCATTTATTAAGAAAGATAAACCAAGAGAACCTTCAAAACTCAATACATCCAACAATAATGAGCAAAGAAAATGCCATAAATGTGGTGTTATTGGACACTTAGTCAATAATGGCCTCAAAAAGGCAAAAATTGATGATATTGTGAAAACATAAGGCCACAATGATAAATAAGATAAATATGATTCTTAAAGAGACACCTAAGATTCAGAAACTTCTGAAAGTAATGAAATTAAGATGATTCATGCGCAAATTGATAATATTGATTTAATATATGAAGTGCTAGATGGAAATTGAAACTTACCACAAAATGGAACATCTGATTCAAGCCTCACAAACATACAAGATGCCAAACTGCATAGACCCAACCCTGCAAAATGAGTGGCATATACAGCTGGAGAATCAAGTATAAGCATTGTTATGATATAAAACAAAGAGGCAAAAGTAAACCTGGACACAGGATCATACTGATCCTGTGTTGAAAAAAGTTATTTAAAGACAATTATACTAGATTGGGAAGAAAAGCTCATACCAATACAAGGGGTTAAATTTAGTAGTGCAAGTGAAAGCATTAAGCCCATTGGAATAATTGACTTAAAATCAATTTTCCCTCAGAATTACCAATGCATGAGGTTGAAAGAAGAGGTTTTAGTAATGGGAAACTGTACTAGTTTCCATTTTATACTTGTAAGTGATTATCTGTCAATATATTGTATAAATATCTCTAATCAGAAAGACAGATATTTTACCATAGGAGACAATAAGAGACAGAAATTTGGTCTTTTAAACAACAAAAAACAAATTTTTGTTATGAAAAATGGAAACAAAAGCCCAGAAAAACAATTATTGATAAGTGAATAGCTTATAGAGGCAGAATTTAATCATGAATCAACAGTAAAAATGAAAGACAAATGGATATATCTTTTATTCAAATATAAAAGTGTGTTTTTAACTGGCAAAGAGCCACTAGGTGCTATCATTGGACATGAAGTAGACATCATTATTAATGTGGAAAAACCTTATCCACCCCTGTTAAGAAGACCAGCTTACCCAGCTAGCCCCAGAGCTGGAGAAGCCTTGGAAGTACACATTAAATAATCAATGAGCCTTGTGGTGTTAAGGAAAGTAGGAAATAATGAACAGGGTGCAGGTCATTACACCTTTCATTATAACTTGGCATAATGGGAAATCAAGTATGGTAGGGTACGTTAGAGCTCTAATGTCACAGAGGCTCTTGGAAAAAAAAGCAGAGTGGCCTGGCCCCCAGCAATCAGGGAACTCACTTGGAAGACTCCAAAAGAATAAAGAAAATAAAAATACAGAATTGAATTTCTCTATGAATAATGCAACTACAAAGATGAGATGCAATAAGAGAAATAAGAAGCCAAATGACCAAAGAGCCAACCAAGTAAGTCCTTAATCACTGTTTCAACCTGCCAAAATGAAAAATTGAATTAGTAAGGATATGACCACCAAATATTCATTTACAGGCAAAGAAGGAAAAGAGAAAAGGTGCTAAATGACTTACTTTGCAATATCAGTATTCACTTAACAAAAATGGTAAGATAAATAAAGATGAAATAGAATCAAGATATATTAATTAACTGGGGGAAAACCCCAGGGTCAAAGGAGGATGGTATATGTGAAAAGTTGAGATCTTGACTCCTTCAGGCTGACAGCTGGTCTTCATTTAATCCTTGAAGCTGGATTGACACCTTGATGAAGTGTATACCTTTCCAAATTGGGAAATGAACTGGGTTGAATGAAATTCTCATGGTTTTTGAATGAAATAAAGTTGTTGATTAATCCATACTCTATTGAATGAGTGTGGTTGCCAAGGTTGATTGTTAGAGCACTGACACTTGACAAACTGTTTTGGAACTTCCTCTTGAATATCCCTTGAGAAGGAATTGCCAGTATTCCCTTGGAGGAATACTGTGAGTGAGAAATAACAAATGATGGCTTGATGGCGTCAATGGTAGTTTGAGATTGACACTTTTCTTTTTGAGCCTTGATGAGTCCTCTGGATGAAGTGCCTTGATGACCTGATGATAAGCCGAAATAACCATTTGATTTTGGTGCCATTGGATTGCTGGTGAAAAAAGATGCATAATGGTGTATAACACCATTTATGGCACTTTTGTTATTGGAGGTTGAAAGTGGAAAAATTTCTTCTGAGGTAATGCCAGGAGGATATAAGTGAAAATTGGGTTTGAGTGGCTTCAAAGGTGAGAAAGTGTCTTTTGGGTGATCTGGCCATTTTTGGGTTTTTGGGCAAATACAGCTTATACAGCTTTAAAACTGTATTTGGGAAAAGTGTGCAAAAATGCACAAGATGAGCAAAACTGGAAATTAAGCCTCAAAATGCCTGATATGGCCTTCTGGGCATATTTGTCATAATACATGGGAAAATGGCATATACAGCTGAATACAGCAAAAAAGCGCAAAATGTGCAAAACTGTATTTAAAGCTTGAAAAGCCAAATACAGGATTCTGAGCTGTATTTTCCCTGTTGACTGGAAAATACCCAAGAGTGCCCAGAAGAAGAGAAAGGCCAGGAAGGGCCTGATGATGTTGAAGGGGCCAGGATGGCCCCAGATGATGAAATGACCATAAAGACCATAAAGAAGGACAGTGGCCAATTTGGCCAATGATTATCGATATGGCCAAATTGCCATATATTGCGTATGGCATGGTTATGCCATATTGAGGGCCAAGAGAGTGAATTTCCATGGTTGTGACATCTAAGTACCTACAATATCCCTGACAGATACCCAATACCCAGAATCCATGAGTCATTAACACAATTGTCACAGGCTAAGTGTACTACAGCCATGGATGATCTAAAGGGTTTTCATAAAAAGGTATTAACAGAAGATTCCAGAAAGCTACTAAGGATATCAATCCATTGTGGTAAATATTAATACCTGAGAATGCCCTTTGTTATAAAAACAGCCACTTCCCATTATCAAAAGAATGATGAATACCATATTTTCTGAAGAATTATAAGAAGGATTTTTAATTATCTACATTGATGATATTTTATTTTGCTCAGAAACGTGGTAAAATAATGTAACAAGACTAGAAAGAGTCTTGGAAAAGATAGTGCAAGAAAATAGGAAAATTGCCTTGAAAAAGGGTCATTTTGCATATAGTGAACTGAAAGCACTAGAACATGCTGTATCGGGACTAAGTTTGGGAATAGATAAAAACAAATTAGCAGCAGTATTACTGAAACCAATGCCCCAAACTAAACAAGAAATGCAATAATTTCTAATATTTTCTGGCTATTATAGACAGCATATAAAAGACTTTGCAAGAATCTTCAAATACTTGTACAAATTCTGTAACCAACAGAAAGTATATGAAAACACTTAAGGAAGGGTTAAAGCATATGAGAAACTTGAAAAAGCCCTTGTAAATGCCCCATTCCTTCCAATGCTATATTAGAAATTACCTTTCAAACTGTACATTGATCCTTGTGGAGAAGGATTAGGTTATTCATTACACTAGACACAAATAATAAATGATAAACCTGTTGAAGTACCAATTTGCTTCATTTCAAGACAAATCATGCCAATAGAAGAAAGATATGGCGCAATATAAATGGAATTTGTTTTCTTAGTATGGGCTTTGGAAAATTGGACTACTATTTTGATGGAACATTTTTTGATGTAATCACAGACTGTAATGCTTGAAAGTTTTTCTTAGACCTGAAGACACCAAATATACATATGTTAATATGGAAAATTTCTATCCAAGAATGTAGAGGATATATAACTATAGTTCCTATTTCTTGAAATATTAATGAAAATGCTGATGGTCCTAGCAGATGGGCTTTATCAAATACACATGAAAACCCAGCATGGATACCACAGGAAGAACATCATATAGAAGGCATATATGTTATGGAAATTGGCACAGAGCTCTTTAATAATACTAAATAAAGCTATCAGATGGAAAAAAAGTTTTATATCTTATAACAACTATTAATTAAAGATTGCAAAGACCCTTTACTATTTTCCAAATTCGATGAAATATTGAAAAAAGCATATGACAAAGGAAGATTGCACCTTCTAGATGGAGTTCCTCATCATAGGACTAGGCACACATGTGCTATGACCTTGACAGATAGTACTATTAGAAATACTATACTAAATGAATTCCATTATAGTGTTGTATCTGGACATATCACAGAAGATAGGACACTGTATAGGGTGAAAACCTGCTCTTGATGGCCCAATTGGAGAAAAGATGTTTCAGAGTACTGCCAAACCTGTAACAAATGTTGAAAAGTAAACCGAGGCACAGGAAAGAAATTTGGAATGATGATCCCAATACAAAAGCTAAAATCCCCATGAGAAATAGCTCACATGGATTGGGTAACAGCCTTTCCTCCAGGAGGAGACAGGACTTTTAATGCATACCTAGTATTAGTTGACAGTTACAGCAAAGTCCCAATGTTCTTACCATGTCATGAAGATGAAACAGCTATGAAAACAGCCATAATCATATGTAATAGAGTCATTAGTCATACAGGCCTATTCCAGAATATCACAAGTGATAGAGATCCCTAGTTCACTTAAGCATTATGGACAAATCCCCATAGCTTGTTTGTAAGAAAAGTATCATTCTCAACAGCTTACCACCCTAAAACTGATGTTTTAGCAGAAATATTGATACAAACTTTAGGAGAAATGATAAGAAGATTCTGTGCTTATGGCCTAGAATTAAAATACTCAGATGTTTTTACCCATGATGATGTACTTTAATACCAGCTCTTGAATCAGTATATAAGACATCAATCCATTCTTCAATTAGAAAAACACCAGCAATACTAGAAAAAGGTTTGAGTTCAAAACTTCTTTATTGCACTCTCAAAAAGGACTTAGTGGATATACATCCAACAGCAAGAAGTTTAGAAATAATTCTTTACAAAGAAAACATCATGCAAACAGATATATGAAAGATTCCTTCAAATATGCAAAAGAAAGATGGGACAAAGTTCATAAGCCACCTTATTCTAAAATTTGAGACTTGGTTTTAGTATCAACTCTAATCTTTAATAACATCAAAGGTTCAAAGAAATTTATAGATTCCTTTTCAGGACCCTTCATGATAAGAGCACTACATGGCCCCAATGCTGTGCAGCTAGAATTGACAGGTGAACTAATGAACAAACACCCATATTTCCCTGTAAGTCTGATAAAGCCTTACAGCTAAAGTGATAAGGTATTATTTCCCCTCAGAAATAAACTACCACTTGATATCAAACTTCCCCTCTAGAAGAAGGAGAAGAAAAGGAAATTGTGAAAGTCCTTAAGGAAAGGAGGACAAGAAACAAGAAAGAAAGGGAATAACTTGTGAGGTATAGAAAACCAGCTCAAGAAGATAAATGGATACTTGAGAAAGATATAGCCAATTCTGATAAGCTATCAAGAATTTTTAGACATTAAAGAAGACCCAAAGAATAAAACATTTAAGAATTATTGAGTTTCAAGACTAAAAAACTCTATTGAAGAGGTAGCAAGTGGATTATACCCTAATTAACTGTATCAGATTGTGGTACAATATTTTATTGTGTTGGGAAATTTTACCCTTTGAGATATTATCACATATCTAAAAATATCACAAAACACGTTTATAATACTTATTTTCATAATAAGGATTGAAATTATTATATTAAAATAAGGAGAAATGCCATAAAAAGGCATAAAACCTTGATTATATCAGAAACAAATAAAGAAACATTCAAAATGAATTACACCCTTAGATTTCTCATGTAAAGTTTTGGATATAACATTTTCATGTCATATCTGAAAAATTCAATACTTACTGAGATAACTTGAATATATGCACTTTTATGATCAGTGCATATATTCATGGTCTTTAGCTCATATCTCTGGAAATCTACATTACAAAGATTTGAAACAAAAATAGAGTTACCATTGAAGTTCTTTTGAAATACATATATAGCCTTTATCTGAAAACATATAAGCAAGGTTATAGCTTACAAGGGTTTATTGAGCAAAATAGTTATAACTGTTGACCACTTTGTTGTACAAGTGGTCCAAATTAAGAAAAATTTATTTTCAGATTATACTAGTTCTATGTGAAGGATGAGGTAGTTTTCCTCATTATATTCAAATTAGAACTCTTTGAAATCATGGTTTGAAGTTTAAAATAGTAAATTTTGACAGAAAAGATGAGTTACAAGCAAAATCATGAAGAATATGTGTTTTTATATTGTAATTAAATTCTCTTGGAAGCTTTTTAAGAACATTCAAAGCCATAAGAAACAACTATCTCAATGGATTTAGAGTGTATAACTCAAAATTTATTAATGATCAAAGTTTAAGCTTGAATTTGAACATTCATGATCACTCTCTGTAGCCTTATTTTCAGCTTAACAGTTATATAAGTGATAAAACCTCTGAATAATATAATATTATGATTATTACCACAAAATCCACAAATCTTGGCTTCGTCCAAGCCTATGATGCAATCAAACCTAGAGCTATAGTGATCACTCTAAATATCGGTGTAATAATGAGATAAGATGGTTTAATTATGATGTAATCATCACTAGACATTAAAGTACTGATCAATTCCAGTGTATACTATCAGTAAATGTCTAATAGAAGCCTTCTGGACTCTAGGAGGGAGTATTTCGCTATATATAGAGCTCTTTTTACCTGTATTTCCCCCCAGATTTATCAAATCATTAAAATATTAAGTTAAAAGTTGATAACCTTATTCTTTATATATAATTGTATTATATTATGAAATAATCAAGCTCATATTTCTTATAGTCATAAATATTGATGTGATCAAACCGTTATTTCATTTCTTTTGTTAAATTTTTCTTTGAAATCTTTAATTCCCTATAAAATTAATAATGTTTGTAATATCTTTATTTTTTATTGGTAATTAAAATTGAAATAAGTTATATCAAAATTATTTGTGGTAAAATCATTCAAAATTACTATAAAAAGTTTTAAAAGTAGGTTATTTTCTCTTCTTATGATAATTTCTTTTTATTATTATTTTTAATAATTCTTTTGTCAATAGAAATAGTATCTATATTAATACATTACTTCCATATTAGTAATATTATTGTTTTGAAATTGTTTTTTATTATCAAATAACAATTTTTTACACATTTACTATCTTTTGTAACAATAATAAGTTTCCATAAATATTAATTATTAAATATTAATAGATTTATTTTTATTATATTCTTTCATTTATTCAAATAATATAAATATTTTTCTTCCATAATTATTATTATTTGTTGTCTTATTTATTACTTCAAGAAAAAAATTAAAATTCAAATAAGTAAATTCTTAGTAATATTTACTTATTGTTTCATAGCCAAACCTTACAGTTATCAACACTAGTTATGCATCTTCTGTCTGTATTAGCTATTTATTTTACAAATTTGAGATTGTGAGCTTTCTAAAATGAAATTCTTCATCAAAGAATGCAAGTGAAACTATATCTTACAGTCATTAAACTCAATGAAAGATGTTATATTTGAGTATATGTATTATTTTCAAAGGTTTTCAAGTTCATTGAAAACTAAAACATTGTCTATTTAATTCCCAAATTCAAAGTTCAAAGAGCATCTGATAGTGATATATTTACTTCTCGAATCTTTTTTAATACTGAGATAATATATGTAAAATTGAATTTGTCACAACCACATGTAATCACCCCCCAATGGGTGTTGTGGCATTTATAGCCTGACCTCATCTTGTGGCCAATTGTTCAATACTGGTGCTTTATGGCTTTTGGGCCACACCACCTTTCACTGGCAATTTATGGCGTCAGGCCATATCCTGGTCTCATTGGCCTCTTTGCCCAATCATCCATCTCACCAACCCCCAGGCCAATACCCCTTGTTTTTGGTACTGGGGGGTTCTGTCAGCCTCCCAGGGGCCACCGGCCCCTCTATCCACCACCAGGGCCCTGGGCTTTACCCCTTTTATTATGGGGTCAAGGGCCTAAATGGCCTTTTTGGGCCATTTAGGCCCCCTATGGTGTCTACAGCCCATGGTCTGTAAGGTTAATATGGACCATGGGGCCCCTTAAGGCCTCTTTTGGCCTAAATCCAATGAGTCCAAAAGCGGCCTATAAGTGGGCCCACCTGAGCCCATTTTTTTGCCTGATTCCCTGAAGACCCAGAAAAACCACATCATGGCCTCAAATCCCAGGGGATTTCTCCCCTCAAGACTTCAACCATGGTCTCTGGAAGTCACATTTATAAAGGTGTTTACCCTCAATATCAGGGAAACCCCCAACTTCCACTCAAATTGCACTCATCATGCAGGAACCAAGGCTGGTACATATATGGTATTATATACCATTGTGTACCATTCTTACTCAGCAATCTAATGGTTATGTTTTCAGGAACAAATTATGTCATTCCAACTCCAGTCCTCAAATCCATCAGCCATTTCAGAAAAAGACTTCTCAGCCATTCATTCTTTCAATCCCTGGCCACTACCAGAAGCCCATTTGAGGACCCCAACCACCTGGCTCTGCAGGAGTTGGGTTTCACTTTCTTTCGGGATTTATCCAAGGTCAATTTCAAGCGTTTATCAAGCATTCAATCAGCTGTCAAGACATCAAGTACTTCAGTATTCCTTGGACAACTCAATTGGCCCACTGTGTGGTAATTCCATCATAGTTCAATTCTCAAGATGGCCAGATCTGTATTGAACCAAAAAAGTCAATACGGCCGGGGATCAACCCTCCAGGATCAGTATTCCAACTTTTCACATATACTGGCCACCTTTTCTTCCCTGGGGACCTTTTCCCAGTTAATGAATATATTGAATTTATTTTCATCCTTCTTTTCTTTCCATTTATTAAATTAAATACTGATAATCTTAACTCCGTCATTTTCACCTTTTCTTCTTTTCCTGTCAGTGGATATTGGTGGTCATATCCTTTACTACTTCCATTGTTCTTTCTGACAGGTTGAAACAGTGAATTGAGGATTCATTTGGTTGGCTCTTTGGCTTTTGGCTTTCTTTATTATCTTGGCCATTGGCTTCCTTTCTTTATCTTTGGCATACTGGTCTTCACTGTTATTCTTCCTTAAGGAAATATATTCCTTTTTATTTCTTTATTCTATTTGAGCCCTCCAAGTGAGTTCTTCATTCCTGAGTTCCAGGCCACTCTTCCTTCCATAAGAGCCCCTGTGACATTATATTAATTAACTCATAATTTCTTTTCATTCTGTTCATTCTTTTGTAATATTTTCATTCATTCATTTCATCAAAATTATGACTCTTTAATGCTTATGAGCTTTATGTTTTATCATCACTTCTCAATTTTCTCTCATTCATTCTTCATTCTTGAAAATTGAAAGCTGACACACTTTATTTTTGTTTTTTCTCCTTAAAATCCTAACTCAAATCATCAATTTTATTTCATTCATAATTCAGGTGTAATCTTAATTTTCATTTGATCTTCAAATTTCTCATCAAATTATTCAGACACATTCTTCACATCAAGATCCATATTTGATTCATTATTCAAGGATTTTCATTTTTAAGAAGAACTCACTTGATTTTGATTTGACTTAATTGATATTGACTTCAAGAAAATTCATTTACCTGAAGATTTCATTTGATTTTGCTGATTTTTCACATCAAGAATTTTGACATAAAATTGATTTCCTCAAGAATCCATTTTATTGATTGATTGATTTTGCAAGATTTTGACTTTGATTTATTTGAAATATTGATTTATTGACTTGAATAGTTCATTTTGACATTTGATTTATTGATTTACCTCAAGATTTCATTTTTATTAATTTATTTCCTCAAGACATTGATTCTGATTTTGATTTTGACTTCAAGCTTTCCAGCTGATTTGACTCAAGATTTTCATCTTCAAATTTTAATTTTATTCATTTATTTTTAATTTTCTATTCCTGAAATCATTCCTGTTCATCATTCACCTCCTGCAAGAAAGACCAGATCTCAGGCCAGAGCTCAATCTGTTCTTACTCTGACTCCAAGAGCTCCTCTTGATGGCACCCCAGAAGTTCCTCAACTGAGGGCCCAATTAGACAGAGGACCCATTATGGAAGGAAGGAAAATAGCCCAGAAGATCAAGTTCTTTTTCAGGAGTAGTTGGCGTATCTCCAGGACTCTCAAGTACCACTTTCAGAGGTCCTTGTGAAGATGGTTAAGAAGAGGAGGGGAATTCTGATGGTACTGAAGGTGTTCCTGCTCCTATGGGGGCATCCTAAGGTACTGGAGAGCCAACTATAGCCCAGTCTAATCAGCCTGTCTCTCATCAGTCTGAACCATCCTTATTGTCCATCATGCCGCAGATTACTCAAATCATGGCCAATCTTCAAGAAGCTTCATCTTCTTTTTCACAAAGACCACCAGCCTTCAAGACTCCATCTATGAGGGCACCAGAATTCTTTGAAGGTACTCAGCCCTTCAAAGTTATAAGCTTTATTCAGTCTTGTTAACTTATTTTTCATAATGATCTGGAAAACTTCTCTCAAGATGGATAGAAGGTCCTTTATGCCACTTCATTTCTCATTGGCAGGGCTTCAAAATGGATTGAGCCTTATCTCTCCAATCTCACAAATCACAATCCAAATTACCTCCTCAATTCTTGGCAATTATTCAAATCCCAAATTTTCACCTTATTTGGAGACCCAAATGAAGTCAGAAAAGCTGAAGCAGAATTGGATTCTTTAAGAATGAAAGAAGGTGGGCATTTATCATTATACATTGCTGATTTCAGAGGTTTGGTCTCAAGTATTGGGGTGAAATAGCTCTCATCCATCATTTCAGGAAGGGATTGGCATCCAGGATTTTAAATCAATTGGCCTCCCATCCTTCAAGAATTGACTCTCTTCAAGACTTAATGGACGTTACCCTGGACCTTTATATCAGGTACCATGAGAGGCAAAAAGAGAATAGTCATCATCAAGAGAAGAGGCCTGAATCCAAGATTCAAATTCTTCCCATCCTCAAAGTTCTTCAAGCTAAAGTCACAAGAAGAAGAAGAATTATCAGAAGAGGCACAAGCCCCATTCTTCCTTATTGAATGAAGATTTCAAGTTGATCAATTCTGAAAAAGGGAGAAGAATCAAGGAGGGTTTATGTACCTATTGTGGTGAGAAGCATAGTCTTGAGTCCTGTTTTGAAAGGCCTCAAAACAAGCTTACCCAACTGTCAGGCTAATTTCCCAGCCAGGGAAAAGCCTGAGTAAAGACCATGTTGTGTTCAATGTTCTTCACTGTTTTCCATCCAGAGCACAATTGTGCACTCTGAATACTGGTGTCAAGAATCCTCTTAAATTCTTTGTTTTGTCTTCTCTTTCTGATGTTTTTTACAGTATTCTCATTGATTCTGGTGCTACCCACTCATTTATTGCAAAGCAGTTTGTTCAAAAGTATTCTTTGACTACGTCATAACTTCCAGAGAAGATTCCTCTTATCATTTTGGACCTCTCTGAGTCCCCTTCTTTATTTGTGACTCACCATACCAAATATATGGTTGAGCTTTGTACATTCCCAAGCTTTGAATGGGACTTTTTAGTCATTGATACTCCTAAGGGAGAAGAGGTCATATTAGGCTTTGACTTCCTTAATCATTTTAATCCATCAATTGATTGGAGGCAAGGGCTGATCATAAGCACTATTATGATCCTTCAAAATCTTTCAGTAATGATTTTTCTTCTTCCAAATTATGGGCAGCTCTGGTTGGTGATTCTAGAACACCATCATTTCCACCTTCTGTCCATATTCCTTCCCTTAATTCCCATGAGTCATTACTATCCTCTAGAGATAAAGTCTTCAAAGATATGCAAGATTTTTTAGAAGATAATTCTTTATCTTCACTTCATCTCTTCTTTGGGAATATCGACCTCCCTCTTCCATCTTATCATGACTCCCTGCAGGAGTTATGGGATGAAGAGGAAGAGCCAGAAGAAGTAGAAAGTATGATGAAGGCTGTTCCTTCTGTTTATCACCAGTACTTGAATTCATTCTCCAAGTTTAAAGCAGAGAAACTTCCTCCTCACCATGCCTGTGATCATCATATTGAGATGGAGGGGTCTCTACCTCCAGTTGGAGTGATCTACACTTTATCAAACCACGAGTCAGATACACTCAGGGCCTAAATTTCAGATAATGTAGAGAAAGGTTTCATCCAGCCAAGCTCCTCTTCAACAGGAGCACCTGTTCTTTTTGTCAAAAAGAAAGATGGTGGCCTCCGTTTGTGTGTTTATTACCACAAACTCAATGCTGTTACTAGGAAGAACAAGTATCCTTTTCCTCCTATGAACCAGGTTCTCATTGTCTTTAATGGTTCTTCTATCTTCTCCAAGATTAATTTTTGTGGTGCATATAACCTTTTAAGAATCAAGGAGGGTGATGAACACTTGACAGCTTTTAGAACTAAAGATGGCAGTTATGCCATTTGGACTCACCAATGCTTCTGCCTCTTTTCAAAATCTTGTCAATGATATTTTCTATGAACTTCTTGGCATTTATTTTGTGGCTTATTTGGATGAAATTATGGTCTTTTCTAACTCTGAGGAAGAACATGTCACTCATGTGTCCACTGTTCTTTCCAGACTCAGAACCAATAACCTCTTTGCTAAGGCCTCAATGTACCTATTTCATGTGTCTAGTGTAGAGTACCTGGGTTACCTTGTTTCTTCTGAAGGCCTCAAGATGAACCAAGCAACATTCCAGCAAATTCTCAATGGGACGCCTCCAAGAAACCTCAAGGCTCTTAAATCATTCCTCTGCTTTGCCAATTTCTACCGCTGTTTCATCAAGAATTATTCAAAGATTAGTTCAATAACCAGTTTCCTCAAGAAATATTCCTTTTTCCCCCTCAATGAGAAAGCTCTCAGTCAGTTTCATCAACTTAAAGAGGCCTTCACCACTGCTCCAATCCTTTCCCACTTCAATCCTTCTCTACCCACCATTGTGGAGACCAATGCATCCAATTATGCCTTGGGTGCTGTACTGAGTCAGGTTTCTGACTCAGGAAAACATCCCATTGCAGTTGATAGCTGCAAGCATATTCCAGCAGAGCTCAACTATCAGATTCATGACAAGGAACTCTTTGGCAACGTCTGGGCTCTCAAGTGCTGGAGGGCTTTTCTTCTTTCACTTTCTTCCTCCTTTGAAGTTCTCACTGGTCACTCTTCCTTGAAATACTTCATGTCATCAAAATTTCTTACTTTCTGTCAAGCCCACTGGGCTGAATACCTTTCTGAATTTCACTTTTCTATCACTTACTGCCCTGGCCGCCTAGCTACTCTTCCGGATGCTTTATCCAGTCAATACAATGTCTATCCAGAGAAGGGAGGGGATTTCATAAGCAAGAATCAAATGAATTCTCAACAACTCATTAAGCAAGATCAGGTTCAACCCTCCAAATCTTTTGCAGTCAAGGTGGAATTTTTTTCAAATTTGATTGAATCAATTCAGAAGAAATTATGACAAGATTTGCAGTACAGAAATATCCTTCAAGAATTGGTTAAAGGTAAATCTATCCAAGATTATTCTCTTTATTCCTCTTCCCAACTTCTCCTTTTCAAAGATTGGGTGGTGTTTCCAAATGAACCCACAATTAAGCTCAATATACTTCAAAAGCGGCTTGACTCCCCTCTAGCTGGACACCCTGGCCAAGAGAAGAATCTCAAACTTGTAAAGCAGGATTTTCACTGGTCTGGCATGACTCAATTTATCAAGGATTATTTCCCATCCTGTCAAAAGTGCTCAAGAAACAAAAATATTAATCACAAGAAGTTTGGACTCCTCAAACCTCTTGCAATTCCAAATGGTCCTTGGATCTGTCTTTCAATGGATTTCATCATTCAATTTCCACTGTCCAATTCTTTTGACTCAATCCTTTTCATAGTGGACAGATTCTCAAAAATGGTAGTTTTTATTCCAAAAATTTCTTCAATAACTTCATTGGATTTGGCCCATTGATTAATCAATAATATTTTCTCAAAGCATGGCCTTCCTTAAATAATTTTGAGCGATAGACGTTCTCTTTTTGTTTCTTTCTTTTGGACAAATCTTTGTCAGAAGCTCAAGATTTCAAGAGATCTGTTAACTTCTTACCATACAGGGGGGATAAATCAAATACTAGGACAGTACCTTTGGATTTATTTCAGTCATCGTCAAGATAATTGGAACAGCTGGCTCCCTCTTTCTCAATTTGCCTACAATAATTCTAATCACTCTCCAACAAAACAATCATCGTTTTTTGCTGTTTATGGAAGAGATCCACAATCTGACTCAGCTCACATCACTCAAAATACTCCTTCTGGAAATTTATCAACAAAAATAAAATCAGTACAGAAAGATTTCAAGAGGGAACTTGAAGTTTCCATAAACAGGTTTAAGAGGTATGCAGATAAAAGTAGAGAAAGTCCACCTGTTTTCAATCTTGGTGACATGGTATGGCTTTCTTCAATAAACATCAAATCAACTAGACCCACCAAAAAACTGTCTGAAAGATGGTTGGGTACTTTACCAATTTTGAAGAAAGTAATTACTCATGCCTACCATCTCAAGCTCCCATCTCAATGGAAGTTCATCCACCCAGTCTTCCATATTTCCCTCCTTTAACAAGTAAATACATCAGCAATCCCAAATTGGCATCAAGAGCCTCCTGCTCTAATCATCATTGAAGAGAAAGAGGAATGGGAAGTCTCTCAAGACAGAAAAATTATGGTACTTGGTGGGATGGAAAGTTTTCAGTCAAGACCCAGAAAGATCCACTTGGGAACCAACTGAAAACCTCAATAACTGCCCTGAAATGGTTAAGGATTTTCATTCTTTATATCCTGAAAAGCCAGGACCCAATTATTCAAGAGCTTGATCATTTTTGGTGCATGGTGGGGAGAGGAATTACCAAAAGTAAGTCCCACCCCTGGTATGCACCTTTAGAGGTATTCTACTGTTGTTGTTGTAAGCATCACCTTGGCCACTCTGTGGGCACTCTGCAAATTTTGGACACAGATCTTAAGGTGGGCTTTCAACATCAATTCCAAAAATTATGGCCATTTTTACTTGAGAAAATAGACCATTCTTTTTCTAAACTTCTTTCCAATTCTTGCCAATTCAATTCATTCCTTCAGAAAGGTTCTTTATTCTTTATGGCACTGGTGGGAGTGGTAACTACCAAAATTAAGTTCCTCTCCTGGTGTGCACTTCTCTGAGGGGTCTACAATCTTTCAAAAACGTCACCTTGGCCACTCTGTGAGCACCTCAAATTAAATCTTGTTTTCCAGGTCCTTGGTCAATTCAAATCAGCTGTCCATTTCCATGATCAAGTTTGTAATCCCCCTCAAGATTTCATTTCTCTTTATTTCTTTTTCTTATTTTCTTTTATGTTTCTTTATTTTTTCTCTCTTTATACTTTTCCAAAACGTTTCTTTCTATAATCTTTATGCCAACATCTTACGTCAATTAAATTCTTCCAAACTTCAAAGCCAAATGTCAAAGGAAGACCAAATCATCCTCAGGTCACATGCCAACCTCAGACCAGATCTCAAACTTTTCTTTCAAGATGCAATAGCTCTGTATTCCCTACATCAAATCATTCTCAATAGCCTCAACAGGCTTTTACCTTGGTTTGGTGCTCAGGAGCTCACCATTAAAGGTGGGGGTACTGTCAAAACCACGTTTTTTACTGGCCATTTATGGCCTCAGGCCATATCCTGCTCTCATTGGCCTCTTTGGCCAACTATCCATCTCGGTGATACCCCTTTTTTGGGCCTGGGGGGTTTTGTCAGCCTCCCAGGGGCCTCTGGCCCCTCTAGCAACCAACAGGCTCCTGGGCCTTACCCCTTTAATTATGGGGTCAACGGCTAAATGGCCTTTCTGGGTCATTAAGGTCCCCTGCAGTGTCTATGGGGCGCGGACTGTGGGATTGTGAGCCTTAGAGGTATTCTCATATACCCAAAAGACCACAAACATAAAAATAATATACAAACATAGATGAAATAAATTTGTTTATATTATTGAAATAAAAATTAAAATATTAATATGAATTTATATACAAAATCATAAATTTAATTATAGTTTGAAAAGAGAAATACATTAAATTTTGAAATTGTAAAACACATTTTTACTTGAAAAAATTAAGTAAAAATGAATATTCAACAAAATTACCCAAAATCAAATAATTTTGGAAAAAATTTAAATAAAATTTATCATAGCTTTTTACCTAACAAATAAACATATAAAATTTATTTCATCATTGGATTCCTTATAAAAGATTAGGTGGGGTAACCTCTGAGTGAAATCTCTGTAACTCAACTCTAAATAAGATTCAATGAAGATTTTTGTATTTTCTGTATAAAAGTTGGAAATCCTCAAAAGCTTAATTTAATTCACATTACATTTAGTGTTAATAATCAATTTTTGTGTTCAAATTTAGGTGTTGTTTATAGCTTAGAATTTGAAAGGAATTGAAGTATTTTCAATTGAATTGAATTGAATTTTCAAAATGTGTGTGTGTATTACATAAGTGAACTTTAATTTACATATGAGGTGTCAATTATTACAGTAGTGTACTGTAAAACTCTATTGAATTACATATGTAAATTATAAGTATAATACATGATGAGGAATGAAAGGAAAAAATAAATTGGAAAGATTAAATTTGGGGGGAAGGAACTCTAGCTCTCAGGGGGAACCAGACCCCCAAATTCCTTGCTGACAGGCGTGAGATGCCAAATGCCACACAAAGGTTCATCACTTTTGGCCTGGAATTGAGTCACAGGGTATGTGACTCAATTGATGGTGAGGTTTTGATACCAACCAGGGCAGTTTTAACTGTTGCCAAGAGGTTAAAACTACCCTTAAGATAAAACAATTTTAGTAAAAGCAGTTTTAACTGATTTCTACGGCTCTTACACTCATTCCGGCGTGTTTTGAAGGCTCTAGGCGAGGTATTACTATATTAATGGCTAAAACCAGCCCTTTTTTGGTCTAAACCAGGGTTCAATGATACCATAGTTGACTTTACTGTTGTCAGAGTGTTTTCCACGACTGACAAGAGTAACTTTTACTTTTGGAGTAATAAAATCGATGGCTATAAAAGAATGTCTTCTTTGCCCCACTTTTCTCTTCATGTTAGAATCTTTTCCTTTTATAATTAGCTTAAAAATTGTGTCAGCCTGTGACTCAAAACCAGAGCAGAAGTATGACAGCCAAAATATCATAAACTAATGGTATAGCCAAGATACCACCAAAACATGGAACTGAACCAAATCAGCTCAAAAGGTCTCAAACGAAAGAGGAAACTCACCCCTTCCTGAAAATATAAGTCCCATCACCATAGGACTATAAATAACAAAGTTATTGCTGAGCATAAACCTTAATTTTCACCTCTCATCTAAAATCTAGAAGGAGAGCCTTAACCCCAACAAATGGGTACTCAAAATGAAGCTCTAAGCCAGAGCTATCCAATGGTACCAGAAAAACGGAGCTGGCACCAATATTACTGGAGTTATGGTCACTTTCAGGCCAAATGAGGGTGAACAAAACATTCACCTCTCATCTAGCTTCTACAGTTTTAGTGTGGGATACCTGAAGTGGGGTCTTTTTGGAAAGAGCACAATCAGGGCTATCTGCTGGTGTCATCCACTTCCTCATATCTCAGTTACTGCAGAAGGTCTGGGGAAAACAAGCTCAATACAGCTTTTTGCCTAAAAACAGGCAAATGTACAAAAATCTTGTGCATGGGATACCTTTGCTGTATTTAATGATACCCATATCAAATGAGGTACCATTGTGTAGAGCACATACAGCGCTATACACTGAACCAATTTTGAGGTTGATATCTCAAGTATTGACAAAGTTATTGCTGTTTTAAGGTTAAAATCCCACCTGCTGTCATATACAGCCTTACCATGGGATAATATCCCATAATCATGAATATGAGGTGTCAAATAGACAAAGAAGCATGTTTTTACTTCAATACCTCATATGTAAGTCAATACTGGGGTCCCATACAGTTTCTGTACAGCATTCTACGCGTCATACACGTCAGAATCAGGCTGTGAGGTCCCCAGATGAAAGTTTTCACCCTGTATTGGTGAAAACCACCCAGATGTGGTTTCAAAACCACATCTGAGCCCAATACAGGCTATAAAGGCTGTTTGTAAACCACAAGCCAGTACTATAAAGTGAAAAAATCTTCACTTCCTCTATGTGGAAAGGTCTAGCACCCTTTCCATCCCATTTCGGGATAAAAGGGAGGCTTTTCACAGCCAGAATTGTCTCCTCATCCTGCTCTTGAATAACCTACGTAGTAAACTGTCAAAAAAAGTTTTACTCTTGGTTAATAATCAGGTATACTCTTAAATTAAAAGTATTGTAGTCTTTATTCTTGTAACCCAACAGGTAAAGCTGCACCCAGGGCTTTCAACAGTGCTCACCACCACTATATCTCTATAGTAAGGCCCTTAATATATTAATTTAAATCATTTATTATCACTTTATCATCTTTTAAAACTATTTTTACCATGTCACAGTCATAGTTAAAGCTTCTAAATACTTATATACACCTTTATCATAGACTCATCCTGAAATTTTGGGGGCGTGGCCCTGTTTTTTACTTATTCTTGGACCTTACAAGTAAGTTTTTCTCTTTTTTATCATTAATTGACAATTTTTTTATATTTTTTAGGCGTATTTTATTTTAAAATATATATTTTTTATATATATTTTACCTTATTACTCATATTATAAGAGTAGTTACCACGTGGTTAATACCCACTGGAACCTTTATTTTTGGCGTGTTTACATATAAAACACATAAGCCATCCAAAAGTCCTGTATTCTTGATTGAATAAGGACACCTCTGACTGAAAAACCATCAGTTGAGGCGTGGTTAAGTGTATTGTTATCTCAATTACACTTATACAGAGCCACTTATTCAGATTACACTTGAAAACCACAAGTGTATCTGTGGGATACTGGCACACAAACAGTGTGACAGGGTACCAAAAGCTGTAATTCTGACGTGGAATTGTTGATTCAATTACACTTTCATTATACAGGGCATATTGTAGTAACATACAAGCCCAGAGGCCAATCCTAGACGTGCAAAACCAGCATTCTTGAGAAGTCTTAACTGACATAAGCCCTCTTTTTTCCTGCCTTGATTCAGTGGAAGAAAATTACATCCCACTTGAGACCCAGTCACAGGCCAACACACCAGTGACACCCTCATAACCAGAGGGCAGAAAGGGCAAAGGAAAGAGGCACAGTAAAGATCTCATTACAGCCAAAAAGTGGACACCAATAGCCACTCAGAGGAGTAGAAAACCACGAAACTCTGCTTCAATACAAGGTAAACCAACCTTAACCACTTGTACAGGGAAGATTACAATTATTAACCCAGTTGAACCTCCAAAGGCAAACTGCCCAAATCAGCAGATAATAAATTTGTACAAGGCACAGTCAAAGGTAAATACCCTAAGAAAATAAAGTTTTTGACTTCTTGCAAGCACTGATATGTCCCCTGCATACCTCAGAGATCTTGGCTTCCAAAGGAACCAGCCAGAGGACAGAGAAGGATTGTCCAGAACCAGAAGACCAGGAAGAGGACACCTTGGACACAGTGGTGGATGGCAAAACAATGAGGGAGATAATATCAACCTTGACATTCACACTCCAATTCAACAGAAACCTCAAACCAGAGGACTGGAAGAATATGGATCAAGTTCTTCAGATCCACCAACTCCTCAAAGACTTGTTTCAATGGAGCATGGACAACAAGAGGTTCAACCTAGCAACTCACTGGGCAGAACTTGGATCAAGTTGCCAGAAGATTTGTCTCAAAGAGATAGACTTCAAAGTCCTTATGGTAATCACCAAAGGTTGGAATCCTACCAGGCAGCACAGACTCCTGGAGGCAAGGGCACTGAGGATAAGGGAGAATCAAGCCACTATCCAAGCAATAGAAGAACAATTAACCCAGAAAGGGCCTACTCAGATTCCTTCAGGTTCACAAGGAGCAGGCCAAATCAGCTCTCCAGTGGCTTCACACCATTCAGAAACCAGAATATCAGTGGCCAAGAGTCACCATTCTTCACAATTCCAGGAAGTTTCCAGGAGAAGACAAGGAAACAAGGGTAAGAACAAAGCCTCCTTCAACCAGAGGAGGAAAGAGTCAGACCCCATGATCCAGAAGCTGTTAGATTTGGTAAAATAAGTACAAAAGAACCAGAAGTAGCTGTAAACCACTCTAGAATCAGTAGTCCTAGTAATAGAAACATTACCCCCACTTAGACTGAAAATAACATTGTCACATCTGAGAGTAACATCAACAGTGATACACTGTGGTTACAAATGTCCCAATATGCTGAACAATCTGCAAAGCAGTTTGCAGAAATTAAAGCTAGCCAAGAGAGGATGAGACAAACTAAAGCCTCCTTGGAACAAATAGTTATGAATCTTCAAGAAGGATATGCTCAACTGAGCAAAGCCTCTAAAGAAACCAACAAAAGACTGAATATAGTCTTTGAAGAACAACACCACAGCACAAGGGACAGGGAGTGTCTGGATCAAGACATTAACAAGTTGTTTAATGCCTACCATAGCTTGAAGCCCCAACCACAAGGCCAAGTTATGAATAATCCATATCAACCAGATGACATCAAACCAGATGCCATCTTGATGAATAAGGCAAGATCTCCATCACAATACCAAGATGGAGATGGCATGTCTTATTTAGAGAAGGAAGCCTTGAAACAGCTTCCCGAGGCCTCAAACTGGCGCAAATTCTCTGGATCAGGAGAATATGATCATATGGAACTCATAGATTATATTGATGTACCAAGCATACCAGACTACTGGATCACTGCTAGATTGAATACTGCATTTAAAGGCCATGCTAGTATATGGTACACAGAAATGAAAGAAATCCATGGCAGGAGAAACTGGCCATGGTGGAAGAGTCAAATAATCCAAAAGTACAGTAATGGAACTTTGATATGGCAAAAGACCATGTCATTTGAAAATGACAAATACTATGTGGACAAAGATACATATGAGTGGTGTCTTAGACAGTCTAAAAGACTTAAAGCCATTGATCCTCAGATGAACATCCAAATGAGGCATCACAAACTCCTGACACAATTGCCAGGAGAGCTAGAGAATGCAGTAAAATGCAGATGCAACCAGAATTGCACTCTAGATGACATTGCCAACACCTTACAAGACATAAGGAAAAGGACTAATATAGGGAAATTCACCCCATATAAGAGCAGTAGTTTCAAAGAGAAACAACCTTTCAGGGTATAGTTTAAAGATAAACCCAAAGAAAGAGTGGCAGAAGTGGCAAGGAAGAGGAGTTCTTCTCACAATTGTGGTTCAACAGACCACATGCCAACAACTGTCCAAAGGAAAAGAAAAAAGTCTATGCCATAGAGAAAGTCCCTGAGGAAGAACCTCCAACAGAGGATTCTGAATCAGACTCCATGGGTGATGCCATCAGAAAACCATCTGATGATGACCAAGACCCAAGAGAGGAATTTCTAGTGGAATACCAAGAGGAAACCCCACTAGAAATTCAGGACATACAGTTGGAAGCAGGCATGCCACAGGACACTGCTAATAAAAGCATGTGCAAACACACACAAGATGCACAAACATTCCTGGTTACACCAACCAAAGGAATGGCATATATACATGGAGCAGCCACAAAAATTACTGTTTGTGTTGACAATGCTTAGCATCCACTGAACATTGATAGTGGAGCACACTGCTCCATAGTGGCCAGAAGCTATCTGGATACCCACTTCCCAAACTGGGTAAAACAGCTCTTGCCCACTAAGGAAAAGAACTTTAAAAGTGCATGAGGGAAGATGACTCCCATTGGAACAATTATCAAAGAGATAATTATACCCCACAGGAAGGGTAATATCAGACTCAACCCAGAGTTTGTAGTGCTTAATGATGCCCACATCCAAGGGTTTTTACTGGGAAAAGATTACCAGAGGATGTATGGCATAGACAGTTACAACAGTAAAAATAGGCACATCACCATTGGTACTAACAAGGAAAAGAAATTTTCACTTGACATATACCAGATATCTTCTCAAGATCCACTAGAAGAACTTCTGAAGGAACTCAGAGAGGGACAGTTTAGCACTACCCTCACCAGTAAACAAAAACTAAGTTTACTGAAGATGCTGAGAAAGAAAAGACCAGCATTTGCCATTGGTGAAGAACCATTAGGCAAGATCAAAGGCCATGATATAGAACTATATCTGGATGTGGAAAGGCCTTATCCACCCATGCTGAGGAGACCTCCTTATCCAGCAAGCCTGGAAACCAGGAAAGAAATTGAGAAACATATCAATGAATTCCTGGATATTGATGTCATCAGGAAGATTGGACATAATGAAATAGTGGAAATCACCACCCCTGTCCTAATCACCTGGCATGATGGCAAGTCTAGATTGTGTGGAGATTTCAGAGCCCTGAATAACTACACAAAAGCAGACAGGTACCCTATACCAAGTATACCCCATGCCTTAGATAAACTGGCCAAGGCCAGATATATAACCAAAATGGATTGTATGAAAGGCTTCCACCAAAATGGAGTTAAACCAAACTCCATCAAGTTACTCAGGATAATATGCCATATGGGTATATATGAGTACACCAGGATGCCATTTGGCATCAAGATTGCACTAGCCCACTTCCAAAGGATGATGGACACCATATTTCAAGAAGAAATAATGGAAGGCTGGATGGTAGTATATATTGATGATATCATTATATACTCAGAGACATGGGAAGACCATGTACAATACATATACAGAGTTCTAGGTAAATTTATACCCATTAATCTGAAAATTTCACTCAAAAAGTGTAATTTTGGCCAACAAGAGCTACTAGCTCTAGGACATAAAGTCTCAGGTCTTAGTCTGGCAATTGACCAGAACAAAGTAGCAGCAGTACTGCAAAAACCAGTACCAAAGAACATCAAAGAGATGCAATCTTTCCTTGGGTTTGCTAGCTACTATAGAAACCACATCAAAGGTTTTGCACACATAACTAGTAGTTTATACAAGTTATGTTCAAAAGATGTAGTTTTTGAAATAACCAAGGAAAGGAGGGGTGCATATGAGAGGATCAAATATGAACTCACTAATGCACCTGTGCTCATCTTACCTGACTTTGAACTACCATTCAAGTTATATATAGATGCAGCATGCAGTCAAGGCCTAGGAGCAGCCCTTCACCAAAGAAAAAATGTGGATGGTGAACCAAGAGAAGGAGTAATTTGCTACATCTCAAGGCAGCTGAAAGAATCAGAAGCCAGGTATGGGGCCACCCAGACTGAATGTCTATGTCTAGTCTGGGCTCTAGAAAAACTCCATTATTATTTGGAGGGTGCAGCCTTTGAAGTCTACACACACTGCACAGCCTTGAAGTCTTTACTAAACATGAAGACTACAAATAGACATATTCTGAGATGGCAAATAGCCATCCAGGAGTATAGAGGGAACATGACCATCATATACAAGGAAGGTAAAAGCCATACCAATGCAGATGGCCTCAGCAGATGGCCACTGGACAATGTCAAAAGCAATCCAGCTTATGACCCGGAAGTTGCAGCAAAGATCCCTATCCATTTCATGGAAATAGATAGGAGGAAAAACTTCAGATTATCTCAATGGGCACCAGAAAGTGGTACCCTTGACAGTGGAAACACTGACTGAGAAGGGACAGAAACTCCCATACTCGGAATAAGCTCCTCAGAACTGCAAAATGAATTCTTCAGTGCAGTACAGAAGTCTTATTCCAAACACAAACAGTGTAGCATACTACTCCAACTCCATTAACAAAAGTACAGGAGTCCAGAACTGGAAACCCAGCTGGAAGAACCCGGGTTGAGGGCCTATAAGGGCAATACGTTTTTTCTTATAGATGGCCTGCTCTACCACAGAGAAAAGCACACAAGTGCACACACAGTGGTAGACAGAGACCACATCTCATTGAACCTACAAGAATGCCATGACTGCCCCTATATGGGACACATGAGTGAAGACAGGATTAAAGAGAGGGTAGCAAGCACAGCTTGGTGGCCCAAGTGGGAACAAGAGTTGAGTGAATACATCAACACTTGTGGAAGATGCCAAAAGGCAAATAGGAGACATGGGAAGAAGTATGGGTTACTTCAGCACATAGAAGAACCCAAACACCCATGGGAAACCATCAACATGGACTGGGTTACAGGACTTGTCCCAGGAGGCAAAGAAAACTATATTGCCTGTTTGATAATAGTTGATAGGTTCAGCAAGAGCATGAGGTGTCTACCATGCCATAAAGAAGACACAGCCATTGATACTGCTCTGTTGTTTTGGAATAACATCATATCTACGTGTGGAGTCCCTAAGATCATCATTAGTGATAGGGACCCAAAATTCACATCGGAATTTTGGACTAACTTATATGAAATTCTTGGTACCAAACTTTCTTTTTCCACAGCTTACCATCCACAAACAGATGGCCTAGCTGAAAGGATTATCCAAACAATGGAGGACATCCTCAGAAGATTCTGTGCCTATGGCATGGAATACAAGGACCATGAGGGATACACCCATGATTGGGTTACCCTCTTACCAGCAGTCCAACTGGCTTATAATACAAGCCAGCACTCCACCACAGGTAAAACACCTGCACTGGTGGAGAAATGGTGGAACCCCCTGTTGCCTGTGGATCACTTGAAGAAAAATCTCCTGACTATCCACCCCACAGCCAAAGACTTCCATGATATGTGGAAGAGGGCCTGTGACACAGCTGCCAAATGCATATCTGAGGCAAAAGAATACAATAAGCAGAGGTGGTACAAATCACATATGGAGCCTGACTTCAAGGAAGGGGACCAGGTGGTAGTGTCTACACTGAACTTCAACAATCTGAAAGGACTTAAAACAATGAGGGACTCATTTGTAGGACCTTTTACTATCATTAAGTTGATAGGAAAAAATTCAGTGGAAGTCAAACTCACTGAGGAGTTTTCAAGGGAACATCCATTCTTTCCAGTGAGTTTGGTCAAACCATACTTCCAGACAGAGGAGGATAAATTCCCCTCCAGGAGAAAGAACCCCACACCACAAGAGATAGTGGAAGTGGAGGACTCCCCTGGACCTGTGAGTAAGATCATCAGGGCCAGGAAGATCAGATTCAATGGGAAGGATCAAAGACAATACCTAGTCAGATTCAAGACCCAGAAAGCAGATAAAGACAAATGGTTGGCAGAGGATGCCATACCAGATGGGAACCTTCATTTAAGGAGATTCAGAGCCTCTAAGAGGACTGAACAGTCTCATAAATGATGAGCCTTTTTTAGAGGGAGGGTATGTCAGCCTGTGACTCAAAACCAGAGCACAAGCATGACAGCCAAAATACCATAAACTAATGGTATAGCCAAGATACCACCAAAAAATGGATCTGAGCCAAATCAGCTCAAAAGGTATCAAACGAAAGAGGAAAAACACCTCTTCCTGAAAATATAAGTCCCATCACCATAGGACTATAAATAACAAAGTTATTGCTGAGCATAAACCTTAATTTTCACCTCTCATCTAAAATCTAGAAGGAGAGACTTAACCCCATCAAATGGGTACTCAAAATGAAGCTTTAAGCCAGGGCTATCCAATGGTACCAGCCAAACTGAGCTAGCACCGATATTACTGGAGTTATGGTCAATTTCAGGCCAAATGAGGGTGAACAAAACATTCACCTCTCATCTAACTTCTACAGTTTTAGTGTGGGATACCTGAAGCTGGGTCTTTTTGGAAAGAGCACAATCAGGGCTATCTGATGGTGTCATCCACTTCCTCATATCTCAACTACTGCAGAAGCTATGGGGAAAACAAGCTCAATACAGCTTTTTGCCTAAAAACACGCAAATGTACAAACGTCTTGTACATGGGATAACTTTGCCATATTTAATGATACCCATATCAAATGAGGTACCATTGTGTATAGCACATACAGGGCTACACACTGAACCAATTTTTAGGTTGATATCTCAAGTATTGACAAAGGTATGGCTGTTTTAAGGTTAAAATCCCACCTGCTGTCATATACAGCCTTACCATGGGATAATATCCCATAATCATGAATATGAGGTGTCAAATAGACAAAGAAGCATGTTTTTACTTCAATACCTCATATTTCAGTCAATACTGGGGTCCCATACAGTTTCTGTACAGCATTCTACGCGTCATACACGTCAGAATCAGGCTGTGAGGTCCCCAGATGAAAATTTTCACCCTGTATTGGTGAAAACCGCCCAGATGTGGTTTCAAAACCACATCTGAGCCCAATACAGGCTATAAAGGCTGTTTGTAAACCACAAGCCAGTACTAGAAAGTAAAAAAATCTTCACTTCCTCTACATGCAAAGGTCTAGCACCCTTTCCACCCCATTTCAGGATAAAAGGGAGGCTTTTCACAGCCAGAATTGTCTCCTCATCCTGCTCTTGAATAACCTACGTAGTAAACCGTCAAAAACAGCTTTACTCTTGGTCAAGAATCAGGTATACTCTTAAATTAAAAGTATTGTAGTCTTTATTATTGTAACCCAACAGGCAAAGCTGCACCCAGGGCTTTCAACAGCGCTCACCACCACTATATCTCTATAGTAAAGTCCTTAATATCTTGATTTAAATCATTTATTATCACTTTATCATCTTTTAAAACTATTCTTACCATGTCACAGTCATATTTAAAGCTTGTAAATACTTATATACACCTTTAACATAGACTCATCCTGACAAATTTTTAAACCAATCAATAAGAGATTCCAACCAACCTTTATAGATTGGTTTAATCCTTCTAGCCACGTTATAAGATCATTATAATTAGGGTTTGTAACTCTTATAATCATTTGTAGCCCTGAACCACCCCAAAAGTGAATTAAAGTGTCTTTCAGCACTGTTAACTTTGTCACTTTGTTTCCAAATTCATTCTGGTCACTTTTGGGCGTGTTTTCTCTTTAGATATATTTTTAAAGACTTTGTTTCTTAATTAATTTCTTGCAGTCCTTTTCTCAACTAATTCCAATTGAAATTTCTTTTGTAGCCTTCAATATCCCTTGTAGAGTATTTTTAGATAAATCTTTATTGTTGGTAAAACAATAAATCTTTATAATATTATTAATTCATACTTATAAAGTTAAAACCAATAAATTTGGCATGTTTTCTAAAAATACTATGTCTTACTATTTCTAATTATATTTCACCTTATACAAATTTTGAAGACAGGAAAAGTACTTAATTTTTTAATCAAAGTTTCATATCCACACCTTACATTTGGGGGCCCAGCCGTGAAATTTTACCTGTGCCATATTTTTTTACTCTTTTTTAATTGTTTTTCATATATTGAAAAATTTGAAAAAACATATAAAAAATACTCCTAATTCAAAAATATCCATAAAAGAATAAGTTTTTTCATATTATAAGTGAGGCTTATATTTTTGTTTCCTTTTTGAAATACCTTTTCTTACAGAATTAATTGGCTTTTTCATTAATTTTAGTGTCTGACAACAGGGCAATACAAGAAAACATTCAAGCATCCTCAACAGTTACCAGCATTATTCCTGCCAGTACTCTTATTGTGACTCAGAATAATCAACCTGAACCAATTTCTTCTGAACTGATTAAGTTGGATATAAGTAATACTCTTCAGAAAGCTAAGAATTTGGCCAATAGTAAGTTTTTTGACATGAAATTACTATTTTAAAGCTTTTTAATCATGCAATATGCCTTCAACCAGATGAAAAGCCAGCTATAAACCCTCAAGCAGCTCCCAGAAAGGTCATAGAATTCATTATGGCAGAAGCCAATCAGTTACAGAAGGACAAGGGTCAGTTGATGACGTTCAAATTGATAAATTGTGTCATTCTGAACCTGATAAAGCTGTTCTACCTTTAGAAAGAGCTGACACCGCCACAAGAAGCCTCAGTGGACATTTACAAAGCCAGCCAGAAGGCATACAACAATGAATTGCAGCACCAAGAGTACCAGATCCATGCAGATCTGTGAAAAAACTGCATGAATTCTTACCTGACTGTGAGAAAATTCCTGGGCCATCCCAACACTTGAAAGTTACTCAATGGATGGCATCCATTTATGGAAAAGAAGAGCATGATGCTCTTAACAGCAGAATGGAGGAAAAACAACCCTCCACCACCCAAACAAGTGCCAAAAACAGCCCCAGTGGCCAGCAGCAGCAATTACAACGCAAAAAAGCAGCCACAAGCTCAGAACAAGGGCAAAGAAAAGGCACCAGCCACAAGCTCAGAACAAGGGCAAAGAAAAGGCATCAGCCACAAAGCCTTACAGCCAGGGCTACACGATTCCATGGAAAATGTATTTCAGATGGCCAGAACAATGATGGAATACACAACAGGGAGGAAGCCAGATTAAAATATCAGAAATGATTTCTGACATTTTTTATGCTATCCCAGAGTTTTAAGAAGCTATAACTGATTTAAAAAGTCATATTTCTGATAAAAATCCATCAATTTGTAACAATCTTAAAACAAATAACTTGAGTCTGAGCCAAATCAATGAGACACTTATATGTTTTGAAAAGGTTTTAAGAGCAATTCAAGCTACCAATAATGATAATTCTTTTGGAAATAAAATAAATGAGCAATCTGCCATTATTAAAGAATTAACAGACAAATACTCTAAATTCAATATTGATTACATAATTGAAACAAGAATAAAACAATCCATAAGTACTATCAAAGAGGATGATAGGAAAACTCTTGATGATGTTTCAAAATCATTTACTGAAGTAAAGACACATATAATTGCCTTGAAAAAGTGTTTTGATACCTCAAAGGAGGAAATATCAAAATTAACAATAAAGCTAAATGAGGTCATTTCTGATAATACTAAGCAGACAGAATTATGTAATGAGCTTACATATAAAGAGGATGATCATGAAAAGAATTTAATGAACTCTATACAAAGCTTGCAACATTAATTAAGAAACTCACAAAGGTGTAACAACAGTAAAATGAATGATATTGAGCAACTGCTAAACACCTTACCAAGAATGTCTACACCTCTGAATCAAAATGAGGGTACAAGGATTCCCAATCCACAAGTATTGGATATTAAAAATTCACAGTTAAAAAATGAATTTTCTACTTCTTTTCATAACTTGGAACCATCAATGGGCCAAGAACTCTTGAAAGAAGTTTCAAATTCAAGGAATGGCCTCACTTCAGTGGTGAAAGATAATATGACCATAATGAATTCATCAGAGGTATTGACATGATGAAAGAAGATTTTGAATTACCAGAAAGAGTAGTAACAGCTAGATTTAACACCTTGTTTACCAGATCAGCTCACAGATGGTATATCAAATTGAGACAAGCACATGGACACCAAAGTTGGACTTGGTTGAAAGCCCAAACTATTAACAAATGAGCCAATGATGCTTGGAGGTTCAAGGTTGAAACAGAATTTGAATCTGCAAAATTCAATGCTGATAAGGACAAAGCTTTATCATGCTTTTTCCAACAGAAATACAGACTAACAGCATTAAACACTGACATGTCAGAATTTATGATCCACAGAAAGATTCTGAGACAATGTGGAGGTGACTTAGAGCATGCTGTCAAAAGCAGGACTACTGAAAAATCTTCATCAGAAGATATTATTAATATATTAGAAGAAGTAACCACCAGAACCAAAATTGGTTCTAGTAGGGGGACTCTCAAAGCAAAATTTGATACACCTTGAAAAGATTCTGTGGACAAAAATTCCAAAGAAAATTCTAATAATTTGAAATATAAATCTGCAGATACAATCAGGAAATGCCATATTTTGCAAAGCACCACACATTTATCCAATACATGTCCAAAAAGGGGGAAAATCAATGAATTTGACATTGGAAAAGAACCTGATGTTGAAGAAGATGATTAAATTGAAGAAAATTCAGATGATAAATCATCAATATTTTTTGAATCTTCAAAGGATATAGAAAATATCAATTCCACCTTTGACATCATGGAATCTTATTGACACTTGCCACAGCTGAGCAATAGCCAAATTGATTTATCAAAAATTCAAGATGCACGGTTAAGGAAAACAAAACAAAACAGAGGGGAATGTTATACAGCTGGTAACTCCTGTATAACAGAAGTGGTAATTTACAACAAACCCACTAGATTACTACTTGATCCAGGAGCATTCTGCTCTTGTGTAGGTAAATCCTTTCTTAAGACTTGTGTACCAAATTTTGAAGATCAAGTTTTTCCAATTGATGGCATAAAATTCAATGGTGCAATTAACCCAATGAAAACATTGGGAATATTTGAAACTAGTGTCATATTTCCACATATAAATGGAAATTTAGGAATCACTATTGAATTTTTTGTTATTGAAAATTGCTCTAGTACCCATTTCATATTGGGTCATGATTATTTGATCATGTATGGCATAGATTTAAATAACAACAAGGACAGATACTTTACTATTGGAGACAATCACTGCCTGCATTATTTGATCATCAAGTTCCATGTGATGTCAAATCACAAAATTCTGGTTCATTTTAAATCACATGTCTGTGTTTATCTATTCCCCATGTGATTTTTAATCAACCTATATAGAGGTGATGGAATAATTTCTATTACATAAACAGTGGAATGGTTCATTTTATATGAACCTCAGGCTGTTGATGTAAAATCAACCAGAGGTTGATGTATAATCAATCAGAGGTTAATATAAAATCAACAAGAGGTTGATGTAAAATCAACCATATGTTGATGTAAAATCAAACATAGGTTGATGTGATATCTCGCATAGGTTGATGGAAAATAAACCATAGGTTGATGTAAAATCAACCATAGGTTGATGTGATATCAACCAGAGGTTGATGTAATATTAAAAATAGGTTGATTTAATATCAACCAAAGTTTTTGTATTACCAATCAAAGTTTTAGTTGGTATATTATTTTCTCATCATGAGGGATCGAATTTCAATTATGGGCTAGCAATTACGCACCATGGACTATCAAATGAGAATCATTTGGAATGAATTCCTCATCATGTGGAATCAATTCCTAATCATGTGGAATCAATTACCCATCATTGGAAATCAATTCCTCATCATGTGGAATGAAACCCTCATGATGTGAAATCAATTCTACATCATGTGGAATCAACTCCTCATGATGTGAAATCAATTTGACATCATGTGAAATAAATTCCTCATGATTTGAAATCCATTCCCCATCATTTGGAATCAATTTCTCATCATTTGGGATCAATTTCCCATCATATGGAATCCATTTCTCATTATGTGTAATCAATTCCTCATCATGTGGAATCAACACCTCATCATGTGGAATCAACACCTCATCATGTGGAATTCATTCCCCATCATGGGAAATCAATTCCCCACCATGTGAAATCAATTCCCAATCATGAAAAATCAATTCCCCCATATGATGGGGAAATGATTTTTCATGATCCGCAATTCATTTCACATTGTGGGGATTTATTTCTCATGATGGAGAATTAAGTCCACATGATGAGGCATTGATTACACATGATGAGAAATTGATTTCAAATGATGAGAAATTGTTCTCAACTGATAAGAAATTGATTTGACATGGTGAGGAATTGATTCCACATGATGGGGAATTGATTTCACATCATGAGGAATTGATTTCACATCATGAGGAATTTATTTCACATCATGAGGAATTGATTCCACATGATGAGGAATTTATTCCACATCAGGAGGAATTGATTTAAAATGATGAGTAATTGATTTCACATGATGAGTGATTGATTCCACATGATTGGGAATCAATCCCACATGATGAGGAATTCATTCCACATGATTCTCAGTTGATAACCCATGGTGGGGAATTGATAGCCCATAATTGAAATTTGATCCCTCATGATGAGAAATTAATATATCAATTCAAGCTTTGATTGGTAACACAAAAAATTTGATTGATATTAAATCAACCTATGTTTAATATTACATCAACCTCTGGTTGATATCACATCAACCTATAGTGGATTTTACATCAACCTATGGTGAATTTTACATCAACCTATGGTTTGTTTTACATCAACCTATGGTTGATTTTACATCAACCTATGGTTGATTTTACATCAACCTATGGTTGATTTTGCATCAATCTATGGTTGACTTTACATCAACCTATGGTTGATTTTACATCAACCTATGGTTGACTTTACATCAACCTATGGTTGATTTTACCTCAACCTATGGTTGATTTTACATCAACAACCTGCGGTTTATATAAAAGGAACCATTCCACTTTTTATGTAATAGAAATTATCCCATCACATCTATATAGGTTGATTAAAAATCACATGGGGAATATATAAACACAGACATTTAATTTAAAATGAACCAAACTTTTGTGATATGACATCACATGGACCTTGGTGATGGAATAATGCAGGCAGTGAATAAGTGCCAAATATTTTCCTTTTTACCCTTCAAAAGTCAAATTACAGAGAACAAAGTATCACCAGTCAGCTTAGAGTTAGAGAAATTCAAGTCTGAGAAGTTAAATGAAGCTGAAATAAGCCTTCATTTTAGTGATAAACAAGAAGATGAACTTTCTGCTCTTTTATATGACCACAAAGAAGCATTTGCTTCAGATAAAGAACCCCTAGGGGCAATTATTGGTTATGAATCTGACATTACTCTTAATATTGAGAGACCTTATCCACCACTCTTAAGAAGACCTGCATATTCAGAAACCCCAAAATCAAGAGAAGCTCTGGAAATTCATATCACAGAGCTTCTAAACCTTGATTTAATAAGAAACGTGGGCCACAATGAAGAAGTTGAAATAGCTACACCAGTCATAGTGGCATGGCATAAAGAAAAATCTAGAATGGTTGGGACTTTAGAGCTCTGAACACTTACACTGTCCCAGACAGGTACCCAATATTAGAAATCCAAATTTACCTCACCCAAATATCTTCAGAAGTGTATATAAGCACTATGGGTGCCCTTAAAGGATTTCATCAAAATGTAGTGACACCAAGATCAAGGAAATACTTGAGAATTATTGCTCATTGTGGAGTTTATGAATATTGGAGGATGCCTTTTGGAATCAAAAATGCACCTTCACACTTCCAAAGAATGATGAATGAAATTTTCCCTGAAGAGCTTTCAGAAGGATGGTTGATCATTTATGTAAGGTGTGGATATGAAACTTTCATCAAAAATCAAGTACTTTTCCTGTCCTCAAAATTTGTATAAGGTAAAAATCAATTAAAAATAGTAAGAAATATCATTTTTAAGAGAAAACACACCAATTTTATTGTTTATAACTTTATTGGTATAAAACAACAATATTATAAAGAGTTATTGTTTTACCAACAATAAACATTTATCCAAAAATACTCTACAAGAGATATTTAAGGCTACAAAAGAAATTTCTTCAAGAGCAATTTCAATTGGAATTAATTGAGCAAAGAACTGCAAGCAATTAATTAAAGAACAAAGTCTTTAAAAACAATATTAAAGAGAAAAAACACCTAAAAGTGACCAGAGTAAATTTGGAAACAAAGTGACAAAGTTTACAGTGATGAAAGATTCTTTAATTCACTGTTGGGGTGGTTCAGGGGTAAAAATGATTATAAGAGTTACAAACAATGATTATAATGATTTTTTCACGTGGTTAAAAGGATTAAAATTCTTTAAAAATGGTGGTTGGAATATTTTATTGATTGGTTTAACAATGTTTAAACTAATTATAAAAGGAAAAGATTCTAACATGAAGAGAAAAGTGGGGCAAAGAAGACATTATTTTATAGCCATCAATTCTCTTACTCCAAAAGTAAAATTTACTCTTGTCAGTCGTGAAAAACAGTCTGACAACATAAAAGCCAATTATGGCATCATTGAACCCTGATTTAGACCAAAAAGGGCTGGTTTAAGCCATTTTTAGCCATTCTTAGCCATTTTAGACCCTTAAATCAGCCATTACTATAGCAATACCTGGTCTAGAGCCTTCAAATCACGTCATAATGTGTGTAAGAGACGTAGGAACCAGTTAAAACTGTTTTTACTATGATGGTTTTATCTTAAGGGTAGTTTTACCCTCTTGGCAACAGCTAAAAGTACCCCAGTTGGTATCAAATCCTCATCATCAATTGAGTCCACAGACCCTGTAAGTCAATTCCAGGCCAAAGGGGATGAACGTTTGCGTGAATTTTGACATCCCACGCCTGTCAGCAAGGACTTTGGGGGTCTAGCTCCCCCTTAGAGCTGGAGTTCCTTTTCCCCCCCCCAATTTTAATCTTTCCAATTTATTTTTTCCTTTAATTCCTCATCATGTATTATACTTATAATTTAAATATGTAATTCAATTGAATTGTACAGTATAATACAGTAATAATTGATACCTCATATGTAAATCAAAGTTCACTTATGTAATACACATGCACATTTTGACATTTCAATTGAATTCAATTGAAAATACTTCAATTCCTCATGACTTCTGAACTAAACACAACACCTCAATTTTAATACAAAAAGTGATGGTTAACACCACATGTGGTGTGAATGAAATTAAAGTTGTGAGGATTTTCAACTTTTGTATTGAAAATACTAAAAACTTAATTTAAGCTTATTTAGAGTTGAGCTACAAGAATTTCACTCAGAGGTGACCCCACCTGATTTTTTATGAGGAATCCAATGGTGAAATGATTTTTATATTTTTATTTATTGGAACAAAAGTTATGATAATTTTCATTCAACTTTTTTCCAAATTTATTTATTATTTCACAATTTTGTTAAAATTTCATTTTTACTTAATTTTTTCAAGTATAAATGTAATTTTATAATTCCAAAATTTAATGTAATTTTATTTTTAAATTGTAATTAAATTGTTTTTTATTTTGAATATAATTTTATATTTATATTTTGATTTTTATTTTAATCATATAAATAAATTTATTTTATTTATATTTATATGTTAATTTTGTATTTGTGGTCTTTTGGGTATATGAAATTACCTCTAAGGCTCACAATTTACGTTGATGATATTATTGTCTGTTCCAAGACCTGGGAAGAACATATGTGCAGACTATCCAGAATTTTGACCAAAATCCAATCTTTGAACATGAAAATCCCTTTGAAGAAATGTCATTTTTGATTTAAGGAACTCAAGGCACTAGGACATGTGGTATCTGGCCTATCCCTTGGGATTGACAAAAAAAAAGTAGCAGCAGTCTTACTGAAACCTAGGCCTCAAAACAAAAGGGAAATTCAATCATTTTTGGGTTTTGCAGGATATTACAGGCAACACATTAAAGATTTTGCATCCATAGCAAGAACTCTTTATAAGTTGTGTGACAAAGTCACAGTATTTGAAATGACTGTTAACAAAGTAAGAGCCTTCGAATCTTCAAGACAAGCCTTAGCCAGTGCTCTACTCTTACTGATGCCTGTGAGCCTTGAGGTATATTTTACATACCCAAATAGGCCACAATTATCTGAAAAATAAATTTTGAATTATGCATAACTCATAAGTCATGCATATATCCAAAATTCATCATTTTTGATTTCAGAAATGATGAATAGCCTTTTATTGAGTAAGTAAATCCATGAATTTAAGACCAGATTTGGATTCTACACAAAAATTCACCTAGGGTAGCTCCATAGAGTGACCAAGCTCAAATTAACTCTTTGAAGTAGTAAAATGGAAAATACTTCAATACCAGATCATCAATACCACATAAAAGATCCGTGAAAATGTTTGTTTTTCTTAATTTCAGGCCAAAATAATGGGAAAGTGAGAAATCCCATGCTACATATACACTAAGAGTAGTGTTATGCATGCTTTGAGGACTTAATATCATGGTATTCTTACATGGACCTTTGGTAAACCCATAGTGGATATCTCACTTTAAGCTTAAATTGCTATTTTGACGTGAAAAGTAGGCAAGGGGGACAAAAGACATCAAAGAGAGCCAGGGTACCCAACTTCTGAGGCCTCAGAGGCGTGGACAGCTCCACAACTTGGATCCATGGCTGATCTTGGCCTAATTGGTAAACTAGAACCCTTTGGGAACTTGGTTACCATGCCACAACTACTGTAAATCTTTACAAAATAGCAAATAACCTGCCATTTTGACGTGCCAAGGAGGTAAAGAGCTACTTAGACTCCTGTAACCACGTCAATTCTTAATGACTCTCCATGGATAAACCCCAAAAGAGTAATTAAAGCCCTTTTTGGACTTGTATCCATTGATTTACCTCATAGCAACCAGTGAAACACTGATATTTGCAATTCTACGTAGAAATGAGGTAAAAACTTCAAAAATTCATTAAAAATACAATTCTGAATGAATCTTTGTGAAGCTGTCAGGACTAATGGAGAACTGTATTATCTATGGTACAACCAAAAAGAATTACAGTTTTACTTACAGTCCATTTTTGACTATTCTACGTGAAACACTGAATCTTCAAAAATTCACAGTAATTACATCCTGTGATGAAATTGGCAATAACATTGATAAATTTGAGAAATCGATTATTATTCTGGAATAAAAAAAGATTTACAGATGTTACTCCTTTTATTCTTAACCATATTGGGGTTGGTAGTCACGTAAAAGCATCAATTAAGTAATTATGATAATCTTATGTGACAACAGATGATACAATCAATAATCCAAAAAGGTTTATTGTTTTCTCACTCACTGTATTTTCAGTTTGCTCCATGGCACGCCTCTGTGAGCCATTGTTGACCTAAAAGAAGCCTCTTCTTGCTGTTTTTTCCAAATCATCATCATCTTATTATCATTTAAACCATTATTACCAACAAGTAAGTATTAGTTATAGCTATTCTTAAGTGCTTTAAATCTTTCATAATCAATCAGAAAGACATTAAATCATAGAATCCACCTATATATTGTTGTAATACTGTTATAAATCCATTTTGATCCTTAAATCCACAATTCTTTGTCAAATCTCTCTACTTTATCTTTCAATAAGTTCTTTGGAATATTAGTGAGTGATTTAATTTGAATTCTCAAAGTTTTTCTCCAAAATTAGTTTTCTTAAAGAATTACCATTATAATTATTCTTGCAAAAGATAATTATATATTAAAATAATTTTATTATTTTAATAAAATAAGTTTTTATTATTAAAATCTTCTTGTAATTGATTCTTGTAGACATTTACTTGTTCACTTTTAAAATCACTAGTAGTGTTTAACACGTGAAAGAAATAATTTTTGATTATTTAATTGTGGTTATAATAATATTTTATTATTATATTTCATAAGAACAGACATAGTACTGTTGATTAATAGTAATATTATCATCAGTTTCATAGTCACATCTTACAATGCCAGACTTCAAGCTTCCCTTTAAACTTTACATTGATGCATCAGGGGATGGGCTTGGTGCTGCACTTCATCAAATCCAAATTTTAAATGATAAACCTGTTGAAGGGCCCATATGTTTCATATCCAGGCAAATCAAACCAGCTGAAGCCAGATATGGAGCAAGTCGGATGGAGTGCTTATGCCTTGTTTTGGTTTTAAAAAAACTCAATTACTTTATTGAGGGATTTGTTTTTGAAGTAATAACATATTGTACCACTGTTAAATCACTTTTAAACATGAAAACACCCAACAGACATATGCTCAGATGGCAAATAGCCATACAAGAGTATAGGGGCAATACGACTATTTTCATAAAGATGAGAATATTCATAAAAATGCAAATGGGCTAACCAGATGGCCATTACCAAATAATATTGATAATCCTGCTTATGTGCCAGAAGAAGCTTCCCCATCGATCCCAATAGAAGGAATAAGTGTTACAGACTTGAACACCACCTTCTTAAAAAAAGTAATAAACAGTTACACACAAGATAAGAATTGTAGGATCTTATTCCAATTACTTAACAAATACTGTAAAGACAACCATCTAATACATGCCTTGGATTAAGGATGGAAGAAATCCTATTATGAGAGGATATTTCACCTACTGGATGGTATACTTTACCACAGGACCAAGCACACATGTGCAATGACAGTTGTGGAAAGGTAATTAATCAATCTTGTACTGAAAGAATGCCATGACAGCCCCTTTCCAGGACATCTGTCTGAAGACAAAACAAGAGAAAAAAGTAGATACCCGCATATGGTGTCCAATGTGGCAGAACAATATTGCAGAGTATTGAAAAACCTGTGACAGATGTCAAAAGGCAAATAAATCTGCAGCGAAAAGACTTGGAAATATGATCAAAATCCAAGAACCCAGAAGACCTTGGGAAATTGTCCATATGGATTGAGTAGCTGGCCTACCAGCAGGAGGTTACAGATGTTAAATGATTTCCTAGTGATCATAGACAGATTCAGTAAACCTCCAATCCTTCTACCATGTCAAAAAGATGATACAGCCATGGATACGGCTCTTCTAATATGGGATAGAGTAGAATCATGGACTGGCATATTCACAAATATCATTGGTGACAGGGATCCCAAATTCACTTCAGCAGTGTGGACAAATCTTCACCAATTATTTGGCACTAAATTGTCTTTCTCTACAGCCTACCACCCACAAACTGATGGTCTAGCTGAAAGGATGATACAAACCTTAGAAGACATGGTGAGACGATTTTGTGCATATGGCCTTGAATTCACAGATTGTGATGGATTCACTCATGAGTGGTGTACTCTTCTACAGGCACTATAATTGGCATATAAGACATCAATTCATGCCAGTACCAATCAAACTCCTGCTATTTTAGAAGAGGGATTGAATCCCAAGTTACCCCAAGATTCTTGAAGAAACTATTTGGCTGAAATACATCCTACAGCTTCCAGCTTCAAAGGAATGCTAGACAGAGCTAGAAAGCATGCAGTACAATGCATGGAAGACTCATTTGCACATGCTAAAGATAAATGGGACAAATCACATGCCACTCCAGATTTCAAAGTGGGGGATTTAGTACTAGTATCCACCACCAACTTCAATAACATCAAAGGATGTAAAAACCTCCAAGACTTCTTTCATGCTTGTTTTTTATTAAAACCCTCCATGGAGAAAATTCTGTTGAAGTAGAATTATCTTGAGAACTTAGTAATAAGCATCCTACATTTCCAGTGAGCTTGATAAAGTCATATAAATCTAGTGATGCTGAAAGGTTTCCCTTCAGGAATAACGTTCCCCAAGTTATACCTCCTATTGAGGCATCTGGTATTAAGAAGATTACCAAAGTTCTTAAAGAAAGAAAATTAAGAACCAAAAAAGTAAGGGAATACCTTTTTAGGTACAGTGACCCGACTTGTGAAGATAAATGGTTAGAAGAAAAGGACATACCTGAAGCTACCAAACTTCTCAGAAGATTAAGACATACTAGAAATAACAATATTACGAAGTAATATCCTTTTTTAGGGGGATGAAATGTGTGCCTTAGAGGTATTTTCATATACCCAAAAGACCACAAACAAAAAATTAATATACAAAGATAAATAAAATAAATTTATTTATATTATTAAAATAAGAACTAAAATATGAATATAAATTTATATACAAAATCAAAAACTTAATTATAATCTAAAAATATGAATACATTCAATTTGAAATTGTAAAAACACATTTTTACTTCAAAAAATTAAGTAAAAATGAATTTTCAACAAAATTACCCAAAGTAAAATAATTTTGGAAAAAAGTTAAATAAAATTTATCATAACTTTTTTATCTAAAAAAACATATAAAATTAATACCACCATTGGATTCCTTATAAAAATTAGGTGGGCTGACCTCTGAGTGAAATTTGTGTAACTCAACTCTAAATAAGCTTAAATTAAGTTTTCTGTATTTTCTGTATAAAATTTGGGAATACTCAAAACCTTAATTTAATTCACATCACATGTAGTGTTAATCATCAAATTCTGTGTTACAATTGAGGTGTTGTGTATATTTTAGAAGTTATGAGGAATTGAAGTATTTTCAATTGAATTAAATTGAATTGTCAAAATGTGCGCGTGTATTACATGAGTGAACTTTGATTTACATATGAGGTGTCAATTATTACAGTAGTTTACTGACAAAACTCAATTGAATTACATATGTAAATTGTAAGTATAATACATGATGAGGAATTAAAGGGAGGAATAAAATTGGAAAGATTAAATTTGGGGGGGAAGGAACTTTAGCTCTAAGGGGGAGCCAGACCCCCAAAGTCCTTGCTGACAGGAGTGAGATGTCAAAATCCACGCAAAGGTTCATCACGTTTGGCCTGGAATTGAGTCACAGGGTCTGTGACTCAATTGATGATGAGGTTTTGACACCAACCAGGGCGGTTTTAACTGTTGCCAAGAGGGTAAAGCTACACTTAAGAGAAAACAATCTTAGTAAAAGGAGCTTTAAGTAGTTTCTAGGTCCCTTACACTCATTCTGACCTGTTTTGAAGGCTCTAGGACAGGTATTACTATAGTAATGGCTGATTTCACGGTCTAAAATGGCTAAAACCATCCCTTTTGTGGTCTAAACCAGGGTTCAATGATGCCATAGTTGCCTTTTCTGTTGTCAGAGTGTTTTCCACGACTGAAAAGAGCAAATTTCACTTTTGGAGTAAGAAAATTGATGAATATAAAAGAATGTCTTCTTTGCCCACTTTTCTCTTCATGTTATAATCTTTTCCTCTTATAATTAGTTTAAACATTGTTAAACCAATCCATAAAAGATTCCAACCAACCTTCATATATCATTTTGAGCCTTCTAGCCACGCTATCAAATCATTATAACAGTTTTTTGTAACTCTTATAGTCATTTTTACCCCTGAACCACCCCAAAAGTGAATTAAAGCATCTTTCCTCACTGTTAGCTTTGTCACTTTGTTTCCAAATTCATTCTGGTCACTCCTGGGCATGTTTTCTCTTTAAATATCTTTTTAAAGACTTTTTTCTTCAATTAATTGCTTGCAGCTCTTTGCTCAATTGATTCCAATTGAAATTTCTCTTGAAGAAATTTCTTTTGTAGCCTTAAATACCTCTTGTAGAGTATTTTTGGATAAATCTTTATTGTTGGTAAAACAATAAATCTTTATAATATTATTAATTTATACATATAAAGTTAAAACAATGAATTTGGTGTGTTTTCCCTTAAAACTACTATCTCTTACTATTTTGAATTATATTTCACCTTATACAAATTTTGAGTACAGGAAAATTACTTGATTTTTTAGTCAAAGTTTCATATCCACACCTTACAGGGACCCTTTAGGCCCCTTTTGGCCTCAATCCAACAAGTTCAAAAGGGGCCAAGGGGGCCTATCAGTGGGCCCACTTGATCCCATTTTTTGGCCCGACTCCCTGAAGACCCAGGAAAACCATTTCATGGCCTCAAATCCCAGGGGACCCAAAATGACCATAGGGGATTTCTCCCCTCAAGACTTTAACCATTTCCTCTTTAAGTCACCTTCATAAAGGGGTTTCCCCTCAAGATAAGGGAACCCCCCAGCTTCAACTGAAATTGGACTCATCTTGTGGGAACCAAGGATGGTACATATATGGTAGTATATACCATTGTGTACCATTTTTCCTCAGCAATCCAATGGTGATGAGCTCAGGACCAAATTACGTCATTCCAACTCCAGTCCTCAAACCCATCACCCATCTCAGAAAAAGACTTCTCAGCCATTCAGTCTTTCAATCCCTGGTGGATACCAGAAGACCATTCAAGGACACCAACCACCTGGCTCTGCAGGAGTTGGGTTGTACTTTATTTCAGGATTTATTCAAGGGAATTTTCAAGAGGTTATCAAGCAGTCAAATAATTTTTCAAGAGATCAAGTACTTTAGTATGCCTTGGGCAACTCAATTAGCCCATACAGGCTGTATTCAAGCAAGCTGTATGGCCTTGGCCCTTTTGGGCCAATTTGTATTTAACTGTTGTAGTTCTCTCACACAGTTCAATTCTTAAGATTGCCAGATCTTCATTTACCCAAAACAGTCAATACAGCTGGGGATCAACCCTCCAGGATCAGTCTCTCAACTTTTCACATATACTGGCTACCCTTTCTTCCCTGGGGGCTTTTTCCCAGTTAATTGATATATTGGATTTTTTTATCCTTATTTTCTTTCCATTTATTAAAGTGAATACTTATAATCTTAACCCAGTCATTTTCACCTCTTCAACGTTTTGTAAGGTGTGGTTATGAAGCTTTGATAAAATATCCAGTACTTTTCCTGTCCTCAAAATTTGTATTAGGGAAATTATTTAAAAATAGTAAGAAATTGTATTTTTAAAGAGAAAACATGCTAATTTTATTATTTTTAACTTTGTCAGTATAAAACAATAATATAATTAAAATTGATTGTTTTACCAACAATAAATATTTTTCCAAAAATACTCTACAAGAGATATTTAAGGCTACAAAAGAAACTTCTTCAAGAGCAATTTCAATTGGAATTAATTGAGCAAAGAGCTGCAAGCAATTAATTAAAGAACAAAGTCTTTAAAAAGATATTTAAAGAGAAAAACACGCTCAAAAGTGACCAGAGTTCATTTGGAAACAAAGTGCCAAAGCTAACAGTGATGAAAGAAGCTTTAATTCACTTTTGGGGTGGTTCAAGGGTAAAAATGATTATACGACTTACAAAAAATGATCATAACAATTTTATCACATGGTTAAAAGGTTTAAAATTATATGAAAAGGGTGGTTGGAATCTTCTATTGATTGGTTTAACAGTGTTTAAACTAATTATAAAAGTAAAAGTGGGGCAAACAAGACATTCTTTTTTATCCATCGATTTTCTTACTCCAAAAGTGAAATTTACTTTTTTTCAATCGTGGAAAACACTGTGACAACAGAAAATTCAATTATGGCATCATTGAACACTAGTTTGGACCAAAAAAGGGCTGGCTTTGGCCATTTTAGACCCTTAAATCAACTATCACTATAGTAATACCTGGCCTAAAGCCTTCAAAACACGTCAGAATGAGTGTAAAAGACATAGAAGCCAGTTAAAACTGTTTTTACTAAGATTTTTTTATCTTAAGGGTAGTCTTACCCTCTTGCCAACAGTTACAACTACCATGGTTGGTATCAAAATCTCATCATCAATTGAGTCACAGACCCTGTGACTCAGTTCTGGGCCAAAAGTAATGAACGTTTGCATGTATTTTGACATCTCATGCCTGTCAGCGAGGAGTTTGGGGGTCTGGCTCCCCCTTAGACCTAGAGCTCCTTTTCCCCCAAATTTAATCTTTCCAATTTATTTTTTCCTTTAAGTCCTCATCATGTATTATACTTACAATTTACATATGCAATTCAATTGAGTTATACAGTACACTACTGTATTAATTGACACCTCATATGTAAATCAAAGCTCACTTATGTAATACATGCACACATTTTGACAATTCAATTGAATTCAATTGAAAATACTTCAATTCCTCATAACTTCTAAAATATACACAACACCTCAATTTTAACACAAAATTTGATGATTAACACTACATTTGATGTGCAGTATATTAGGGTTTTGAGTATTTTCAACTTTTATACAGAAAATACAAAAAACTTAATTTAAGCTTATTTAGAGTTGAGTTACAAATATTTCACTCAGAGGTGACCCCACCTAATTGTTTATGAGAAATAAAATGGTGGAATAAAGTTTATATTTTCATTTTTTTCAATAAAAAGATATGATTAAACATGTTTAGCTTTTTTTCTGAAATTATTTTATTTTGGTTAATTCTGTTAAAAATTGATTTTTACTTAATTTTTTCAAGTAGAAATGTGTTTTTACAATTTTCAAATTTAATTTATTTTTATTCTTAGATTATAATTGAATTTCTTTATTATGTATATGCATTCATATTTATATTTTAATTTTAATTTTAATAATGTAAATAAATTTATTTTATTTAGGTTTGTATATTAATTTTTTGTTTGTGGTCTTTTGGGTATATGAAAATACCTGTAAGGCTCACATTTCCTCCCCCTAAAAAAAGAATATTACTCTGTAATATTGTTATTTCTAGTGTGTATGAATCTTCCAGCAAGTTTTGTAGCTTCAGGTATGTCCATTTCTTCTAATCATTCCTCTTCACAAGTTGGGTCACTGTACCTAACAAGGTATTCCCTTACTTTTTTGGTTCTTAATTTTCTTTCTTTAAGAACTTTGGTAATCGTCTTAATACCAGATGCCTCAATAGGAGGTATAGCTTGGGGAACGTTATTCCTGAAGGGAAACCTTCCAGCATCACTAGATTTATATGGCTTTATCAAGCTCACTGGAAATGTAGGATGCTTATTACTAAGTTCTCAAGACAGTTCTACTTCAACAGAATTTTCTCCATGGAGGATTTTAATAACAAACAATCATGAAAGGATTCTTGGAGCTTTTTAAATCCTTTGATGTTATTGAAGTTGGTGGTGGATACTAGTACTAAATCCCCCACTTTGAAATCTGGAGTTGCATGTCATTTGTCCCATTTATCTTTAGCATAAGAAATTTAGTCTTCCATGCATCATACTGCATGCTTTCTAGATCTGTCTAGCATTCCTTTAAAGCTGAAAGCTGTAGGATGTATTTCAATCAAATCCTTTCTTCAAGAATCTTGGGGTAGCTTGGGATTCCATCCCTTTTCTAGAATAGCGAAAGTTTGATTAGTACTGGCATGAATTGATGTGTTATATGCCAATTATAATTCTGGTAGAAGAGTACACCAATCATGAGTGAATCCATCACAATCTTTGAATTCAAGGCCATATGCTCAAACTCTTCGCACCATGTCTTTCAAGGTTTGTATCATCCTTTCAGCTAGACCATCAGCTTATGGGTGGTAGGCTGTAGAGAAAGATAATTTAGTGCCAAATAATTGGTGAAGATTTGTCCACAGTCCTGAAGTGAATTTGGGATCCCTGTCACCAATTATAGTTGTGAATATGCCAGTCCATGATTCTACTCTATTCCATATTAGAACAGCCGTATCCATGGCTGTATCATCTTTGTGACATGATAAAAGGATTGGGTTTTACTTAATCTGTCTACAATCACTAGGCAAGCATTATAGCATCTGTCACCTCCTGGTGGTAGGCCAGTTACCCAATCCATATGGACAATTTCCCAAGGTCTGCTGGGGCCTTGGATTTTCATCATAATTCCAAGTCTTTTGCCTGTGGATTTTCTTGCCTTTTGACATCTGTCACAGGTTTTGCAATACTCTGCAACATCTTTCTTCCACATTGGCCACCATATTCAGGTCTTTACTTTTTTCTCTTGTTTTGTCTTCAGACAGATGTCCTGAAATGTGGCTGTCATGGCATTCTTTCAGTACAAGATTCATTAATGACCTTTCCACAACTGTCATGACACATGTGTGCTTGGTCCTGTGGTAAATTATACCATCCAGTAGGTGAAATCTCCCTTCATCATAAGATTTCTTCCATGCTTCATCCAAGGCTTGTATTAGAGAGTTTTCTTTACAGTCTTTGTTAATTAATTGGCATATAATGCTACAATTCTTATCTTGAGTGTAGATGTTTCTTAATTATTCAGCGAAGGTGGTGTTCAAGTCTGTAACACTTATTCCTTCTATTGGGATCTGTGGCAAAGCTTCTTCTGGAACATAAGCAGGATTATCAATTATTTTTGATAATGGCCATCTGCTTAGTCCATCCGCATTTTTATGAATATTCCCATCTTTCTGAACAATAGTCATATTTCCCCTATACTCTTGTATGGCTATTTGCCATCTGAGCATATGTCTGTTGGGTGGTTTCATGTTTAAATGTGATTCAACAGCGGTGAAATCTGTTATTACTTCAAACGCACATCCTTCCAGAAAGTAATTGAGTTTTTCTAAATTCCAAACAAGGCATCAACACTGCATCTGACTTGCTCCATCTCTGGCTTCAGTTGGATTGATCTGCCTGGATATAAAACATATGGGTCCTTCCACAGGTTTATCATTGATAATCT